>OX393553.1:26698539-27373614 GCA_947650365.1 Chamaelirium japonicum
AAGGGTCCAATTGGTTGGGTGGCATACACCACACTATTTTGTTGGGTTCATGATGTAGTTTTAACTACCCTGGCATGTTAGCTCGTATAGAAAATGTGATGTTGGAACTCACCCAAAAATTCTCGTGGAGTATGAACTCCTTTGGCACTGATCAAACTAGCCCTTCTCTCCCACCACTCACCACCGACCACTGCAATCGACCCCCGTGGACCACCATCGTGCGCTCCCGGCCACTACCGACACCCGACACCACCATTGCCGGTGGATCGTACCATCCTGCCACCACTACAACTCCGATGAACCAAATAGTTGTTTTGAAATTTCACCATGGAAACTTCAGCAAATCAAGCAGATATAGATCTAATCGTATCCGGTAGTAATTACATGCGGTTGTAGTTCTAAAGAAAAACGAACTTTGAAAAGGCTCATCAATCTGGAGCGTTCTATAGACATGTTTGTCCTTCTTTTTCTTTTTTTTTTTCAGGAACGTCTTCGCCTATATTCCTGTTAGAACAATACTTTGCTCCAACAGGTGTTGGAGTTCGCGGCTCCTCAATCTGATGTGAAACTTTGGGTCGATATCACTAGTGACATTCATTGTTCGGAGTTTTGACAGATACGGGCCCCGGTGAAATGAATACCGCTAGTGGCATTCTGTCAGGACACCACGGCTGAATATCACTAGCGATATTCATCCAACGGTTCACACCGCGTGCTCCAACACCTTTTGGAGCTAAGTATTGTTCTTCCTTTAATAGGGATTGTACCTCTTTGATAGGACCTCCTCCTCGTCTTGAACCATCTTCTATATAACATGGCACAAGCCGCACTATGGTATTGTGCTGACTATGACAAAAAAAAAACCCTTTTAGCAGTCCGATTTTATGTATATATATCAGTCTTCTGCTGATCTAAATCGACTGGCTACCAAATAAATGCTCCCAAAATCCCAATCATAGCTACTCAAAATAAGGTAGGTAATAAATGTTAGAATCCTCTTTTTCACTCAAATCGGTTCTTCCGATTTTGAGTCGTGCCACCCCTCTCTCTCATAAATCCTATTGAAAACCTACTATAAAGATATTAAAAATCTACTATAAAGTTGATAAATACAACATTTACTAGCCATTTGACGATTAACTGGTACTTCTTTTGGAAGGTTAATTAGTGCTCTCTCTCTCTCTCTCTCTCTCTCTCTCTCTCTCTCTCTCTCTCTCTCTAACAAGAGAAATTCTATTCAGCCCGAAGGTTTGTCCCGAATTCGCCGGCCCGAAAAACGTGGCAGCGTGCAACTGGTGCTGTTAAAGATTTTAAAATTGCTAGTGGGTTTCAGCCACCAGTTGCACGCTACCACATCTTTCAGGCCGGTGAATTCAAGACAAACCTTCGGGCTGAATAGCATTTCTCCTCTAACAATTGTATCAAACCCCAAAGGCAGTTGTTCGAGTGCCGATAGGCACATCTCCGCCGAAGGCAGCCGTCCAAGTGCCGACGGGCTCGAGCGTTTCTAGTGGATTGGACAAAGGAATGGGCTATGCCCTTAAGGAGTGATACTATTTGCACCCACAAAATTACTAGGTTGACATGGGCACCAATCCCGATTCCAATTTTTACTAAGGCCCACATTTTGTTAGGGCACCCCACATGCCCTCCCTTTCCTCCTCCTCCCCTTCCTCCTCTTCCTATTCCGACCGCCACTGACGCCCGCATCCGGCCGCCACCCCCTTTCCCCCTCCTCCTCCACTTCTTTGTTCCAAAACACCATAGGGACTCGGGGAAGGGGAGGGGCATCATCATTTGGTTAGTAGCAGCCCTTTGTGGGGATGAAATAGAAAGGGGAGGAACCATATGATCGATAGTGCTGGGAGTGGGTTTCACCCATCATGGTCAATTATGAGATTGGGGGTGAGATATTGGAGCACTCAGTGTGAGCCCAAAAGGAAAAGCCCAAAAGGAGGACAAATCTGTGTGGGAATCTTGACCTTCAGCAAAATTCAGAACACACCACAAAGGCCCACAAAAGCAAAAGATGTACAAGATTTGCTCATGTTTTTCTTCTTAATTTCTTTTTGGTCCTTGTCCTACTATGAGAAGGTCTTAATCGGTTGCATGCTGGTGGCCCCATCTATTGCTTTGGGATGATTGATTGAAGCCTTGAAGGGCCAAAGGAGGGATATGCTTGATGGTGTTGCCATGTCTTGCTGAAACTAAGAAAGCTTCTAAGACTAAAAAGGGATGATTATTGCCTATTGGGGTGACCTTAGTTAGGTCGGCTATGGTTAGCGCAATCGATCCGTCTCTACATTCCGTATCGTAGGATAATGTAGGATGACGATTTCGTTCACCGTCCTGACAGGTGGCGGAGCATTATCGTAGGACAATGTATGACCCCACAGTCTACGTTGCGAGGTAATGCTTCGCCATCCTGTCAGGACGGTGGATAAAACCGTTCGTTCTCGTATCGTAGGCCGTGATTGGTACAGCTTCACTAGAAAAGACTTTTGAGTCTCGAGCTTTTGTAGGAAGCCCGAAATCAACTTCCTATGGAAAAAAGCTTCTACAGGAGCTTTTGCGAAAAAAGGTTGAAGATGGCATGCGGAAGCAGCGGAACAGCTTCCCACGAAAGCTCGAAGCCCAAAATATCAGACTGAAGACGCGTCAGAACAAAACTTGTTCCAGCTTCCCCCACACGGGAAATAGTTTTGGAAGCTCATCCAAACACCACCTTAGCTTCTTATTTCTTCGGCTCGAAGGCATCGTATAAAATGGGAAGCGTGCATACATAAGGATGACTCAAAGCCACATATACAAATTGGATACGTGTATGTATAACTATGCAAGGTTGATGTGGAGTCCAGATTCGAATATCCCCAAGAATCGTACTGAAAAAATTTAGTGTGACCGTATCACGGTGCGACGGTTGCTCAGTCACAGCGCTCGATGCAGGTGGGTCCCACCCATGGATCAACTCAACCCACAGAAGTTTTTCTTCCTGGGTAGGATTAGCGAATGAAGAGTATAAAAAAGGTTTTTTTTTTTTTTTACTTACACCCCCACTTTTAAGTTGAAATTTGAGTTACACACCCACCTTTTGTAAAAGGAATTGACCTTACCCTCAATGCATTACTTGACCATGAGCAACCCATTAAAAGTGGAGGTATAACTCAAATATTGACATAAAAGTGGGGGTGTAAGTAAAAAAAAAACGTTTAAATGGTACCTCAGGATTGGGGGTTAAAGTCAATTTTTTAGAAAGACAGGGGTGTAACTCAAATTTTGACATACAAGCAGGAGAAATGCTACTCAGCCTGAAGGTTTTTCCGATTCCGCTCAGCCTGATTGACATGGCAGCCCACAAGTGGTGGTTGAATCTCACTAGTGAGATTTAAATCTCTCACACCACCAGTCTTATGCTGTCAGGATTCGAGAAAACCTTCGAGCCAAACAACATTTCTCTAAAAGCGGGGGTGTAAGTAAGAAAAAAACCCTAAATTCATTTAATCCTCCAAGCAGAGTAAACAGATAAATGGAATAAAGAAAATACTATTCAACCAGACAGAAAGCTTTATCGAGTCATTACGGACCCGATCGCAACTGCCTGTTGCATCCAAGCCCGAAATCGCACTCAGCCCTGCAAGAGCGTGAGCTATGATCAGGTCTGTAAAGAGTATGCAAAGCATTTTGTATGATTGGATAGCACTGCTGCTCATGGAATAATTAGAAGAGGACCACATCGAAAATCAGGACGATAGATGGAAATGAATGGAAGAGACGGGGAGTAGCTTCGGGTCCATTGTGGCCTAACTGAATTAGCCAATCTTAGATTTGGGCCAAAGCTGGGATGGATGGTTGAAGGTTGAGGTTGATGGAAGAGAGGGAGGTGTAGCTTTCATGCCCTAGTAAAGAATGGCGTTTTTTGGGTGGGATTTGGCTATGACTAGGGTTGCAAATGGATTGGAGCCGAGTTGGATTCATGCGAAGATTCGGTATGATAATTGAGTTTGTATTTCCGAGTTTTTGTTTTTTTTTTTGTTGCAGAAGGGACCATCAGCGGTCAGTATATCACCTGTTAGTGCACCGGCACAAGATAGACCAAGGATCGAAACCTACAAATAGAAAAGCTCGCCACTGAGACGAGAGGGATGCCCGCCACTACATAGAAGGCGGAATCGGGCATAGAGGTTACATTTGCTTAAAAGCACTTTGTGGTTCTTACCAAAGGCTACTAAAAACACTTAAGCCTTCCAAAAGCTATATTCTCTCTCTCAAAAGTGCTTATATTCGAAATTTATTTGCTCCAAATCTCTATCATGTTTATAAAGTATATCGATTAAAAGTTTAACTTTGTTGTTGTTTATATTCAAAAAGTTGTAGTAAGGTAAGTGGTAGGAGGCTTACTGATAGTCAAAAGGTTTTAATTCAAAAAAGCCAAGTAAAATTTTTGATTTACTTGTAGAAGGATTCGTTGACCATGCCATGTCAGCCAATGACACAATCAAGAGAGCATCACGTGATGGATCCGACGATTTGGGAAGCAACATGTGGTGATCCCAGTTTCAACGGCCACGATCTATGAGCCATGGGATGAACCTGGGGGATACCACCACCACCGGTCGCACCACCGCCTCGTTGCCCTGCCAACCACCATGCACCGTTGCTGCTGATCACCACCCCCGTCGTCCACCACCATCACCGACCACTGGTCGCCCGCCGACTGGGTGACGGCGGGCGACCGGTGACCCGCGGCTGGCAAGGTGACGACAGGTTGTCAGTGGCCGACGGGGGGGGGGGGGGGGGGGTGGACAGTGGGCAGTGATGGGTTGAGGGTGGCAGGCAGGGGGTGATGAACGGCGGCAACGAGCGACCGGTAGATTTAATTTCTGATTTACTTTACTGGTCAATCCAACAGTCGTCCAGAAGTAATGGTTTACTTTACTAGTCAATACAAACAGCAAGAAGGATATCAGATTTACTAGCCCACGTCCGGTTTACTAGCATTTACTTCACGGGTCTGAAAAACATTCCCAGGGTTTGACTTGATCGATTTTCTTTTGAACATAAACCAATTTTATGTTTGAGCTATCAAATTCCTATTGAGACGGATCCCGATGAAAATTCTTTGAAAAAAATGTTAAAACACCTTTGGCATTCTTACCCATAGCACAATCTTTGGCACTTTGGATTATGATACTTTAGCGCGAATAGGAAACAATTTTTGCCATCCTACCAGTCAAAAATACATGTTAAATAGGTGGACGTATCAAAACCATGCCTGAAAGACTTGATCCAAACTCGACCCAACAATTGACGGTTATCCAAAGCCCGACCTAACCTAGTTTCTGACGCTAGTCGACCCAAGCCAATTGACCGGCCTTGACTCGACAGGGACAACTCTCCCTCCCTTCCTCTGTGTGTGTGTGCGCGCGCAAGGATTCAGCTATTGAGAAGGATGAGTTTAGACTGTTTAGTGGCTGCAAAGAATTGTCGCCAAATTGGTTAAATTTAGGGTTAATTGATGACTAATAATCCCTGACATAAGAAATTATGAATGTACAAGGCAGCGAGATATCCCCTTTAACATTAAATCCATGATTTTTTTTTTTTTAGAAACCTGAAACTACCTTCTAGTCTCTCCTTCTCCTATCTCGCTCGAGCAGCAGGGTGGCGGCTGATGGTGGGGGGCACGAGCATTGGTGGTGGAGGCAGGTACGAGCAACGGAGGCGGAGGAAATCATTGCGAGGTCCCCCGACGGTGAATTGCACTTGCCCACCTCCGACAGGCTCTCTCTCGAGTTGCAGTTGCTCACCAGACAAGAAGAAAAGCTTCAGTTAGGTTTGATCTAGGTCTAGGGTTCATCCCATGGCCTGTGGATCTTAGGTTTAGGAAGGTTCGATTAGGTCCGGCGGCGGGAGGTTCGGTTAGGAGCAGCTCACGTGACAACAGGAGACAGGAGGTTCGGTTAGGTTCAATAACATTTCGGTAAAAATTCAAAATGGTGTGGACTGTGGAGGGTATTTCTATCCATATGCTATATTTGTCCTATAGCTTAACCGGATTTGTTGTCGGGGAACGCTCACCAACTCTAACAAGGCTTCAAAGGGGGGTAGTCAGTTCTCAAAACTGATAAGAGTGGTCGGCTTCCATGCTGCTTTACTGGTACTATTCTAATCCACCATGTGGGCATGTGATAGGGTTCTTCCTTAATCAAGATTAAGCTAAGTTGGATGACTAATCCACCATGTGGGCATGTGATAGGGTTCTTCCTTTATCAAGATTAAGCTAAGTTGGATGGCGGCGCATGGTTGATGGCGCTTTCGAAGCTCCACATGCGGAAAGTATAGAATCGAGAACTCCGATCAATCTTCAAATCATAAACTAAGCAATCAGAATGTCGAAGACACACTTGAGATCTATTAGTATATTGTTGATTCTTGATCTTGGCCTTAACCAAGTACAACAACAACAACAACTAAGCATTGCACATTAACCACTCGGGGATTGTTAATGGATGTCCTAATCACGCTTAAGGCAACGACAGATAGATCGTCTCGGAAAAGATAAGGACAAGGAAGCTTAATGGCCTGCCCACTTGGGGAGCCCTACTATTCAAACTTTGAAACAAAAGAGCTAAGAGAATGCACTCACCTACCAATGACTACCATACATATTTCTTTGGCCAAGAGTGAGACAAATGGGTGACCTATAGATTGCCTTTAGGAACAAACCCTTGATTGCATTTCTAGTTGATGGACCAAACCCCACCCCCCACCAACACCAAATCGGCATGGGCTCAGGCCAACATGGGCTATGATACCATTTGTTGTGCGTGTAAGCCCAACGAACTAATGCAAACAATAGATTTGATGTGGAACTAAAATCTAACAAATCAAATCAAACACCAAAGAGAAGTACAGAAGGCACCTCAAGCAAGTCCCAATGATGGCTCTCCCCAGTCTCTCTCCCAATGGTAACAATAATCCTCTCTCTAGGAAACCCTGGACTTCCCTTTATATAGTAGGGAAAAGCCCCATACAAGTTTCAGAGTAAATCCAGCACCAAACGGATGAAAATACCCTTGGAAAGTAAGTCATTCAGCATCCCCGACATTGAGTGATGAGCACCACCTATGCGGCGTACCACTCAAATAGAGACCAAAACAGAATCTTGGGCACCAGTCGTCGTGTAACAGGCCACGAACACACGTGGTGCGCCTAGGTGCACCCAATGGTATTTCTATTAAAAAAAATTATAAACATACATGTATTGGTGTAAAAACCAAGAATGCCACCCTATGACATTGGTGAAGGAGTTAACGCAAAGGAACCCAACACCACCCGCGGTTTAGCGAAGAAAAGAGGAGAGAGGTAAAGAGATCTGCACAGACGGACCTGAAATCATGTCCCCGCGAGATTGACATGCATAAAGAGAGGGTGGGTTGTTTTCCTTCAAAAGAGAGATGGCGGCGGATATGGTAAATGAGGTTGTGCCCTTTTAGCCATCGAATCGAGTCTAACCTTGACCATCAATTTCCTTGATTTACCCTATTAGCCTATTTAGCATATTATAACATAAGTTATGCACCCGATCTAGCACGGGTTTGTCCGGTAAGCTAGACCAAAGTGCAAATGTGGACATCCCCCACATCTAGGCCAAATACAACCAATTATTCAAGCAATGTTATATAAAAATAAATATAGGCTGCATCAAATTACTATGTTCAAATTCTCATCAGATGATCAAGTATTGTGAAATTTGTGAAAGCCTTCAATTGTTAATTTCTCAGTCCAGTCACAACACTTTGTTTTCACATTCCTATTTGCTAATCCTTATTACACCGGCAATTTCTATGTATTACAGCTTAGGTTTATGACAGAAGAAAAAGTTTTTTGCATTAATTTTCAAATGCGGTCTAATAAAATAACATAAATAAAATGAGAGTTACTGGAACTTGATGACATTTTCCTGTAACATAGCTTAACAGACAGTACTGGATTGGATATGTAAACTTATTATTAGAAACAAGCATATATAGAGCTCTCGAAGAAACTTAGCAAAAAAAATTGAGTACAAATGGGTTGTTGATACAGACCAATGAAAACTACCAACCATATGTCGGATTCTGTACCTGAGGTGGCAGTAGGTGTAAATCAATGCAATGTTGCTTATCATAATCCCGAGTGCCAGGTATAGCTCCCGTAGACAATCTCAGGATCTCGTTCCCTGTGAGACAGTTATGAGCAAAAGCCAACCCCCGATCAACAACGTCTGACAAATTTGGCATGGAAACTGACTTCTTAATCTTCATCTTGTTGGGCTTGATTCCTTCCATGCACTCTTCAATGTTATTACTCAAGACTTTGTCGAGCTCGGAGTGCTCCATAAATCTTTGGGTCGCAGCCTCCCACGATAAGTTATATCTCTGCTCGAGAGTTAGGGGTAAAGGCTCATTGGAAAATGCCTCCTTCACTCTTTCAAGAAACTCTTCTGATGTCTTGTATGTCAAGCAGTTAGGGAACTCTCTGAAGAAATCATTGGACGGGTGATCCGCACAAATAACAAACTTCCCCATGGCAAGAGCCTCAGCCGATGCTGTGCAGAGAACATCACTGACACTAGGGTTAATAAAAACCTTGTATCTGTGAGCTCAACAAAAAGAAAAGGGCAATTACGTCAATACTCAATAATGTCAGAAAAGCAGGGATGAAATGAGTAAGAGGGTATGGATTCTCTGATGTCTTCTATACCCGTGCAGTGAATCATCAGAATGATCCCTTCCGTTTAGAAAGTTGAGATTCAGATCCAACTTCTTGGCAGCAGATCGGACATCATGTGAGTCTTGGCCATTACCATACACATCTAATTTGAAACCTTCGAGGTCATTCTTATGCTTTGCTAACAAATCAATCAATTCCTTGTATCCTTTTGCCCATACCATCTTCCCTAAAAAATATGCTCCTTTAGAGAATGCATGTTGCCCAAGCTCCCTTTCAGCAGCCACTTTTTCTCCAACCTTAAGAAATTTGGGATTTACGCCATGAACATTACAAATGACGGACTTGGGTAGATCCTGTGTTGCTCCTGAAAGACGTAAAACCTGCAAAGAACATCAGTATTATCAAAATATCGATATCAAGATCAAATTGATGATAACCAATATCAAAATGATGATGGCATGAAAAGAAACCGACAATGCCCCTATCCAACAGGTCAGACCATGTAGACCACTTGGTTAGTTATCCCAATGAAAAAAGATGATTGCAGAAAAACATGATCACAATATCCAATGAATTTGGAGATGATACCTTATGGCAGTGCGCTCTGGTTACCCAGTTGTTTATATGTTTAACAAGGAAGGCTTGGAGAGCCCCATTTTTCTCCCTCTTGATGTACTCTACGTAATTTGTGTGGACGACACCAACAACATGATTAAATTTATCAGTCCAACGCCTTCCGTGATGGTACCAGTTTAGGTGTTCCGGCTCTTCAAGTATAGCAATATCAGCTTCTTTGGAGGAAATGAATTGTGAAGTGTCTCCGGAAGGTATTATGCTTCGTCTTTCTTTTGAAAACTAAAACAAAGTTAATCAGGCAGATAACATAAATTCAATAGAATCAGAATTCAGCATGGTACATAATGCATCAGAAAATTACCTTTCCTGGATAAAAAGCAATCTTAAAATCTGCCTTAAAGCCAGCCCTTTCCTCCAACCAGCTTTTTATGTATGCTTCCTGCTCTTGTGGAGAGCTAAACGTCAGATTGTTAGGATAAATCAGTTCCTGTTCTGACTTGCAAAGCCAAGGAACTAGCAATGTTACATCTTGCTTCTTAGACTTAGCCAAATAAGCTGCTCGAAACAGGGGATTTACAGCAGTTCCAGTCATCCATGGGAGACTGGCAGTCGTGACGATTGCAACATGGTGTTTCTTATCGGTGGAGACTGTGGAGTCATGCTTTACAGCGTCAGCCCCGAAGCCGCCCTCACACTGATGACTGGTGCTTTGAAGCACACTGGCAATCCTGAGATCGGATTCATGGCTAGCGTTCTCATTTTCTGGGGTGGACGCTTCTCTTTTAGAAAGAGAATGACATATAAGTCGATCTTTCCGTTGGTTGCACAAAGCATCAACTACTTTGATTGGTATATCTGCATCAGCAATTGTTTCATGGCATCAGAAACTGTCATACCATATCAGAATAAGAGAAATACTGATATGATCTAAATGCATGATGAAGAATGGTAAATCCCATTCCTGATCCGCAAATTTCTTAATCTCATCAAGTATTGGTAACAACAAAATGGCATTGACACATGGGCAACAGATAAAACATGGAGGTGCACATAGAGTCATAGAGATAGAGGGCATTCTATATGTTGGGTTATATGGTGCGTACGGCACGTACGGCATAATCGGCATTAGGTTGGCCCAATACAACCCTAAAGGGTTGGTTTTTAATGCATACGCTTCTGTTTTTAAGTGATGAATCGTGGCCCTAAGTCTAATCCAATGGATGGATGGATTAGACTAAAGAACTAGGGTTTAGGGGAGGTGTCCTAGTTTAGTTATGTTCGACCAAAAGAAGTAAAAGAGGAAAATAGATTTTGGGAGTAAAAGCCTTAATTTACTCATTGAGGCAAAGGCCTTATATATGTGACAGTACAAAGGATGGGGTCACCAAAGGGTGAGCATACCCAAAAGGGACTGAAAAGCCTATACAAGGACTAAGAATATATCTATACACTCTAACAAGTTATAAATAGATGCTTCTACCGTCTATTCGGAATCCTTTAGCTAAGCAATAAACTAGAAATGCCTCTTTCACTCTCCCTCTGTCACTCTTTCTCCTTGATCGACTACGAAGAACCAACTTCGTCTTCATCCGTGATCCAAGGAGAAACTCAACGTAGGGATCATGCTTACGAGATGTATATGTTTCATCGCCTCAGCTTATTGTAGATCTGATCTAGATGTATTCATCGGATCGTTTGGGACTTATACTGGCATCACTCATCAGAGCAATGCCCGTTCCTTGTTTCTTTTCGGGTTGAATCGTCATCGAAGTTGGTAGGCTTGACAGCGTTCAATCCTAGGGCAGCGATGTGCAGGACTACCCGTGTGATGCAGCATCATCGCCCCACGAACCTCGCTGACAGGCCAACCGTGAGAATGAGCAACGGTGTGCTCGGCCCCCATGGCGGACGGTTGTCCCATGTGTCGTGCAGGGCCACCGTGGCTGGTTGGGTGTGTCGCCGACCGAGATGCCGCATACCATGTAGTGCAGCCCAGCGCTACGTGCGGTGATGGACGCCGACTTCCCCACCGTTCGAAAATGGTCAGAATGGGTTTTTCCAGAGGATGGGTTTGGAGTTTTTTATTTTAACCTTATACTCATGTAAATTACAGTTCTACCCCTCCCCTTTAATTTATCATGATCCGACTCTTAATATATTCAAACCCATAAAATTAAAACATTTATTCCGGGCCCATTACTTATCCGAATAGTCGATTTATAGCTCTTCATAAGAGCTATAATTGGACATACAATATGGTCACTAATTGGGTTAATTTTGGGTTATCTTACGGGCTTTAAATTCGGCAATTAGGTAAAGGTCCTTAACTATTTTGCAATATTAGCCATAGGACACCATAAGTTGCTATATTAGCTAAGGTCCCTAATACATTCGTCTCCAGGAAGAGTATATACTCATACCCGAAACCCAATTGCCCCTCTAACTTGTGACTAGACCCCGACCCGAAACATCTAGTACAGGTATAGGTACACATGTGCTTTCAGGTATGGGTATGCATATGGGTATGGGTTGTACAAGGTTTGGGTATGGTATGGGCATGGGTATGGGTTGTACAAGGTTTGGGTTGGGTATGGGTATAGAAACTCTACCTGGTAGGGTATGTATGGGTATAGGAACTCTATCCTATTAACTTTTGGGTATGGGTACCTTAATTCTTTTTACAAGACTTGGGTAAGATATGGGTATAGGAACTCTACCTGATTAACTGTCAGGTATGGGTATGGGTATCTCAATACCTATATTTGACACCCGAAACTGTTTGTCTCTACAACTTGTGTAGATAATACAGTTTGACATATATATATATATATATATATATATATATATATATATATATATATATATATATATATATATATATATATATATAGGGGCATGCTATAATGCGGCATGAGGTACGTGCGGCACTGCACCGCAGTCGTCTGATGCACACGCTGCGTGCATGCGATGCATGCAGCGGTGCATCAGACGGCTACTATGCGGTGCCGCACTTACCGCATGCCGCATTATAGCATGCCCCATATATATATATATATATATATATATATATATATATATATATATATATATATGGGGCATGCTATAATGCGGCATGCGGTAAGTGCGGCACCACACCGCAGCCGTCTGATGCACATGTTGTGTGCATCGCATGCACGCAGCTGTGCATCAAACGGTTGTAGTGCTGTGCCACACTTACCGCATGCCGCATTATAGCATGCCCCTATATATATATATATATATATATATATATATATATATATATATATATATATATAGTGTACATATACCCCATATTTGGAATTTTGGATCCTATGTCATTAAAATAAAAGCAAGGAAGGAAGTGTTATATTCTTGCACTTCCCATTGTGGCCCTACAAAAATTACCAATATGCCCCTATCATTATTTCATGTGTCCATACCCTATACTAAAATGACTATTTTTAATTTGTCTACATGTAAAAGGGTCTATAGATCAGCAATTGTTACACGTGCAACGCACGTGCCCAATGCACTAGTATAAAGAGAAGTAAGTTATATTGCTGAAAGTAAAAAAAATCATCTATATTGCTATCTCACATCCACTTGTCTCTTAATTAAACAATCTTGATCCGGCTATTCGGAGATGGCATCAGACTTTGTACGGAATTGAGGTGGATTCCACCACAGTGGGATCATCATTGCTCAAATTCTAGACAATTTGTCTCAAATCTCAAACAGCCTATCCATACCTAACCCTATCACCATCCTAAAAAAGTCATCCCACCAAATCCACACCATAGTCCAAATTATGTGAACCCTCTGACCGTGTTGTAGTTTCAGCAACTGTAAACAGTCCAACCCAGTTAAAGCCTACTTAAATGTAGGAATCTCTTCAAAACTGCCATTCACCAATTATATGTATTAGACCCTAATCTCTTTGATCATCCTGCATGAATGGTATTAGACCCTTATCTCTTTGATCATCCTGCATGAATGGTATATTTCAAATTTAATTGATTATGCTTCCAAGACTATTCGAAGCTCGTCTAGGCAAGATGAGTTTGCATAGAAGTTGCACGCACCGAGTTTTGGAATTTAACATATTGAACAACCAAACCAATGAGATCTCAACCGATTACATTGTAAGATTCAAAATTTGAAAGAAGAAGTTGAAAAAAGAAAGAGAACAAACCGGTTCAACACATGATGAAAAAACAAAATAATACTGAAATGCTCGAAAAGCTGCCTATTACTCATATATGTTTTATGTAGAAGCTAGGGAGCACGGACTCGGACATAGATGCAGACACGGGACACGACAAATCCTAAAAAAATAGGCTGGCTATATATATATATATATATATATATATATATATATATATATATATATATATGAGGGCAGGAAGTCTGCACCTGAGGTGTAGCATCGTTGTTGCACCTCTCGCTTATTTACCCTTCCTAAAAGTTTTAGAATTTGATGATTTTTGGTGGGTGTGTTGTCTAGGGTAAGGTGATCATTCTCATCCAAAATCAGCAAATTCGAGAATTTCTGGGGTCATCAAATAAGCTCGGCAAAATTAATAGTTATAGTGAATGGTCAAAAATGTTTCGAACATTTGATGACGCTAGAAGTTTTAGAATTTACTAATTTTTTGTGAGGATGATCACCTTACCCTAGAGAACACATCCACCAAAAATCACCAAATTCTAAAACATCTAGGATGGCAAACAATGCCTGAGGCCCTGAGGTGCAACAACGATGCTGCACCTCAGGTCTAGGCTCCCTTTTTCACACACACACACACACACAAACACACACACACACACATATATATATATATATATATATATATATATATATATATATAGGGGAGCGTGACTTTGTATGCCCATGCATTAAAGGCTTTAATATATGCTCCTCTATTAACATACATAGAGGTTTCCAAATTTGCTAATTTTTTGTGGAGATGATACCTATGCTGAGATGATCATCCTCACAAAAAAGCAGCAAGTTCTGAAACCTCTAAGCATTTCAAATAAGCTCATCAAATTAACGGTTGAAATGGACGGCTGATAAAGCTTCTAACATTTTGATGGATCTAGATGTTTCAGAATTTGTTGATTTTTGGTGGATATGCTATCTATAGCAAGATGATCACCCTCACCAAAAATCAGCAATTCTGAAATCTCTAGGTGTATCAAAATGATAGAAGTTGTATCGTCTGTCCATTTCAACCGTTAATTCGATGAGCTTATTTGAAATGCTTAGAGTTTCAGAACTTGTTGAGTTTTTGTGAGGATGATCATCTCAACATAGATATCATCTCCACAAAAAATTAGCAGATTTGAAAACCTCTATGTATGTTAATAGAGGAGCATACATTGAAGCCTTCAATGCATGGGCATACAATGCCACGCTCTCCTATATATATATATATATATATATATATGGGAAAATGGATGCTAGACCTGAGGTGCAGCGTCGTTGCTGCACCTCAGGCATTGTTTGACCATCCTAGAAGTTTTGGAATTTGAAGAAATTTGATGAGGGTGTTGTCTAGGGTAAGATGATCATCCTCACCAATTTTCATCAAATTCCAAAACTTCTAGGGGGTTCAAATGGTCGAAGCAAAATCAGCCGTCCGCAGTCACCGTTAAAATCTGCAGATTTTGCTTCGACCATTTGACCCCCTTAAAAGTTTTGGAATTTGATGAAAATTGGTGAGGATGATCATCTTACCCTAGACAACACCCCCACCAAATTTCATCAAATTCCAAAACTTGTAGGAGGGTAAACAAGCGAGAGGTGCAGCAACAATGCTACACCTCGGGTGCAGGCTCCCCGCCCCATATATATATATATATATATATATATATATATATATATATATATATATATATATATAGAGAGAGAGAGAGAGAGAGAGAGAATAGATAAAATGCGGCGTGTGGTCGCACGCACGCAACGGGTCCATCGGACCAGGGATGGATCCAAGAATCGAACCTTGGGGGGGGGGGGTCTTATATTTTGTTAAAAATTCAGGGAGGGCGAACTTATATAATTTTAAAATAATCCTAGCTGATACTACTATAATAAGGGGTTCTCTTTCGAATCTAGGGGGGCGATCGCCCCCACACGCCCCCCCTGGATCCATACCAGCATCGAACGGCTGCAGTGCGACGTCGCATGCCGCACCGTAACAACCCTATATATATATATATATATATATATATATGAGGGCTGGGTTCCTATGACATGTCATAGGGAGTACCCTATGACATATGGTGAATTAGTAATGCTAGAATATTTAGAATGTGCTGAATTTTTTTGAGGGTGATCACCTTAACTTAGATAGAATGTCCACAAAAAATCAAAGCATTCTAAAACTTGTTGGGGCATCAAATGCTAGAAACTTTATCGTCTATCCATTTTAACCGTTAAATTGAAAATCATATTTGATGCCTCTAGAAATTTTAGAATAAGCCGATTTTTTGCGGGGGTCCTATCTAAGATAGGGTGATCATCCTCATAAAAATTCATAACATTCTAAATATTCTAGGGTTACTAACTCACCATATGTCATAGGGTACTCCCTATGACATGTCATAGGAACTCATTTCCCTATATATATACTAGTGGAAGCCCGTGCCGATCGGCACGCAGCAGGCACCTTCGGCGCGGCACGCATGCCCGTGCCGATTGGCACAAAGTCGGCGCCTTCAGCACGACCAACCCCCCTTCGATCATTTCCCCGCCCCCCCCCCCCCCCCTTTTCAGAGAGAGAGATCGGAGGAAGAGAGAGATCCAGAGATGGGGATGGCAATTTTGGACCCGACATGACAGATCCGACACGAAATTAGTAGGTCTGGTTATGGGTTTAACGGGTTCGGGTCGTAAACAGGTCGACACGACCAACTCGTTTAATAAACGGGTCGGGTACGGGTTTTGTCTCCAACCCGTTTAAGATCCGTTTTAAAATCAATGGGTCGGATCGAGTCTACGGTGACTTAAACGAACGGCTGCGATGGAATTCAATGGTCCGTTCGGGCTTGTGATGGCTTCAACGGGCGACTGTGATCAACTTTAGGGAGAGAGGGAGTGGTTTAGAGAGAGAAAGGAGGAGCCTAGACGATGGCGTGCATAGAGTGTGGATGTGCGGGATCACGTGAGAGAAAAGGGACGGCTGCGATGGGTTTTAAGAGAGAGAGAGAGATAAGGAAAGAGAGAGAAGATATCGGGGAATAGAGAGAGAGAGAGCAATTGGAAGATAGACCGGATTGTGGCCGGGTTGTACGATTATGGGGTTGTACCCGTTCGATTTGATCGGATGGTTGAGATACAGAGAGAGATAGAGAGATCAAAGATAGAGAGAGATAAGGAAAGAGAGAGATGGCCGATTAGAGAGAAAAGATTGGAGAGAGAATAGAAAGATAGAAAGAGAGACGGCGCGGCGATCGGGTGCCAAGGGTCAGCTGTGATCGGGTAGGATTAAGATTTAAGAGAGAGATTAAGAGAGAGATTAAGAGAGCTCGGCGGTTAGAGAGAAATTAGGGAGAGAGATATGGAAAGAGAGTTAGAGAAAGAGAGATACGGAGAGAGAGATCGGTGGGAGAGAGAGAGAGAGCGAGACAAAGAGGGTCCGTCCGATCAGAATTTTATTGTCCATAAGAATCACATCCATTGGATCGAGCTACGAATCGAACGGCTCAAAAAAAAATTCATTGTTACTGTACACGCTACAGTAACAACGGAATTTGATTTGGGTCATTCGATTCCCATCGATCCAACAGATGGGAATCGAACGGCAAAAACAAAATTTTGTTGTTACTGTAGCGAGTACAGTAATAGCGAAATTTTTTTAAACCGTTCGATTTCCATCGATCAACGGATGAGAATCACCCGGATAAACAAAACACACGGTTACTGTAGCCGCTACAGTAACAACGCTTTCTGTTGTTCGGGTGATTCGCAGCCATTGGATACATTCAGATCGGACGGTGCCCACACCCCTAACAATTTTGGTGCTGTTCGGATGATTGGCAACCATTGGATTGATTCCGATCGGATGGTGCCCGATTCAATGCTTCCGATCGGACGGTGCCCACATCCTCTCAGCATCTAATCCACCGCAGGCTCTCTCTCTATCCGATGAGAGAGAGACGGGTAGAGAGAGATTCGGGTGCCAAGGGGCAGCTGTGCTCGGGTAGGATTAACTATTAAGATTTAAGAGAGAGATTAAGAGAGAGAAAGAGAGGTGGGCAGTTAGAGAGAATTTAGGGAGAGAGAGTTATGGAAAGAGAGTTAGAGAAAGAGAGAGAGATACGGAGAGAGAGAGATAGGCGGGAGAGAGAGCCAGACAAAGAGGGTCCGTCCGATCAGAATTTTATTGTCCGGAAGATTCACATCTGTTGGATCGAGATAGGAATCGAACGGCTCAAAGAAAACTTCGTTGTTACTGTACACGCTACAGTAACAACGGAATTTGATTTGGGCCATTCGATTCCCATCGATCAAACAGATGGGAATCGAACGGCCAAAACCAAATTTTGTTGTTACTGTAGCGGGTACAGTAATAGCGAAATTTTTTAAGCCGTTCGATTCCACCGATCAACGGATAAGAATCACCCGGACAAACAAAACACGCGGTTACTGTAGCCGATACAGTAACAACGCTTTGTGTTGTTCGGGTGATTCGCAGCCATTGGATACATTCAGATCGAACGGTGCCCACACCCCCCAACATTTTTTGTGCTGTTCGGATGATTGGCAACCATTGGATTCATTCCGATCGGATGGTGCCCGATTCAATGCATTCCGATCGGACGGTGCCCACACATCTAATCCACCGCAGGCTCTCTCTACCCGATGAGAGAGAGACGGGTAAAGAGAGATGAGGAGAGAGATAGGTTGAGTGCAATTATGAGGGATGGGGACCACGCATAGGTGGCAGCCATAGGTAATTAACCATCGGTTGGAAAGACGCGTGAACAATAGAATTAATACCTACAAAGTCCTCAATTTTTTACATAAAAACCCTCAATTATATTATAAAATATAATTTATTCACAATATGGTCCTTTGTTCATTTAATTATTATTCTTCTCAATCTCACCCCTCCATCTTAACTCCATCCAATCTCATCTGTTCCCCCTACCTAAATGAATCTCAATCATCCTTTACATCAGCATGCTCTTTTTTATCTTAGCCTTTCTTTATATAATCGAACGGTCTGAAATAACTATGGCCTAGTGGCACCGTTGTAAATAAACCGAACGCGCTGTGATATGTATTATATATATATATATATATATATATATATATATATATATATATATATATATATATATATAATGGACATGCATGAATAATAATAATAGTCTTTATAAACTGTGAATTCATAACAAAAAATGACTATATCATATTTAGCATTTGACATGTCTCATTTTAAATCCATATCCATGATAAAGAAAAGCATTTATTTTGTTTTAAAACTCATATTTTCTAATAATAAACTGAAAATGAGTTTAATTTATATAAGGAATCAAAAAGTTTCCTAAATCCATGTCTCTTTAAAGTGTCCGCGAAGTGTACAAGGCGTATCCGGTGAAAATATATATAATATGATTAAAAAATTTCGACATGTACTTGAAGTATCTAACACATGTCCGACACGTATCGGACATGGACAAGGCACCTCTAGGGAAGTGTCCATGCTTCCTAGTTCAAAAGTAATCATATCTGTTAAAGATCACATTATCACAGTTTTTGTGACATAATTAGAAGAAACATATAAAATTAGGAATAAATGTGTCTCAAGTATAAAGAGAAGCAATGTGCCCAGAATCATAATCAAAAGAATATATCACTCTCTTGCCTTTGAATTGATATTTTTTGGCTGTACTAGTATTCAGCGGAAACCTTATAGTAGCAGACCCTCATGTTATCTTTTCGTATAGAACACTTGAACAATTTAGAAAGTAAGATGAGATCATGTTGGTAAAATAAGGTCCTAAATATAGGTGGACTAAAACAGACCGATTCGTCTTGCACAATATCAGAGACAGGTAAAGCAGGAAATATCTTCCAATTTTACAAAACAATATAAGCACAACATTCGTAAAGACTGTTCTCAAAGAGCAATCAACTTTTTGGTACCTCGTCTAAAACCAAGTTGATCAGAGAATGACCCAGATTGCTTGACAAGATGTGCTAAAATTCCATGTACATCCAATGGTGGTACTTCCTGTAACAAATGAAAAAGATACCAGCTTGAAAGGCATATTCAAAAAAACTTTATACCAGTAGCTACAATGACAGTTTAAACAAAAAATACAACCAGTACGATATTCTATATTTATGGGCAAAGCAAAGTAAACAACCAGAATCCTTTGATTAAATGGAAAGTCAGAGTTTCATTTTGTTGATTGACATAAGGATGGAAAAAAGGTTGTCTAAGAGCTGAGCAAATGAAATTCCTATTTTGATTGATATTCGTAGCACAGCTGTACCATCATAATCTTATTTTCCAATGCAAAAAAATGCTAACCTTACACTACCTTAAAGCAAATCCAACAACAACGGAACAACCAATAAAGCCTTCTTGTATAATGTGAGTTCGTCTATGGACCACAACTCTACATAAAGAAGGTTCCACAAAAGTATTTGAAAAGAATTCTTTGACTCACAGTCACAAAGCTTGAGTTCGACAATAATTCGGCTCGTGTAAAGGTCATGAAAAATCGGTAAAAAACAAAAAAAATTGGAATAAAAACGGCAAAGGATTAGAGAAAATATCGGATTCGGGATCTAATCGGCAAGTCAAAAAAAAAGAATAATATGTTTATTTGATTTATTTAAAATTACTTTCAACTTTTTGCCCAATGTTTAACAGATTCAGAATTCATTCATATGAATATAATAAGATTAGGCAACAATCTATCAACAAAATACACTCACATCCCAATTAAGACTCATCAACAAAATTACATAAATATCAACGTAACATAATGCCATAATAAATTTACAAAATCGCAATGTTCAAAATGATTGATCAAAATATAAAACTTCTATGAATCCTGGTTAGAATTCTCAAACATCAAATCCAAAATTTGCATCAATCCTTTGTTGCTATCATTTTCTAAAGGATTCATTGTCATCAAAGTCTACGATTAAATTGCGACTTATTGAGAAAGTCACAATAAAATTGGTGATTTTGATGACTTGAATAAGTCACGGTAAAATCGACGATTTTGGTGACTTGAATAAGCCGCGGTAAAAATTGGCATTATTTCGACTTATGTTAAGTTTGCATTTAAAGCACGACTTTTCAATAAATCAGAGTTTTTGTGACTATGCTTTGACTAGCTATCATCCTAACACACCAATCATGGTAACATGCCCACTTTCCTTGCTCACAACTGTCGTCATTCAAACTAATCTAATTCTCTTTTTACTTCTGCTCCTATTTACCTTCCGTTTTTATTGTTTGGGTTATCAACAAGAAGTTGAAGATTGTAACTAGAGAAGTGCGATAAGGGTACATTACATGCTCTGCTGCGAGGGGTTGAGGGCAAGGGACAAGAGAGGAAATGTCATTGGGCACCCATCTATTAATCACAGTGATGAATAGCTCACCATCCCCTCAAGTGATGGATAGTTCTTGCATATAGGTACTCGAGATCCAAGAGCTAAGTGAGCCTACAGATACATCTTTTTTATGGTCACCAAAGTTTCTCAAAATCCTTTCACACCAAATGTGCTAAAATATAGAAGAAGCAGTTGAACAAACTACCTCAGCGCATCCCATAAGTACATTGGGTTATCAGACTGCTCATTAACATAATAGAAAAAAGGTGATCGATATGCAACTAAGAGATTGAGCCAATAATTTTTCTCTACATCATTTAAACCTAAAAGCACCATAAGAATGACGGATTCACCAATTCTGCCACATAACTACAAAGGGTGAACCAATTGAGTGGGGTTAAATTCGTGTGCTATATGTGGTAGGGGCAAGAAATTTTTAAATGTAACCAATTGCTCATTATCACGCTGCGTTGAACTGATGAAAGTTTGAGCAGCTCCAAACAAGAAAGACCTGAAAGAGTTCAGATATTTGACCAATCAACAGAAAAGTTGCTCGAATCCAATAGCATAGTAACAGAAAGAACTAGGAGAAGACAAAGAAGATAACAAAAGAACCCATCTCATCCAATGATCCACCTAGGACTAGGAGTCATTCAGTCTCTAACTTGATTAAAGATTAGCAATATGGTTTTTTTTATTAAAAAAGGCATAAAGGCTCTTTGCGCATACATGATATATTATGCCTATCAACCAAGAAATGCATCGGTTAAGTAAAAACCCCCCATTTATGTGATGTAAATGCCTCCAACTGACCAACCTAGAAAGATATAAACACTAGGTAAACCCCAAAAGCCTAAAATATCAAGGGGAATTATGATTCATAAAACAGGAAACTACGGAGGTATTTATAAAACATCAAATAGCTAGATTAAACGAAGTTATACATTTAATATAAATAAATTTATCATGTTACTGTGTTTTACCTGAAAGAAAACTAACAGTTGAAACTTGAAAAGATATGTAACATCATGTAGAATCTATTCTTAATAGATAACATAAAAAAAATTCATTTATTTTTGCTCTTCATAGTAGAATATTTAACACCAAAATAACAATCGAACACGAATCAGACTAGGAACTGTTAACAATTTGTAAGCAACCAGCTTTGACAGTGAAAACTGGAACAAAGTTAGAATAATTAGATCATTAATCATATCAAATTTTAAGGTTGTGACAGCAGTAAACATAGTTAAAAAAAAGTATGATAATTGATAGTATCAAAGAACACATCTCATGTGAATCATGAGAAGTGACCTAAAACAAATAGAATTATGGTCAACCTTTTTTTATTCATGAGGCTCCTGGCATATCTAAGTCTGAAATAGAAATTCAATAGTAAATAAGCTAATATATTCAAATGAGAATCCACAATCTCAGACAACCAAATTACGCATAAGCGAAACTATGATGCTCATAGTAATCCGACATAATTCCCTCAAAACTCTGGAGCTGGCTCCAAATGATATTGTGCATTGCCCTCTCATAACTCAAGAAGAAGTGTTGCGAGGTGAACCATCTTTATCATTAGGACATATAGCCAAATGTATACACTTATCATGAACACACCTAATAAGGCTGACCCACAAATACACAAGAAGTGTATAAACATATACATGAAGACTCTATCCACAGATTCAGATACAGGAAGAAGAAAAAAATGAAAGAAAGCATGTGCAGTTATATACAGATGTATATAATGCACAATTACACTACATATCTCTAGAACCGTCATGGATCATGTCCCTTAGATTTAGATTTTTTTGTGGTGTGCGTGTGTGGGTGGGTGGTGGTGGTGGTGGTGGTTGGGGGGGGGGGGGGGGGGGGGGAGGGGGGGGGCGCGAGCCAAGGTCATAGTAATAGTCGGATCTATCTCATTTAGTATACTTGTTGTTTGTTGTCCTCAGTTTTGATTCCAGTTGACTTGGTGATGCAGGGAGCATGAGTGCAAATCGGGTTTTGGATGGTTTGCAGGTTGTTGCGGATGCCGTCGGCCTTGGAGGATCCAATTGCAAAGTGGCAGATGAGGCAGTACTTTTCACTCGAGGACTCTTGCTTAGTGATGAAAGACTCCTCAAAATATGTAATAATGCTGGGGGGCTATTTGCAAATACTGCTTGCTTTGACTTGCACTTTGAAAATTCTGTTATGTTGAGTTGATTACAGCTGGGCGTTCACGGGTTAAAGCAGAGAGGGGCTGTTCCTCAAGCCTTCCCCTTCTCTATCCTCTATCACAGCACAAGTGCTGTCGGACGGCCTCCGGCTTGTTCGGTGAGGGTGGCGGTCCGGCTGCAGTCGGCGGTAAGGTGTCGAGCGGCGGATGGGATCCGGTGGAGGCGATGATGGCGGCTCCGAATTGGGTTGGGACAGCGAGGGTCGGAGGCCGGGGATGGCGCGACGGGGCCGGACGAGGCAGGCGGCCGGCGACAGTGGCTTCGCCGTCCTCTCTCTCACTTCTTCTCTCTTTTTTTTTTTTTTCTTCTTCTTCCTCTTCAGATCTGATGCAAGAGGGTTTCTTTTTTTTTCTTTTTTTTTTTTTCAAATCGAGAAGAAGAGGGGGATGGGGTGGATCTGTGATGGGTTGTGGTGATGGTTGGTGCGGGAAGCGACGGGAGGGAGATGGGAAGGTGAGGGGGTCGCCGGTCTCTCACCGACGGGTACCCGGCCTCTCGCCGGCGAGCCTCTCGCTCTTCGATCTCCTCTCAAGACCGCGCTCGAATCCTCTCGCAGGAATCACACAGAGAAAATTCTGCTGTAAATTCTTAATAATAAAACTTCATTACATTATTCATCACCTCATAGGGTTAAATAGGCTAACAGTGCCTTGCTTAGCAAGCAATCCGAAAATAAAACTACCTAAACAGGTTCCATGAATTAAGCAAGTAATCCGAGAATAAAAACTACCTAAATAGGTTCACCGAATTAAGCAAGTAATTAAACAATAGATCCTGCCAAAATAACTGATAATAAATGAGTCTTCATGGGCTTCTGTTGCATGGGCCTTTATGGTGTAGTCTTCACGGGCTTCCACAGGGTCTTCATAGATGGGCTGATTATCCATTATCGGGTCCAAGCCATATGGACATGGCTTTGGCGGTCCTCCTGCGGCGGCGCATGTAGACACGGGTAGGTGTAGTCGTGGTGTCCCCACCAACGTGCTTGTCGAATCTGCTCCCGCATCAAACTCCTCAACTATGAAAGAACTCGTCCTCGAGTTCTGTGAGGCCCAGGCAGGAAGCAAAGTCAGTAGCTGATGGTGGAGACCCTGTAGTGGATGTCGTATCATCAAACAATCGCCTCCCGGATCCCATACAAGCAGTCTGCTGGAGTAGTGGTTGAAGTAGTCCAGTTTGAAGGAAGGCACACACAAGTGAAACTGGAGGAGTACCCGAATCGGGGGTGGAAGGTCTAGCCCGAGAAAGTCAACTGTCGGGACTAGTGTGCTGATGTCGACACCCGATAACGGCTCTGCAGGTAGTGAATGCTCTACTGACGGGAATGCAGACTCCTCTGCAAGTAGCACTGGTGGCGAAGGTGGAACCGGCGATGTAGACACCGCAGGTGGTGGCACGAGTAGTGGAGAATACTCCTCTGGAAGTGGAAGATCACGTACCGGATCGGACTCTACTGGCGGTATTGTGACAAGTAGAGGTTTCTCAGATAGGGCTGGTAGTAGAAGATCAACTGGCGATACAGGCTCTCTTGGTGGCACTGCTAGAAGAGGATGTATTACTGGTGGTGGAGGATCCACTAAAGGTAGAGACACACCATGGACTTTAATGCGGCCAATCATGGCTCGCATCTGATCATACCATTGTTGACGTTCCTTTTGCTGTTGAAATTGAAGTGCAAACTCAATACAATTCATCACACCCTGGACATGCTTCAAAGTCTCATAACAGTTTGAGTCGTTGGAGTTAAGGCGAAGGAACCACTGGAGAAAGGGCTCGGCTGGTAGATTGAGTATATACGCCCTATCGCGAATGCGAGACGAATAACTCTCCTCAAGACGAGTACGGGGTAGAAGAACATAGCGCTCCGACTTGATGAGGTTGAAGACATCACAATATGGGATGGTGCGGTATGGAGTATGAGAACCATAATCTTTACCATATGGTGGATAGTGTTCTAGATATTCGGGAGAATAAAGGTGACTATGGAACAAAGGTAAAAAGCGAGAATTATAGGACCTGTCATGATGATAGAACATTGTGACGGGAGCTCTGATACCAAATCTGATGCAGGGAGCATGAGTGCAAATCGGCTCTTCGATCTCCTCTCAAGACCGCGCTCGAATCCTCTCGCAGGAATCACACAGAGAAAATTCTGCTGTAAATTCTTAATAATAAAACTTCATTACATTATTCATCACCTCATAGGGTTAAATAGGCTAACAGTGCCTTGCTTAGCAAGCAATCCGAAAATAAAACTACCTAAACAGGTTCCCTGAATTAAGCAAGTAATCCGAGAATAAAAACTACCTAAATAGGTTCACCGAATTAAGCAAGTAATTAAACAATAGATCCTGCCAAAATAACTGATAATAAATGAGTCTTCATGGGCTTCTGTTGCATGGGCCTTTATGGTGTAGTCTTCACGGGCTTCCACAGGGTCTTCATAGATGGGCTGATTATCCATTATCGGGTCCAAGCCATATGGACATGGCTTTGGCGGTCCTCCTGCGGCGGCGCATGTAGACACGGGTAGGTGTAGTCGTGGTGTCCCCACCAACGTGCTTGTCGAATCTGCTCCCGCATCACTTGGTTTCCTGAGTAATTTAGGATTCCCACTACCATTAGAATTCCTAAGTCATGGGAGATCCAATTCAATAAGGATTAATAAACCTAGTCAAAATATGATTCCTAATTCAGATTTGTTATGTTATTTAATTTCTAAACTTCAGTCAGTTTTTCCAAGTTTGGGAGTCACGTTGTAGTATGTGTATAAAAGAGTCATATTTTGACAGTACCTTAAGGTAGAGACATTTTCTGAGGATTGAATTTTGTGTATGTTTTGAGGTTATATAAATGAGTCTTCTAGACTTAGGTGATCTCGGGGTCTTCCAGACTTAGAAATATTTTCTAATTTTTCAGACTTAACCAAAATCCTATTATTTGATCCACAACGTAAAAACATATTTTTAACCAAAATCTTAAGTCTTCCGAACTTAGTTGATCTCGGGGTCTTCCAAACTTCAAAATATTTTTCAGACTTAGCCAAATTCCTAAGTCTTCCAGACTTAGTTGATCTTGAAGCCATACAGACTGAGGAATATTTTCTAGTCTTCCAGACTTAGTCAAAAATCCTAAGTCTTCCATACTTAGTTAATCTTGGAGTCTTCCAAACTTAGAAATATTTTCTAATCTTCTAGACTTAGCCAAAATATTAAGTCTTATAGACTTAGCCAAAATCCTACGTCTTCCAGACTTAGTTAATTTCGGGCTCTACCAGACTTAGAAATATTTTATAGTTGGCCAAAATCTTAAGTCTTCCAGACGTAGAAAATTTTGATGTCTACAAATTGCCCTCTCAAAGATGATCATCCTCAATTTAAAATGAAGATGACTCATCCTTGATTTTTTTAAAAAAAATTGAAATTCGAACTACCCACTAAAGAGGAAGTTGCAGTTTTTTTAACCCATTAATAATGGACAATTTCAACACGACTTTTTCTTAAGAAAAATCTATTTTCCTCCCTTGAGCATCTATTTGGAGTTTCCATTTGAAGCTCGGTTGATTTGGGAGATCGCAGGCATTCGCAAAGGTGAACGCTCTTGACATTCCTTCTTAAGAGCAAGGCGATCAAATCAACAAACTTGTTCAAGGTAATCTCCTTCTTCAAACCCTAGTTCTTTATACCCTATTTTTCCCTTTTCTTTCTTTTTTTCTTTCCTTTGATGTTATTTTTTTCTTTTCTCCATTCTTTTCTTCTTAGGAAGTCTTAATCGATCCTTCTCATCGAGATTGGCACATGATCGTTTCTTCCTTTCTCTTTCTTTTCTTTTCCTTTTTCTTCATTGTCTTCTCTCTTTTTCTTTCGCTTCTCTTCTTTTCCTTTTCTATGCTTTCTTTCCCTTTTCTCTCTTTCTTTATTTTCTTTCCATTTCTTTATTTTCTCTTTTCTTCTACTTTCTTACTCCTTTTTTTTCTCTACCTTCTTTTTCCTCTTCCTGGCCAACCCTACTTGATACTGGGGCAGCCAAGGTCCCAATTAGGGCCAGCCAGAGGTCCCCCTCCTCATTTTTCTTCTTTTTTCTTTCTTTCCTTCCTACTTTCTATCCTTTCTTTCTTCTTTCTCTTCAGACTTAGTACAGAAAATTTTCATACTCAGTTAAGTTTTAAGTTGGTACCGAAATTTCCAGAATTAGCTAAATTTTAGCTAGTGTTGAAAAATTTTCAAACTTCACCAAATTTCTTGAAACTTGGCAAATGTCCATAATTCTGACTCAAATCTTACTATGCAGAAATGGGTACTCAAAATAAGGATGGCCTATCAAAGTTCGTTATATGAAGGTTGGATAGATGAGAAGGTCCAGATGTAATATATATATATATATATATATATATATATATATATATATATATATATATATATATATATATATATATATATATATAGCATTAGAGACTCAAGCAGAAGAGAACTCCATCAAGTGGGCTCAATTAAAAGGAAAACAATGACTCAGTACAATCTAAACCCCGATCCAAGTTCATATTACATCTGGGCCTTCTGTAGCGCAAAATCACATCCTCAAGATCACCTAGGGCTTCAAAACTTCACAATCAATATCAATATCATGTCTTTCCGTAATTGGATCATCGGATTTCAAGGCTTTGGATATTCTATCCCTTCAGATTGCCCAACAATATATGTGAGCATGTCGATTCATAGAAACTTGATTGTTGATTGTGCCTCTAAACCTTGTTTGTACTTTGTACAATTAATTGTAGAAATGCTTCCCGCTCTTTTTCTTCATCCTCGTAAATAACAACTCTAATATCCACCCTCTATTAGATTGCTCCCGGCATCGATTGTGCTCAGCTTTGGCAACTTTGTAAGTTGGGCATCAATTGTGCATTTGTGCCCAACATCGATCACTTCGTAAGTTCGAAAATGTTCCGAACATATTCGACATAAGATACTTGAGACATGAAATTGTATACACACCCCGGTTGCTGCCTTCACTGACCAAATATGTGATTCTGTGTGTAATGCGATAATCGACCAAAGATATGACTAATAATTGAATATTGCTGGTGTGCAAAAGATGCTAAGGATCCATATCCTCAAATAAGCCAATTAAAATTCTAATTCGTGGGCATGAAAATCTTGCAAAATATAACAATGCCCTAAAACAGAAAGTTCACATATTTCTGATTGTACGTAAGCGCACCAGACTCGATTCCACTTTCTCCGCAAGCTTGTTGCCCTTGAGATTCCCGGAAACCTCTTTCGATTGGCTCGTCTGCTCAGACTCCCTCGATCTCGTCTTCAACATCCCAATTGGATCCCAAGCATTCCTCTCGTCCTCCTCCTCGCCGCTTTGGCAATCCGGGAACACTCCAGTGTCATCCACCTCCGAGACAATGGCATTCCTTATGCTAGACAGATCGATCCGGATCCTCGACCTGTGACCCCATCTCTTCGGAACATCCCGGGTGAACTCCGGCGACGAGTAAACCCGCCGGATTCTGTTCACGAACCCGAGCTCGGCGCTCGTGCCGTCGGCTAAGGGCGGTGATCGCCCTGGGTAGAGGGGCGAGGAGTTCAGGAAGTGCTCGAGCTCTCGGTCAGCCAGGTTCTTGAAGGAGCTAGCCCTAGCTCGCATCAGCTGGAGGTCCTCGCCGGCGGAGTCCTTCACCTCCCTCCAGCCCTTCGATATGAAGGAGAAGGCCTTCTCCGCCGCCTGGGAGGTCGACGAGAGAGCCTCCATTCCGATGCTTAACGTGATGCAGAAGGGATTAGGGTTAGGGTTCCCATTTCTTCTCCATCATCTCCTCGTTTCCTCGTCAGGATTTTGGTTTGAGAGAGAAGATGAGGGACGGGGCGGCTAAGTTGGCCTTTTATAGCCGTTTCATCCGATGGGTCCACGGTTGTCTGGAGAACCGTCATGTACATAGTTTTAGTGAAGACGTTTCATCCGGTGGGTCCCATGACACTTCTTTTTTTTTTTTTTAAAGGCCCACTATAGTGGTCAATTCATAACCTCTTAATAGATTGACTAAGGATCGGATCGAAAGAGACGCCCTAATTTTAAATAACTTCACATACTGGAAAGTTCTCCACTAAGGACATGTTTGATTCGATGTAGTTCGAACACAGGGGTCAATACTATATGCCGCGGGTTGTTTGGTTTACTGTAGTTTTTAAAAACTGCAACAGTTCAAACTCTCATATATACAAAACCGTGTAGGTGGAACACACAACAAAAAATTGCATGTTTCGTCCCTACTGCATCATGTAGTGCCAATTACATGGAACCAAACAGACTGTAAGACTAGAGGGAGGCCCACCGCATAGAGCGGGAGGAAATATGTCTTAACACTTATTGGAACTCTTGGCCAAGGTCACAGGTTGCGTATATCTTGTCAGTTGAGCTATC
The DNA here is from genome assembly GCA_947650365.1 of Chamaelirium japonicum. NCBI lineage: Eukaryota > Viridiplantae > Streptophyta > Magnoliopsida > Liliales > Melanthiaceae > Chamaelirium > Chamaelirium japonicum. The sequence continues at coordinate 26,728,078 of OX393553.1, forward strand.
AGTTGAGACTCAATGACACAAATCAAAGCATTACCGATTTCTACCCCTGTCTTGGAATTAAAAGCGCTATTGTACATAAATGATATCCAGTGTATATTAATCTTTTTAATTATGCTTTCGAGTTTTCAACCTTTTTCCACTGATCTAGGGTTAGGGTTTCTCCCCTCGTGGCCTCTCCAGACGCTGGCGACGGTGCCGGGGAGACTAGGGGCTCCGATTTGGCGACTACCTGGGGGTCAGAGAAGGACCTTCTCTATTCCTTGTACATAAGGGATCCCCCCCTTTTAACCTGACTTTCTGTGCTCGGAGATCTGGCTGCGCGAGGCTCCCATCAGCTTAGATCGGTGGCTTTTACTCTCAGATCGGCGGCATCCGGCCGAATTGCAGCCGAATTTGGTGGTTTATGGACCCCGGCCGGAATATTTCAGGTTTTTTCAGCCCCATCCACTGATTAGTGACGGGTCTTGGTGGTTCTAGGCGGCAACAACTTTTCGTAGCCGATCAAGGGATTCGTGCATCTCTTCCTCTTAGTTGAAGCTGGTGGTGGTGATGGATCGGGATGATGATCCAGCTTTTTGTTTGTATTTTTTTTTTTTCACCTCGTCCGGCGGGTGGTGTGGTTTCCCACCGGATGAGCAGCTTGGGTGATCGCCGGTGAGGCAATGGTGGTGATTCCCACCCGTTAGGAAGTCTGTGTTGTCCGTGTCAGTGTGGCAGCTTGTGTAGTTACCCATCGATTGGTGGTCTTGGTTCTCCGTCGAGTGGTGGTTTGTATCGATGTGTCTAATCGTCGGTGGCGGGCCTTTCATTTGCAGCGCTATTATGTGGCACCTCCTAGGGTCTGGTTGTGAACCCCCCCCCCCCCCCCCCCCCCCCCCCTTCTCCATCATCGCACACTTGCATTGAGGGTGCATGCCCCTAAACTCTTGATAAATAGAATTGGGTCTGATGCAATAAACCAACTAATACTCCCTCCGACCCCCTACCTTGAGTTCAAAACAATACTATATATAATTAATAATAAGGGCATTTTAGTTATTTAATGATATTTAATTATGAGTGGATGGGATTTTCCTAGAAGAACCTCATGATCACCCCTCACTTCTAAAGCCCTTAAGTGCCCCAAATCACGATATCACCGCGGTTCAAGGGCCGGCCATTGACACTTGTTATTTTTTGTCTGATTGGATGGTTCTGGATTATTGAGTTCTACAGACCACTGAGAGAACCCTAGGGGGGCTCCCATCATCATGGTCGGGTGATCAAACAGAAGGGGACAAGTGTCATTGGGTGGACCCCGAACCACGGTGATTATGCGGTTGTGGTTTCGGTGACTATTTTAAGTCATTCACCTCACTTTTCTTCATTCACATGCCCCGAGTGAACCAACCTGTGGTGGATGGGAAGGGAGGTGCCATGTAGGACATGAATGTTCTCCTTTTGCCTTGCGTTATAGGATAGACTAGTAAGAAACCCGGGCAATGCTCGGATGAACTGGATGCACGCCCATTGGCACAGACAACATCACAATCGTCTAAACATCCATTGGCGTAGACGACATCACAATCGTCTAAACGCCCATTGGCACAAATGACATCACAACCGTCTAAAGAAATGTACAATCATGAGCGAGTGCGATTCACTTATTAGAGAGAGAGAGAGAGAGAGAGAGAGAGAGAGAGAGAGTAGTAACTAACATCAAATGACTGTTAAATGGGTAATTATCATCATTATAATAGGATTTTAATAGGATTTATGAGAGAAAAATATGTTCACACATGGAAGAAGGATTCAGGCTCTTCAAAAGAAGTCCACATGTCACAACACGAAAACGAGGCTTCCATTTTACTATTAGATTGGGCATGGACGGAACCAGAATTTAATATTGGGAGGGGCCAAAGCATAATAATTTCACCTAAGGGGGTCCAAAGCATGAACAAAGAAAAATTTATATACTAAAATTCAAACCTTTAACTATATAACTTTTTTAAAAATATAATTGAGGGGGGGGGGGGGGGGGGGGGCATGGTCCCCCTTGGTCCATACATAGTTCTGTCCCGCTCAAGGATGAAACGAAGCAATACGACCTGCTACCCGACCCTTAACTGGAGTTGAATATATATATAATATCGAGGATATTTTAGTATTTTTGAAGGTATTTAATTTTGATGAAATAGAGATTGCACAAGAGGGCTCTCCATAATCTCTTTCTATAATGTCCTTGCTCTTGCTCGATCGACTCTCACTCTCCTATTTGGACATGGGCATTGCATGTATTTAGTTTTAACTAGTACTAATCTCGTGCAATGCATGAATGATTACGATGTTGCTTGATCGGATCGCACATCAGACACCACATCCCCAATTGGGAGAGAGAGAGAGAGAGAGAGAGAGAGAGAGAGAGAGAGAGAGAGAGAGAGAGAGAGAGAGAGAGAGACTGTCACGTGGCACCAAAGGCCTCAACTTTATAAGAGCAACTAATAAGAAACCTAGGCAATGCCTGGATGAACTTGGTGCACGCCATGTGGCACGGACGTACATATCAAAAAAAAAAATTGTGGCACAGATGGTATCACAGCCATATGAAGAAGTTTACAATCTGGAATGACTGTGAATCACTCGTTGGGGCGTGATTCACTTGTTAGAGAGAGATGTAGTACTAATGATTCTCCTAAAGACCATTAAATTAGGGATGGCAACGGTGCGGTTTAAAACCGAAAACCACGGTAAACTGTACCGCATAGTGCGGTTTTTGTTTGCCAAAATATAAAATCATTGCGGTGCGGTTTCGGTTTTCAGTTTTAGTGTAGCGGTGCGGTTTCAGTTTTGACCAAAATCACATAAAACTGCACCGTTTAGACCATTCTAGTGATAAATCGCGGTGCAACGCAGCACACCGCACCACATGGTGCGGTTTCGGTTTTACATAATGGTACACTGTTGCAGTGCGGTGTGGTTTTGGTGTGATGGTTTGGTGTTGCGGTGCGGGCTCGATTTTGCCCAAAACCGCACCATTGCCATCCCTAATTAAACATCATTTAATGGGTATTTTTCTTCTTTATAATTGAGTTTCAGTATTATTTATGAGAGAGAGCCTTGTTCACACACGGAAGAATGATTCTAACTCTTTAAATGAGGTCCACATGTCACAAAATGGGAAAATGGGCTCCATTTTAGTATTATCCTAGTAAGAAACCTGGGCGACGCCCGAATGTGCTTGATGCACACCATTTGTCAAAGACGATATCTGTTTGAAGAAGTGTGAAATATAAAGTGAGTGTGATGCACTTGTTAGAAAGAGAGACTAACATCAAATGACCATTAAATGTCATTGAATGAAAATTTATCATCTTTATGGTAGGTTTTTAAATGGATTTAAAAGAGAGTCGCGTTCACACACGAAAGAAGAATTCTAGCTCTTTAAAAGACATCCACGTGTCACAACACGGGAGAGAGGCTTCCATTTTAGTATAGATACTAGTTACTAACCCGTGCCAATGCACGGAAAGGTAGAATTAAAATAGTATATTAATAATTTTTTTCATTTATGGCATGTTGACATAAATATGATCCAAAATTCCAATATGCAGAGCTAGGGAGAGAGCATGCATGTTTAAATGGGTCATTCAAATGGAATTCCAATGGCCATTTAGAACTGATTATAAGAGATAGTAGTGTTCACACACGAGAGAACTCATGTTCTTAAAAAGAGATCCACGTGTCAAAACACAGGAGCGATGACTCCGTTTTAGTATATTTACTTGTTTAATTAGATCCTGTGCAATGCACGGCCAATTGCGATGGTGCTCGTTTTATGAAACTGGAGATAACTTTAGTCCTTGGGACCCTATTAAACATGTCGCTCATGTCACCCGTCTTGGAAAGAAAGTTGCTATGATGTTTATGGAATTAAAAATCAAACTTGGCATTGTAAAAGCTATTAATGGAAGAAACTCAATTCTAGAATGCATCAAATAATCCTTCACCGATTAAAAATTGATAGGAAAAGAAATTAAGCCATGGATGAAAAAAAAAAGAAAAAAAATCAATCTTGGCATTATAAAGGACATTGATGGAATAAACTCATCTCCGGAAAGTAGCAAACAGAGTTGCAAATCACAAACAACCTAGAAAAGTGAAACGAAAGAAAGAGAGACCATGTTGTCCACCGTAAGTTTCCTGAACTAGACTATCAATTAAAAATAGATGTAGGCATCAGATCTGATCAATCAAAATGATGATAAAAAAGAACATAGAGAGAGAAAGATATGACATATTGAGAGAGAGAGAGAGAGGGAGAGTTTAGGAATATAGCGAATTAACTTAGAGATAAATCTTTTAAATGCTTAACAATTCTTTTTTTTGAGTTTAGGAATATAGCAAATTAACATCAACCTGCATGAAAAGATATTGTTATACAATGCATGATCCCTGGCGACCAATAAAAATAGATTGCATATTCTTAAATTGTATAAAAATGATGACATTTGCTTTGTTTAGGTTTGTTCCTTAAATTATAGTGATTGGTTGCTTTGGTGGTGACACAGATGGAGTGGGCGTTTGAGGATCGTCGACTTTTCGAACCGGCTCAACTCATGAGCGCCCTCAGCGGCCTGGGCCTGATGTACCCGGGGTGAGCCTCACCCGAACTGTCTGCATCTCTGTGCTCCCTAACGTCACCATCTCCATTTCCATGAGTCTCGTTGATGAACTCAATGTTGATTTTCTCCTTCCCCATGGCCTTGTTCAGCGGGCTCAACCCACCGACCACAATTCCACAGGGTAGAGAGGCCTGAGGGACTTGGGGGGATTTATAGGGTTTGAATGGAATGGAGAGAGGTTGGAATGGAAAGAGACGGGAGTTGAAGTGAAGGGGTATTATGGGAGAAGATTGTTGGTTTTGAAAAATGTTCCGTCGTTTTCGTAATTATGGACGTTTTCATAATTCTAATGATGCGAACTGCTTGAGGTAGCCAACGCAGGATACGGCTGTCACCATCCATTATAATGGATACATGATCTTTACATAAGACTCTGTAGAGCCGCGTTCACACACTGGATATCAAATTTTGCTATTTAAAAGGGTGCCATGTGTCATAGCCTGAGAGAGAGGCTTCCGTTTTAGTATATAGTATAGACTATTAAATATAGATAAAAATATTGTCACTACAACAAAGAAGACCTATCTCAACGGTCAAAAATGGCTGATATTAAAGCCTTTTGCGGGGGCCTGGCAGCCGAATAAAGGCCCTCGAATTTGTTAAGCTGTTTTGTGGCGGTGATCAGGCCGCCTCATTTCGTCCTGGTCCTATATCGGCGGCTATAGTATCGGTCAAGGAATTTGATCGAATTGAAATTTGAAAAAAAAAAAATCATGCAAAAGCACCATACACAATATTAAGTACACCATTTATGTGTCTATCTTAATTTGTTGGAACACAAAATCGAACTTTGGGCCACGTGCAAAACAAGATGTGCCCTTCCAACTCAGTTGGTGACTTAGTGAAAGGTCCCTGACAAAAGATCAGTTTAAGGGGAAAGACATGCAATAAGATGGTGTTGGACTAGGTCTCTCCAGAAAAGGATACAGCTAGAGCAAGTTCCACACGTGACTTTTATCCCCATTTAATGACCAAACTATCTCTTAGTGCATGCCCCTCCATTCTTGTTGCTACAGAGCTTAACCCACTGATTTGCTACAGTGATTTCACTGTAGCAAAAAAAAGGATTAAAAAAATTGATACAAACGGTGATTTCACTGTAGTGTTTTTTTTTTGAAAAATCTCAATAAAATATTTTTGCTACAGTGAAATCACTGTAGCTATTGTAATTCAATTCGATAATAAAGAGCACCAATTACTATAGTGGTAGAAAAGAGTAACAATTCGGTAATAAAAGAGTAACAATTGTCAAAAAAAAAAAATCAAATCTTGTTGTTGTTTTTTTTAAATTGCTACAGTGAAATCATTGTAGCAAATGTTGCTCTACATTACTGGAATGCTACTCTTCAAGTGATTCCATTGTATAGCTACGAGTAGGGATAAAATGATTATTTTTCAAACGGTCAAAGGGTAAAATGGATTTTTTTTTTTTCCAAACAGAAGGACCTGGTGCAAAGGCATCTTGTTGTCGATCCTTATCACTATAGTGATATGTTGTCAGGGACCTTACGCACATTATCACTTATTTTTTCTATTAAGTAACACACTTCAAAGAATATACTCTTACGAGGATACATCTATATGTAAATTGCGTGGCATTTACTAGTTCATCAAGGTTTTGGGGAGCAGAGGCAGATTCAAGCAGCTGCCGCATCTACAGAGCACTTCCGACGATATGTGACATGGCTGATCTATAGAGCACCTCCAACGAGATCGTGGTTGTCAATCGTTTCCATCGATTGATCAACAGAGCCCCTCTGACAAGGTTTGGGGAGGCCGGAAAAGGCCGTGGCCATTGTGAGGGAAAATTATGACTGTCGTACGATCTTTCTCCAACAGTCAATTGAAGGTCGATTTGGAGTATGATGCACTGTAGAGTGCTGGGTTGTCACTTGCTGAACTGCCACGCTAACACTGTTGAGTAGAGAAAGAGATAGAAAGAATGAGAGTTGACATATAATATGGTGACGAAGTTTGGCCGAAGCCTACGTCTCTGTGCGATATATATGATGCAACTTTTGAATCCACTATCTCTGAAAAAGTAAAGCTACTCTCGACAGGCCGATGAGTGCTTATACAAGTAGACCGAGGGTGGAGTAGGCATGACTAGAGTTTGATCACTAGAAGGCTCAGAGAGCTCTAGAAAATAAAAAGTGAAGTTGGAAATAATAAATTCCGGTCTGGAATATTTACAGGATCTGTTATTTATAGGATTTTGAGAATATCTAGGGTTTTGATAAATATCTGGGGGAATTTATCAGGCCCCAGACCGTCTTTGTGCGCTCCAGACCGGGCTGGCGGGTCCCACTATCATCTCCGTGGTTTACAAATAGGGCTGGCGGGTCCCACTTTAATCTTCGTGGGTCCCAGGCTGGGCTAGCGGGTCCTATCGTCATCTCCATGGGCCCTAGGCAGGGCTGGCAGGTCCCACCGTAAGGTGTTAGCTAGATTTTGCACCCACAGTTATCCCCTCCAAGCTAGGCAGGTGCAAACCTAGCTAACTGGAACTCCATAGTGCGAAATCAGCTTGTTCATGTCGAGGCGGCTCTGGCAAGCATTAGAATATGCCGACCCACTGCCAAGGGCGACCAAAGTCATGTTTGTTGATCCGTTGTCTGATGCTCACCATAGCCTCTATAGGCTCGTTGTTGAAGGATCGGGTGAGAGGGGATAGCGAGCCAAGGAAGTAGAGCGGTGCCTAAGGGTTTAGCAAAAGGACGAAGTCATTTTCGAGGTACAAAGGGCTGAAAGAATCCATCATTGTCGCCCGTCGAGGGGTTCGAGTTTAGTGAGCTTCTCCAATGCATCTGCTAACCCCCTGCCAAGGGCCAACCGTAGATGTCTTCCGGCCAACCCGTTGTCCGAGGATGGTCGTCGTGTTTACCAACCCCCTACCTAGGGCCGATTAGAAGTCTGTCCGTACACCCGATGTCCTGAGCTAACCACTGTGCTTAGTGATCCCCTGCCAAGGGACCGAGCGATCGAGAAGGGAGCGGTCCCCATCGAAGGAGAAGGTATCAGCCTCACGAGACTGATATGGGCATCGGCCTTAAGGTTTTTATGATTGGCCCCAGAGAGGCCTTATGGGGCCAATATGGGGTATCGGCCTCGAGGTTTCAACTATCGGCCCCAGAGAGGCCTTTTGGGACTGATAGGGGGTATTAGCCTCGAGGTTTTGATGCTCGATCCCAGATAGGCCTTCTGGGGTTGATAGGGGGTATCGACTTCGTGAGGTCGATACCTATATTGGCCTTGAGGTTTTGATGAACGGCCCCAGAGAGGCCTTCTAGGGCCGATAGGGGGCATCGGCCTTTGAAGGCCGATACTTATATTGGCCTCAAGGTTTTGATGATCGGCCCCAGAGAGACCTTCTTGGGCCGATAATGGGTATCGACCTCGAGGTTTTTATGATCAACCTCAGAGGCCATACCCCGAGGCCGATCATTTGAGAATCGGGCCTGATAGGCTATCAACCTCGAGGTTTTGATAATCAGCCTCAGAGGCCCTTTCTAAGGCCGATTATTCAAGAATCTGGGTCGATAGTCTATCGGCCTCGCGAGGCCCTTAGAGGTCGATACCCATATCGGTCTTGAGATTTTGATGATCAACCTCAGAGGCCCTCCCCTCAGGCTGATTGTTTGAGAATCGGTGCCGATAGGCTATCGGTCTCCATAGGCCAATGGGCTATCGGTCTCTGCAGGCTGATAGGATGTTAGATGCCTATCGGTCTCGTGAAATCGATGATCAGCCTCAGAGACGCCCCCTACAGCTGATCATTCGAGAATCGGAGTCGATAGAATGTCAGGTGCCTATCGGCCTCGCGAAATTGATGATCGGCCTTAGAGACCCCCGCTAAGGGCAAGCATTCGAGAATCAGGGTCGATAGACCGATAGGATGTCAGATGCCTATCGGTCTCGAAGTTGATGATCGGCCTCAAAGACCCTCTATGGCCGATCACTTAGAATCGTGATCGATAGTTTATCGGCCTCCGGAGGCCGATAAGCTATCGGTTTCTGCTTACCAAATCGGAATGAAGTGGTTCGATGGCGAGGTTGGTAAGTAGAAACCGATAGCTTATCGGCCTACAGAGGCCAATAGACTATCGATCATGATTTTAAATGATTGACCAAATAGGGTCTTTGAGGCCGATCATCAACTTTGCGAGGCCGATAGGCATCTGAAATCCTATCAGCCCCGATTCTCGAATGATTGGCCTCAGGGGGGTCTCTAAGGCCCATCAATTTCACGAGGTCGATAGGCACCTGACATCCTATCGACTCTGATTCTCGAATATTCAGTCTTAGGGGGGTCTCTGAGGCTGATCATCAATTTCGCAAGACAGATAGGCATCTAACATCCTATCGGCCTACAAATACCGATAGCTCATCGACCTGTAGAGGTCGATAGCCTATCGGCCTCGATTCTCAAATAATCAGCCTCAAGGAGGGCCTCTGAGGTCGATCATCAAAACCTCATGGCCGATATGGGTATCGGTCTCTGACGGCCTCGCGAGGCCGATAGCCTATCGGCCCTAATTCTCGAACGATCGATCTCAGGGAGGGCCTCTGAAGTCGATCATCAAAACCTCGAGGCTGATAGCCTATCGACCTTGATTCTTGAATGATCAGCCTCAAGGGAGGGCCTCTGAGGCTAATAATCAAAACCTTGAGGCCAATACCCCCTATCGGCTCCAGAAGGCCTCTCTGGGGTTGATCATCAAAACTTCAAGGCTAATATAGGTATCGGCCTCCAGAGGCTGATACTCCCTATCGGCCTTAGAAGGCCTCTCTGGGGCCAATCATCAAAACCTCAAGGCCAATATAGGTATCGACCTCCAAAGGCCGATACCCCTTATCGGCCCCAGAAGGTCTCTATGGGGCCGATCATCAAAACCTCGAAGCCGATACCCCCTATTAGCCCCAAAAGGCCTCTCTAGAGCCGATCATCGAAACCTCGAGGTCGATACCCCCTATTAGCCCCATAAGGCTTCTCTGGGGCCGATCATCAAAACCTCGAGGCCGATGCCCATATCTGCCACGCCCCAGAAATTTGGAACCGATCTCTGGGGTGTGAAATGAGGAAAACAAAATGGTTTAGGGTTTAGTCGCCTAACTATGCCAGTTAGGGCTTCTCACAGGGCTGTGATTCTCTCATAAATGAAAAAAGATGAGGGAGAAACAAGGAATATTTTAAAACTTGATTTTTTTCATGAAAATAATTTTATTTAAAGAAAAGTAGAGATAAAATTTTGCCATGCTCAGAGAGATGATCACGCTCGACCTTCAACCGGATTATCCTCTCAGCATGTGTGGCCTATTGGCGCTACCACCTGCTATCAGTAATCCCTCTATTCTTCTTCCCTTGTCCACCCTCTAGTTGTTCGAATGAAATCTTTTACCTTTTACTTGGGTGGTCTACCTGATGCTGTTCTTGGATCTTGCGAGATTCTTCCAAGTCTTGTTCAATGGCCAACGCTCGAGTAACTACCTCCTCATAGTATTGACCCAAGAAGGCTGTAACCCTACCCCTGATTTCTGACTTTAGTCCATGCTCAAAACGCTTTGTCATCCGGGCATCAGTCACTACCTGGTACGGTGCGTACCTCGCAAGCTCTGAAAATTTGGCCTCATACTGTGCTACAGTAAGAGACTCTTGGGAAAGGGCCAGAAACTCCATCTCTATCCGGTTTTGCACAGTCACTGGGAAGAACTTCCTCCGAAAAAGTTCCTCGAACTTTGACCAGGAAATGGCTCCTCGATCAGCTATCTTTGAATGCAAAACCAATTGCCACCAAAAATTAGCCTTTGGCTCAAACTGGTACGATGCAAGAGTGACTCATCGGTCTCCGATGACTTCCAAAATATCAAGGACTTTCTGTATCTATTGAAACCACCGATCTGCCACCAAGGGGTCCGACTCTCCCTTAAAGGTTGGAGGTCCCATCACCTTAAAGTCTTTCAATAGCTTCCCTTGACTTTCGCCCTCAGCTACGTGGCGAGCCTGTGCCTGGGCAAGGGCAGTCAGAGTTAAGGTAGTCTGTTGCTGGGCCGCTGTCTGCTGCTGTTGAACCATGGTGGCCATTCCTTGGAACATCTCCATCATCCTCGTTGTTCCATCAGGTTCAAAGGACGAACTCGCTCCGTTACCTCTTCTAGTACCCGCCATTTACAATACAACTCATATTAGAATACTACGACTCCAAGACCTAAACTTCAACTTCTACAATCCTAATCCCTAGAATCATATCTCTAAGCTCGGATACCAGTAGTCACGGCCCAGAAATCTGGAACTGATCTCTAGGGTGTGAAATGAGGAAAACAAAATGGTTTAGGGTTTAGGCGCCTAACTATGCCAGTTAGGGTTTCTCACAGGGTTGTGATTCTCTCATAAATGAAGAAAGAGGAGGGAAAAACAAGGAATATTTTAAAACTTGATTTTTTTTATGAAAACATTTTTATTTAAAGAAAAGTAGAGATAAAATTTTACCATGCTCAGAGAGATGATCACGCTCGACCTTCAACCGGATTATCCTCTCAGCATGTGTGGTCTATCGGTGCTACCACCTGCTAACAGTAATCCCTCTAAAAGAGCATGGGACTCGAGCCACTGACGGCAAGCTAAGAGTCTCACCCACTCCCTGACACTTAGTACACTGGTCTAGAGGTCCTATCTACAGAGCTTGTCAATTAGGCCATTTAGAGACTCATATTTTCATTGTGAGCTATCCTAGGCTTGTGGCCTTGAGGAGAGGCCTACCCAAAAGAATTCAGCTGTATCATTGCCACTAACAAATAACAAAACACTAAAATATTCTCATACAAAATCAACCAATTACATTGTCACGAAGCTATATACCAAAATAAATCACAACCCTAACCCTAAAACTGCCTCTGGCCTCCTATTGCTACTCCTGAATCTTCAGACCTGCAGGAGAGTCTACTTGTGGGAAAGAGTAGCCCCCAATGGGAAATTGGGAGATTGACCAAATTAATGGCTAGTGACATCCTAATAGTCTTAAATAATATGAGACGACATATTAAATTGAATTACATTAGCAGTCTAGGTATTAATGAAGTTCACAAAGGATTAGCCTAATCCTATCAGTAGTCTATGTTCACATGCAATTCCTACTATTACTAGGCTATCTACCACACAGTCCATTCGATATTCTACCATGTTTAATTATGAATCAAATAAGATTAAAATATAAGTCATATATCCTAAAGTGAACCCCGGATATTTTGTTCATCCTGCTCCCGGTCAGGCATTACTATAGGGCCTTTTATTTTGATGTAGAGGGCCAACTCTCTCGCCGTGCATCCACTAACACCATGCACAAATTACCCAGATTATCATAAGGGATTTCCCGTCTTTCACGGTGGAGCTCTACCACCCCACTTGCGTTACTTTGGGGGCTTTAACTACCCCGGGACAGGGCTGCTAGGTCAACCCTACTAGAGGGCTACTCTTATTGGCTTTACCACAACCCTTGCCCGTGACCCCCTATCTTACCGATCTTCGGTTGTGCGTGCAGGGTAGTTCACGGCCCTTGCGCGCACGGGGTCCAAATCTTTCCACATGATAGAATATCGCACAATTATAATACTACAATAGCTTCAACATTTTAACCCGCTATTCGCACCACGCTAACAACCCATGCATCATCAGGAGGGTGGGCCCCGATAATTATTATTTAATTTTTAATTTTCACGACTCAAGGGAATTCTTACTTACAGTGTCCCAGCAATCAGCAGAATAATTATTATTTAATTATTAATATTTTTAAGTATGCGTCGTCGAACTCGCTACTCCGCTTGGAAGGCGGGGTCTACCTGACCACATGCGACGATGTCCGATGGGACCCCCATGCAGCGTTATGGATACCTACCCTTAGTCATTCTCATTTCCCACTATTAAAGACCACGCAAAGGTAGTAGATGTCACCTGATCGATGCGCGCCGACTCCTGCTAGTTGTCGCTGGTCCCCCCTCCGATGGAACCGTCACGGTTAGGAACTGTTAGGCAAACCCTACGAGCATGCATTAAAATATAAAGTCAATAGATCAACCTCTACGGGGGAGAAAGGTCAAGTTGAGTTCGATTCGCCAATCATCCAAGATGCCCTTGGGCAACGAGCGAATACGAAAAATAGTAAACCGATAATTATAAAAATCTTACCAAGTCTAAACTTGGTTGGATATTAAATAATTTGCCTTATCTAGTTGGACCCTGGAATCGACAGGGTTGACATACGGATCATAGAGGCTATTACCATCGAGCCATAGGTACAAAGGTTGATGCGATCGATTCGATGGCTAGATGACACCGTGGCCAAGCAATACGGTGTAGATCAAGACGTAGGTGCTGGTAGGATCTGTAAGACTGTTCACGGTCGGGGTCGATTCATCCTCTGCCAGAAGCGACCTCGAACTAGGGTGTGGATATGGTCAGGTTTGCACAATGACAGTTGTGCTCGGATTGGCAAAAGAATTATGTCATGCCCAGTCAAAATCCAGGGTTGGTTAAATCGACGTCCTAGGCGCCATCGGGCACCGACCCATTGGTACGCACTACGATGTCTGAGGTTTACATTATGGGCATTAATGACAAACATTATTCTATTGCCGAAACCGGTTAAAGGTATAAAAGTACAGGAGAAGAGTAGCATGTGTTAGCAGCATTACCATTATCGAGATCGGCATGTCCCAAGTCAACAGATCTGCCCGGCTCATGTAGGTTTGATGATGTGCACTAGGCAATGCCGGATTAAGGGTTGCCCTACTATAGGCTCTAGGTCGACTGCATCCATGATCATCACGAATAGGGGAACAATTTCAACCGGTATGACGACTGTAAGGTTGGAAATGGAATCAACACCGAAGGGGTCATCGGTTACAATCAACCATAGCCTAAGGGGTTTTTGGTCCAATCAAGCACAATGAGGATCAACGATTGCCCGACTGATCAATCGTCGGGTCAGCTACAATTTACTCAACGGTGAAGGGCCGACAACAATACTACAAGGAAAAGGGGCGATGTGATGTTGCGATTAATTGCACTCGGAGGGGTTAGTCAAGGCTGGGGTGGTCGGTCGGATCACAAGGAAAAAGAAGATGGCCAGCGGGATACAGACCCGGTAGCAAAGCCACTGACGACCGTCGCAGTGGGAGCAAGAGGATAACAGGGGGCCTGGTCCATGCTGGTCGGGTAGTCGGAGGGTAGCCGGTGGGGGCTTGGCCTGGCTGGGTCTGGCCTTGCCGGCTGCACAACCACCAGCCCTATGGTCGGCGGCCATTGCCGTGTCGAAAGCAAACTAACAGGAGGGGGGTTGGGCTGGTCTCCATAGAACGAAAACAGGAATGAGGGGGGTCGCTGACCTGGTGTAGGACTCAGCTCTGGCTGACCGACTCTTCCTCCTTGCGCTTTTTTTTTCTCTGGTGCTGCCGCGCGCAGCCACTACAGAGAGAGGGAGAGAGAGATTGAAAGAGGGAAAGAGAGAGAGAGAGAGAGAGAGAGAGAGAGAGAGAGAGAGAGAGAGAGAGGCAGCCACTACAGAGAGAGGGAGAGAGAGATTGAAAGAGGGAAAGAGAGAGAGAGAGAGTGAGTGAGAGATCGGAGAGGAAGAGAGGCGGAGATCGGAGGGGGTAAGGGGGGTCAGGTCTGGGTTTTAAAAAGGGGGAAGGGGGCGGCTGGTAGGGTCGAGGGGGAGGGGGCTGCTAGGGTAGAGGGGGTCGGCTGCTGGCTTAGGGTCTAGGGGCGACGGCCGACTTAGGGTCTAGGGGCAGCGGCCGGCTTAGGGTCAAGGGGGGCAGCGGTCGTTAGGGGTGGAGATCGGGTAAAGAGAGGAGGGAGATTGAGAGATCGGGTAAGAGATCAGAGAGATGGGAGAGAGAGGGATGAGAGGGGACGGGTCGGGTTTGGGACCGGGTTCGGGTTTGGGTGAGATGAGAGGGAGAGAGAGAGAGAGAGAGAGAGAGAGAGAGAGAGAGAGAGAGAGAGAGAGAGAGAGAGAGAGAGAAAGAGAAGGGATTTGGGTCGGGTCGGGTCTGGGTTTGGGGTGGGTTAGGTTTTGGGTTTTTAGTTTAGGTTTTAGTTTTAGTTTAGTTTTTTTTTTTTTTTTGGTTAAGTTTGATTCGTGCTCGGCTTGCGCCGAGCCTGACTCACCCCGATTCGCTCCCGACTCGTGCCGAGCCGCGCTGGCTTGCGAACCTTGCCGGGTCCGACAGAATCACCACCATTTTTATTTTATTATTATATTATAAAAAATATCATTCGTGCCATATCTCGTTTCACGTGCTCGTGTAGCACACCACAGTTGCAGCCCTGCAACTCGTACCCAAGACCCACTGCCTGGTCCCGTTCGAGTACAACCAACAGCATCACCGCTAATTATATTAAAATAATATTTAAATCCAATCGGGTTACCCTGAGCAAAAACACACTGGAGCACCGGTTATTACATCCTACACACCTTAATAGAATTTTCGTCCCGAAAATTTAATTACTAAACTGAGGGTACAATCCTACCAACATATACTACAAAAGTAATGAAGACGAATTCACAACTGGCACTATATTCTTTCTAATACTGCCCTCGAGAAGTTCAATCAATTCAACAATCATACCAAAAAGGAAAGACTCTGCCACTGGCTAGACTACTATCCGTAGTTATATAATCGAGTCACATAATTATTAGGATATGATGAGAACATTAGGCTTTTGTGGAGCTCACACAAGATATAATGTTCAATCGTGGTCCTAATAACTATAGACTAATAAATATTTCGTGACTTTAGATTATCTCCCTTCCTTGGATAAGAAGCGCCTCCCTTATTCATAAGTGGGGTAGCAATCCGATTCACGAAACAAGATCACGAGACATTCTCAACTAACGATACTAACACGGAAACGTATTTCCTACAAATAAACATATACCTATACACCTATAGAATTGAATTGAAGATAACTAGATAACTTGAACTAGCACGCCTAGGCTTAAATCCTATGAGATTCCACTCCAGAGCAAACACCCTATTACCTACACAACCACTACTACCCTATTAACCTATAAGAGAAACACCACTAAGATATGAATTGGATATCCCAACATACACACTAACTAACATAGAAAATGTTGAATCTCAGATAACACAACTAAACTACAAACGAACGAGAATAAGAAGAGAACAATGATGAATCAAAAAACACTAATGCTAAATGAAAGACCTAACACTAATACTCCCAACTCAGTTATTGTCGCAAGACTTTGAAACCTTCCAAAAGATACACTATGATGCATAATTCAGATATACGGGGAAACTTACTACTCGCATAGAAAACACTAAACTACGAGAACAACTAACCTACTGACCAAATGCAGATAAAAACTAGGATACCGACACGATTACACATTATACTGATAGTATCTTTCTACAAGATTGGTTGATCGGTCCCAAACCAAAACAATTAGAAACAAAGCGAAGTGAATCCCCTAAATAATGACTATTCTTAAGATTTCAACTGATAATGCATTCCCAATTTCCATAAATATAGGCAATTTCCTTGACATAATCACTAATTATCCATCCAGTGCTCAAATATCCTAGTTCCAACTTGACATCACTGCCATCTGGCCAGTGCATGCTCTGCCGCGAGTTTCAACAGGAACTACATAACCAGCTGCCAAAGTTCCGATTGGGAATAGTGCAAGCTCTGCCGCGAGTCCCAACAGGAACTGCGTAACCAACTGCCAAAGTTCCGATTGGAAATAGTGCAAGCTCTGCCAACTGCTACCAAAGTTTTCGAAGAAACAGTGCACGCTCTACCGCGAGTCCCAACAGGAACTGCGTAACCAGCTACCAAAGTTTTCCGAAGAAATAGTGCATGCTCTGCCGCGAGTGCTAACAGGAACTGCATAACCAGCTGCCAAAGTTTCGATTGGAAATAGTGCAAGCTCTGCCAGCTGCCAAAGTTTTCGAAGAAACAGTGCACGCTTTGTCGCGAGTTCCAACAGGAACTGCGTAACCAGCTGCCAAAGTTCCGATTGGGAACAGTGCAAGCTCTGCCAGCTACCAAAGTTTTCGAAGAAACAGTGCATGCTCTGCTGCGAGTCCCAACAGGAACTGCATAACCAGCTGCCAAAGTTCCGATTTGGAATAGTGCAAGCTCTGCCAGCTGCCAAAGTTTTTGAAGAAATAATGCACGCTTTGCCGCGAGTTCCAACAGGAACTGCATAACCAGTTGCCAAAGTTTCGATTGGGAACAATGCAAGCTCTGCCAGCTGGCAAAGTTTTTGAAGAAACAGTGCACGCTCTACTGCGAGTTCCAACATGAACTGCGTAACCAGCTGCCAAAGTTCTGATTGGGAACAATATAAGCTCTGCCAGCTACCAAAGTTTCCGAAGAAACAGTGCATGCTCTGCCGCGAGTTCCAATAGGAACTGCGTAACCAACACCTAAATGATTCTCATATCACCACTTGGGACCTCATCCCACTATGCGCTCTAAAAATTTATATGCTATATTTCATAAAGATTCCAACATAAAAAGGATCTAATACATCACAAGTCTACCACCTATCAGTCCTACATATCACTATTACACCACGCACGTGAATCAGGGCAGTCTATTTTCATATGACCTCTCTGTCCACAATTAAAATATATTTTTTCTAAATTAAAGGACAAGCGCTACGAATGTGTCCTTCCCGCTTGCAGCGATAACAAAGTCGTAGCCCTCTATTATTCTTCGCTTGTCCACCCTCTGGTTGTTCGGATGAAATCTTACACCTTTTACTTGGGTGGTTTACCTGATGCTGTTCTTGGATCTTGTGAGATTCTTCCAACTCTTGTTCAATGGCCAACGCTCGAGTAACTACCTCCTCATAGGATTGACCCAAAAAGGCTGTAACTCTACCCCTGATTTCTGACTTTAGTTCATGCTAGAAACGCTTTGCCCTCCGGGCATCAGTCACTACCTGGTGAGGTGCGTACCTCACAAGCTCTGAAAATTTGGCCTCATACTGTGCCACAGTAAGAGACCCTTGGGAAAGGGCCAGAAACTCCATCTTCATCCGGTTTTGCATAGTCACCGGGAAGAACTTCCTCCGAAAAAGTTCCTCGAACTTTGACCAGGAAATGGCTCCTCGATCAGCTACCCTTGAACGCAAAACCGATTGCCACCAAAAATCAGCCTCTACCTCAAACTGGTACGATACAAGAGTGACTCGTCGGTCTCCGACGACTTCCAAAACATCAAGGACTTTCTTTATCTGTTGAAACCACCAATCTGCCACCAAGGGGTCCGGCTCTCCCTTGAAGGTTGGAGGTCCCATCGCCTTAAAGCCTTTCAATAGCTTCCTTTGATGTTCGCCCTCAGCTACCTAGCGAGCCTGTGCCTGGGCAAGGGCAGTCAGAGCTAAGGTAGTCTATTGCTGGGCCGCTGTCTGCTGCTGTTGAACCATGATGGCCATTCCTTGGAGCATCTTCATCATCCTTGTTGTTCCATCAGGTTCAGAGGACGAACTCGCTCCGTTACCTCTTCTAGTACCCGCCATCTACAATACAACTTATATTAGAATACTACGACTCCAAGACCTAAACTTCAACTTCTACAATCCTAATCCCTAGAATCATATCCCTAAGCTCTGATACCAGCTGTCACGCCCCAGAAATTTGAAACCGATCTCTGGGGTGTGAAATAAGAAAAACAAAATGGTTTAGGGTTTAGTCGCCTAACTATGCCAGTTAGGGTTTCTCACAGGGCTGTGATTCTCTCATAAATGAAGAAAGAGGAGGGAGAAACAAGGAATATTTTAAAACTTGATTTTTTTCATGAAAATATTTTTATTTAAAGAAAAGTAGAGATAAAATTTTGCCATGCTCAGAGAGATGATCACGCTCGACCTTCAACCGGATTATCCTCTCAGCATGTGTGGCCTATCGACGGCTACCACCTGCTAAAGTAATCCCTCTAAGGGAGCACGAGACTCGAGCCATTGACGGCGAGCTAGGAGTCTCACCCACTCCCTGACACTCAGTATACTGGTCTAGAGGTCCTATCTACAGGGCTAGTCAATTAGGCCATTTAGAGACTCATATTTTCATTGTGAGCTATCCTAGGCTTGTGGCCTTGAGGCGAGGCCTACCCAAAAGAATTCAGCTGTACGTATCATTGCCACTAACAAATAACAAAACACTAAAAGATTCTCATACAAAATCCACCAATTATATTGTCACAATGCTATATACCAAAATAAATCACAACCCTAACCATAAATTTGCCTCTGGCCTCCCACTGCTACTCCTGAATCTCCGAATCTGCAAGAGAGTCTACTCGTGGGAAAGAGTAGCCCCCAATAGGAAATTGGAAGATTAGCCAAATTAATGGCTAGTGACATCCAATAGTCTTTAATAATATGAGACGACATATTAAATTGAATTACATTAGCAGTCTTGGTATTAATGAAGTTCACAGAGGATTAGCCTAAGCCTACCAACAGTCTATGTTCACATGCAATTCCTACTGTCACTAGGCTATCTACCACACAGTCCATTCGATATTCTACCATGCTTAATTATGAATCAAATAAGATTAAAATATAAGTCATCTATCCTAAAGTGAACCCCGGATATTTTGTTCATCCTGCCCCTGGTCGGGCATTACTATAGGGCCTTTTATTTCAATGTAGAGGGCCAACTCTCTCGTCGTGCATCCACCAACACCATGCACAAATTACCCAGATTATCATAAGGGATTTTCCGTTTTTCACGGTGGAGCTCTACCACCCCACTTGCGTTACTTTGGGGGCTTTAACTATCCCGGGACAGGGCTGTTAGGCCAATCCCTACTAGAGGGCTACTCCTATTGGCTTTACCACAACCCTTGCCCGTGACCCCCTAGCTTACTGATCTTCGGTTGTGCGTGTAGGGTGGTTCACGGCTCTTGCGCGCACGGGATCCAAATCTTTCCACAGGATAGAATATCGCACAATTATAATACTACAATGCTTCGACGTTTTAAGCTCACAACCCATGCATCACAATGAACATAATAAATTACTCTCGCCCGTATTCCCGTATGCCAGGGTCTCCACACTCCACTCAGGAGGGTGGGCCCCGATAATTATTATTTAATTTTTAATTTTCACGACTCAAGGGAATTCTTACTTACGGTGTCCCAGCAATCAACAGAATAATTATTATTTAATTATTAATATTTTTAAGCATGTGTCATCGGACTCGCGACTCCGCATGCAAGGCGGGGTCCACTCGACCACATGCGACGATGTCCGACGGGACCCGCATGCAGCGTTATGGATACCTACCCTTAGCCATTCTCATTTTCCACTATTAAAGACCACGCAAAGGTAGTAGATGTCACCTGATCGATGCACGCCGACTCCTGCTAGTTGTCGCTGGTCCCCCCTCCAATTGAACTGTCACGGTTAGGAACTGTCAGGCGAACCCTATGAGCATGCATTAAAATCTAAAGTCAATAGATCGATCTCTACGGGAGAGAAAGGTCAAGTTGAGTTCGATTCGCCAATCATCCAAGATGCCCTTGGGCAACGAGCGAATACGAAAAATAGTAAACCGATAATTATAAAAATCTTACCAAGTCTAAACTTGGTTTGATATTAAATAATTTGCCTCATCCAGTTGGACCCTGGAATCGACAAAGTTGACATACAGATCATAGAGGCTATTACCATCGAGCCATAGGTACAAAGGTTGATGCGATCGATTCGATGGCTAGATGACACTGCGGCTAAGCAATACGGTGTAGATCAAGACGTAGGTGGTGGTGGGATCTATAAAACTGTTCACGGTCGGGGTCGATTCATCCTCTGCCAGAAGCGACCTCGGACTAGGGTGTGGATATAATCAGGTTTGCACAATGACAGTTGTGCTCGGATTGGCAAAAGAATTATATCATGCCCAGTCAAAATCCAGGGTTGGTTAATCGACGTCCTAGGCACCATCGGGCACCGACCATTGGTACGCACTACGATGTTTGAGGTTTACATTATGGGCATTAATGACAAATATTATTCTATTGTCGAAAACGGTCGAAGGCATAATAGCACAGGAGACGAGTAGCATGTGTTAGCGGCATTACCATTATCGAGATCGGCATGTCCCGAGTCAACAGATCTGCCCAGCTCGTGTAGGTTTGATGATGTGCACTAGGCAATGCCGGATTAAGGGTTGCCCTACTATAGGCTCTAGGTCGACTGCATCCATGATCATCACGAATGGGGGAACAGTTTCAACTGGCATGACGACTGTAAGGTTGGAAATGGAATCAACACCGAAAGGGTCATCAGTTACAATCAACTATAGCTTAAGGGGTTTTTGGTCCAATCAAGCACAATGAGGATCAACGATTGCCCAACTGATCAATCGTCGGGTCTGCTACAATTTACTCAACGGTGAAGGGCCGACAACAATACTACAAGGGAAAGGGGCGATGTGATGTTGCGATTAATCACACTCGGAGGGGTTAGCCAAGGCTGGGGTGGTCGGTCGGATCACAAGGAACAAGAAGACGGCCAGCGGGATACAGATTCGGCAGCAAAGCCGCTGATGATCGTCGCAGTGGGAGCAAAAGGATAAGGCCTGGTCCATGCTGATCGGGTGGTCAGAGTGTAGCCGGTGGGGGCTTGGCCTGGCTGGGTCGGGCCTTGCCGGCTGCACAACCACTAGTCCTATGGCTGGCGGTCATGGTCGTGTCGAAAGCAAACTAACAGGAGGGGGGTTGGGCTGGTCTCCATAGAACGAAAAGGGGAATGAGGGGGGTCGCTGACCTCATGCAGGACTCAGCTCTGGCCGGCTGACTCCTCCTCCTCGCACCTTGTTTTTTTTTTCTCCGGTGCTGCCGCGTGCAGCCACTACAGAGAGAGGGAGAGAGAGATGTGGGTGCAAATTTTGGCAGAGAGGTCTACAAACCGCGGGACCCACCGGCCCTGCCTGGTGGGCCCACGAAGACTATCATGGGACCCATCGGCCCCGCCTGGTGGGCCCACGAAGACTACCGTGGGACCCACCGGCCCCGCCTGGTGGGCCCACGAAGACTACCGCAGGACCCACCGGCCCCGCCTGGTGGGCCCACGAAGACTACCGCGGGACCCACCGGCCCTGCCTGGTGGGCCCAGTGAGACTATCACGGGACCCACCGGTCCTGCCTGTGGAATCCCCAGGAGACAGCCGCGGGACCCGCCAGCCCTGCTTGGAGGATCTTCCAGAAATGACCAGAAACCGCTATTTACCCCCATATTCACTCCTCAAAAATTCTATAAATAGAAGAGCCTTCTGAAGAAGAAGGGATCCAAGTTTTGACCCAGATCCAGTTCTGAAAACCAGAGCTCTGGAATTCTAGCTTTCCATCTTCTGAATCCCTTCGGTCTTCTTCTTGTCTCTGAAGAGGTCGGAGATACCTCGGTAACACTCGGCCTGTCGAGGTTACTTCGAACCAAGTGATAGTGAATTCGGGTTGCTCCCTATAGCACGGAGACATAGGCTTCGGCTGAACTCCGAGATCACCTCTCGTGTTAACTCTCTGATTGCCTCTCTCTCTGTTTTCTTACTGAAAGAGCTAACTCAAAGTCACTAAGGCACCAGCCTTCAAACATATCTTCAAATCAACAGATCGAACAACGATCTACCCTTCAACATCAATTGACTGGTGAGGCAAAGTCTTCGTATCGGCACGAAGTTTTTTTAGAGAGAGAGATTGAAAGAGGGAAAGAGAGAGAGAGAGAGGGGCAGCTACTATAGAGAGAGGGAGAGAGAGATTGAAAGAGGGAAAGAGAGAGAGAGATCGGAGAGGAAGAGAGGGGGAGATCGGAGGGGGTAAGGGGGGTCGGGTCCGGGTTTTAAAAAGGGGGAAGGGGGCGGCCGGTAGGGTCGAGGGGGGGGGGGGGGGTTGGCTGCTAGGGTAGAGGGGGGCGGCTGCTGGCTTAGGGTCTAGGGGCGGCGGCCAGCTTAGGGTCTAGGTGGGGGGCGGCGGCCGGCTTTGGGTCTTGGGGCGGCGGCCGGTCAAGGGGGGCGGCCGTCGTTGGGGGTGGAGATCGGGTAGAGAGAGGAGGGAGATTGAGAGATCAGGTGAGAGATCAGAGAGATGGGAGAAAGAGGGATGAGAGGGGACGGGTCGGGTTTGGGATCAGGTTCGGGTTCGGGTGAGATGAGAGGGAAAAGGAGAGAGAGAGAGAGAGAGAGAGAGAGAGAGAGAGAGAGAGAGAGAGAGAGAGAGGGAAGGGATTGGGGTCGGGGTCGGGGTCGGGTCTGGGTTTGGGTTTTGCGTTTTTAGTTTAGGTTTTAGTTTTAGTTTAGTTTTTCGAACCTCGCCGGGTCCGACAAAATCACCACCATATTTATTTTATTATTATATTATAAAAAATATCATTCGTGCCATGCCTCGATACACGTGCTTGTGTAGCTACACCACAGTTGCAGCCCTGCAACTCGTACCCAGGACCCACTGCCTGGTCCCGTTCAAGTACAACCAACAACATCACTGCTAATTATATTAAAATAATATTTAAATCCAACCGGGTTGCCCTGAGCAAAAACACACTGGAGCACCAGTCATTACAATATCAGCCTCGCAGGGCCGATACCTTCTCCTTCGATTGGGCCCGCTCCCCCCCCCCCCCCCGATAACTCGGTCCCTTTGCAGGGGATCGCCAAGCACAATGGTTAGCCCCAGACATAGGGTACGAACATACTTCTGATCGGTGCTAGGCAGGGGGTCGGCAGACACGACGACCATCCTTGGACAACGGGTTGGCCGGAAGACATCTACGGTCGACCCTTGGTAGGGAATTAGCAGACGCAATTGGAGAAACTCACTAAACTCGAACCCCTCAACAGGCGATAATGACGAATTCCTTCAGCCCTTGTACCTCGGAAATGACTTTCTTCTTTTGCTAAACCCTTGGGCACCGCTCTACCTCCTTGCTCGCTATCCCCTTTCGCCCGATCATTCGACAATGAGCCTGTAGAGACTACGGTGAGCCCCAGACAACGGACTAACAAACAAGGTTTTGATCGGCCCTGAAAGTGGGTCGGCAGATTCTAACGCTTGCCAAAGCCGCCTTGATATCAACAAGTTGATTTTGCACCATGGAGTCCTAGCTAACTAGATTAGCAAAAAAAAAAAAAAATCCTCGTGGCTTGCTTTACGGCGCTAACATGCCACGTGACTGTCAGAGCGCTGAACTGATAAATACTTTCGATCAAATGCCATTGAATTAAATATTTATTTTTTAAGTATTATTTTGAAAAAAATCCCAAAGTATTTATTTAGAAAATGTAAAATGTGTTTATAAAAAACTTGCAAGACACTAGGATAAATTCTGTGGACCACGTGTCAAGCAGAGGCAAGTAGATGTAGATAGATCTCGACACCCAGCGATAATTTGGGCCGTGCGGGGGAAACAACGGCGGACTTTAACCCCCCGACCACTGATCCCGAAATTCCATCGCCATGGATCCTCCTCCGTCGCCTCCTACTCCCGATGTCATCCACGTCTTCTGGCACGCCGGCATGCTCGATCACGACACCGGCACCGGCGTCTTCGACACCGGCTTCGATCCGGGGTTCCTCGAGGTGCTGGAGAAGCACCCGGAGAACTCGGATCGGGTGAGGAACATGGTCTCCATCCTCCGCAAGGGCCCCATCTCCCCTCACATCGTCTGGCACCCCGGAAGGCCCGCTGGCATCCCGGAGCTCCTCTCCTTTCACACTCCCGGTACTTCTCCTCCCCCATCCCTATGTTGAGAAGTTGGTCAAAGTTTCAGTGCGTGTGGGTTTGTCGGATTAAGGAATTAGAAAGATTGTACTTTAATTCAGCATTACTTACTGATGGAATTGAATCCAAATAAAAAACAGGAGAAAAGAGGCCGATTCCCTAGTGACTGAAGTGAGAAGAAGAGCCAGTGAGCCACGACTTCATGTTCCCTGTGGGCCCTATTGATGGGTGGAACCCTATATTGGGCCCACAACACCTAAATTAAGGTAAACTTGGAAATAAAAGGGAAAAATCTAGAAAAAGGTTGGAACTAGGAACTATGTGAACGGTAACATGTGAATAGTAAAAACGTTAGGATTTAGAGTAGGGGTGGCAATTGGCCGGGTTCGGGTCGGACCCTACCCATACCCATTTAGGTATGGCAGGGTCCATACCCGACCCATACCCATTTGGGTAGAAGGGGGATGTTTTGGGTTTCGGGTATGAATTGTATATTATTTGGTCTTTTCTTTTCTCCATCATATATGCAATTACTTGAGGAAATAAAATTCTAGGTATCACATTGCAATCTTAAGAATCTCTTTTAGTTTCTTATTGCAATGGTTTTAGTAAAGTATATGTTTGGGTAGGGATATGAGCGACTAGAATTTGGATATATGATAATGAGTTTTGAGTTGAATTGTATTATCTAGTACATACACAACTTAGAGGGGAAATCGGGTTTTGGGTATGGGTATCGAGGTACCCTTACCCATACCCAAAAGTCAATTGGGTAGAGTTCCTATACCCATACCCTACCCTACCCAAACAATGTTTTGGGTACGTAATATGTACCTATGCTCGATGTTTCGAGTCCGATTTCGGTCAGGTTTTCGGAGTCCATTGCCACCCCTAATTTAGAGTCATGGTTGGATTTGGATTGGTCATAGCTGAGTCTTGGGAGAAAAAAAATTACGATCGACTTTAACGACCGATAATTACGACCGCCCAGTGGCAGTGTGCCACATTCGCCAGATGAGGGTAAGGAGGTAACCCTCATTTGGCATATGGCGTAATGCCACTGGCCGGTTGTAATTACCTGTCGTGTCTTAAAAGGGGGGTGGGGGCCCCTCCACCCTTTGTCATTTTCAAATCATTGTAGCATTGTTATTTTTGTTTTCAAAGAATCTAAATGGCCGACATTATCTTTCTTTTCTCCTTGCTCCTTTCTCCTTTCTCTCTCTCCTCTTTTCTTTCTTCTGGCTTGTAATGGTTGTTTGTACTTTCTTTCTACATTAATTGGTATCAAAGCAAAGAATTTTTCACGTTTGGTCATGAAGAAGGTCGTGACACCATGCAGGAAAAGCCCAACGTAGGGAGACATAGAAGCTGTGGAGCAGATCAAGCTTTTCACACATGAGGGTCATTTGGTTGAACTTCATATTTAACAAGATCCCCTCAAAATGAAGATCCATAAGATGATGCATGAAATGACTACCAAACATATCCGCTTTCCAACGTTTAAGATAAACCCTTGAATTAGCCTGAAGGAAATTATGAGGAAGACTGAGAATCTATCTTTGAAGAAGACGCTCCAATGGAACTTCCATTCATTAATTGGAGTTCACCCCCCCTCCCCCAATGCAAATTTTGAAAAACAAAACTGATAGAGGAGTCTAAGCCCATGGAAGAGGTGGACGAGCCTTATAGTCAAGGCGGCTAGGCGTCGCCTAGGCGATATATATATATATATATATATATATATATATATATATATATATATATATATATATATATATATATATATATATATATATATATATATATATATATATATAGGGGAATGCTTAGGTGCGGTCTGCGGTTCGTACGGTCCGCGGTCCGCAGTCGTTCGATGCACCACTCCGTACATCCGATGCATGTGGCGGGTGCATCGGACGGCTGCGGACCGCAGACCGCACCTAAGCACTCCCCTATATATATATATATATATATATATATAGGGCTGTTACAGTGAGTTGTGGGCTGCCGGGGGGGAAAGTGAGCTGCGGGTATTTTGACCCCCCAAGAAGTTATGGAATTTGATGAAATTTGGTGAGGTTGTTGCCTAGTATAAGATGATCATTCTCACCAATTTTCATTAAATTCCAAAACTTCTAGGGGGGTCAAATGGTCGAAGCAATTTTAACGGTGACTGCGGACAGCAGAAATTGCTTCGACCATTTGATCCCCCTAGAAGTTTTGGAATTTGATGAAAATTGGTGAGGATGATCATCTTATACTAGGCAACAACTTCACCAAATTTCATCAAATTCCATAACTTCTTGGGGGGTCAAAATACCCGCAACTCACTTTCCCCCCCGGCAGCCCACAGCTCACTGTAACAGCCTTATATATATATATATATATATATATATATATATATATATATATATAGAGAGAGAGAGAGAGAGAGAGAGAGAGAGAGAGAGAGAGAGAGAGAGTCTATGGTTCGGTCAAATTAACGTGCCGCTAACTTACAACCATGCTTTGGAAGTTTTTTTTTTTTTATTTTGGAGGATGATCAACATCCCATTGATAGGCCACATGTCAAAAATCAGCCTATTTCAAGATTTTTTTTTAATTCCTCTTTGAGGGAGTTTTACCTTACCTTTCACTTGTTTTCTTTGTCCTGTATCTTTTGAAAGATTTTTCTTTCTTTCCCCTCAATTTCCACGAAACAAAAATAGCCTAAAGGCATTTATCTACAGAGACGGTCCCTTTTACATAGAACACACAAAACTCAAGTTATTGTGGAGTTGAAAGAAAAAAAAAATACTGCTATATGGATCCCAATATTAAAAAAAAAGTAGATCTGAAGTAAATTCTAATCTAAGATCTAACAGAGTGCATTTATCTATCTTTAACTATCTATGAAGACTTGGGCATAAATAGTGATCTTTTGTTTGTAAATTCAACTCCCTTTCTTTATCTTTTCTTAACTTGAATTTGAATTAAAAATAATCTTTTTGATGGTCCTACGATTAATAAGATTGCATCTCTTTGATTGCTGAAAAATGATATTGAGATCATATCTCACTAGTCACTACCTTATCTCTAGAGTCTATAGTCATAGTTGACTTGGCTTTTGGCATTTATTTGGAGGTACCGCAATGTGTCTGACAAATGAATGGGTTGATGTTTTTATCATCA
Organism: Chamaelirium japonicum; assembly: GCA_947650365.1. Taxonomy (NCBI): domain Eukaryota; kingdom Viridiplantae; phylum Streptophyta; class Magnoliopsida; order Liliales; family Melanthiaceae; genus Chamaelirium; species Chamaelirium japonicum. The sequence continues at coordinate 26,755,664 of OX393553.1, forward strand.
AGGCATATACAGTTACGGGGAGAGGCGGAGCAAATATTTTTCTTTGTTAAGTCAGAATAAAGTTTAACGGAAATAAATGAAACTGTGTGATGGAATTATAGCTAGATGATACCTTCAACATAATGATCTTCATGACATTGGGTTTATTATCACATAGATGGAGATAAATGAAGCATCTATTATTGATGGATGAATGAATGTATTTTTGTGCTTTTTTTTGTTCTCACCACTGCTTAGAGAGAATTTGCCATAGTAAAAGACACCAATAAAATTTAATTTATCGTATGCATGTTTGGGGATTTGCTTGAGCCCAATACAGAGTTGCCAAAGTACTTCTGATTTTTGCATAACCAAACCAAATCACGAACATAACTGATTCCTGATTGAAATTGTACTAACATAGCCAAAGTAACAATACCAGAAACCAACTAAACCTGGTAGGTCTGCCTACCATGGTTGCTATTTTTCATTCATCTAGCATGTGGATTAGAACTATGATGACAACGCATATTTTTAACCTGCCTCATAGTAAGCATGTGACACCATATATATCACATAATTTATGTCTTGATACTTCCTACGTAATAATTGTTCTGATTCATCATTTCATCGATTTCACTTCAGGATTAATAGAAATGTATATTAATTCTTTTAGGCATCTCACGAAATTGTCTAAAGTGTATTTAATTCCAATACTCTTCTGTTCTTCCTTTTATATTTTCATGACTTATCATTTCTTTCCAATATTTCTGCTTTTAAAAATTTGGCTTGATAGGTTAATCAAAACGATGATGCTGAAGTTGGCAGCTGAACACAAATGTCAAAAAAAAAAAAAAAGGTTTCTTTCTTGGTGTAATCCAAGAACGGAATCTCAAACCCTGGTTAGATGAATCCAAATTTTTAAATATAAAGTGGCTATGCAGTTTTAGAGAATGTTGAATTGGATGTTTGATAAAACTAGGAGTGGCTAGCAAGTAGCAACAATTACCATAGATGAAGCATAATAGCTTCTCTTAGGATAAAGAACGTGCGACCCATTTTTGATGTCGGGCATGTGGGACGTCAAATCTAAGGACGGCCCCAAAAAGGAAAGAAGTTTGGAGGAATGTGTGGAATGAAAAAGAATTTGTTTGAAGTTGTGAGAAAGAAATTAATGGGTTGCATTGAAATTGGATTCGTAAAACCGATCCGAGTAGTTTAAACCAGTGTTTTCAAAACCGGACCGGAAGGCGAACCGAAAAGGCATCCGGTTCGGTCCAAATCGGTTCAAACCGGTGGTTCAACCGTTTGAACCGTATGAAAATACATTTTTTTATATAGATATCTACTAAATTCTTCAATGGGGAGGTTTGAATCGTTTGATTCCTGGGTTAACATACAAACCGGTTTATTCAAAGACCGAACCAAAACATATGCCGGTTCCGGTCCAAACCGGTTGAACCGCCCGGTCCGGTCCAGTTTTCAAAACACTGGTTTAAACTTATAAAACTGCCCCAAATATTTTGAATTAGTCTTCATTTTGAGTCATTCATAAAGCTGCCCCAAATATACCTCTAGTACAAAGAGTGCAATTCCTTTAGCCTTTTATGAATGGTATAGTTTGATTTGATATTTTGTAACCAGGATATTCTTGTTGAACTAGATGCCAACTGTCATAACCCTTCTTTGCATTTTACTTCAGATTTAAATTCCACCCTTTTCCCAAACTACATCCAATCAACAAATAATGTGAAGTGACTGAAGTCAATTCAGAACCAATCTCATTTTTTGTCCTTGATGTAGAGTGTGTTAACTCTTTATCTTTTCCTCATTCTGGATGTCCATACTCCAAACTCTTGTCTGTGGTTATAAAATTTTAAAATAAATCAGCAAAGTCTCATCACCATGATCCAATTCTGTATCCCCTCGAAGATGGGGTCAACTATATGGGAGATTGATAAAATAGACAATTTGATCCCCTCCGTTTACAACTGTTAATGATTCCATTGATTCCTGTTTTCCTTTCTCAAGAAGGAAATCGAGAATAATAAGGCAGGGTACACTACTGGCAATTTGATACCACCTTGTTGTCAGTTTGTTGCCCTTATGGCTGACTTAGTTATATCTCTAATAAGACAATTTTGACTCCACTTTCATGGGAAAAGTCATGTTTATGCTGTACCTTGCTAAGGGATCTACATAGGTCAAAAAGATTTGTGATATATCAAAACTGAACTCTTGTCCTTTACATGCAATCTATGGTTTGTGGTGTTTCATCTGTTGAAAACAGTTTTTCATATTGTAAATGTAAGGATACATAGAGGAACTTGTACAAGCAAATGAAGATGGAGGCAGAACACTTTGTGCTGGCACGTTTTTGAACCCTGGCTCATGGGGCGCTGCCCTTCTTGCTGCCGGAACCACACTATCAGCAATGAAGCATATCTTAGATGGCCATGGGAAGCTTGCATATGCACTAGTACGACCACCTGGTCATCATGCACAGCCTAGTCAAGCGGACGGTTACTGCTTTTTAAACAATGCCGGTCTCGCCGTTCAACTTGCTCTCGATTCTGGCTGCAGTAAGGTGGTGGTAATCGACATTGATGTCCATTATGGCAATGGTACGGCAGAAGGTTTCTTTTGCTCGGATAAAGTTATTACAATCTCCCTTCATATGAATCATGGTTCCTGGGGTCCTTCACATCCCCAGAATGGCACCATTGATGAGGTTGGCGAAGAAAATGGGTTTGGGTACAATCTGAATATACCTCTACCCAATGGAACAGGTGACAGGGGGTACGTGTATGCGATGAATGAATTGGTTGTTCCGGCTATTCAGAAATTTGAACCCGTGTTTATCATCTTGATTGTAGGCCAAGATTCTAGTGCGGTGAGTTAATTCCATATTATGGTTAATTTTGTGTACCAATGCACATTTCTGGCAGTGTTTACTTTTGCGTGAAGAAAAATCTATAGTATCATGATGTAAACATGACATATCAATATTGAAACCGTTCCAAAGGTTATAAATCCTAAAATCCATCTACCATCTTGTTTTATTGAATGTCCTATACAAGAGATGTCACTTTGTTTTCTTGAAGTCTTCTTAGTTACACAACTTTTTTCCATTTTCATTGTAGTTTTGTATCCAAATCTAAGAGTATGGTTGCCATGAACACGTGTCACATGAAGACACGGACATGAGTGCTGAACCCGGCAAATAATCATGTATCTGCATATCAATATAATAAGGGATGCCGGTAGCAATTTGGGAGACATATCCGGCCGTCCATCTTTATTTGGGGTGAGTATGATTCACCTAGGGAGGGGGAGAAAAAAAATCTATACTATGAGGGTTTTTTTTGCAAAATGCCCTTTTAAATATACCCCCCCTCTCTCTCTCTCTCTCACACACACACACACACACACACACACACATACATATATATATATATATATATATATATATATATATATATATATATATATATATATATATATATATATATATATATATATATATATATATATGGGTCCCGATCCAGGGAGAAACTTCTTATATGGGAAACTTTGTGAGAAACCTACCTAGAGGTTTCATAATTTGATGAAACTTGGTGAGTGCGCTGTGTATGGCAAGTTGATCATCCTCACCAAAACTCATCAAATTCTAAAACTTCTAGGCGTAACAAATATGCTATTCAAATTAATGGTTTTTATGGATGGTCGATAAATCGTCTAACATTTGATGCCCCTAAAAGTTATAGAATTTGATGATTTTTTGTGAGGATGATCAACTTGCCATGCATAGCACACCCACCAAGTTTCATCAAATTTTGAAACCTCTAGGTAGGTTTCTCACAAGGTTTCTTATATAAGAGGTTTCTCATTGGATCAGGATATATATATATATATATATATATATATATATATATATATATATATATATATATATATATATATATATATATATATATATATATATATATATATATATATATATATATATATATATATAGAGAGAGAGAGAGAGAGAGAGAGAGAGAGAGAGAGAGAGAGAGAGAGATAGATAGATAGATAGATAGATAGATAGAGAGAGAGAGATGATAAAACGCGGCGTGCGGTATCGCACCGCAGCCGTCTGATGCACCCGCTGCATGCGTGCAGCGGTGCAACACCGCACGCTGCAGCCTAGCAGCCCTCTCCCTCTCTCTCTCTCTCTCTCTCTCTATATATATATATATATATATATATATATATATATATATATGGGTCTCGATCCAATGAGAGAGGGTGTATTTAAAACGGGTACTTTGCTTTTATAGGAAAAGGTGAAAAATTGTGAGGAATTACGATTGACCATGTTATATAAATCCGCTTTTGCCCTCATTTCTCCCCATATGCACATTCTCTTTGTGATGGTTGTGGTGGTCTCGACGATGGCTGGTGGTTGTGGAGTTGGGGTCGCCGGTTTGCCGGAGCGGGACCGTCGAAGCCAGGTGTTGCCACCGAAGGCGACCGTCTCGATAATGGCCTGTGGTGGTGGTGTTGGGGTCGCCGGTCCACCGAGACGAGGCTGCCAGAGGCGGGTGTTGCCGCCGAAGGTGTGTGTTGGCGCCAAAGTTGATCGACTGTGTCTTGACGCCGAAGGTGGTTGCTGATATGTGGGTGCGCGTGTGCGTGCTATTTGCTTTCAAACTAGCTTTTAATACCACATTAGCAAAAAAGGTAAAAGAAAAAATAGATTCAAAACATCTGCGCCAATCGATTCAAAACACTAAAGATTCCTATGTAGCTTGTTTTTCCCTCAAGGTATTCAGATTATAGGGTTTTCCTTGAAATAAACGTAATTCCTTGCAATAAAATCAATTTTTTTACCTATACCGGGTCCCTTGTCTTTCCTTTTGTAGTGCTGATCTCTATCCTTCAGTGTGTTCTTCTAATAGATTTGTTACTTCAATTTTTTTTGGGTTCATTTTATTCTTGCTCCCACTCAATTAGCCAAATGGAGGTTTCTTTGCTTTTGACCAAAACACACATCAAAGAAAATCATCAAATTAGGTATGTTGTGAATCATATTTCATTCTTTATTTTTTGTTCTTGTCAAGCGTGAAATATCCAAAGGTCCTAAGACAAGAGTTTCTTTAGGGTGGTTATTCATTGGCAACGGAACAGAAAAAAAAAACCAAATTTGTTCTTTCGAGTACTGGTTGTGAGGATTGATCACTTCAGAGAGAATGTAATAATGCCTTCCTTTTGTCATTAAGTGGAAGAAGGATTGTTTTAGAAAAAAAGTATTGTTTTGTTTTTTTTAAGACAAATGAAGGTTGGGCTGTTTTTTAAAAATTTTAGTTGGTCTAAAAATTACTTTGTATTTTCTTTGATTTGTGGGCCCATATACACTTTTGGGGTATTAAGGTTGAACTACTTGAGGGGTCTCCGAACCTATGTTTGTTTTCAATTCCCCATAATTTTTTGTCGCTTGCTACAGCCTTCATCTGGATAAGCTGTAAGTCTGTAACATACATATCTTTTTTTTTTTTTTTTGACGGGTAAAAAACGAATAAATAAATAGGTACAGGATACAAAGCACGACTTACTCAAAGTGAGTAAGTTGAGTCCAACGGTGTCAGATCCTTATAGTAGTCAGACCAACATGGTAGCTACCAAAGGAATCTGGACCCAACAGAAAGGCCAGCTACATCAAAATAAAGCAACTAAGCAGCAAAACTAGTACGAACGAGCTAACTCCGCCCCTCCAGACTTTCGAGGATCAAGAAGGGCTTGGGCCCTCCAAAATTACTTCGAAGTCATCTCCACACCAGCCTCCTCTCTGGTTCCGAGCGATCGATCTCTTTTGGAGTCCACAGGCAACGACCCACTCACTATCAACGGTCTGCTTCCCCTTGAACGTGAATTCGAGGATCTCGAAGTGCTTGGGCCCTCCATCAGCTCTCTACATAGAACCATTACCTCCAAACAAGATTCGCCACACTCCAACTATGGAAGTTCGGCAAGAGATGTATATCAGTAGGTATTAGAGCAAGAAAGTAACCAATGTAAAGTTTCCCCAAGGTAAATTTCCCCAAGGTAAAGTTTCCCCAAGGTAAGTTTCCCCAAAGGTAAGTTTCCCCAGGTAAGTTTCCCCAAACAGAAAACTCCATCCCCAAGGGCTAACAACCGGGCGCCTAGTCTTCACCATCAGAATCCCTCCTAGGCTCCGTCCCCTCCCGTCCAGAATCTGAGCCCCCTGGAAGAATGAAAGGGGTCCACTCCCCGATAATAGCTTCAGCAGAATGCAGCACATCTGGATTATTACTGTTTTGCACAATCTCAATAAACCGAGCTGCAATTTTGGACAGGATTATCGATCTGGTACTAGCTTTATCATCATAAACCCTACTATTCCTTTCCACCCATAGTGAGAACACAGTGGTAGTAAGAAGGGTCTTTGCCACCAGTTTGTTTGGCCCACCATGAATAGTCTTAATGAACAGGCAACATTTCTTAATAGAGAGCCCCACTGCCTCTATAGGCCATTGCATGATATGGCAACATTTGCCCCAAATCGCTTCCGACAATGGGCATTTGAAAAACAAGTGTTTAACATCCTCCGCTGCCCTCTCACAAAGAAAGCACCTATTGCCAAGAGAAATACCTCTCTTTTGAATCCACGGAGTTGTTGGCAATCGATCACGAACCGCTCGCCAGGTACAGAAGCTATGATTAGGAGGAGAAAGCGGATTCCAGATAACCTTTGCCCAATCCTTCAAGGGTCCAGAGTTCCTAATGGAGTCCCAAGCTGATTTGAGTGAAAATAAACCATTGCCAGATTTATTCCAATAAAGAGCATCCACACTCGCCTCTGGATTGATATGAATTTCACGAACCAAACTAAACAGATGCAGAAGCGCTGAATTAGCGGGATTGGGAAGCTGCCACGCATGATCAACAATCCAATCACTTAGGTTCGGCCACCCCAAATGCACATCCGGAATAGAATGGAGTCCAATAATTTGGATCGGACTCCTTCCATCTATCCAAGGGTCCCTCCAACGGTCTATCCCTCTACCATTAGCCACACTAAAAGTAAGATTTGGTGCCAAGTCCAGCCGACTCTGCAGAATACCACGCCATATACTAGAAGAAGATTGGCTAGGAGCCACCTCCCAAAACGAGTGACTGCCAAGGTATCTGTCCAACATCCATCGAGACCAGATATTCTCCGGTTCCTGTAGTAGCTTCCAACCAAGTTTCATGTAACAGGCTTTGCTAATATCATCAATCCTCCTGATCCCTAGTCCGCCTTCAGAAAAAGGTTTGCAAACTTCTGACCATTTCACATGAATCGTAGCAAATCCCCACAAAAATTTCCAAATCCATCTCTCGAGTAAATTCCGAATATATGTGGGGATAACAAACACAGCAGCCCAATAATAGAGATGCGCATACAATACTGACTTGATAAGCTGCAACCGACCTCCAAAGGATAGTTTTGAGGATTCCCAAGAAGCTAGTTTGGTCCGGAATTTTTCTATCAATGGATAGAATAGACGAAGAGTCTTACGTGCCGGGAACAAAGGAAGCCCCAAATAGCGAACCGGTAAAGATCCAATAGATAATCCCAGATCCTCCACCAACTCCCCACCATTAGTCACGGCCCGAGACAGATACACAGTGCTTTTGGCTTTACTAACTTGAAGCCCAGACTCTTGACCAAATTCCTGCAAAAGAAAGGCAATTCCAGAAAAGGATTGCTTAGAAGTCTTTGAGAAAATCATAATATCATCTGCAAATAGGAGATGGGAAACACAAGGAGCGGATCCCACACGAAAGCTGCTCCACACCTTATTCGCCAATCTATCTTCCAAAAATAAAGACAAACCCTTCATCACAATAGCAAACAGATATGGAGAAAGGGGGTCACCTTGCCTCAATCCTCTGTTAGATTTAATAAATCCAGTCGGAGTCCCATTCACTAACACTGAAAAAGTAGCAGAATAAATGCACTCGCTGATCCAACCAATCCATTTTCTAGGAAATCCAAGGCAATGTAAAGCATGCAAAATAAAAGGCCGGCTCACCTTATCATAGGCTTTTGCTATGTCAATTTTCACACAAGCACGTTTCGGACTCCTCTTCACATCAAATCCTCTGACCAACTCGTGAGCAAGAAGGATATTATCTGTGATGCTTCGACCCGGAATAAAAGCTGACTGATAGGGAGAAATAATTTCCTTCATGAATACTTGGAGTCGATTGGCTAAAATCTTTGCAATATACTTATACACGGAATTGCAAAGTGAAATAGGTCGATAATCCTTCAACTGGCAGCAATTGGGGAGTTTCGGGATTAGAGCTATAAATGTATGATTGAGTTCCTTCAACAATTGTCCGGACTCAAAAAAATTTGACACTGCCTCCCAAACATCATCTTTAATTATATGCCAACAGGTTTTAAAAAAATGACCTGAATATCCATCCGGGCCCGGAGCCTTATCACCATCAGACTTAATACCATAAAATCCAGCTCCTGTCGAGTAATAGGGCTCACAACCCAATCAGCAGCCTCCATTGACAGCACCCTCTTGAAAGGGATATTCTTGAAGGTAAACACTTCTTCCTCATAAATGAAGAGATCTGTAAAGAATCGGCGAGCTTCCTCTTGAATTGCAGAGGGACTAGTAAGTACAATCCCCTGTGGATTCATCAACGAAGAAATGCTATTAAGATTAAAATTAGAATTGACACGAGATTAAAATGCTATCTTTATGCATAAAACTCTGTACTTGTGTAGTAGCTATTTAAAACATTTTTATGGATAATAGACTGATGGTCATTTACATATCTATTTCTTGTGTTTATTTTTTTTATTTGTCAATTAGGTTTTATGTAGATGAATGATCTTTTTCTTGTGGTTTGTGTGTAAAAATAACAGCTTTCATTGCCATTTGCTTTGTTTTGACCTGATCAAATCGATTGTTTTTTCTGCATAAATCCCTTTTCGTCCTCAGTGTAAGGTCTTAATTCTTTGGTTGTCCACAAGAGTCGCATAATTATTGTATTTCAATGTATTGGCTAATTGTAACACTGAATAGTTGGTATGGCATAGGTTCCTCAAAGAATCCAACAAGCAAGTAGATGGTATCACAGATGGGGAACTTTAGTTAAGAGTGTGATCGGCAAAGGGCTTTATCATAAGTTCCATCATTTGCATTGCACTCCACAGACAGCCCTCACCATCAGGGCCATCAGTCATAGAACAAGTCTAAACAGTCAATTATTCTCCAGATCCCAGATTTTATGATTCCCAAATCGACCAACGTTTTGAACATTGATCATCTGGAGGACTATATTTAAATATCGGTTCAATGAAACAATGTCAGATGTTAACACATGATTCTCCCTTGACCTTCCATACTAATGATTTCTGTTTTGTTTCAGTTCGATCCAAATGGAAGGCAATGCCTGACAATGCAAGGTTACAGGGAGATTGGCCAGATAGTGCGCAGGCTGGCTGATACGCACACAGATGGACGGCTGCTGATTGTTCAGGAAGGAGGGTATCATGTAACATACTCGGCGTACTGTCTCCATGCAACACTAGAAGGTGTTCTAAATCTTCCGGCTCCTTTATTATCAGACCCCATTGCTTATTACCCTGAAGACGAGCCGTACACCGTCAAGGTTGTCGATGCTATCAACCAATACTGGAGGGATACTATCCCCTTCTTGAAGGAACGTTAGAGAGGTACACACATGCTCTGTCTTTGCTTTCATACTTGTTTGTCAGTTGCTTGTTGGATTAAGTAGTGAATCCTGTTTGATCCTCCTCATCTTACTAGTGACTTGTAGTTCGCATTTCTCGGAGGTCTGTTTTATTATGTGGTGAAGCAGATTAGAAAATTTGAGGGGATTGTTTCTCTAGGTTTTGTTACTCACAAGTCACGACAAAGATGAAGGAAAGAATAAGAAAAAAAAATATCAAGAAGAAGAGGCCTTATAAACAAAATACCTAAACTTTTGTTTACTGTTTTTGTACTTTCACCTTACAAAGATTGGACTCATTCTCTTTTATTGCTTTTGTTTTTTCACTTCTTTTTAATGCATCAATTAATAATCACCTTCTTCTCTGTTTTTCCTTCGTAACTACCATTACACAAAGACGGCGACCTCTCCTCTTATGTAAGAAAGAACTAACTTGTGAGATAATTCGCCATAACAGATTTTATCAAAAATTCCTCCCATGCTATAACTGGTAAGTACTAGGCCGAATTAGATAGAAGAACAAACTTACAAAAGACCCCCCAATTAAAAGAACACGATTGAATTGCTTTTTTTTTTCCAAAATCACCTGGTCACATCTCCCACAAATGTAATTTTTTATGGTAACTAACTCGTGGTAATACCGTTGAATGGAACTCAATTATCCAAAAGTTTTTTTTTTTCGAGGTTGGCGTGTGTATCAAAATCTTTTGGGCAATGGACTCACTTCAGGCTCAGACTAATCCCTATGGGATTGCACACCAAACCACTTGGAAGTCTCCCTCCGGGAATGTATATTTACCTTTATACATGTGGGGCTAGTTGCGTAACATGCATGTGTAATTGTCGTTGGCTTTTTTTTTTTGAGATCAGCGGGTGTCCCAACACCTTTTGGACAATGGTCCACTTCAGGGCCGATACGTGTTTGAGGGGTCTAATTGTTTATAGGGACTGTAAACTAAGAAATGGGTGAATGAATTATTCATTAAACTCATATCAATTGGACAACCATCCAGTTAACTAATTTAAAAGCAAAAAGATTCATAATCAATTTCTTTTGATTTTTTTTTTTGGTGGTAACGATTTTAGTTTCATATATGTAGTTCTTTCTTGTCATGTACGATAACATATGCGAAAGTCCCTCATAGAAGCTACTATGCGGACTCCGCACATGCGAGCAAACACATATGTTGCCGCACATGACTTGTGCACCCACATAAAGCCCAATGAGTTGTGTGGTCTCATAGAAATTTGTGCGGCTGCTTAAGGACTTGTGTAGCCGCATAGGGTTTAGTCTAATGATCCAAATTCAGATTTTTTGACTTGTGCGGTTCTTGTCCAACTGCATAGGTACAAGTCCAAGAGTTATTTATACCCCCCTCCACCCCACCAACCTAACATAAAATACAAAAAAAATTATAAATCCCCTCTCACTTCTCATTTTTCCTTCACACTTCATCCATCATCCACTCCCCTCCATACTACATCCCCTTTCATTTTCAATTGTTGGTCGTCGTCGGCACAACGAGTTCATCTAGAACTCTTGATTGCAGGAGGAAGTTGATTTGTAGCTGCAACTCTGACATCATCGAAGTGGCCGAGTGTGCTATCCTCGTCCCTGCATCCTACTGTCCAAAAAAACTCGAGAGCAAGATAGATCAAATTGCCAAAAATCTCTACGCCTGTCATACTTTCCGAAGAAAACCGCTCAAACTATTTTTCCCACCAGATGAGAAGGTTAGCGGTGAGAGTGTCCAAAAGAAATCCTTCCCTCTTACTTACTAAAAAGTGAAGCTCCTATCTCCTACTCAGCAGAACGCAAATAAGGCGGTGGCGAACAATGCTGCTTGCGTAGCGGGAGATGCCCGCCCGTAGGGCCCCGGCCTACTTCCTGCCCGAAAGAACCGCTCACTTAATTTTGGAGAATTGTTTATTGAAAAAAGTTAGAGGCCACGAAGAGAAAGCTTCATGAAATTACTAGCAGGTAGATACAACTAAGAAACAATGAATGATGCAAGTATTTGAGCTACCTGATATACCGAAGAAGGTCCATATTAAAAAACATCATATGTAGAAATCTAAAACAACATTAGGATCCGGGGAAAGAACTGTGCTAACTACGTCCATTGGGAATTGACGTTCCTATAGTGAAATATTTTTTCATTATTTTATGGATATGCAATGAAGTTTATTTTCCTTCTGTTGTCCAAATAAGGTTTAAAGCTATAACTCAATAGTAATTAATAAGTAATAACTAAGTTTAAGTTAAATTGGCACAAAGAAGGATGTGCGATCGCACACTTGCATATGCGACCAAATATGCGATCAGCTTAGTCTAAGTTGTGTGATCGCACGTCGCACTTGACAACGTTGATGAAGTTGTTGATTTCAATTATATTCTCGCGTGCATTGCACATCTTTATTATAGTTAGTGGCTGTGATCAGGGCCATCAGGCGACAGTAGACTAGGTGCAATGTAAAAGGGCAACATAGGTAGCCGATTGGCTTGCCATGTAAGCCAGAAGCCTGAGTAGGCCTGTTAACCGACGATAGCGCTTCACGAGGGCTCTTCTTGATTTTCCGAGGGCGGGGCTGGCTGTTATGTTTATTTTGAGTTTTTTTGTTGATTAGTAGGTTGTATCTGACTATGTAATGTAAGATGGGTGCTTGTCATGACTCATTATCACCATCTACGATCCATATACGCCTTTGTAGTAACAGTGTTTTGAAAACCGGACCGGACCAGGTGGTTCACCCGGTTTGGACCGGAACCGGAACATGTTTTGGTTCGGTCTTTGAATAAACCGGTTTGAATGCTAACCCAGAAATTAAACCTTGCCATTGAAGAATTTAGTTAATATCTATTTAAAAAAACATATTTCATGCGGTTCAAACGGTTGAACCACCGGTTTGAACCAATTTAGACCGAACTGGATGCCTTTTTGGTTCGCCTTCCGCTCTGGTTTTGAACACTGTTGTACATCAAAAAGAGGGGGTCAAAGCAAATATATAGTTATTGATTATGTGCTCAAATGCTGCATTCATTAGTTGTATTTATTTATTTTTTATTCGGTTTTCGACTCATATGCGGTTGTTGGGGGCCATATATTTCTCATCGGAGGGCTGAGCGAAACCGGGGCCTTTAAGACTGCCTTAAATGCTTCTCAACACTAACTACATGACGGCTGATATCATCTTGGGCTACCTCTCCAATGCTCATCATACCATAGAATCATTTTACATTAGCCTTTTAGCACTCGGTATGGATGTGGAGGCCAAATCTCTAATGCCCCATCTTTACTGCCATTAGCATTTGCTGCAACTCCATAAGTCTTGGAATCACAACCATATGTCGTTTTGTTAAGAAGCTTTATACGCAACTGGGTCTGCCTATTTACAGCAGAGTTTACCAGGGCAGTTCATTTACAAAAAAAAAATCCACTCTACCCCTGTGCCATGGATGAGGGCAACTCAGATTTGCCGCCGCCTCTGACCACGCCGTGCAGGACACCATCCACCTCTCGCATACGCAGCTGCCGGCCCCATAAATCCGCCGCCTTCATCTCGTTCTTCTTCCTCCTCTTTCCTTCTCCTTCTTCCTTCCTCCAGCTGTACTCGGTGATTGCGATGCCGAGTGCAGCTACAGTCCATTTGGCCATCATTGAGCACTCAACCATTATTGCTGAATGGGCTGTAGTTGAACTCGGCATTACTTGCCCGAGTGCATAGGGCTGGCAATTTTGGACCAGACACGGCAGACCAGGCAGACCAGACGTGAAGTTAGCGGGTCTGGGTCAGGGCTAAACGGGTTCAGGTTGTAAACGGGTCGACACGATAGACCCGTTTAATAAACGGAACGGGTCTGGGTTTAGGGTCGGGTCGTGTCGGGTCTACCCGCAATCCGATACTATAATATATAGTATCAGCGGGTCTATCAGGTAATGTCGGGTTGAGTCAGATCGGGTCAACTGAATAAATCCGTGTGGTAAACGGGTTCATATCAGGTCTACCCGTTTATAAACGGGTCGGGTACAGGTTTAGAATCTAGACACGATTAGTTAAATGGGTCGGGTACGGGTTTAGAATCTAGACATGATTAGTTAAATGGGTCGGGTTTGGACACGACCCGAAGACACAAACCTGACCCGACACGACCCATTGCCACCCCTACGAGTGCATAGTTTAGGCACTCCGCACTCGTAGGGATGGCAACGGGTCGGGTTTGGGGCGGGTCGGCCCTATCCCGAACCCGCCCCATTATATTTTATCCCGTCCATACCCGTCCCAAACCCGTGTCGGGTTTTGAGGGTAATTCCTAAACCCGTCCCAATTAGCATTGAAAAAACCCGTGATGCATTGTGGGTCGGGTCGGGTCGGGTCGGGTCGGCTTCATCAAAACTGCATATTTAGCTTCTTGGACCCACCTAATTGCAGCTCTACATGGAGAAGAGTATTGAGCAAAAATTCTGATAAGCTAAGAGCAATAGTATGCATACTCAACAAAGGTATGGAACACAACTCAACATAAAGGCTCCATAAATGTATTAAGCAAAAACTCTAATAAGCTAACCCGACCCGAACCCGACCGGGTTTTAAATACCCGGGTCGTATGATAGCCTGATAGGTTATATGATAGCATGATAGGTTATATACCCGGGTCATATCACAGCTAGGAGAATTCAAGACTCATATAGTCATATGATAGCCTGATAGGTTATATACCCGGGTCGGGTCGGGTCGGGGCGGGTTGGAGTAAAACCCGAACCCGATCGGGTTTTAAATGCAAATCCCAAACCCGGTTTTGAGCATCCCAAACCTGTCTCAATAGGGTCGGGTCGGGTCGGGTAGCCCAATAAACCCGAATAATTGCCATCCCTAGGCACTCGGTTTGTAATTGCCGAGTGCAACCGGAGGAAGAAGAGGAGGAGGATGCGGTGGTGGCAGACCGACGGCGATAAGCAGGGTCAGGCTGGTGGTCTGGCGGCAAACTGGGGGGGGGGGGGGGGGGGGGGGAGGGGCAGTACAATTGTGGGTACACAACTTCAGGTTAAACCACGCAGTGTTGTGATCATAACACCCTCTACCGATATCTATTCTATTAAATTGAGGGAGGAAGAATGAGGAAATCTTAGAAGTTTTTCTAAATTAAAAACAGAACTGCTATTCAGGCAGGTACCTCTCTTCTGCTGCTGTGTCTCAGCCCGGTGTGGCGGGTAAGTGCATCGGATAGCTCCCCACATCTAGCGACGCATTGCTAAGCGGAGAGAAGTCCAACTCGTCAGTACTCTCGTCTGTTACCTGCGCCGGTGTTGTGCTATCTTCCGTCCCGTGTGCCGTGTGGTGGCTTCGGTGTGGTGTGCTATACGCCAAAGTGCAGGGATGGCAACCGTGTGGTTCCGGGCAAAACCGAAACCGCACCGTGACGGTTTATTATTATGTAAAACTGAAACCGCACCATGCGGTGTGGTTCGGTGCACCGCGTTTTATCATTATATAAATATCTAAATGGTGCGGTTTTATACTATTTTGGTCAAAGTTGAAGCTACACCGTTACATCGAAATCATATTGCACCGTGATGGTTTTATATTTTGGCAAACCAAAAACGCACCATACAGTGCGGTTTACTACGAGTTTTCGGTTTTAAACAGCACCACTGCCATCCCTAAAGGTGTGGTGCCTATGTGGTCAGGCAGACCCTCTTACCCTGACTACACTAGCAACTGGGCTACAGCTAGGGCTGGCAATTTCGGACCCGACACGGTAGACCCGACATGAAGTTAGCGGGTCTGGGTCAGGGCTAAACGGGTTTGGGTCATAAACGGGTCGACACGATAGACCCGTTTAATAAACGGGTCGGGTCTGGGCACGGTAGACCCGGGAAGACCCGTTTAGTATTCAATGGGTCGGGTCAGGTCGGGTCTACCCGCAATCCGATACTACAATATATAACCAGCGGGTCTTTCGGTTCAGGTCGAGTCGGATCGGGTCAACTGAATAGACCTAGGTGGTAAACGGGTCGTACCGGATCTTATCGGGTTTACCGTTTATTAGCGGGTCGGGTACAGGTTTAGGATATAGACACGATTAGTTTAACGGGTCGGATCCGGTTCTAAGGGTTTTGGACACGACACGAAACTAGACATGACACGAACCCGACACGACCCGACCCATTGCCCCCCCTAGCTGCAGCCCCTACTGTATCCTGGAAAAAATAAAAAAGAAAGAAAAAGAGAACTGCCATCAAGTTTTCCATATTGATTGGGCCAACTTGAACCCAACCCGTATTTGGGCGGGCTTGGAATGGGATTTTACTTGTATGGGTTGGAAATATCCCAACCCGATTTCAATTCGGGTTGGGATTGTGCAGAGGCTTTGAGCAACCAGACCCAACTAGAAACCTGACCATTTAGTAAATAATATTTAATATAATATAATATTGAATAAGTCCGATCATAATCCATTTGTTGGATCATCTGTCGAATACAAGTTGACGATGACCCCCGCTACCACTACCTATAATGATGACCCCCGCTACCACTGTCGATGATGATGACGCCACAGCCCCACAGTTGGAAATGGAGGTTAATTACATATTTTTGGGGTATGAATAAAATTTCCCAAAAAAAAAAGGGGTTATTAGCCTAAGAACCCTCTAACCAATCCAACATTAGGATAAACTCAGTGAAATGTTTCATTTGAACTCCAACCCTTCTAACTAATCCAACATTAAGAAAACCCCTTTCCTTTATTTTTAATCCCGAGACCACTCTCACCTCCTCTCCTCTCTCGACTAGCTATGGCGGAGGTGGATGTGGGATGTCCAGGAGGCGGAGGTGTAGATGGCCGAGGTCGTGAGCGGCAGAGGCGGAGGTTGTAACATTTGCCCCAAACACACAAGATATTGTCCGTTTTACCCGTGTCCGCACAAAAGCTTCTCAGGGGGGTCACCCATCCTAGTACTACTCTCGCCGAGCAGGCTTAACTACGGAGTTCTTACGAAATCCATAGCGGCACACGGTTTTAAAATACGTCTTCTATGTTTGGGAGGAGAAATTATATAAGTAGCCAATGATCTTCTTCTCTCCATGCGATGTGGGGCTAACTCGTGACCTTGCACACCTCACCTCATCTGTCTTAGCATCACAGCCTCAGGAGTATTAGCTTTTGGCTATTGGATATTGATCGTCACAAAGGTGGCCGTGAGCAGCGATGACGGAGGTGGCGGGCGCGAGCGACGGAACCGAAGGCGGCAAGGGGGGTTTGGTTTAGGTTTAGGTTGGGATTCCTAGGTCTAGGGTTTCATCACATGGCATATAGATCTTAGGTTATGAGATTTCGTTAGGTTTGGTGGCGATGAGGGGGCGGGGGGTTCGGTTAGGTCCGGCAGTGGGAAGAGGGGGTTTGGTTAGGTCTGACGGTAGTGGGGGTTCGGTTAGGAGTAATTCCGGCGGGGGTGAGGGGGGTCAGTTTAGTTTTAGAAGGAGTGACATTCACTTCTAAATTAGAAATGAAGTGGGGGGCATTTTCAGCCACGAGGGTTTGACCTCAAATGAAAAGGTGATCGGGATTGCTGGTCAAATTGATCTTTAAAAAGAGCTTCTCACACATTACCCCCCTCAAAAAAAAAAAAAAAAGGTCCCGAGAGCGGTCCCCACCCGGGTTATGAACCATTTCCCCAAGTATCATCAGCTCACACCACCCACGTCCCTCTTCCGGGCTCCATTCAAGCACTTGGTGATCCCATCTCAGCTGAACGGCCAGCCTTCACCCCGGTCCCCTTCATCACTAGATTCCTAGCATTCAGCCCCTAATCTCACAGCGGAGACAGTGCCACCATCATGACCCCAAGCGAGAGCCCTTGGCAATTGCCGAGTGGGTCAGGCTTCACTCCCGGAGGGACTAGTCCGAGCCTGAATTGGGTCATTGCCCCAAAGATTTCGGGACACCCACTGATCTCAATAAAAAACCAAGTGGTCTGCAGTTGCTACCAATTAGGGTTTGAACTGTAAAATAATGTCGTCTGATGGTCTTGCACAAGATAAATTACAATTACAATTTAAAATCATCTACAGTGAAAAGACTAGTACAGGCGACTAGACGATGATGTACTTGTTCTTGTAGATACGGAATTCCACGAACTAAAAATTTATTAAACATGCTTTTAGGGTCAAAAACCAGTATATAACTGCAATTAGGAATTTCATCAACCATGAAATTTCCAAAAAAAAAAAAACTAGGGGGACGTAGTGATATGATAGCTCCCTGACAAAGGAATCAATTCGCAATAAGCCTTCCTGCAAGTCCCGAATTGCAATAGCTCGCCTTACCAAATAGAAAAAAAGATAATACCCAACCAAAGTTCATTAAATTTACATTCCTACCATCAATTGAACAAGGATCGTTTTTTGCACCAAAATCAATTGAAATCACTCCAAATTATCGATTTAAAAAACACAATTTTTTTTTCTATATATTTTCATCTAAAAAAAATTATGTCAACCTACCAAACAATCTTCTTTTTACCTAATTGTTACTCTTTATATGCGAGAGAGAATCAGTTTGGTTTTGCATAGTTAAAACATATTTTTTGTCACAAAAAAAATAAATCATATTGTGACAAGATAAACACAAAAACCACTATAATCAATCTACAGCTAAGGCATTTTAGAATATCAAATTGTTACTCTTCGCTAACGGATTACTCTTTACCAATTGTTACTCTTTTGCTACGATTGTAAGTTTATATGTAGGTCTAAAATTGTCATTTAAAAATTTCGTTATTACATGTGTGCAACAGAAGGAGCTCGTGTTAGCCAAAACTAACGGATTGTTGCTCTTTACCAATTGCTACGATAGTCGCACTTTGTCTACAGGGATAAAATTGCCATTTAAATTTTTTTGATATTACATGTGGACAGGAGAAGGAGCTCGGGTTAGCCAAAGTCCAACCACAGGACTTAACGTTAAGTTCAAACTTTACATACCCTTAGCCTTTTAAGGAGCTAATGTTAATTACCTCTTTTAAACTATCTGGGTTTTGCATTAAGATACAAGATGGCTCACTTCAGAACAGGAGTCAAGCAGTGTCAGAGAGAAAGGCATCAGACAAGCAGAACTGCATTACACAACCATCATTCTCTGGATTATTTGTTACTTGAGCATATTTCCCTGCAAGCAAGCAACAACAGTAAATCAGTGGTTAGTAAATGTCAAAAGAAAGCCACAAGGATTTAAGGATTCTACCATCCATTTGTAGATTAATCAATTCTCAGTCCAATCAAAGCTAGCGCTAGTACTGTTTTAAAACCTGATAAAACTCGGCCGAGTCAACTTGACTCGACCATATCTTGAGTCGAGTTATTTGGCCAAGTTGGATCAGGTTGGGATAAAACTCGGTCGAGTCGGACCGAGCTTACTTGACTTGGCTGGCTTTCGAGTCGACTCAGAATTTCGATTTTTTTAACAAAAGGCAGTGAGTGCTACTAATACTAAACAGTGATATATAGTAAACAAGGGATGCAGATATATTTGCATAGAAAGAAGCCTGTGTCGGATTTTTAAGAGGTCTGTATTAATCTTATTGTCATTGCTCCCTTGTCGATTCTATCAACGATCTCTCTCTTCGTTAGAGAAAGCATGAAAAATGTTTTTTTTACAGATTTTTTATCAACGTGATATATATATATATATATATATATATATATATATATATATATATATATATATATATATATATATATATATATATATATATATATATATATATATATATATATATATATATATATATAT
Organism: Chamaelirium japonicum; assembly: GCA_947650365.1. NCBI lineage: Eukaryota > Viridiplantae > Streptophyta > Magnoliopsida > Liliales > Melanthiaceae > Chamaelirium > Chamaelirium japonicum. The sequence continues at coordinate 26,775,201 of OX393553.1, forward strand.
ATGGGAAATGAGTTCCTATGACATGTCATAGGGAGTACCCTATGACATATGGTGAGTTAGTAACCCTAGAATATTTAGAATGTTCTAAATTTTTATAAGCATGATCACCCTATCTTAGATAGGACCCCCGCAAAAAATCGGCTCATTCTAAAACTTCTAGAGGCATCAAATATGTTTTTCAATTTAACGGTTAAAATGGATGGCCAATAAAGCTTCTAGCATTTGATGCCCCAACAAGTTTTAGAATGCTTTGATTTTTTGTGAACATTCTATCTAAGGTAAAATGATCACCCTCAAAAAAATTCAGCACATTCTAAACATTCTAGCATTACTAATTCACCATATGTCATAGGGTACTCCCTATGACATGTCATAGGAACCCAGCCCTCTCTCTCTCTCTCTCTCTCTCTCTCTCTCTCTCTCTATATATATATATATATATATATATATATATATATATATATATATATATATGGAAAATGAGTTCCTATGACATGTCATAGGGAGTACCCTATGACATATGGTGAGTTAGTAACCCTAGAATATTTAGAATGTTCTGAATTTTTATGAGGATGATCACCCTATCCTAGATAGGACCCCCATAAAAATTCGGCTCATTCGAAAACTTCTAGATGCATCAAATATGGTTTTCAATTTAACGGTTAAAATGGATGGCCGATAAAGATTCTAGCATTTAATGCCCCAAGTAGTTTTAGAATGCTTTGATTTTTTGTGGACATTCTATCTAAAGTACGGTGATCATCCTCAAAAAAATTCAGCACATTCTAAACATTCTAGCATTACTAATTCACCGTATGTCATAGGGTACTGCCTATGACATGTCATAGGAACCCAGCCCTCTCTCTCTATATATATATAGCGTTTCAGGGAATTCCCTGAGACATGACTCCGTACGATGACACGTGGCTGTAGGCGTGCGTTTGTATGTAGCCGGTGGAGTCGGTGTTTTTTATTTTCATGCAATGGAGCTGCTGGAAAGTCGGAAGTCAACATTTGCTTTTAGTTTACAGCTGGCCACTATTAACCATTTGTTCTGTTTGAGAAAAATAATAAAAAACCCTATTAAGCCATCAGGATTACTATCCAGATTGGACCATCTTAAAATGACCGCTGATCATCTGTCCATTGGACCCAGCCCAGCAACTAAATGTGAATTGAACTTAAACAGACTGGAAGGCAATGAGATGGTTGTGATTAGGTGCCATCACAACCGTCCATTACTTCCGAGTTCCGAGAACAGATCTTCTCCAGTTGGTCAGTACAGGTGGGCCCAACGCGTATCACAGCCGCACATGGGCCCACCAACTAGGGTGACCCACTGGAAGAGATCTGAACTCATTACTTTCTCTCCAATGTTAGATAGGTTCCTGTTCGGACCCTGGTAGAACAATGCTATATAGCCAACTAGTTTGCCCTCTTTTGGAGAGGGTTGGCAGCTCCTACCACTGGTTGATGTACGCGTCGGCGGAAGCCAGGATCCCACAATCATCAGCCAAGGGAAACCGATACATGGCTTCCCGTGACCTCAACGCCAAAGAAGAACAAGCTCAATGCTAATTATCAGTAATGTCAGATGTTTGACAAGTGGGATTTCCATTTCTGGGCTCGAGCTTAATTGGCCAGGGTGGCTGTAGGTGATCGTGCAGGACTATACGACGGAGCACGCGTGGAAAAATTGGACGTGGAAATCTGAGGAGGATCTAATGATGAACCAGGCCTTCTTTAACACCAACAATTGTACACTGCCATGTCAATCATACTGAGCAGAATCGGGCTGAATAGCATTTCTTGACATCATCAGGTTGAAGCGGGTATCTCAGTTTTGATCAGCATGGAATAAGCGGCATTGGCTTTCACATGGTACACAACAAATAACTATTGCAGGAAACATAAAACATATACTTCACCATCATCATCAGCAAAACAAAATAAAAACCATACCGCTAACATGACATCGAAAAGATAACAACACACTTAGATATAGCATTCCCATTACTCAAAATCATAAAAGGTGATGAGGGGTCATCCTGATTTCTTTATGCCCCTTGAGAACACATTTTGCACACTAACTTTAGACACTAAAATATAATTGTAAATATCTCATTGATACAAGCTAATGGCCTGATTGCAATGTTTTTCAAAATGTGAGTGCCTTAGAATCCAAGACATCTTCATTGAGTACTGCTTCAACCTTTAGACTCTTGAGGGTGCTTGTTGGTAACTGTGAAGGATATCAATTGCATCAGGTCTCAGAAATAACTTCTTGACTACACCACAAAAAGAAAAAAGTAGAAAATTAGAATAATTATGATAGCTAACTTTTAATCTCTCTTGACTTCATCCATAACTACTTGCTAAAACAGAACTATTAGAAGGAAAAACTATATTTCTTGAACCTCTCATCGTTTGAAGTGAGCTCCAACAAATGTCGCTAGCACAGTAACTTGTTCTTCTCATCCTGAAACAACCAATATTGAAATAGAAGAAAAAAACAATGGTGTCACTATATAAAGAGATACAATGTGAAATATCACATAACTTAAAACCAAACATGCAAAAATAAGAGAATTAAAAAACAAAATCATAGCAATTTCTATACCAAAGTCATAAAGTGAAAAAAGTACCACTTTTATTACCTTTTAGAAGAGAACAAGTGCTACTGTAGTGACCGGTCATCCCACAGTTATGACATTTTCGTATTTGCTTTCCTTTCTTCTTACTTTTCTCAATGTCGTTTTTTAGTCTTTGTGGAATACTAGGTCTGCCCACAGTTGTCACTCGCTCTGGATCAAGTAGTAGTGCTAATGGAATACTTGCATCATCTTGGCTTCTAATATGTGAAGCCTTACTTGCACTTTCTTCAGCCGCTAATTTCATCATATGTACTCGATCATTAATCGCATTCAACATTGGCAATACCACATCGTATTGTTCAACTGATTCCATTCCGTAATTAATAGATAGTTGACCAGCTTCTCTAACATTCCATTTCATCATTGCCGACATACCTGAAGTAGTATCTCCTCCAACTTGTATATGACCATATCTAGCATCAATAGTCCATCGGGTTAGAATATATTTCAATGGAATTTCTGTCACATCCATCTTATCATAGACTCGGAGGATGTGTCTACATAGTATTCCTTCAAACTCAAATTTATTACAATTGCATACAGATATGCCATCACTTCCATCAAAACTTACTGTGTAATCGGCCAATTTTGTACGTTGATTACCTACTATGAATAAGGTGACATTACCTTCTTGGTTAGCCCTTTGTGCGAATAAAGTGTCTTTGTTTTCTAGTTCTTCTCGAAATCTCATATAAATTGTTCTTGTATATATCGATGCAGCTAGTTCTTCTATGAAAAGTTTGGATCATAATTCAGGTTTTGTATGCATGGTAATATAGTCTTCATTGTTTTCTTGATCACGTCGACTCTTTAATGCTCGGTCTTATTTTCTAATAAATTGATCCAATGGAGTCCTTGAATTTATATACCCATCAAAGAAAGCATTCATACTTTCACTGCGTTGTGTAGTAGTCATTCCAGCAAAAAAAATATCCCTTAGAAAGCAAGGGACCCAATATTCACGGATATCATACATCTTTGCTAACCATGTATTTTCTTTCAACTCTTACTTTTCCAAAATCTCTTGCCATCTATATTCGAAATCTTCAATTTGTTGGCTGTATTTGCATGCCTTATAATCACCCTCAAAGCTTGGATGTTTCATCTTGATAGCAGTCAAATATTTTAGTTTGTTTTGGTCAATGTGCCATAAACACAATCAATGATGGGTTTCTTGAAATACTCTTTTAATAGCGTTTCCCATTGCATAACATTGATCGGTAATGATCGAGACAGGTTGTTTTCCTTCCACTGCTCTCAACCAAGCCTCAAATAACCAAACAAATGTATCCTTCGTCTCGTCTGCCGACAAGGCACATCCAAACAGAATAGATTGTCTATGGTGGTTAACACTTGTGAATGGCGCAAACGGCATTGAAAATGTATTGGTCCTGTATGTGGTGTCAAATACAACCGCATCACCAAATTTATTGTAGGCCTCCCGAGATCTACCATCAATCCAGAACATACTCCTCACTCGACAGTCTTCATCAATCTCCAACTCGTAATAGAAGCCAGCATCCTTGCCTTGCCTTTCCATGAATGTCTTTACAACACTCATGCATTCCTTTCCAATATTATTTGCTCGAATTGTTTTCAAGGCAGTCCGTGTTTCTTGTTGTGTAATAGGAACAAATCCTTCTGTGTCTAAAGCATTTAATACATTTGTGATCGCTGCGGGATTCAATGTATCAGTTAAACTGCAGATTAATGAGCAGGTAGCATTGGATTTTCTCCGGTGGGAATACATTTTTTCTATTTTTGATGGGCTTACCAGATTGTGCGTATGTTGCTCTTCAAAACTGTCCACAACCCCATACACCGGCTTCTGTCAACTTTATTCTCATCATTGCTTTCCAACCTTCTCGTGATAATCGTCTTTTTTGAACTGGATTAGGATTCCTTTTGTAAACTTCTTTGAAACCTTGTTTTGAACATAAGAAATTCCTCGATGTACTACAACCTTTTATTTTCGACTTGAATATTCTACCCATTCGAATACCAAATCCAGTGGTTCGTGCATATTCGTTGTACTAATCTTTTCATTCCTCTTCTGATTGAAAGTTCATACCTATGTACGGCTTAGGAAACTCATGTATGGATCCAAGAGAGCAGTCTCCACATTCTATATCTACCGACCCATATTCAATCTTCTTTAATGGCATACTATCTTCATAAGAGTCCATAAATTCTTCACCGCCTTCATAAGACTCCATAAATTCATCAGATTTGTCTTCGACAGCTTCATTCATATCCCTGTCAACCTCGATGTCACTTGTGTTAGATTGTTCCCTGCCAAAAATTGCATTAAAATGATTAAGTTATTTTCTACTTGCAGTATAACTTGGGCCACTAAAGCAAAAGTAACAACAAAGCAAAAGAAACAAGACATATTTTATGAAAACATGCTAAAACATTACAACAAAGGCAATATAGTACATGTCAGAAAAATCCAAAATTATATTTAACTTAAGCATAATCAAAAGGGAAGAACAAAATTTTGAGGTTGATGATAAGATTATTGAAGCAAAGGAACTGATGTTGGAAAATTAGGAGAATAAAAAAGCCAATATTCACAATTTTTTGCACACACAAAAAAACTATGTTATTCTCTTTTAAAGTTCAAAGCAATGCATATGAAGTTGTCTATATCTCTATGTACACTGACACAATGGGAGAACATATGGGTAAAACAACTAATTGAACTGGTGTAAAAATGACACTGGCCTCTCAACCACTGTCAAACGAAAGGAAGAGACAAGTGAATATAAAAGAGAAAAACTGGAGCAATGAGTGGCTGGAGCCAGCGGTGGGTCTCATGGCATCTCGAAGAAGTGTTACACTGGACAGATGGGGTCTATAAGGTAACGGGTGGTCATCGGAATCATCCAAAGGCATCATGAATCACATCCTGGTGGCGTCAAGAATCACCTCTGGTATCGGCAATGATAAAAGAAGGGGGCACGAGGGAGGATATCATCAATGGGGAGCGACAGCTAGACATTCATTGGCATCAACTCAAATCTGGCATGGACCGAAGGTGTCAAGCCTCTGATCAGGTGGTGGCGGCAACAAGAGAGAGAGAGAGAGATAGAGAGAGAGAGAGATCGCCGAATTGAGAGAGATGTAGAGGGGGTTCTGCGGGATTCACAAAGGATCAAGAAGGGGGCATGAGGGAGGAGATTGTATGATTGACATGGCAGTGTACAACTGGTGTGTTAAAGAAGGACCCGTTCATTATTGACATGGCAACCCGACATGGGGAGCAATGGGGAGCGACGATCGAACGTTCATCGAAGGGTTTTGGGTCGGAAAGGGTTTTGAGCTTCAAGCCTCTGATCAGGTGGAGCCAGTAACAAGAGAGAGAGAGAGAGAGAGAGAGAGAGAGAGAGAGAGAGAGAGAGAGAGAGAGAGAGAGAGAGAGAGAGAGATCACCAGATTAAGAGAGAGGTAGCGGGGGTGCACGTACCGTTTGTTCACAAAGGATGCGATTCACCACTCGGGGGGGGGGGGGGGGACTGCAAATTAAGAAAGGATCGAGAGAGAGAGAGAGAGAGAGAGAGTACCAGTAGGGCCGGGTGGCTGCCGGAGACCACCGCCTCTATCTCCTACACCGGCGACGAGCACCCGGTGCGACGGATCGTGAGAGAGAGAGAGAGAGAGAGAGAGACAGAGAGAGAGGAGAGAGAGAGAGAGAGAGAGAGAGAGAAGGGAATAGAAGGGGAATAACACAGTCGGGTCGGGCGTCTGATCAGATCAGACGACTGATTGGGGAAAGGGGAAGAACGAAAGCGTAAAAAGGGAAACACTGCTGATTGGGGAAAGGGGGGTACGTGGGGGGTCTGATCTGATCAGGCGGTTGGGCTCGTTCTGTCACAGGAAAAACCCTGGTACATTGTACCAGGAACCTATTTTCCATATATATATATGGGCAAGGATACTCTTACTAATGGAAGTTACAAATCGTCTTTTACCTAACCTAGAGGTTTCAGAATTTGATGAAACTTGGTGGGGATGCTCTCGATGGCAAGTTGATCATCCTCACCAAAAATCAACAAATTCTATAACCTCTAGGGGCATCAAATGTTAGAAGATTTATCGACCATTCATTTTAACCTTTAATTTGAATAACAAATTTGATGCCCCTAGAGGTTATAGAATTTAATGATTTTTGTTGAGCATGATCAACTTGCCATAGAGAGCATCCCCACCAAATTTCATCAAATTCTGAAACCTCTAGGTTAGGTAAAAAGCGATTTGTAACTTCATTAGTAAGAGTAACATTGCCACACTCGTGTCCTAGTTTTTCAAGATTTGTTGTGCGCCGTATTTGTATCTGTGTTCGTGCTTCCTAGGTTTCTATTATAGATAGCGGCATATGTTAATGCACAATCTTCTCATCTCCCTACAGCTACATCTAGGCAATACAACAGGGTTTTGCTCCTCTTTATTAGACCTTGACAACACTATGAGATTCTACCTACAAATGCTACGCCAAATTTCATTGTACATGACCTTATTATATGAATTACTTCTCCATTTTATACTCCACCGGTGCAACTCTACTTTTTTTTTTTTTTGGTAAGAAGGGAGATGGTCATTACATAACAACCTGGAGGTCTTCCCAAACAAGGGAAGACAAAATATCTGAAACTAAAGACAACCCATATCCCTCTGTCCCATGGAGCCGTGCTTCTTTCGCTAGCCAGTGTGCAGCGCCATTTGCCGACCTTGAAATCCACTGCAATGACACCCCCTCCAGGTGCTGTCATAAACTATGACAATCCAGAATCAGAGGGCAGGTGTTGTCGGAGATACATTTGCCGATCACCAAAGCATCCTGCACCCTCTTAGCATCCGTGAGGATGACCACTTTTTTATGGCGCCAACCAGCGAGCTCCGTGAATGCACATTTGAGAGCCCAAAGCTCGGCCTGCATGGGAGTATTTACTCTACATCGGAAGGTAGCCGCTCCAAGAATAGTACCACTAGTGGTAGCAGTGGCGGACCCAGAATTTTTTCTCAGGGGGGGCATAAACATTTTAAAGTAATGTAAAACCCTAAACTCGGACCCGACCCGTTTATTAAACGGGTCTATCGTGTCGACCCGTTTACGACCCGAACCCGTTTAGCCCTGACCCAGACCCGCTAACTTCGTGTCGGGTTCGAAATTGCCAGCCCTAGTTGCAGCCCTACCTGTGCCTTCAAGTACCAGCCAACAGCATGGGGTTTATTTAAAAGTGGGGTGTATTCAAGAGTGCATATAATTGGGGTATATTTAAGGGGGTATGTGTTTGATTGGGGTATAATCAAGTTGGGGCGGGCCATTTAACTGGGGTGTATTGATGGTGGGGGGTAAGGGGTAAGGGTATTTTTGGGACAGGAATGGGGTATGGAAAAAAAAATGGGGTGTGTTTAAGTTTCTTGAAAATGGTGGCTAATTACAGATTTTTGGGGTATGAATAAAATTTCCCTTAAAAAAAGGATTTTTTTGACTTTGCCCCCAAACTTTGCCTTGAATTAGACATTACTCCCATGTTTTCATTAATTAGACTTTACCCCCCAAAAGGCCAAAACTAACTGTTCCGTCAGCTCACACCATCTAAGAGAAACGGTGAGCTGACGGAAAAGAAATAAAGTTTTGGGGTGTGAGTTGAGGCCCAACAGTTAGTTTTGGGGTGTGAGTTGAGGGAACAATTAGTTTTGGGGGGTAAAGTCTAATTAATGAATATGGGGGGTAAAGTCAGGGGGGGCCCCCCTCGCCCCAACGTAGGTCCGCCCCTGAGTGGTAGCCAGGACCCAAGCACCACTAGCAAGTTTGCCCTGATCGGTGAAAGAACCATCTGTCCACATAACATCATCCACCCCCTTCACCAAACTAGACCGAGTTTGGCTCCCTTGGGCAGATCGATAGCCGACCTCCACTGCATGATATACGGAGTTCAGAAGTGGAGGAGTGGAATGTTGGAAAAGCTGAGCACACCGAGTCTTCCAAAGGACCCAGAGAGCAACCGCCACCAACTCCCTCGGTAATGGCGATGCTGATCTACAAAAGGCTTTTGGATGTAGTTAATTCTAACACTAATTCATGGCCAATTTTACCACACTGCTCGAACTTTTTCAACTTTGTAAAGATCATCTAATGGGCATAAATCCGACATTTTCTATCTATACACCTAGCGGTAACGACGGGTTGAAATCAGGTCGGCCAGTCACCAGTCACCAGCAACACTATGCACAATAGACATAGAATGCAATATGGCCTTAAGGAAGTTCATGCCAAGTGGCATCAAGATACAGTATCTTCAATTGTTATTATGACAAGACCAAGAAAGGAAAGGAATAGGTAGAGCAAAAAGATAGCACAAAGCCTGAAGGAAGTTAGCCACAAATCTAGTATTCAGGGGACTCTTCAAGCCAACTTGCTAGAAAAAAAAAAGAAATAAACACCCTTGCTGACATCCTTAAGGTGGTTTTCCTCTAAGTCCTTTCTGCATTGACGGCGCGGGGGGAGGCTGACCGGTGTCCGAGCGCAGCACGGGAGTGGTGCAACCCCCCCAAGCTCAGTTCTCAGTAAAAGAATATGTGTCATCATTCGTAAATTCGAACGTCACTTTGGACATTTACGTGATGAATTCAAATGTAATACGAACGCCACTTTGGACATTTTTTGTAGTTGGATTTTGGCTAACGCGAGCTCCTTCTCCTGCGCACATGTAATACCAAAAAATTTTAAATGATAATTTTACCTCTACAGATAAAGTGTAAATCGTAATAAAAGAGTAACAATCGTTAAAGAGACAAAAACCGTTAGTTTTGGCTAACACGAGCTCCTTCTGCCGCACACATGTACTAACAAATTTTTAAAATGATAATTTTAGTCATACATATAAACTGTAACAATCTTATCAAAAAAGTAACAATTGGTAAAGAGTAACAATTTTATATGGTACAAAATTTAAATTGTTTTATGGTTTTGAATTGACAATCTGGAGTGATTTCAAATGATTTTCATACAAAAAATGGTTTGCGTTAAGTTGATGGCAAGAAATGTAAATTTAACGAACTTGGGCTGGACGCTATTGTCCTTGTGTTAAGTTGATGGTAAGAAATGTAAATTTAATGAACTAGGGCTAGACGCTATTGTCTTTTTTTTTTTTCTATTTGGTTCGGCGGGATTTTAGAAGGGAGGTATTGTAATGCGGAACTTTGTAGGAGGGCTTATTGCAAATTGATACCTTTTTGTCAGGAAGCTATTACTATGTCCCCCATTTTTTTATAGGGAAATTTTATTCATACCACAAAACTACTTCTCATATCCCGTTTTCTTCCAAAAAATCGATTCCCACCTCATACCCTTACATGTTTCCTTCCTCCCCATCTACACCGCCGGAGAAGCCCCAGTCGCAGCCTCGTAGGTGACAGAGAGGTTGTTGATGGGATTGCTGGAGTTGGCGACTGCGAATCGGACGGCGTCTAGAAGGCGGAGGGTGCCGGTTGTGACAACGTTGGCGGTGTAGTTCAGGACCTCAAAGGAGACGACAACATGGGATTAGTGGCCCGTTTTCAATAGGAATTTAAAACCCGTATCCGACCCATTGCCATCGCTATGCCGGAGAGGTCGGCATAGTGGAGCCCTTCATGAAGATCTTGGCAGAGTTGTGGGGGTCCACGTACTGGGCGGTGATTGGAAAGGAGGAGAAGGGGAAGCCGTTGCATCTCCGGCATTGTGGATGGGGAGGAAGGAAGAAGGTGGGGATATGAGATGGGAATCGATTTTTTGGGAGGAAATGGGTGATGCGAAGTAGTTTGGGGTATGAATAAAATTTCCCTTTTTATAAGCTCCCATTTCCATATAGCAAGGAACCCAAATTATCTGCTCCCTTTCTCTACCCATCATCTGCACCCCACGTCACAACTGCCCGTTGCACCCATACTCGACCGGTGCATCACACTCAGCCCCAACTGGCAAGGCTTGGAGGAGGGTGCACCCAAGGCACTTGCGCCCCGGCACAGCGAGCACAACCAGTGATCATGGGTGATCGTGCGAACGACGGACTGATCGTGCGCACGATGGTCTGAAATATGCGCACGATCCGTTCTGCTGAAGGATCCGTTCTACCCAGATGGATCATGGGGAAGTATTGCGATGGCACGGACACGTGCGAGTGCCTAATCCAGGGGGAGTACGTCGATGACACGGAGTCACCGATTGGCAACTATTCTAGCCTTCGACAAGCGGGCCGACAGGGTTGCCAATGGTGGAGGTTGCTAGCGGACACAGCCGCAAGAACGCGTTGCAATGCAGCAGCTACTCGGCTATTGGCGAACAATAGAAGGAGGCACCGACAGCTGCCGACATTGAGGTGCAGACGGGAACCGGACCGAGGCACTGATGGGTGCACGGTATTGCAGTAGACTCACTCACTTAACCACGGGCACGCCTGCAAGACGACAAGCATGTAGAAAGCGTCAACGAGTGCCAAGTGCTCGAGCGTGGAGTGCACAGAGCCACGGATGTGCAAAGCACTAGCTGCACAGGAGTTGCTGCGGAGTTACCGATTGGAGGCTTGTCCAGGCATCGATGGGTGGCTTGATGGAGGCACCAACAGGTGGCTGGAGGAGGCGTCGACGGGTACCTAGTGTTGAGCACCTTTGATGTGCGATGGTTCCAGAGCGATGGACGCAGGAAGCATCAAACGCAAAGCACTGGCTGCGATGTTGCAGTGGATCATCGATAGGGCGATAAACCGGAGTGTAAAAGCGTGGAAGATGATCAAACAGACCATTGCGTCGGGCGTAGTGTATAGTCACCATGAAGATAACTTGTAATCCATGCATGTAGCTCGGTTGTGGGCGAATCATGTTAAAAGAATGTATTGGCTATGTCATGTCTCTCTCCTAAAGAGTTTTTCTGCACGCAAAAATAAAGAAAGTTGGCATACGTAAGGCATCAAGATTATTTGTACATTATATAAGAATTCTAAAAGAGAGGCACTTTTGCTACGGGAGTTGACTTTTTAGTATTATTTTTTTTAAAAAATTTGATGGGTGTCCCAAAATCCTTAGGGCAATGGACCCACTTCAGCACGGACTAGTCCTTCTGGAAATGCACGTCGACCCTCTCGAAATTTTCCCAACGCACTCTTGGACCAAACATCAATTACATGACGATTTTGGTATCCAACTTCGATCCGATTGGTTCAAATTTGGAATGTTTCATTTTTGTTAAAAGTTGGGACGATGGTTTAGGGTGAGACATGTGAGGTAAAGGATATGAGGAATCCATTATCGATAAGATTATCACTTTCAGTTCCTAAGGGCCTGTTTGGATTTGATTCTACATTAACCAAATTCCTGCAGAATCCAAAAGCAAAAACCGGGAGCTGTTCTCATGTACTTCTACTGGAATATGTTTTTTCTATACAAAATTGATTCTAGCTTCTACGGGAGTCTGATTCTGGCACTGCATGCAAACAAGTTTTTGCGGGAATCTGATTCCATCATAATCAAGAATCAGAAGTTGAGGGCTAAAAATCAAATCCAAATGGGTACTAAGGTATTGGTGGCGGGGAATTAAGGACGGCTTTCCTATAAAATCATGTATTTACTTTTATCTCTGATAGGAATTACACTTTAATCTCTAGAAACATGTATTGATGGTCAAAGTTCATTGGCAAGTGCCCGTGGTGCCATGAGCCGGAGGAGGACCTGTAACATGCCTTTTGAAAGTGCCATGCCACCCAGGAGGTTTGGCAGTTCGTGCAGAGACACATTGGAGTCAAATTTGATCGGTGGGATCAGGTCCTGCCAAGCTCATCTCTCGAGCTACGATAGGCTGATCCAATGCGTTGTGAAATTTTGGTACTTGTCCTACGGACCATCTAGAAAGGCCGGTGCGCTAAATCGGAGACAAAAATTATTTACAGATTAGATCAGAAAACAAACGATCCCCTTGTCGATCGTTAACGCAATCAAATAACTTGGATCGATCCATTAGCGATCACAAAAGGGATCAAAACTTTAACTATATGGATAACCGATCAGAGGAAGGCTCTGATACCAAGTGTAAAGAATATCCTACACGAAACATGCAATTGTCTCTCTTATCGAGAACCATTAACCTTGAAAACAATGAACATAGAGACCATAGGTGGAAGTGATGACACACAATTTACTTGATGAAGACTTGCGAGATCTGAGCCATGATGAAGGAAGGAAGCGATGAGATCCAATGATCTTTGGTGGAAGCCTTCAACTCCGGTTCTTCTTGGCGACCAAACCCACGTGGAGACCCCGTAGAGACTGATGAGACGAGGAAGAAGAGCCGTGAACCAAGAGTCTCTCTCTCTCTCTCTCTCTCTCTCTCTCTCTCTCTCTCTCTCTCTCTCTCTCTCTCTCTCTAATGCGATCTAAAGGAGAACGTAACCCGAGGGGAGGTGAGAAGGGTTGCAAACCTTTTCTCCCTCTCTAACCATTCTTGCAGGCCAAGAGGATCAAAGGTGGGGAGGGAGGGCTGCGATTATACCTGTTGCAGCCCTCTCTCTCTCTCTCTCTCTCTCTCTCTCTCTCTCTCTCTCTCTCTCTCTCTCTCTCTCTCTCTCTCTCTCTCTCTCTCTCGGGCAAAAGGAGAACAGAAGAGGATAGGGGGGTCACGACTGATCCACCCCTCTCTTCTCTCGGTTTGCTGCGGTCGGACATTAGAAAAGGGGGGTTGTGATTGACTTTAGCACACCCTCCCCTCTCTCTCCTCGACTTGCACGCACGGGACAAATTGAATGAAAAGGGGCGATCGGGATCTCCCCCTTTTATTCACTAGACACCGTAGCCCTATGTCCCCTTTTGGTCTCCCACGGATTTGGGTTTACTAATGGGGCGCGCAAGGTGTGGCGCACCCCTGTTGCACCGGAGTTGGGATCCGCACCCTCTCAAACCCTAGATCTAATCCCGACACCAATAGGATTAGAGTTTGGCTTAAGATTCATTAACCACATACCTATGGGCCCATAATTTAATTTAATTACCCACTAAGCCCAAGTACCTTAGGGTGCAGCTGAGCCAAAACCCAACACAAAGTTCATTGGTAAGTGCTTGTAGTGCCATGAGGCAGAGGAGGACCTGCAACATGTCTTTTCGGAGTGCCAAGCCATCCAGCAGGTTTGTCAGTTCGTGCAGAGACACACTGGAGTCCAATTTGATCAGTGTGGGATCAGGTCCTGCCAAGCTCATCTCTCGAGCTACGACAAGCTGATCCAATGCGTTGTGAAATCATGGTACTTGTCCTGTGGACCATCTAGAAAGGCCGGTGCGCTAAATTCTTTTGATCTCAGGGTTACTTGTGTTTAGAGAGGATTCCAACGGGGCTTGCTGATCTACAATGCTACATTCAAGCTAGCTTGGGGCAGAACTTTGGGCAATAAAAGGGGCACTCGAGGAGTTAGCCCGACGTCGATGCGGGCTGGTGGTGGTGTGCACGGATGCTTTACAGGCGAGGGAGGCGCTGGTCGTAGGGAAGGTGCACGCGGTGGAGAATAGTTATAATGTAGTCTCTTGTCATCAACAGTGGCGACAGGTGAGCGATGTTAAGTCTCCAGTGGGTCTCTAGGACAGCTAACTCAGCGGTGCACTGGCTTGCTCGGGAGGCTCGACTGACTGGTTGTGGGGGATATTGGGATTGTCGATTCCCGTATGTTCTTCACTCTTTTGTAAATGAAATCGTACAGTTCATGAAAACATGACCACCTTCTGATGTACCAAAAAAAAGTTTCTATGTATTTTCCAAGATTGATTCTATGAGTAATATCCATATGTCTTCTTATTGAGGTTGAGACCATCCTCACCCTAAATTTTCTTCTTCTTCTTCTTCTTCTTCTCCTTCTTCTTCTTCTTCTTTCTGTATAGATCAACGGGTGTCTCGAAACCCTTCGATGGGTTTATCCCTTCGAGAGTGCTCAGTGACCCACTTCTCTCTTAGATAAATTGAGGAGTACTCCTATACTTTCTTACTCTTTCTTCAAGAGGTTATGGGAGAACCTCAAAGGTAGGTAGCTACAATGTTTTGCCACGTTTGATATTCCATCCAAACTAGTGTAAGGTTTGGAGCAGTATATGGATTATAATGGTCAATTCAATTTGGAACTCCTGGGTTACAATTTTTTGAATATAGGCATAGTACATATTTTTTAAAAAAAGAGAAAAAAAGGTTTTTTGATTACTGTTTTCATCAAGAACTACACTTGAGGGAGGGGTAACACTTGACTCACGGCAAGGATACTTCTGCATGGTAGAACCCACCCGATCAAAGTTTCTCACCTCTTCTCCCGTCTGAGCTAGGGTTAGGGTTTCTCACCTCTTGGCCTCTCCAGCCGCCGACGGCGGCACCAGGAAGGCCAAGAGATCCGGCTTGGGGGCTTCCTATGGGGTTGGAGTGGACCTCTTCTCCTTCCCCTGTATATAGGGGCACCGTTCATCAGGTCGGTGTTTTGTGTTCGAAGCTCTAGTGGCACGAGGCCTCCTCTGCCTGGATCGTCGCCTTCTGAGCTCGGATCGGCAGATTTTGGTCGAATTGCAGCCGGATTGGTGGTTCCTAGACCCCGATCAGAGTATGTCGTGGCTTTTCCAGTCCCCTCCGCTGAATCGGTGATGGTTTTTGGTGGTTCGAGGCAACAGAGGGGGTTCGTGGTAGATCGGAGGACTCACTGCAGCTTTCTCTTTGCCGGAACTGGTGGTGGTGGTCGATCGGTTCGTGGATCTAGTTTTTGAGTTTCATTTTTTTCTTGTGCCTGTGAGAGCAACTGTTGGCTCCCCTTTTTTTTTTTTTGTGTTTTTCCTCATCGGGGTCCGACGATGGTGATGGATTCGGCCTGGTTGGCGGTTGTGTTGTCTGGCTCCGGCGTGCTGTGTTGTTCCCACCGAGATGGTTGTTTGGTTTAACCGCCATGTGGTGGTTCTTCTGCTGTCCGCCGATATACGGGGGTCCTGCTTGTGCCGGACTGTGGTGCCTCCTGGAGGTCAGGTGACCTCCACTTTATAATACCAAAAAAAAAAAAAAAAGATACTTCTGCATTTGTTTTCATTATACTCAGACATGCCCTGACTTTGTGGTATCATATATGCCATTACTAGGAAATGGGTTTCCCGTCACATAAAAAAAACTATTTCGAGAGAAACTCATTTGTTATACAGTGTGAAGTGGTTCCCTTAATTTTGGGAAAGCAAATCGGAAGTTGGCACCATTATGAGTAGAATTTTTTTTTTTTAACGGACCAAGTGGTCAGTACATCATCGGTTAGTGCACTGACATAAGATAGACCAATGATTGAAACTCGCCACAAGTGCTAGAGAACTGCCTCAATTTTTATTACCCCTACGGTCTGGAAGGCTTGCTAGTTGCTCCTACAAGCATCTCCGGCTGCCTTCCTATTCTTTTCATCTTTTTTAGAGAGAGATGGACTTTCCTAAAGTTCTGGATCCATTTTTTACAATCTAACTCCAGTAGCCTCCCTATTTCTTTCCCTAATTTAGGGAGAGATGGTCTTTCCTAAATGCACCCATGTGTAGTTGTTGGCGAAATAAATCCTCTCGCCACATGTGATGAGAGATTTGGTAAGAAACAGAGGTGGCGAATGGTTAAAGAGACTGCTAGAGTGAGATCTTCAACATTCGTACAAAAAAGAAGACGGGAGTAAAGAGCCTAGTGGAGTTGCTTTGGGACAAGATGGGGACCCACCACTACAGAGTGGGAGGAAATATACTTTAGCATTTATTCAAACACTTGACCAGGGCCACAGATTGTATACCTAATCGAAAACACCATCACATGTGCTTGAACCTATAGCCTCCATTTCCAAACAAAAGAAATTAGCCAACTCTCCAAAAGCAACTAACCATGGCATGCATCTAAATCCACCTTTTATTTACTCCTATATTTTCAATTTTGAGCACAATTATTTTTATTTTCATGTTTCCATGTTTTTTATTTTTCTTAAGGGCTTTCCACCTCTTTCCTATTTAGTTTCACTTAGGCCCTAGCAACTATGGGTTTTCCATGCTCACCATACTATAAAATATACAATATAATATATTGTAATGAAAAAAAGTTGTAATTTTTTTTGCAATTTTTCTTTTAAAAAAACTTGTATAATACCATAAAAAACCATATATTTAGAGATAATTAATACAATGAAGTCTTGGATTAGGGCAATATCCCCTAACCATAAATTTAGCAACTATGGGTTTTCGAAAGAGTACTAAAAAATCTTCAAAAAAAAAAAAGTTTCACTTAACATCAAATGGCAATTAAATGTCATTGAATATGCATTTATTATATTTATAATAGTTTTTTAATATCTTTATAGTAGGTTTTTAAAATGATTCATGAGAGAGCTGTATTCACACATAGGAGAGAGGGCTCCGTTAGAATTCTCTCTCTTTCTTTTTCTCTCTTTTCAAACCTTGATCGATAGTTAGATTTATCATGTGTCCTTTTGTACTAGTCAGCTTATGAACTGCCGTATCACGTCATATGAGTTCAGATCTCTCCAGTCGATCGGCCCCGATCGGTTGAATCGGCGTGCAACACAGCGACACACAGTCGCTGGAGTGCAATTTATTTTTGGGTTGCCAGTCATTGTACGGCTGTGATGCACGTGGGCCCACCGACTGGGCCAACCGACCGGAGGAAATCATGTTATATAGATGTGAACCAGCAACTGGTAAGTTTGAGTATTACCCAAAATTTGCAATTGAATTTGCTTCATTACAAATTTATGATAATTTTTATCTAACCTAAATATCAATTATGAAAATGTTATTCACCTTTGCATCTGGCGTCGTCACTCTCACAGTTCATGCTATCGTTCTTGGCATCCACAACCCTGTCGAGCGAAAGAGTAACCCCAAATTAAACAAGGGTTTTTTTTACCTTACCCCACGCTTAATTTGGGTAATTAAAAATACCCCCTCTGATCTTAATTTTTTAGTTTTACCACCCAAAAACCGTCTTTTCCATTGCCAAAGATCATGTTAATTTATTGGGTAAGACTCAAAAATTAAGAACAAAGGTTAATTATCCCAATTGATTGCGGGGCAAGGTAAAAAAAACCCATTAAATAAAGGGATTATTAACGTTAGCTCCTTAGAAAGGTTTCCGTTTTACGTTAAGGGTATGTAAAGTTTGAACTTAACATAGAGCACCAGTAGTTCGACTTCGGCTAACGCGAGCTCTTACTCCCGTGCATATGTAATAAAAAAGAAGTTAAAGTAATAATTTTATCCCTACAGAACCCTTATGGCTCTTCTTGTATAATATCGGACCTACTCGATCGGCAACAAGACGGTCAGAATCCAAACCCGAGCCACCCGGACCACCCCTCACGACCACGTCGCTATAACTCCTCCACCGCATGCATGGACTCGAGCTCGTCCCAGACCACGGAGTCCGCCGACGCGGAATCGACGAACCTTGGCAAGAGCGGACAGTCTCTGATGGTTCTCCTTCATGTCCTCTCCGCATCGACGACGTGGGCGAGGTCGACTGGTGTCCGAGCGCGGCGCAGGAGCCGTGCAAAACCCCTCCAAGCTTGGTTCTTTGTGAAAGTGAGAATCGGCACTATTTGTAAATTCAAATACTACTTTGGGCATTTACTTGAAAAATTCAAATTCCTCTTTATTTGTAGTTGGAATTTGGCTAACACGAGCTACTTCTCCCGTGCACATATAATACCGAAAATTTTTAAATGACAATTTTACCCTTACAAATAAAATGTAACAATCGTACCAAAAAATTAACAATCGTTAAAGAGCATAAATCCTTGAGTTTTGGTTAACACGGGCCATTCTACCATGCACACGTATTAACAAAAAAAATTAAATGACAATTTTAGCCATACATATAAAGTGTAACAATGTAAGCAAAAAAATAACAATTGGTAAAGAGTAACATTCTGTTAGCAAAAAGTAACAATTTGATATGGTAAAATGCCTTAATTGTTGATTGATTGTAGCGGTATTTCTGCTCATCTAGTCACAATATGGTTATCTTTGTGACAAAAAATAATTTAACTATGCGAAACCAAGTTGATTCTATCTTGCACAAAAAGAGTAACAATTAGGTAAAAAAAAGTAACTATTTGGTTGGTTGACAGAATTAAATCTTTTTTATAAAAATATACAGAAACAAATTAAATTGTTTTGTGGTTTTAAATTGATAATCTGGACTGATCTTAATTGATTTTCATGAAAAAAATGGTTCATGTTAAGTTGATAGCAGAAAATGCAAATTTAATGAACTTGGGCTGGAAGCTATTATCATTTTTTTTTCTATTTGATTGGCAGGAATTTGAGAGGAAGCTATTGCAATATTGAACTTATAGGAGGGCTTATTGCAAATTGATACCTTTCTCTGGGTGTTATCACTAAGTCCCCCTTAAATAAAGGCAAATGGATGTAATTAGGGGTGGCAATTCTTGACCCGACCCGCCAACCCGACCCGAACCCGACCCGAAGTTAGCGGGTTTGGGTTTGGTCTAAACGGGTTCGGGTCATAAACGGGTCGACCCGATTGACCCGTTTATTTAATGGGTCGGGTCCGGGTTTGTACTTATAACCCGATTGACCCGACTTGACCCGTTTAACAAATGGGTCGTGTCAACCCGACCTGAGCCAACCCGAACCAACTCAAGCCAACCCAACCCAACCCGATCAAACCCGGCCCAATCCGACTTGTCTTGACCCAACCCGACCCGACCCGTTTAGTAAACGGGTTAAACGGGTCGGGTCGGGTCGGGTCAACCCGTTTATTAGACGGGTTGGGTTTGGGTTTAAGTTTTTGACCCGTTTATTAAACGGGTCGGGTTCGGGTTGGGTGTTTTGCCCTTATACATATGTCTCAACCTGACCCGAACCCGACCCGACCCGACCCATTGCCACCCCTAGATGTAATAACAGTGTTAAGTTGGTAAAGATGTTGTAATCTTTGGCATTACTGATTAATCTTTGTATTAGTGATTTGTGAGGTGGTTTTTTTTTTAAGAGCATTTGCTTATTGCCCAATCGTAGTCTGCCACGTGGTCCACTAAAAGTGCAGTCCCCATTATGCCTCTTTTAATAAAGGATGTGGCAGACTATGATTGGGCATGAGCAAGTGCAGCAAATCAATAGTGCAGCCAAAATGCTCTCGGTTTTGTCTGTTACTGAGACGACTACGATGTTAACTCCAACCATTCTCTCCTTAAGATGTTGCCTCTTCACTAAGATCGAGCTGGCTGCAACTAGGTTTTTTTGCATGTAACCCCCTATATAATATTGATATTTAAAGCAACCCCTCATTTTTTTAGCTTTATTTTAAAAAACCCTTGCCTATCTCAAATTTTGTAAAAGATCCATACGGATAACTTTATTATAATTTTACCCTTGGTTGTTGGACTACCCGGCCCTTGTCATCATCCCCGTCCCATCTCCTTTCTCTCCTCCCCCCAACAACAGCGGCGTGCACGAGCACCGGTGAATGCCAATAGGGATGGTAAGGTGCGGTTTCGGGTAAAACCGAAACCGCACCGCAACACCGAACCGCCACATCGAAACCACACCGCGACGGTGTACCGTTATATAAAACCGAAACCTCACCATGCGGTGCACCGTGGTTTATCACTGGAATGGTCTAAAGGGTGCGGTTTTATACGGTTTTGGTCAAAACCGAAACCGCACCGCGACGGTTTTATATTTTGGTAAACCAACGCGGTTTCGGTTTTAAACCGCACCGTTGCCCTCCCTAAATGCCAAGGGTACAATGGTCATAAAGTTGACCATATGGTTTTTTTTTTTTTTGCAAAAAATAGATATGGGAAAGGGTTATCAACAAAGCTAAAAAAAAGAGAAAGGATTATTTATAATATCAATATTTATTAGGGGTGTAAATGAAAAAAAAAATCGACATGAGTCATCGATGGTTTTCTTTAGTACATAATAAAAGTATTAATGCACCGACCAAACTTCCACCAATCTCGATTAGGAATGAGGCAAAAGGTCCCCTCGCCCACGTGGGGATCCATATAAACGAGAGTGACCTAATGATGATATGGGTGTTAGCTAAAGAGTTGTTGTGGGGGATTTTTCCGTTCACTCACTTCCTCCAACTCTACAACTAACAAAAGGTCTCCTTCATGATCATCCTTTACTCACACTTGCACCCAAATCCTAATCGTTTGGTGAGATGTTTCTTGGACAGGACCAAGGACCCTAGGGTGTGAGAGTCAATACTAGTTTTAATAAAGAAAAGTAAGCAAATACTCAAATCGGGGTAGGATTCGGTCCTCCTACATGTGACACTACAACGTATCATGTTTTTTCCGGCGGCCATATATGGCCGAATATCCCTTTAATCGGGGGCCTCGCCGCCACAAATGGCGGCCGTATAAAACCCCGTCGCAAAAGGCCTGGCCGCCGGAAATACTGCAGGAAATCCGGCGGCCAAATGGTTCCTTTCATGCGGGTTTAAAAAAAAAAAATTATGGGGTACCCAACCTCCCCTCTTGCCTTGGCTGTGGCCCCCCTCCCCCTTGAGTATTCGAGAACCCTCACCACAAAGAAAAACACCGTGTTTCCCAACCGCATGTGCTATTCATAAATTGTGATAATTATTAGCTTTTATTTTATTTAATATGAAAAAACTGAGTTGCAGACCTCTACACACAACCCCCACAACTCTCTCTCTCTCTCTCTCCTCTTCTCTCTCTGGATCATGGGTGACGCTTCAGCTTCGTACATCCGCATGGTAACGGAGAAGGAAATCCCTCTGTTCATTACACGCTCTCGTGGTTCATGGGGTTGTTAGAACTCACATGCATGCTGGGTTTCGTTTCAGGTGCAACATCTCATCGAGAAGTGTCTCCTCTTCCGCATGGACAAAGCGGAGTGTTCTTGCCATCGTCTTCTCTCTCATGTTCGAGTTGCAGACCTCGAGTTGCAGACCTCCGCCGGAAGGGTGTTCTTGCCCGCCGATCCGATCAACCTTTTCCGACCGGCCGGATTAGATCGACCCGGCTGGATTAGATCGACCTTTTCCGGCCGGTGGATATCACCCGCCGGATTCGCTCGATCTTTTCCGGCGGGGTTGGTGCGCCGCCGGATTCCCATTACCTTTTCCGGCCGGGTTGGTGGGCCGCCGGATTCCCTCTATCTTTTCCGGCCGGGTTGGTGTGTCGCCGGATTCCCTCTACCTTTTCCGGCGGGGTTGGTGGCCCGCCGGATTTGCTCGACCTTTCCCGGCGAGTTTGGTGGGCCGCCGGATGAGAGAGCTTTTCCGGCGGTATAGACAATGGCCGCCGATTATTTGGCCGCAAACTATCATTTCTGTTGTAGTGTGACTCTTAGGCAACTTTTGTAGGAAAACAAATCTGCACATCGGTAGCTATCGCCTCACACCACGAGCGACTCATTGTAGTTAACGGTTACCCAGGTGACGCACGCATTGCTCGCTTCCTTAGAAGAGTAGTGTTTCACTTTGTCGTTACAAGACCATGTGAATGTGATCTCTGAACACACCATGCTGGCGCTAGTGCTATTTCCTTCTTTCCATGCTAATTTCGGGGATTGAGGTTTTTGATGATATCTAGCGAGGGTATCGCCGAACTCTAGCGAGGTGCCAGCACAAGAAGTTGGGGAGAACATTAGGATAAATGCACGTGGTGGGATTTCTAGCGGCTTTCGACGAAAATATAAGAAATACAAGCTCCTGATTATCTCCAACAAAACAAAACAGAAGGCAACAGTAGGGTGCAAGAAGACGCGAGGCGCAAAGATTAACACAAGCTTAGGGGACGCTTGCTTCGACCAAAGTTTTTTTTTTTACTTAATGTTTTGCACTTTGTAAAGGGTCAAATGGTCCAAAATGAGTAGAAATGTCCGCATTGACTCAACTTCACACTCAAATTTATAAAAATAAAATTAAAAGCAAAGTCGGTTATTTTGAGTAATATGTGGGAGTTGGTGGTCATTCTAGAGATCATTTTTTCTACCGATTGATTTACTGCACTCATTTACGGTCCAATCGTGGTTTGTCATGTCGCCCATTAGAAAGGGCATGATGGGGACGAAGTGTAGCATACGTCCGGTAGCAATTGCAGTCCCCATCATACCTTTCTAATAGACTGACATGGTAGACCATGATTGAGCTGTAAGCAAGTGCAACAAATCAATCGGTTAGCAAAAATGATCTCTCGTCATTTTAGGACAAATCGTTATCAAACCCCAATGTTCTGATTTAGAGGCCGTTGAAACCAACCCTCCTACCAACAATTTTTTTATAAGTAATGATAGGGGAGCCCCATTATATAGGCCACATCAGCAAGCCCCATGATGTGGTAACCATCCAATGAGTTAACACTCACATGTGAAAAAGATAGAAAAGTTTAAATGACTAAATTGTCCTCAACAACAGGCTCTATACGTGGCAAGCATTAGATGGGTTAGCTCACATATCTATCGATTTTTTAAATAATATTTTTTGGGAGTTGGGTTTTTTACTTTAAACAATTCATAACTTTTTGTATACATATCAAAATTTTATAAAATTTATATTTTTGGAATCTACTCATGGAACTGTAGAAAACTTGACCCATGTTGCCTATGAAATTCTAAGAAAAAAATTTTGACTCAAGACTATCCTATAATAAAGTAATATTTATCAAATTAAATGACATTTACTAATAGTTATAAACAACTCCAGTATATCACTTTCAAAATCTTGATGTCACGTAAACTAACTAAATATTACTTTCAAAAACAAATGTCATGTAAAATTGATATTTAAAAAATCAAGAGGTACTTTATCGGACGCAAACTGTCGATAAAAGTGTCACTTAATTTTACAACTATCAATTTACATAACATTTGGTTTTAAAAAGTAATATTTAGTTAGTTTACATAACAGTTTGGATTTGAAAGTGATATTTTTTAGTTATTTGTAACTATCAATTAATGTCACTTAAATCGGTAAAATATCACTTAATTATAGGTCACTCTTGTATCCGAGTATTTTGTCTTCCAAAATTTTATAGTTACAATGGGTCTAGTTTTGTAGAGCTCGATTAATAGATTCTAAAAATATAATTTTTTCAAAAAATCGATAAGTATACAAAAAGTTATGGATTTTTAAAAATGAAAAACACAACTCGCAAAAAAACTATTAGCTCATTCTTGAATCCTTTTAAAAATTATGGCATCACACTTGAGTTTATAAATGGGTTCAATAGAGGGGGTAATATGGGCCTTTGAAATCAAGCATCTTTTTTACATATAGCAAATGTTGTGATGGATGAAGGCCACATACAAAGACTGTTAGGATTGATGTGTTCTAAGCTTGTAAAACTTTATGTTTTGGTCTAATAAATAAAGATTGATAGTTATTATATAAGATGTATATAGGTGCGTAACATAGTTACGTGTTCTTTTAAGAACAGAGAGCCATGGTTATATGGTAGTCCACTAAGTTGAAGACTGAGCGGATTGGTCCCATATAATCTAGATCAGTTCGCAGCTATGATCGGGTTGGTCGCCTCATCATGATAAACTGTTGGGGATGACAGTCCATGGGAAGTCATCACCATGGTCATCACCAGGCACAGTGTTTGTGACTGAACGGAACTAACACGGTGTACAGATCAGTGAGCATACACTGGTACACTAAGCCGTGTTTCTGCTTAGGGTAAAATGGTTATAAACCCTAAGGAACCACGTCTGATGGACTAACCAGTTGCGTGGTGCTTTGGCGCACCAATGTGTGAGGATCCGTATGCAGTGATCCAAAACCATGGTGTATTGGGTTATCCGGCTGACGTTGCATTAGCGTGTCACTCCTGCAGGCCATCCACACCCCTGAAGGGAGGTGCGTTCCTTGGTGTGACTTACACTGTACCAAACCCAGGCCTGGTGGTCATCAGTTTGACTGTTGACCGGGTTCGATTACTCGACGGGGTAATCAGAGGTACGATGTATAGGTCAACCTGGAAGGAACTAAGTCATATGATCATTTGAGTCTGAAGGTAGTCTCCACCGTTCGAAGTGAATCATGGCATCAAGTGGAGGGACAGCGAGTTTACCACTACTAAGCGGAGAGCAGGGGTATGATGGAGAACATAGTAAGTCCGGGTGAATTGGAGTGCAGCCTGCGTCGCACTCTGGGTGGCCATGCAGGTTAACTCGAGCTCAGAGGATCGATGGTACACTCGGGTAGTGTGTCGATCGAGCTTGAGTTGGAAGCCACGAACCCCGGTCCCTGATGGTTCCACCTTATCAACATTATGTACGGTTCTTGAACCATCTCCTCGGAACACCATAAGCAGTAAGAGGAAGAAAGAAGTCTACGCTCCGTGTGTGCTTGGCACTAGAGCATGGTAGATGCGTAACTACATGCGAGTACTAAGGGGTAAGCCCGAGACTAGTACAAAGGCGCAGGTAGTAATCTCTAGCTATAAGTGAACTTCGCTGCATAGGTGCGATGCACTGGGGTATGTTGCGAGTTGACTAGTTGACTTTGCTAGAGGCACCCTCCGGTGGCCTTAGTTAATAGTAAGGTAACTAGTAAAGATCACTTAAGTAGTGACCGCTAGGTCTAGCTCGCACACTAGAAATGGTCAAATTGAGGCGTCAGGGTGTTTTGGTAAAAACTCACTCTGCTGGACCTCACTTGTGGCCGACCCTAGCAGTGAGAGACCATGCTAGGGCCAACCCTATATTGTAGGGATGAGAATCCCCCATCAATAGGGCCGGCCATAGGGATAGGGATAGGGATAGGGTTTTGAATTGGTCAAAACAAGCCCTAAAAGTGGGGAAAACGGATAAATACAATGAGAGATAAAAGGGTGATTTTGGGGAGATAATTGTGGGAGGTTCTTATCCCCTTGGATCATTATCCAAGGGGGTAGGCCGGCCCTATATAGGGAGCATTATGGGGCCGGCCATGTTGTTGCAAAAACCAAACCCCCTCCCTCTTTCATCTCCCTAGATCTCTCCCTAATCTCTCTTTACTTTTTCGCTTGTAACTTCGTCTTCCTTGTGTGGAGTTTCGTAGAAGGAGAATGGTCATTCTTCGGAGGCACTCAGAGATCCGAGAGCGACGTTCCGTATATCGGGTGAGATCGGGTGAACAAGAAGGCATCATCTTCATTCATACCATCGGCTTCTTCGCGAACGATCTTCCGTCTCCATCGACAAAGAAGACAATTCTCCGCGGTTAAAAGATCCGCACGAATGTATGAATAATCTAACACGTAGATCTAGTGAGCTTTATGATTTGCATGCATGCTAGATAATCATTACGCTAGATTGCCGTTAGGGTGTTCGAATCACGTGCATACACATGCACATATATGTATATTAGTTTCAATGAAAGTTTAAATCGTGTAACATGCACCATGAATGGTCTTTCGACCGCCAAATCGTTTCCGCTGCGAGCCTTTACCATGGGATTATTCCCAACAAAGACTTGTCAGGGGTCTATATAATGATGAGACACGAATCATTTTTCTTTTTTTATACATGAAATAATCTCTATATATCTGAGACTTAATTTGTTGTAGAAATTTCATAGGTTCACAAGTTCCTATAATTTTTTTTGGTTTATAACTTCCTTTGTTGATTTTCTCAATATTAGAATAAAAATAATCCACATTAATTTTAAATATTTATACATGTTTAGAATTAAATTAATACCTACGTGCCCCCTAAAAATGCACTCAAACACATTACAAAAAAAAAAAAAAGATTTGTAGTACTTTGAAATCGTTGTCCGAATCCTATAATTTGCAAGTCATTAAAATCATTCTTCGGATTAGATTAAAGGGAATACGCTAATATAATTATTTGCCTTGGAACATTAGATTTTTATACCATTGAAATTTTTAACTTTCTTTACATTCGAAAAGATGTGCATTGATCTCCTTCTTTGGCTCGCATCTACTGTGTGGATAGCTTAGGTGATAACAACAGTGTCGAGCGTGAAAAACTGCAATTCGCGTTATGATTGAAAAGCTGGATTGTTTGGATAACAGATGCATAGGGTCACTAGGGTTGTAAATGGGCCGAAGTCAGGCCAAAGCTCATGAGGACGGTCTAGTTTGGGTTAGGTTTGGGCATAGTCAGTTTGGACGTGTCATACTAGACTGATATTTTAAAGCCTGAAAAAATTCAGACCAAGTTTAGGCAATCCATTATTAGTCCAGAGCATAACCTGAAGCCCAAAAAGGTTATAAGGAAGAAGAAAAAGTGCATATGCTTCTTGATTTGTACCTAATGCTGAGTAGAAATCTTACCAAACATGAAGAGGACAAGGTTAGAGATACATACAAAAAAAAAGGATAGAGAGAACTTTCAGCCTCAGGGAATGTAGTGGATGAAACATAAATTTTGAGCAGCGCAATCAATAAGTTTGACGGGTCAATGCACGACCAAGTTTGGGACGAGTTTAGGCCTGGGAACTTGGTTTCAATATAGGATTGGGCTTGGCTTGAATTCTCTAAATTGGGCTTTGGCATGTTAAAAGTACTTTGGTCTAGTGGTGGTCCGACCCGAGCTTGGCCCATTTACAACCCTAAAGGACCACACATCGAATTATTTCTCAATTTGCCATGGATTTTTTAGTCAAAATATATGAAGAAAACTGTTGTGTCTGAACTGTAGTTAATGTTTATTGGTTTTTTCGGCATTTTCGGACCGCCGAAAAGAGCAAAAGTGGACCACCAACAAGGAAACAAAAACCCTAAATCAAATGCCTCCTCGTTAGATTGTATGAGCCCACTCCCACTAAAAGCAACAGCGGTGGTTCAAAAAAGCTAAGCTAAATGCCCCATAGTCATGACCACTGATCCCACTCACCCGACTAACCCCCCTCTTTAAAATACGACCCGTTGTTTTTCCTATCGAGTAGTTGCATGATAAAATCCCAAGCTTGTTCTACGCATCTAAGGCGAAATAATAATGTGGTGCACCTGTCGGCGAATTCAAGGTCTCCCTTAGGCAATAATATTTGCACTCGTGTGACTGTTGCAGGCTTCGAACCGTGGTCTCTCTTGTGCGTGGACACTAACATGCGTCATTCTAATCGGATAGATATGTCCTCCAAAAAGAAAACAAAATAGGGACTAAAGTATATACATTTTATAAATTACCTCCACAAATTTGATATGAGTAGTGATAGGGGAGCCCCATTATATATAGGTCACATCAAAAAGCCCCATAATGAGGCAATCATCCAACAGATTAACAATCTCATGTGAAAAAAATAACAAACTTCTAATATCTTAATTGCCCTCAACAACATGCTCTATACGTGGCAAGCATCAGCTCCCATATATATCAGATTTTTTAAATAATATTTTTTGGAAGTTGGGTTTTTTATTTAAAAAAATCTATAACTTCTTGTATATATATAAAAATTTTGTAAAATTTGTATTTTTGGAATCTACTCATGGAGCTCTACAAAATTAGACTATGAAATTAGATAACATTTACTGATTGTTATCTAATTATGAGAAAAAAATTATAAGAAAAAAATTAAGTAACATTTACAAATTAAGTAACATTTACTGATTGTTATAAAAAACTAAAAAATATCACTTCAAAATCTTGATTTTATGTTAATTGACTATATGTCACTTACAAAAGCAAATGTCACGTAAACTGACAGTTGCAAAATCAAGAGACACTTTATCAGTCACAAACTGCTGATAAATATCTCTTAATTTTTCAACTATTAATTTACGTGATATTTGATTTTGAAAAATGATATTTAGTCAGTTTAGATAATAATTTGATTATGAATGTGGAATTTTTTATTTATTTGTAACTATCAGTATGTCACTTAATTCGATGAAATGTTAGTTAATTATATGTCACTTGTATCCAGGTTTTTTTTCCTCAGAATTTCATAGTCGCAAAAGGTCTAGCTTGGTAGATCTCTGTTAGTAGATTCCAAAAATATAAATTTTTCATAATTTCGATGTGTATAAAAGTTATGAATTTGTTTAAGAGATGCTATATAGCGAACTTGTTTGCTAACTTTCGATGCTAACTCCACATGATGTGGAGTGCCGACAGGTCTTCATTGCTGGCAACATTATTGTGGGGGCCATGGGAAGAGCCCTAGGCAGATGCCCACATAAATTTGGCAACCCAAACGTTGGCAGCCTAGTTGGCTACCTAGCATTTTTTTAAAAAAAAATAAAACATAACTCCCAAAAAGAACGATTGGTTCATTCTTTAATTCTTTTTAAAAATAAATGTAAGACAAACAAAGAGTAGGATAATCATCAAATAAATAATTTTGGATTGCCGGTTTGCTTGCAATCTATAAAAAATGAGAACCGAATATTTTTTAATTTGATATTTAACCCCACCATGATTAAAACATGTAAATATTTTTGGATCATGACATTAAAGCTCAATATCCTGAATATAGAAAGTAGGCATGCCAAAATCCCCTGCATTCCAAGGTGATTTGGTTTTTGCAGCAATTAGTTCTATCCGGTAAGGCAATGTGGGTCTCCGTACAAATAGCCAGTGGAGTCCCAAGGAAGGAAGCTTCCCCCCCTCCCCCCTTTGCCCCTCGGGGATTTCTGAGATCTGGGTTTTGTTCCTTGTCTCGCTCTGAATCCCACACTGTTTTGAAAAATCTCGAAAGGGGTTCATGATCAATCTGGTCTCAGATCATCTCATCTTCATCTTTTGATTTCCATGAAGATTTCGGTTTGTAGCCATTGATTCATGTAGAAAGCTTCTCACTTTCGCATTCAAAAAAGTTGTTTTTTTTTTTTTGCCTTTAATTTTTCTGATCTTTCCTCCCATTCCAACAAAGGGTTTGAAGAGAATCTCATGGGTTTATCGGTAAGCTCGTCAGATGAGTCTTTTGCTTTTCATAGATATCGGTGTTGGGTAGCCATTGATTTTGTTCTATAATCCTGTTTCCCCCCTTTTAAAAGCTTTGCCCTTCCCTCTTCCCATTGCCCTTCCCTCTTCCCATTTGGGGTTTAGGGTTCTTCCGGGATGCTGCCCTCCTTGCTCTGAATCCAGAGGACTAGCCATGAGGATTTGGATTGAGGTGGAGCTCATCCTCCTATCGACCCTGCTCTGTTTAAATTCAGTAGTTCTGAGTGAGACAGACCCCGATGATTTCTCCATCCTTGATGAGTTCCGGAAAGGATTGGACAACCCCGAGCTTCTGCAATGGCCTTCCGAAGGACGAGACCCTTGCGGCCCTCCTCGCTGGAACCACGTCTTCTGTGATGGCCCCCGGGTGACCCAGATCCAGGTCCAAGGGCTGGGGCTGGCCGGCCCCCTCCCCGGTGACTTCAACAAGCTCACCGAGCTCACCAATCTCGGCCTGCAGAAGAACAATTTCAGTGGAAAGCTGCCGTCTTTCAGCGGGTTGGCCAAGTTGCAGTATGCGTACCTTGGTGACAACCAGTTCGACACCATCCCGTCGGATTTCTTCGTCGGCCTCGCCAGCTTACAGGTTCTGTCTCTTGATCAGAGCCCTTTGAACCAGAGCACCGGTTGGCAGATTCCTCAGGAGCTGGAGAAATCGGGGCAATTGATGAATTTGTCTCTGATGACGTGCAATCTCATCGGTCCGATTCCGGATTTCTTGGGACGAATGGCATCTCTGGCTCATCTGAAGCTGGCCTACAATAGTCTCTCCGGTGAGATCCCTGCCAGTTTCTCCGGGTCGTCGTTGCAGACTCTGTGGCTGAACAATCAGAAAGCACCTGGGCTGACAGGATCGATCAACCTCATCGCCTCGATGACAATGCTGACCAATGTGTGGCTTCATGGAAATTCATTCAGCGGCTCGATCCCTAGCGCAATCGGCGCTTGCACTTCCTTGTCAAAATTGAACCTCAACAACAACCAGCTTGTCGGTCTCATTCCCCAGAGTTTGACAACCCTGCCACAGCTCAAGGAACTGACATTGGATAACAACAAGTTCATGGGTCCGACCCCGAAAGTGCGCCTCATCAAATTCTCTTCCGATCACAATTCCTTTTGTCAGGCTATGCCAGGAGTTCCTTGTTCGCCAGAAGTCACTGCACTTTTGGACTTCCTCAGCGGCGTAAATTACCCGTTGATTCTTGCCTCATCATGGTCTGGTAATAATCCTTGCGCTTCGTGGCTTGGGGTAGCTTGCTCAAACGACAAGGTTTTTATTATAAATCTGCCGAATTGGAAGTTAAATGGCACGATTAGCCCGTCAGTTGGTAAGTTAGATAATCTGGCCGCTATTAGACTTGAAAAGAACAATCTAACTGGCACGATTCCTGCGGATTTAACCAACTTGAAATTGTTACGAATGTTGAATCTCTCTGAAAACAATCTTGCGCCTCCTATTCCAAAATTTAGTAGTGGAGTCACACTCATCACCAATGGAAATCCCTTGTTGGACCCTCATACTCCTCGGGTATCTCCACCTAGTAACAATCCCTCATCAGATAATCCATCTTCCTCTCCAACCACAAATCAGGGCGGATCAAAGTCCAGAAAGTTGAATCTTCTTATCGCAGTCGTACCGGTTGTCGTTGCAGTCTTGATTATATCACTGGTCATTCTTTTTGTATACTTCCGCTGTAAGGGTAAAAAGGGCTCCTTTACGGCACCAAGCTCTATTGTTGTCCACCCTAGAGACCCATCTGATCCTGACGATACGGTTAAAGTTGTCATTGCAAATAACACTAATAACAGCATCACGTCGAGTGATTGCCAGGTTAGTTGTAACAGTGGAACAAGTGAAGCACAAATCATTGAGGCAGGGAATCTTGTAATATCAGTTCAGATTCTTCGTAGCGTGACTCACAACTTCTCACCGGACAATGAGCTTGGACGTGGTGGTTTTGGGGTTGTTTATAAGGGAGAATTGCATGACGGAATGATGATAGCAGTAAAGAGAATGGAAGCCGCCGTGATAACCAACAAAGCTTTAGATGAATTCCAGGCTGAAATTGCTGTCCTTTCGAAGGTTCGACACCGCAATCTGGTATCCCTGTTGGGTTATTGTATAGAAGGCAATGAGAGACTTCTGGTCTATGAGTGCATGCCTCAGGGGGCTTTGAGCAAGCATCTTTTCCATGGAAAACATCTGAACTTGGAGCCGCTGTCTTGGAAAAGGAGGCTCAACATTGCGCTTGACGTCGCCCGGGGGATGGAATATCTTCATAGCTTGGCTCACCAGTCCTTCATCCACAGAGATCTAAAATCATCAAATATACTACTCGGTGATGACTTCAGAGCAAAAGTTTCAGATTTTGGACTGGTGAAACTTGCAGCCGATGGGAAGTCCTCCATGGCGACCAGGCTTGCTGGCACATTTGGATATCTGGCTCCAGAGTATGCTGGTAAGATTTTTCTATGGTTACAAGTTTCTCCCCTACAAATTTAAGCTGATGTTTACATCCGAGAATGACTATATCGAAATTAAAGAGCAAATGTGCTGAAATTTAATATACTGTGATATCTAACTTATGTTTGTCCTGAATGTTTGAGAGCAATGTGATTCTTTCTTCTTCTACTTCTTCTTTTTCAGAAACGAAAGCCTGTTTTTTACTCCCTTTTTGAAGTGACGAGTGTCTCGACATGAAAATATCGAAACCTACATTCGAATATCAATGTGCCTATTTTTTAGCCTTTGGAGTCTGGGCTAAAAATCAGGATTCCCGTTCATTTAAATATCACCGAGAAGCTTCTCTCATCGGCACAAGGGCTAATTATACAGTAATCATCAAAGACTAATTATACAGTAGCCCTAGAAAAACAGAGACCTAATTATACTGTAATCATCAAAATTGTAATTGTCGTAAATGTTTAAGAGCAACTTGGAAGTACCCGATCAACAGAGTTAGGTCATATATCATTAATACTTGAATTTTTTCTGAAGGAATCTCTGTTCTTAATGTTCGCAAGGTGGTCTTGGCTTCATTTTCATCCAATGACTGTTTCCTGTATTCCTGAAATGTGCATCTCATTACTGACCTATAAGAATGATCACAGTAAACATGAATCCCTAAAACATAAAGATCTTTTCTATATAGTAGTCTACGTTTTGTTTCACTTATGTTTGAGAGCAATCAGTAGTATGGAACAAAACAAGGACTATTAGCTCAAGAACTGATTTCCTGTTGCCCTCACGGTACCAATTGGATCATATCGTTACAGTGGATTTATTTTCCAGATTTCTATTTCAAAAATTTTATGCAACCAAAACTTTTATTGATTTGAATATTCTCTTTGTTGAACCAGTGACTGGGAAAATTACGACCAAGGTCGATGTTTTCAGTTTCGGGGTAGTGCTAATGGAACTAGTGAGTGGCTTGATGGCCCTTGATGAAGATCGCCCTGAGGAAAAACGTCACCTTGCCTCGTGGTTCTACCGAATGAAGTCCAGCAGAGAGGAGCTCATGGCCGCCATCGACCCATCCCTCGGTGTGACAGAGGAGACCTTCGAGAGCATATCCATCGTCGCGGAACTTGCAGGCCATTGCACAGCAAGAGAGCCCAACCAACGGCCTGACATGGGCCATGCAGTGAACGTGCTGGCCCCACTGGTCAAGAAATGGAAGCCCATGAACGACGAGCAGGAGGAGTATATGGGAATCGATTTACGCCAACCCCTCCTTCAGATGGTGAAGGGGTGGCAGGATGCTGACGGTACGATTGTCGGCTCACTAAGCCTCGATGATAGCAATGGAAGCATCCCAGCCAGGCCTGTTGGGTTCGCGGAGTCCTTCACTTCCGCAGATGGACGGTGAATAAGCTCGGTACTCTTCGATATGCGTGCTATGTTTTCTTTTCTTCTCCTTTTACATAGAGTTTCTTATTTGGTCGTACGAACCATGTAGATAGAATTCTTGAGCGCCTTACTCGATCATGTTTTCATCAATGTTTATGGTATGGTTTATTGTGTATGGTGATGGAGCTGGATCTGCAGTGCCCATAAATAAAATGAAATTCTGTTGATTTGCTTTGCTACCATGTTTCAAGTTGTACTGTTTTTCTTGTGAGAGAGAAGTAGCATCCAAGAACATGTTCTGAATTGTATTGAATTTTATATTTGAAATTCCAATTGTATGTGATCTTAATTTTTGGGGGTAATGTGCCTAAGGCCCCTGACAAGAGATCGGTTTAATGATACGGGTGAACAAAATGATGCTTTAGCTGTAGATCCCTCTTTTGTAACATGTCCGTTATACCCCTACATGTAGTGGTACAATGAATCACATGAAGAATAACAATTCGTTAAAAGATAGTAACAATTTGCTATAGTGAGTTTACTGGAGCAAGTTTTATTTTTAACGAGATTTTTTTTTTAAAAAAAGGGATCCTCAAGATATCGGTTTTAGCTAAAGGACAGACAATAAGATGGTTTTGCACCATGTACCTCCCGAAAAAGATGCATTTAGAACAAGTCCCTCCGTTGATATTTTTGCTCTTTAAATGACACAACTACCATAATACTAAAATCACAAATGTTAACAATCTACCATTGATACTTTTTATTTCTAAAGTGTTACTTTTTGCTACAGTGAAATCACTGTAGCAATTTTTACTCAATTCAATAATAACGAGTAACAATTGCTACAGTGGTGGCAAAGAGTAACAATTCGGTGATAAAAGAGTGACAATTGCTACCATGATTTTACTGTAACAAATTATTTTTTTGGGATAATGTGCCTAAGGTCTCTGACAAGAGATCGGTTTAATGATAAGGACGAACAAAAAAAAATGCTTTATCTGTAGATATCCCTTCGTTTGAAAAATATCTATTTTATCACTACATGCTTGGTATAAGGAGTAACAATTCGGTAAAAAAAGTAACAATTTGCTATAATGATTTTATTGTAGCAAAATCGAAGCTTTTTTTAAGTGAGAATCCCATGCTCCCCTGTTTAGACTTTAGATTTTTAAATGAGATGTTCTTTACCACGATGACTACTCTGAGTGTTGCAATGAGATGGTCTGAACCCTTTCTTTGGTTTCATCCCTCGGAAGTCTCTTTTTATAGTAGTTTGAATAAAGATTCTCTATTTTCCTCCAAAACTGAATGGCATGAAAGTTGAACTTTAAGACCTGCAAATTTTTAGCATAGACCGTATACCATACAACCGCGGGGCCCACCGCCCGCAGAGCTTATCAGCATGCTGGGGGCTACTACCCCAATATGTTGGGGTCCACTACGTCCCCCTGTCTCTTGAATCGCAATGGGTCCCGCAGTTGTATGGTAGGCAGGATGTGATGAAAAATTTCCCCATCCGAGGGGCGATGCTATTCACGGGTGGATCCCCCATTATATGCATCGGTCGATTATTAGCGAGAGATCCACCATGTCAGCATATATACCCGTTCCACTCGATACTTTCAAGAGGTTTTTCCCAGAATGGCCACCAACTCTGTCGTATTGCTGGAAATAGACCCAGTTGCTTTTTGCATTACTTTTTTGACCAATGTTTTGTTTCGGACTAAAGTACTCCCGAGGCTTATAAAGGGCTTCACTCCCAATTTCAAAGGGATTTGACTCAAATTCACTGATGATCTGTCTCCCCTTTCTATCGCTGACGCTTTAGGAAGAGACGTGGTGCATCCCATTTCAATGGCCACAATTGGGCCATGGGATTAATCATAAAGGGATGCCAATACCACCACCGACTGCAGCCCACCACCGGCCGTCGTCGCCATTGACCACCGACGAGCACGTTCCGCTGCCGATGCCACCCCGTCGGTCACTACCCGCCACCGTTGTTGTCGGCCACCACCCCCACTGACCACCGGTTGCCCACCACCACCACCCCGTCGGCCACAGTAATGGGCGCCGGCGGGCAACTGGTGGTCGGTGGGGGTGGTGGCCGACGGGGTGATGTCGGTGGTGGGAGGTGCTCGTCGGTGGTCGACGGTGACGACGGCGCCCACAGTGATGGGCGCCAGTAGTCACAATGAAAGGCGCCCACAATGATGGTCGACAGCGGCGGGCGGACGACGACAACGCCCACAGTGAAGGGTGTCGGCGCCCTTCACTGTGGGCGCCAGCGCCTTTCACTACGAGCAACAGGTGATGGGCGCCAGCGGGCAACCGGTGGTCGGTGGAGATGGTGGCCGACTACGATGGCAGCGGGTAGTGGCCGATGGGGTGGCGTCGGCAGCGGGAGGTGCTCGCCGATGGTCGACGGCGGCGGGCGGGCGACGACGACGCCCACAGTGATGGGCGCCGGTAGCCACAGTGAAAGGCGTCGGCGCCTTTCAGTGAAAGGCTTCCTGTGGGCACCGTCGTCGTTCGCCCGCCGCCGTCGACCATCACTGTGGGCGCCTTTCATTGTGGCCACTGGCGCCCATCACTGTGGGCACCGTCGTCGCCCGCCCGCCACCGTCGACCACCGGCGAGCACCTCCCGCCGCCGACGTCACCCCGTCGGTCACCACCCGCCGCCGTTAGCGGCGGCCACCACCTTCATCCGATAGTTTTTAATGGAAGATTGGATGGATGTAATGTAAAAAAAGTGAACGAAATGGAAGAAATAAGAGTCGAAGGCAAGTTCGGCATGATTGACGCCCCATCAGCAGCCACGCACCACCCCATCGTCCACCACATGGCGCATTTTACTGCGGCCCATAGTGAAAGGAATCGGCACCTTTCAGTGAAAGGCACTGGCGCCCATCACTGTGGGCACCAGTGTCATCCGCCAGCCGCCGTCAACCATCACTGTGGCTGTCGGCGCCATCATTGTAGGCGTCGTTGTCTCCTGCCCTCCGCCGTTGACCACCGGCAAGCACCTCCCGCCGCCGACACCACCCCGTCGGCCACCACCCGCCATCGTCGTCGTCGGCCATCACCCCCACCGACCACCAGTTGCCCGCCGGCGCCCGTAGGGAAAGGCGCCAACGCCCATCACTGTGGGCGCCAGTGCTTATCACTGTGGGCGTTGGCGCGCACAGTGATGGGCACCGTCGTCGTTCGCCCGCCGTCATCGACCTTCACTGTGGGTGCCTTTCACTGTTGCCACCGGCGCCCATCACTGTGGGCGCCGTCGTCGCCCGCCCGCCGCCGTCGACCACCGGCGAACACCTCCCGCCGCCGACGCCACCCCGTCGGTCGCCACCCGTCGCCGCCGCCTCGTCGGCCGCCACCCGTCGCCACCGCCTCGTCGGCCACAATGATGGGTGCAAGCGGGCAACTGGTGGTTAGTAGGGGTGGTGGCCGACGGGATGGCGTTGGCGGCGGGAGGTGCTCGCCAGTGGTCGACGGTGGCGAGCGGGCGATGACGGCACCCATAGTGATGGTCGACGGCGGTGGGTGGACAACAACGGCGCCCACAATGAAAGGCGCCGACGCCCACAGTGATAAACGCCGACGTCCACAGTGATGGGCGCCAGCGCCTTTCACTGTGGGCGTCGGCACCTTTCACTGCGGGCGCCGGCTCCTTTCACTACGGGCCGCAGTAGAATGCACCGGGTGGTGGCTGATGGGGCGGTGGGTGGTGGCTGATGGGTCATCAGCCATACCGAACTTGCCTCTGACTCTCATTTCTTCCATTTCTTTCACTGTTTTTACATTATATCCATCAAACTTCCATTAAAAACTGCCAGATGTACTGACTTTATTTTATCTTCGTCTCTAAATGATCTCGTAGATGATCACCCGAGGATCGCAATGCCTCTAGAATAACTAAATTCTAATGAGAAATGAAGAAGGTACACTGTGCCGAACATGCATCCGGCTCTCATTTCTATGTCTCATTTCTTACCACCTACCATCGCCACCGACCACAGTCCGCTCACCACCGGCTCAACGACAAAGACTCACTAAATGCTTTAGGCTATATAAGGACGTCAGGGACGAAAAATAATATCATCCCAGTGATCTCCGGCAACAAGAGATAGTTGAAGCGAGAAAAAATTTAAACGGAGAAGATGAAAAGATTTTTTATTTATTTTGTTAAAACTTTAAGGATAAATTGGTCACAAAAATGTAACAGTTGTTCGGAAGTGACATTTGGCAATGGCATATGTTAAGGACTAGAAAAGTAATGCAAAAAGCAACCGGATCTATTTCCAATAATACGATAGAGCTAGGGGCCATTATGAAAAAACCTCTAATTTTCAATTTCTGGTTTCTGTTGATTCTATTACGGGGCTTGTCGGGATTGAAGAGCCTGGATTTGCTGCTCTGGCGAAGTAGGGGAGGAAGGGAATGATTTCACGTTGCGGCTCATGGCTTTGCTTTGCTGTCCCCAGCCAGTGGGGATGGATAAGGATGGTCTCCATCAATCATGGAATGTATGGTCTCTCTCCCCTGACACCCCCTCACATGTGTTTTCAAGTGCAGGATGGTGTAGGGCCGATTTTATTTTGTCCATCCCAATTTGGTGGGAAGGCATATGGCAGCCATAAATGCATGTATAATGAGCCTGAGTAGCTAATTATGGAAAGGAAAATAATATTTGTCCAGAAGCATCTATCCCGAATAGGAATGACAATGGGACAGATTTAAAAATTAATTTTTATGATTTTTGAGTAGACCCGTCCCCGAATCCATCCTGTTTACAATAGGAGTTTAAAATCCGAACCTGACCCATTGCCATCCCTGATCCCGAATGGTTAACCTGGATGACGTGTCCAGATCACTGATGTCCGCTGCACCCAGTCCCTACTAGTGAATCACAATCAGCCCCGACCGGTAGGTAAAGGGAACCTGTGATTGGATGCCATGTCATTCGGGCCAGGGATTTGAGGCAGACGTTTCCGGTTGAATAGCATTGCTTCAATACATTTGTGTAATTTTTAGGTGCGCAAAAAAAAAAAACTATTGCTTTTCCTTGTATTCTTAGGAGGTGTTTTTAAAAGGGTATTGCTTGCATGATCAAGTATGGATGGAGCTTAAGAAGATTTGGCGAACGAAGAAAAGGATCAAAGGCTTTATTATTGACATTGTTTTTGTATGGGATATACATGTCCGATGAGAGGCGTCTGCTATTGTCCACGCACACGAGAGACTGGCTCGAAGCATGCGACAACCATATGAGTGCCAAGTATTTTTGCCTAAGACCGGCCTTGAATTCGCCCATAGGAGCATCACTTTATTATACACTATAGCGATATAGGACAAACTCGAGATTCGATTCTGCAACTATCCAAAAGGGAATCAACAGGGTTTACCGGTGGGATGCAACCATCATTGCTTATTGACAAAATCAAAGGAGGTTATTCTACGGGTTCACATTGAAGAATATAAATTCTACATTTCTGAGTTTTTTTTTGCGGTTGCCATGTATCACAAGGCTTTCATTTTAGTAGTATACTATTAAGACACTCGGGCAATGCCCGGATGAATTTGATGCACGCCCCTTACCACAAACGACATCACAACCATCCGAAAAAATGTATGCAATATGAAGTGATTGTGATTCACTCTTCAGATTATGATTCACTTGTTACAAAGAAAGAGAAATAGTAATAATAAATTTTTAATTAACATCAAGTGATCATTAACTGCCATATATGAAATTGGTGTTTATCATCTTTATAATAGGTTTTAATAGGATTTATGAGAGAGCCGCATTCACATGCGGGGGAAGGATTCTGACCATTTTAAAGTGGTCTACGTGTCACAACACGGGAGAGATGGCTCCATTTTAGTATTATACTAGTAAGAAATCCGGGCAATGTCCGAATGTGCTTGATGCATGCCTTTTGGCAAAGATGACATTGCAACTCTTCGAAGAAGTGTGAAATCTGAAGTGAGTGTGATTCACTTGTTAGAGAGAAAGAGAGAAAGAGAGAAATTAACATCAAATGACTATTGAATGTTATTTAATAAAAATTTATCATCTTTATGGTAGGTTTTTAAAGGGATTTAATAAAGAGCCGTGTTCACACACGGAAGAAGAATTCTAGCTCTTTAAAAGACATACACGTGTCACAACACAAGAGAGAGGCTTCCATTTTAGTATATATATATAGACTACTAGTAAGAAACTCAAGTAATGCCCGGACGAACTTGATGCACGCCATTAGCATAGACAACGCCACAGGCGTCCAAAGAATTGTGCAATTGAAGTGATTACAATTCACTCATCCGTGTGTGATTCACTTGTTAGACAGAGATGAGAGATAGTACTACTGATGATTCTAATTAACATCCAATGATCATTAAATGTCATTGAATGTGTATTTGTCATTTTTATAGTAGGTTTTTAATATGATTTATATGAGAGAGAGAGAGAGAGACGTGTTCACACACTGGGTAAGGATTCTGGCTATTCAAAAGTGGTCCAAGTGTCTCCAATTTAGTATTATACCACTAGTAAGAAACCAAGGCAATGCCCGGACGAACTTGATGCAAGCAATTTAGCACAAACGACATCACCATAGTCCGAAGAAATGTGCAACTTAGAGTGATTGCGATTCACCCGTCGTTCGGGTGTGATTCACTTGTTAGAGAGCGAAAGAGAGATAATACTAATGAATTTTTTAATTAATCAAATGATCATTAAATACCATTGCATGAGTATTTATAATTTTTATAGTAGGTTTTTAATAGGATTAATGAGAGAGAGCCGTGTTCACACATGGGAGAAGGATTATGGCTCTTTAAAAGTAGTCCATGTGTCACAACACGGGAGAGAGGGCTCCATTTTAGTATTATACTATTATATTAGATTAGACTACTAGTAAGAAACCTAGGCAATGCCTGGATGAACTTGATGCATGCAACTTAGCATAGATGGCATCACAGTCATCGAAAAAAAGGTGAGTACTAATGGTTTTTCTAATTAACATCAAATGATCATTAAATACTACTGAATGGATATTCATCATCTTAATAGTATGTTTTTAATAGGATTTATAAGAGAGGACAACGTTCACACATGGGAGATTATTTATGTCTCTTAAAAAGTGGTCTAAGTGTCACAACATGGGAGAGAGGACTTTATTTTAATATTATACTAGTAAGAAACCCAGGCAATGCCTGAATGTGCTTGATGCACGCCATTTGGCAAAGACGACATCGCAACTGTTCCAAGAAGTTTGAAATCTGAAATGAGTGTGATTCACTTGTTAGAGAGAGAGATTAACATCAAATGACCATTAAATGCCATTGAATAAAAATTTATCATCTTTATGATAGATTTTTAAATGGATTTAAAAGAGAGCCGCATTTACACACGAAAGAAAAATTCTAACTCTTTAAAAGACGTCCACGTGTCACAACATGGGAGAGAGGCTTCCATTTTAGTATAGATATATAGATACTACTAGTCTTGAACCCGGGCAATGCCGAGAGAGAGAGAGAGAGAGAGAGAGAGAGAGAGAGAGAGAGAGAGAGAGAGAGAGAGAGAGAGAGAGAGATGTATAAAAAAATTATAATGTTGATCACTGAAAACATAATCAAAAGTAATAGATTGTCACAAACAGGGGGACAAATTTGCATCCTTAGACTTGGACATCAGTATCTCCCAAATTATATCAAATAAGAGTATTGTGAATGGATGGTGAGAAGGCTAAATACTCTGATGGAGTCATACGCAAGTGCACAACGTCCTACCATTGGTAGGATTCCTCGA
The DNA here is from genome assembly GCA_947650365.1 of Chamaelirium japonicum. Taxonomy (NCBI): domain Eukaryota; kingdom Viridiplantae; phylum Streptophyta; class Magnoliopsida; order Liliales; family Melanthiaceae; genus Chamaelirium; species Chamaelirium japonicum. The sequence goes on from OX393553.1 coordinate 26,816,445, forward strand.
CGGCGAAGCCCGCTAGCCTCTGGTTTCAATGGATGCATATCTCCACTAATTGCTTTTCTTGCCCATATTATTGAATAGTTTAATATAATTAATGATAGAAGAAATCTCACCAATGAAAATGATATGAAGCCTTTAAGGTTGATGCTATTATCTTGGTAGAAGTGATCATGTCCAAGCAACACTAATGCCTTCAAAACGTACATAATATGAAAGAACTATCGTAAGATTTTTATTTTTATTTTTTGGTACTCACTATCGTAAGATTGTCATGTGCATTGACAACACACTTTTCTTTTTGATGTAATAAATGTTTCAATGTAAAGAAAAAACTATAAAATACCATCCACGACTGTTATGTGAGGTTCAGTTGGGATTGGTGTGTCCTATATGCCAATTCCAGCAGTGATGACACCTGATTAGGTTCGCTTCACTAAAACTCACACACCAATGTGCATGAGATGCATAAATTCACTAGTATATATTAGTGTAGTTGAGGTAACTCGGGTATGTAGATGAGATATGCATACAGGAGAAATGAGTCACCATACGGACTAATGTAGGTTTGCATTCATTGCTAGACTGGACACCTAGCATAATAGGCTGTAACACATTGACCTTCTCCTATGGAGAGATGGCCTATCTCGGCCATCGGTACGAGATACTAAGTCATGATATGTTGATGTAACTGAAAAACATTGAACGGAATCAAAAAGAAACCAGTCTTAACTACTGTCATCCAAGACCATAGGGCCTCTACTACTAATTGACTAGAACCACAATCCTAGGATGTGTTGCGAACCTTAGGCCTGATATTCTTTACTTTAACCTATCAATCAGTGCGGTCTATGGCAAACCTAGACCTAGGTAGATTTGGTGGTTAGCATTAGGCACTAGGGAACGTGAGCATCCTTGGAATTCCATTTCTCCTGAGGGAGGCTGGGTATCTCATTGAGTGATTCTCATAAAGGGCTGATCACCAAGACTAGCTAATCTCACTAATGCACAAAGGGGTGAACACAAAACATTGAGAAGTCAGGACTCAATTGGGTGAACTAACCTGAGAGAGACAGTCGATACTGATCTTAGTTAGTTGCACGGGCACCGACTTGGAAGGGTTCAAGTATAGCATAATAGGGTAAATGGTACTCGCATAATTACTAATAACCTCGGAGTGCAGCAATGTCTTAGCAGTGGTTGTAGATACTGTTCACTGGTATAGCCTAGGCCATGGTACCACTGGGAGCCAAGGTTATATAATTCCCAAATATTCCAATTCCTAGCCACCTCCTATAGCCAAGCAGACCTAACACAATACCGTTAGGATTTACTGATAGTGGTTAACACCACATAGACCAGTAAAACCAGAAGCATGTGGATTAGGAGATATACCTTAGGTTTACCTAAGTCGTTCCTTCCTCATATCCTCTACAGAAGAAAAACCTAGTTTGACTAGGGTTTCTTAGTGGGACCCACCTGGTGGGTCCCAGGCTCATAGAATGAAGACATGGATATTAATGTGCGCTAATTAGTCATGTTTGATTCCTTGGTCATTCTAGGATCACTAGGATGTTACTAAGGTTGATTGAGTTGACTTTTTTCCGAAAAGGTCACAATTGTCACTAAGGGCTAAGTTAGCCCTCGGACAATCTAGGAGAAGTCACCAGGGACCAGTAAAGTAGACTTTGATGACTTTTCTAAAATGTAGGAGGTGGCATAAACTGCCAAATCCGTCGAAATCGTAAAATTGCCGAAATCGCTGAAACTGCTGAAATCGTCGAAACATCCGAAATCTCCGAAACCACCGAAACTGCCGAAATCGTCGCAGAAACCACTAAAATTACCGAAACCACCAAAATCGTCGAAACCGCCGAAACTGCCGAAATCACCGAAACTGCCTAAATAGCAGAAACTGCCGAAAAGTCGAAACCATCGAAACTGTCGAAACCGTCGAAACAGTCAAAATCACCGAAACCGTCGAAACCGCCGAAACCGTCGAAACCGCTGAAACCGTTGAAACCGTTGGAACCGTCGAAACCGCCGAAACTGCCGAAATTGCCGAAACTGCCAAAATCGTCGAAACCGCTGAAACCACAGAAAACCGTCGAAATTGCCGATATCGTCGAAACTGCCGAAACCGCCAAAATCGTCGAAACTGCCTAAATCGCCGAAATTGTCGAAACTGCCAAAACGCCAAAAATGCTAAAATCGTCGAAACTGTCAAAACTGCCAAAATCGCCGAAACTGCCGAAACCGTCGAAATCGCCAAAACTGTCGAAACCGCTGAAACTGCCAAAACCGTCGAAATCGCCAAAACCCCCGAAACTGCCGAAACCGTCGAAATTGCTGAAACCGCCAAAACCATCGAAACCACGGAAACTGCCGAAACCGTCGAAACTGCCGAAATTGCCGAAACTACCGAAATTGCCAAAACTTCCGAAATCGTCGAAACTGTCAAAACCGTCGAAACTGCCAAAACCGTCGAAATTACCGAAACAACCGAAACCGCCAAAACTACCGAAACCGCTAAAACTTTGGCTGAAACCACCGAAACCGACCAAAACTTCCGAAACTATCGAAACCGATAAAACTATCGAAACCACTGAAACTGCCAAAACTGTCGAAACCGCTGAAATCGCCGAAACTGCCAAAACTGCTAAAAATATCGAAACCGCCGAAACTGCCAAAACCACCGAAACTCCGACCGAAACTATCGAAACCGACCGAAACTGTTGAAGCTCCACCCGAAACCGACCAAAACTGCCAAAACTACCGAAACAGCCGAAACCGCCGAAACCGTCGAAACTTCGACCGAAACCGTCAAAACTCCGACCGAAACCGTCGAAACTGCCGAAACCACCGAAACTCTGATCGAAACTGCCGAAACAGTCTGTAGTTTCGAACGAGTACAGTGCATCGGACGGCTGTGACTTGAGGGGTAGATAAATGGGGCAGAGGATTTGGGTTCGAGGGTTGGGGGTTGGGGGTTGGGGGTGGGGGGCGGGGGGTGGCGATGCCCAAGGGCTATGTTGCCGCCGAAGGTGGCCCGTTGCAGTGCTGACAGGCACTGGCATTCACTAGTCTATATAACATGGCAGGACAGGTTTGTGCTGAATAGGACAAAATGGAACCAAAAGCTGACTAGACAAAAAAAACATTGCTGACTGGACCAACAAATGGGGAGTCTTTATTTCCATCTCTCTCTCTCTCTCTCTCTCTCTCTCTCTCTCTCTCTCTCTCTCTCTCTCTCTCTCCCTGTACATGCATGCCACTATGTTGGTATAGATTGATCCGTCTGATCTAACTAAGAGCTGAACTTTTGGCCCGTTCGATCTACGAAACAACTATCTACCTCCATTTTAAAGTACGGAAATGAATACTATATCAATCTTCTGATCTAATTTGGAAATAACATACACAACAAGTTTAAAATGGAAAGCATACACAGTAAAGAAATAATTATATCACCATGGAAATCTTGATTTTAAAAAAACATATACAAGGAAAAACATTTAAAGGGATGCCACCAACAAATGGAAAGTCTTGATTTCCATACCGAATTTGCTTGCCAAATCGTACATCTGGCCTAAAGTCTCCATCGCCTAAAATGGAAGCTGTCTACCATGATGGTATGAGTGTAGTGCACCGGTCGTGGGTGTGTATAAACTATAAAGTATAATCAGACGGCAAACTATTATTCCATCAATGACTAAGATAAATCACTTAACATCTGCAACGAAATCACTCTGGGTGGTTCACGATCGAGGCGCCTCCCTCACTCGCGGTGGCCCCCATCCTACAAAGAAGAAGAGAAGATGACACGCGGTAACCTTCTTCCATCCGGGGTAGGCATCGAATCCTCACCCCTTCAGCCTTCTTCCTCTATCTCTCGAGTTACACCAATCTTGGGAGCCAAAGAGATCGACCCCCAGGCAACTTCTTCCGAGCCGAGCTATTCAATGAATCCTCACTTCTTCCCTATCTGCGGCCATGCCACGTGATCACCACCACCATCCAGCGGCATCACCTCGATCGAGTACACTAACCCACCCCTGGGCAGACATGGAACCGATGGAGGATCGGGCAATGGCTCAGGCGGGAGAGACCTGGTGCGGACGGAGGAGAGGGCGGCCACTCGGGCGGTGGAGATCTCGCTACAACAGATCATGGCGTTCTGGCCCACACCCTCCCATTCCTTTCGGCCACAGCACCTGTCGCGGCCCCCCTTCGGCTTACTGACCCATTCCCTACTGCCACCTCGAATCCGTCGATACTAATGGTTGGTGCCAGCCTTCTAGGGCTACCGGAGCCCGACCCGGACCACCCCGAGCCCACCTTGCAGGGCCATCCAGAGCCCTCGAGCTCATGTGACAAGCCCGGCGGTTCTCTCTTATGTGTCATCTCCTTTCCGGTGCTGCTGTGGTCCCCCCTCCTCCCGTCTCTCTCTCTCTCTCTCTCTCTCTCTCTCTCTCTCTCTCTCTCTCTCTCTCTAACACACACACACACACATCATCCCTCCCCCCTCTCTCTCTCTCTCTCTCTCTCTCTCTCTCTCTCTCTCTCTCTCTCTCTCTCTCTCTCTAACACACACACACATCATCCCTCCCCCCTCCCTCTCTCTCTCTCTAACCTAATGGTAATTTGAGATGTGTTTCGGTCCAACTTTATCAGTCTCTATAGGTGATGCACTGATGGCTGTCTGGTGTGATTTTTTTCCCAAGGACAGTATGTGGGGATTAGTTGTCATGTTCATCACATGAAATTTTCTTTATAATACATGTTTTTAAGTGGGACCCACTCTATCTTCATTGCATGCCAGGCTCTGATAGCACGTCTTAGAGTAATAATCATGAAGATTTGGTACTGTATTTTACATAATTACATCATTTGTGAGAACATTACATGACTCGAATTGCCAGGTGCCATACACCCAAATACTCAAAAGTACTGTAGTTTATAAAGACTCAAAAATCTGATTGGATGTCTAATACTGAGGGGTCCGTATCATACGTCTAATTTGAAGAAACATACTGTCATTGCAACGTATATATGTGGGGTGGTTCTGCGCATGGCCATCATTGTTATTCAGCCACCAATTTTTCCACCCGGATCAACCACCCTAATGTGGCATTTGAACAAGCTGATTCTTTCCCTAACGATTTCTGCTTAGTGCGATCCACCAGACAGGGCTTGGTGCAATGGACGTCTAGATCTGTGACCAGATGGCCTGATCCCACCGAGATCTGAATAGGTGAAAAGCATTTTCCTGTAAATGGTGTTTTTATTATTTTTTCGTCTGGACAAAATGGTGTTTTGTATTTTGAACAAATAAAGTAACCAAAGTGCTAGCACGCCTACCTATCACATTACATATACCTATATCAATCTTAATTATAAATGAGTCGTGCTATCTATATAACATGGCACGTCAGTTTTGTGCTGACTAGACAAAACGGAAGCTGACTAGGACAAAATAAACGCTGATTAGACAAAACCCCTTCCCTCTCTCTCCAGGGCCGGCCCAATAGTGAGGCAACTACCTAAGGCCCCACTTGTGAAGAAGGCCCCCATTAACTGGGCCTTCAGTTATGGCTTGGGCCTAAAACACTACTACAACAACAGTTTTGCATGGCTCATAGCACCAAAATAAAATAAAAAATAAAAAATTGCACGGCCCCACGTACAATAATATAAATGTCCGTTACACATACCAAAACTTTCATCGGATTCCGAGACATCACCTGTCGGCCATGCATAAAACATATCACCAAAAAAAAAAAAAATCTTACATCTCTCTCTCTCTCTCTCTCTCTCTCTCTCTCTCTCTCGTTCTCCCTTCTCCATTTGATGCGGTAACACCGACCACCGACCGAGCGACTCCGTCGACCTGTCATACCGGGTGACGACCGAGGCACCGACGCCGCCAGCCGCCAGCCATAGGCCCACGCCGCCGTGCCCACAGGTCTCCTCTCTCTCTTGTCTTTGTGCCCGTGCTAACTTAGCCACCGGTGACCGACGACTGGACGACAATCGCTCGACGCTCACGACTGATAGATTAAGTGGATTAGTCATTTTATCGATTGAAAAAAATATTTTGGAAACGTTTGAATATTAAAGCATCATTAGCAATTTTGCTTCCCAAAAAGCTAGAAGAATAAATTTTAAAAAGTTTTTTTCATATTTTCTATTTTTTAATAATAATATTATTTTAAAAAAATTTAAATAAAAAGACTCCATTTAGAATTTTCGCTTTAGGCCTCAGTTAGTTTATATTGAGACGGCCCTGTTTCTCTCTCTCTCTCTCTCTCTCTCTCTCTCTCTCTCTCTTCCCCCCTCTCCAATCATCTGCCCCGTAAGTAACAGTTGTCCGTTGCACCCATACCCGACCGGTGCATTGCACTTGTGGGGGAAAATCTTCGTGCCGACCCGAAGACTTCGCAGCACCAGTCAATTGGAGTTGAAGTTGACGTCGAAGATCGTTGGTCGATCTGTTGATTGAAGTTGAAGTCTTTTGATATGCAAACAGAGAGAATATTGACACGAGGTGTGATCTCGGAGTTCAGCCGAAGCCTACGTCTCCGTGCTATAGGGAGCAACCCGAATTCACTAACACTTATGTTAATGTGATCTCGACAGGCCGAGTATCACAAAAAACACTCTGATCTCTTCGAAGGAGAGAAGAAGATCAAAGAGAGATGGTAGATGGGGAGCTGAGAGATTTCAGAGTTCTGGTTCTGAAAATCAGATCTCAGAGTGGAAATCAGAAAATTCTGGATCCATTTACATTCGAAGGCTCTGCTATTTATAGACTTTTCTGGTGGTAAATGGCGGTTTCTGCTGCAGCATATGGGGATCCTCCAGGTAAAGCTGGCGGGCTCCGCTGTCATTTTTAGGGGGCCCACCAGGCAGGGTCGGTGGGTCCCGCTGTGGTACTCGGGGGCCCACCAGGCAGGGCCGGTGGGCCCTGCTGTTGTTTTCGGGGGCCCACCAGGCAGGGCCGGTGGGTCCCTCTGTAGTCTCCGGGGGCCCACCAGGCAGGACCGGTGGGTCCCGCTGTTTGCAGACTTCTTGCCAAAATTTGCACCCACAGTACTCACTCCAACCGGCAGGCAAAGGGATGACAGTGATACAAGCTGGCCAATCATGGCTGTTTCTTTGCCTGCCAGTTGGGGATGAGTGTGATGCATTGGTCGGGTATGGGTGCATCAGACGGCTGTGACTTGGGGGGCAGAGAATTTGGGTTCACCTCTCTATCCACAATCTGTGGGGGAAAATCTTTGTGCCGACCCGAAGACTTCTCCTCACTAGTCAGTTGAAGTTTTGAGTCGAAGATCGTTGTTCAATCTGTCGATTGGAATTCGAACTATCAATATGCAAGCAGAGAAAGTTGGACACGAGAGATGTGATCTCGGAGTTCAGCCGAAGCCTACGTCTCCGTGCTATAGGGAGCAACCCGAATTCACTAACACTTATATCGAAGTGATCTCGACAGGCCGAGTATCACTGAAAACACTCTGGTCTCTTCGAAGGAGAGAAGAAGATCAAAGAGAGGTGGAAGATGGAAAGCTGAGATATTCCAGAGCTCTGGATTCTGAAAATCAGATCTCAAAGTGGAAATCAGAATTTTTTGGATCCTTTTACATTCGAAGGCTCTGCTATTTATAGAATTCCCGGGGAGGAATTCCGGGGTAAATGGCGGTTTCTGCTGTCGTATCTGGGGATCCTCCAGGTAAGGCTGGTGGGTCCCGCTGTAGTCTTCGGGGGCCCACCAAGTAGGGCCGGTGGGTCCCGTTGTGGTCTTCGGGGGCCCACCAGGCAGGGCCGGTGGGTCCCGCTGTGGTCTTCGGGGGCCCACCAGGCAGGGCCGGTGGGTCCCGCTGTTGTCTTCGGGGGCCCACCAGGTAGGGCCGGTGGGTCCCGCTGTTGTCTTCGGGGGCCCACCAGGCAGGGCCGGTGGGTCCCGCTGTTGTCTTCGGGGGCCCACCAGGCAGGGCCGGTGGGTCCCGCTGTTTGCAGACTTCTTGCCAAAATTTGCACCCACAGTTACCCCCTCCAAGTTAGCTAAGAGGCCACCTTGGCTGGCTTGGATTCGTGGTGCAAAGCTAACGACCCCCTGTCACACACGCAGAGGAGCTCTGTCGAGTGTTAGCGTTGAAAATAAGATTAATCGGTCACGTTCTGACTGATCGATCAAACATGACCGATCGGTCAATTTTGACTGATCGGTCAATTTTGACTGATCGGTCAAGTTTGACCGATCGGTCAAGTTTGACCGATCGAGGTTGGAGTGACCGATCCAGTAGAAATTCGACCGATCGGTTGAATCTGACCGATCGGTCAAATCTGACCGATCGGTTAATTTCAACCGATCGAGGTTGGAGTGATCGGTCAGAAAACACAGTTTTCTGACCGATCCAGTAGAAATTCGACTGATCGGTTGAATTTGACCGATCGGTCAAATCTGACCGATCGGTTAATTTCAACTGGTCGAGGTTGGAGTGATCGGTCAGAAAATACAGTTTTCTGACCGATCCAGTTGAAATTCGACCGATCGGTCAAAGTGATCGGTCGAAGTGATCTGTAACAACCGTAATTTTGAGAAACTCTGATGCTTTAAAATTAGCAAATTCTCTTTTTTTACCCCTCATGCTTGTTTTTATTTGGAATTTGGTTTTTTGTTTTATCGGGCTACCGATTGTGTTGGTTTATTAGACTTGTGCGCTCTTGAGAGAGCTCCACAGGGATCTAAGGATGCGGGTGGTTTCGATTCGTGAATTGTCGGAAATTTACGATTGTACCGAATAGGGGTAATTCTGTCTTTTTCTATAAACTGCTGTTGGGTTGATTTTCAAAAGTATATAAAATTAACATTTTTGGATTCGTCTCGTCGCAAGCTTTCCAACGGATATTTTTACAGATTTTTTTGATTAAAGGATAAAAAGTTATGATCGTTTTACGATTGCCGGTTGTTGGAGTCTTATAGTGGATCCGACCCAAGTTGTTGTCTAACTTGTACCCGAACCGATATTAACAAACCTTGATCGCTAGGGTTTTTTTTTTTCCGCTTTCGTATAAGATTGGGTCTTCCTACCGACCATTCGATGATGATCGGATGGATAGAGATTAATACCATCTAAAGGAGGCACTTAATCATGGGCCGCCTCCTAATTATAAACCCATCACCAGGTCGCTTTTCTTCACCTTCCTTTGCTCCGTTTCTTCATCTCCTTCGGATGCGACAAAGCTCATGGAGTCCGGCAGCAATCTATGTTGAATGGTGAGTTTTTTTCTCCCTCTCTCTCTCTCTCTCTTCTCCTTCCCCATCCCATTCTTCCCCTTTCCCTCTTCTACCTCCTATGTATTTCTTTTATTTTTCTTATCTTCTTCTCCAACTGATTTTCCCTTTGGGTTGGTGCTGCAAAGCAGCAATGGCATCAGCCTTGAAGGAGACATCAGGTCCTCCTCTTTGCCTCTCGTCCTTCTGCCACATAGCAATGGATTGAATCCCTTTTCAAGTACAACTATGCTGCTGTTTCGCAGCAGAATTTAACTCATAAGAACTCCATTTTTTTGGCTCTTACCTCCACCCATTGTTGCTGATTTTGCAGCTGCAAAACATCTATGTTATGGCCCCAATTGGAGACCATTGAGTCCCCGAATTATACATTTTTTTTTTCGCTCAAGGCATTTTACCGCAAGAGTTATTCCTTGGGCTGCCATTAAATTACATATTAGATTGGTTGTCATTGCCATGGATTGGATACCTATCATTCAATTTGATCCAAAAGCCATTTATTCACAATGTCGAATGGCTATGCCGATCCCAGTAAGTTAACCTTTTGGCAGCCTCTATTACTCTCCCTCTAGTTGCTTCCTTCTTCATCTGTTCCCTCTCATATTCTTCTATGCTTTCTCTCTCTCTCTCAATCCCTCTAAATATTTTCCTCTCTAAATATTTCTCTCTCGAAAGATTCTTTTTTTCTTTAGAAACTTTGTTACATTATCACATAGGTTTACGGGTGTTCCGATTTTGATTAATGCAGTACGTACCCCAATCCAAATCATCTAGTTGTGGTCCATCAACAAGGCAAAATCTCCTAGTGGTGGAGTCTGATTTTCATTCAGGTGACACTACTTGGGCTTATCACGTGGCTTTCATTATTTTATATGTTAGTTTTGTTGGTAAAACTAGTTATGCATATCTCTAGTTTCTTATAGGATGTAATTACATATAGTAATGAAGAAAATGAACTTTGTTTAGTTATCTTTCGCATTAGTAGTTTTTGGAAAATCACATGCATGCTTGTTGGGTCTAAATGAATGATTAGCTTGTTGGAGCAGTACTGGTTTAGATTTCATTTTGGTTCAGTTGGTCTTTTTAGCCCCAAGTGGGCTAATGTGGAAACTTTATTATGCTAACATTGTAGGGAAGTGTGGGCCCTTTACAGTGGTTAGCCAAGGGCCTTAGCAACCTCCAAAGTGTGTAACTAAAGCACTTAGGATTAACAATGAAATTAAATAAACACGAAAGAGATTGGCTATCGTCCTGGGGTTCACGCTGTGTTCTCCCGAAGTTGAAGGGCCTCCTGGTATGCCTTAGGGTGTGACCAGTCGTCCTATGGAATGTAATTCCCGAAGCAAGCAAGATGGGTATGAAGCCCCTCCGTGAAAGACGGAAAAACCTGTTTGGCCAAATATGGATATGTTTCTTCTTCTTCTCTCTCTTTTCTCCTTTACCGGTATGTCGGTTTGCGGGTTCCCCACCTCTCTCTTAGGGGAACGACACCGATAGGTCCACAATCATTAATTGAACAAACTTAATTAATATATTAGATCTATTATAGTGGGGTCACGCTCTTAACGCGTGTTAGTATTACTTCCGTTTTCTTTGTTGTACTTTACTGTGGTAGTTCTCTAGTTTACAGTTATGGTTTTGTTTCTCCGTATGAATCTAAAACTGATCTTTTCATGAGAAATGCTTATTTTCATATGCCATCTACTAGCCAAGTTTTGTCACATTGACGCCTCCTGTGGTATAATTTTTGAGGCGCAGGTACTTGTCAGCAGTAGGGGTTGCAGAGTTACATCAGTTGCAGTAGTTACGTTGCCGGGCGTCCCTGTGCAGCGGGGTTCCTTTCCTTTCAGTTCCGTGTCTTCTCCTTCTCTTCGTAGTAGTTGGACCTGTTCTTTTAGTACCTCTGATGTAACTGGAACTTTTTGTTTTGGTATTAATGGACCGGATTAAATTAGTTATCTTTATGCTTATTCACTACTTATCCGTTGTATAAAAAAAAACACCCTAACTCTCCGTATTTTGTTATTAGCTTATTTAATTAAGCTGATGGGAAAATACGGGGCATTACATGATCGGTCAAATTTGATCGGTCAAAGTGATCGGTCAAATTTGATCGGTCAAAGTGATCGGTCAAATTTGACCGATCAACGGAAGACCCTCTGCCAGGGTCGCGGATTAGATCTGATGGATTAGATCGAAGAGGGGAGGATGGCCTCTACCCACGATTTTGTTGCATTTTGAGGATGCTGCTGATCGGGTGCAAATCGCCGATCGGGTGGAGGTAGCCGATTGGGTGCAGATCACCGTTCGGAAGAATTTCACCGATCGGACAAAAACAGCCGGTCAGGAATTGGTTGATCGGTTGAATATCCACGTTTTGGCACCAGATCAGTAGGTTTTTGGCCGATCAGATGGAGGACGAAGGGGATCGAGGTTTCAGCGATCGGTCAAATTCGCCCGATCGGGCAATTTCGACCGATCGGAGGCACCGATCGGGTGATTTTGTACTAAATCGGGAGAAAAACCCTCTCTGCGACCGATCGCTGAAACCTTGACCGGTTGGTTTTGCCCGATCGATCGCCGGCAGCCGATCGGTAGTAGAGTTGCCTTTGCCGGAGGAGTCTGGTGATGCCTTTTGCTGCCCCACCTGTCGTCGTCGAAGAAGGGAAGGGGAGGAGTTGTAGCTGGGCTCGATCGGTTGCGCGTTGCCGATCGGAGCCGAGGGTGGCGTAGAGGTGGCCGTCGCCGGATCCGCGATGATCTGCAGCCGTTCGAAGAGAAGGAGAGAGTGCTCATGCTCTGGGTCACGGGCTCCCACTGTTTACTCACGGGGCTGCTCTCACTCTATTGTTCAGTCACGGGTCTTGACTGCTCAAAACTGCTGTGAAGTCACGGGTCTTGACTGCTCAAAGCTGCTGTGAAGTCACGGGTTGTGACTTCACAAGAGGAGGGCTGCTCTAATTTAATTATGCAGTGTGACTTCATGAGCTGCTCTTGATCCGGGTTGACGGGACGGCAATGCATGGCTTTGCCACCTCCACGTGATGAGGAGTGCTGGTGGGCTCTCATTTGGTGGAGCATGATGTGGGGGTGCTGGTTCACATTTGGTGGAGCATGATGTGGCAACATAGCCAACTCGTTTTGCCATCTTGTGTTGCCAACTCCATCATGTGGTGCATGTCCTCATTGCTGCTGGAAACATTTGGTGAGGGCCTTGAGATGCCATACAAACTTTGTGCTCTAGGTGGATGATTCACCAAGTTGACAGACCAAAAGTTGGCCAAGTAGTTAGCAACCTAGTATTTCCCCAAGCAAAGTTGATGTCTCTAGGTGGATGCCATGCCAAGTTGACAGCATCAAACAATGGATAACGAATCATGGCCGTTGATTTTTTGTCCACAAACAATTGTGAAACCACGTGATGGAGAACCCATGTGTACTGTGTACTGCAGAGATATGTAGTGGTGGAGAAAAAATGGGTATGGTGATATGTTGGTTCTCTCACAGTAGTTGGCGCCTGCTAACTTAGAAAAGCAATTTGAATGTTTGGGTGTTCTGAATAGAATTCGAATGCCTTGCTACTGAATAGTGTTGATGCCATGAGCGAAGACTTCGATTGAATGTCGAGACTCAGGTCTCGGACTTTGCTGCCTCGTGCCAAGGTTGCGAGCTTGGACTTTCGATCAAATGCTAAGATGTCGGTCTCGGAGTTTGCTGCCAAATACTAGGACTAAGTTTGGACTTTGATCGCAGACTTTATCTTTGAATGGTTGATTAGTCTTCATCTGTAAGTTGTTAGAGGATTGTTTCTCCTATCTCCTCAGTTGACAGGAGTTGGGCCGCAACGTTCTCTTAACTAATTTGGAGCGTGGAGCACATGTCTTTGTATGTTGATGCTGGCTATAGAAGAGTGTAGATTCACCCCCTCATCGGTGGTGAACTTCCAGAACGTGTCTTCCTCGAGCATGAGAGCACGTGATGCTCTCATATGAGTGTCGAGTGGTAGAAGTCTTCTGTAGTGACTTGGTAAGTTTGAGGGATGTCCTGCCTTTGGAGCGACGTTGGCTGATCTTTGAATGGTTGATGAGTCTTCGTCTGTAAGTTGTTAGAGGATTGTTTCTCCTATCTCCTCAGTTGACAGGAGTTGGGCCGCAACGTTCTCTTAACTAATTTGGAGCGTGGAGCACATGTCTTTGTATGTTGATGCTGGCTATAGAAGAGTGTAGATTCACCCCCTCATCGGTGGTGAACTTCCAGAACGCGTCTTCCTCGAGCATGAGAGCGCGTGATGCTCTCTTATGAGTGTCGAGTGGTAGAAGTCTTCTGTAGTGACTTGGTAAGTTTGAGGGATGTCCTGCCTTTGGAGCGACGTTGGCTGAATGCTGCAGAACGCGTTGGACCTTGATCTTCATGTTGGGGCTGAGAGCTTTAGGCTTTGCTAGGGTGCCGAGAGCAGGTCTCGGATTTTGGACTTGCTGAGTGCCGAGGCGATGGTCGCCTCGGACTTTGTCTTCGAATATTGAGGCGAAGGTCGCCTCGAGCCTAAACGGTGCCGACGTCTCGGGTTTCATCAGGTGCCGAGGCAGCGAAACCTGCCTCGGACTGTCTTCGAATGCCAAGGCGGAGATTGCTTCGGGCTTTGCTCTTGAATGGTGAAGGTTAGAATTCGAAGTATTTAGCGTAGTGCCTTTGTATCGGTCGACTTAGGCGAAGCACCGTTTCAGTCGTACCTGCGGGGCACATAGCTTTGTACTGTTGCAGGTTAGTCGGTCGTGTCGCAACGCGAACCGATCTAACTGTGGTGAGGCACGGGTGCATGTGTCCTTACGTGACAACGGGAGCGTGTGCAACACCGATGATTCGGAGTACTCAGCGTAATGCCTTTGTATCGGTAGACTTAGGCGAAGCGCCGTTTCAGTCGTACCTGCGGGGCATATAGCTTTGTACTGTTGCAGGTTAGTCGGTCGTGTCGCAACGCGAACCGATCTAACTGTGGTGAGGCACGGGCGCATGTGTCCTTACGTGACAACGGGAGCGTGTGCAACACCAATGATTCGAAGTACTCAGTGTAGTGCCTTTGTATCGGTAGACTTAGGTGAAGCGCCATTTCAGTCGTACCTGCGGGGCACATAGCTTTGTACTGTTGCAGGTAAGTCGGTCGTGTCGCAACGCGAACCAATCTAACTGTGGTGAGGCACGGGCGCATGTGTCCTTACGTGACAACGGGAGCGTGTGCAACACCAATGATTCGGAGTACTCAGCATAGTGCCTTTGTATCGGTAGACTTAGGCGAAGCGCCGTTTCAGTCGTACCTGCGGGGCACATAGCTTTGTACTGTTGCAGTTGATCGGCCTCGGAGCATTTGATTGGATAGAATTTGAAATGAAACTTGAAGAGGCGGCTACCACTCCGAACTATGTTTTTGAGTGTCAAGACTATCTCCTTGGACTTTGCCGTATATCGATGTGGCGAGTGTGCTCCGGACTTTGCATTCGAGTGCCAAGGCTGTCTCCTTGGGCTTTGCCAAATGCCGAGGCAGCGAGTGCGCCTCGGACTTTGCATTCGAGTGCCAAGGCTGTCTCCTTGGGCTTCGCCAAATGCCGAGGCAGCGAGTGCGCCTCGGACTTTGCATATATGTAACACATACCTTTGTCCATCACCTTGTTGTAGTCTGTAGGTGAGTCCTTTTGTTTTTAACGTCACCCCCAATGTAGGGTTTTGTTTTGAACGTCACCCCCAATGTAGGGATTAGAGGAGAGTCAGAATTAAAAGGCTTAGGATATCGATGGGAGATATCGATGATGGATTGTCTAGAAAGAGCGGGTTGTTGGATTGAAGTTGAGCTGCCGACTCATTGAGCGAGTCTCGGGTCAAAACTGATGTCATTGTGAGTAACTTCCCTCTGGATGATCTTGATAGTCTTCGCCATTCAGTGAAAGCGGAGGAAGCAACCAGATTGCTCGTGTCCAATAGGTTGTCTGCTCAACCGAGGGAGCAGAGAAGTTTGACATTGAAGATCAGTTGTCTGCTCAACCGATCCGATGTTGTAGTCGAGCACACTGAGCTTTTCGAACGGATCCCACAGACGGCGCCAAACTGTGGGGGAAAATCTTCGTGCCGACCCGAAGACTTCTCCTCACCAGTCAATTGAAGTTTTGAGTCGAAGATCGTTGTTCGATCTGTCGATTGGAATTCGAACTATCAATATGCAAGCAGAGAAAGTTGGACACGAGAGATGTGATCTCGGAGTTCAGCCGAAGCCTACGTCTCCGTGCTATAGGGAGCAACCCGAATTCACTAACACTTATATCGAAGTGATCTCGACAGGCCGAGTATCATTGAAAACACTCTGGTCTCTTCGAAGGAGAGAAGAAGATCAAAGAGAGGTGGAAGATGGAAAGCTGAGATATTCCAGAGCTCCGGATTCTGAAAATCAGATCTCAGAGTGGAAATCAGAATTTTTTGGATCCTTTTACATTCGAAGGCTCTGCTATTTATAGAATTCCCGGGGAGGAATTCCGGGGTAAATGGCGGTTTCTGCTGTCGTATCTGGGGATCCTCCAGGTAAGGCTGGTGGGTCCCGCTGTAGTCTTCGGGGGCCCACCAGGCAGGGCCGGTGGGTCCCGTTGTGGTCTTCGGGGGCCCACCAGGCAGGGCCGGTGGGTCCCGCTGTGGTCTTCGGGGGCCCACCAGGCAGGGCCGGTGGGTCCCGCTGTGGTCTTCGGGGGCCCACCAGGCAGGGCCGGTGGGTCCCGCTGTTGTCTTCGGGGGCCCACCAGGCAGGGCCGGTGGGTCCCGCTGTTTGCAGACTTCTTGCCAAAATTTGCACCCACACAATCGTCCTTCAAATCAAAGGAACAGTTGAGATGCAGTTGGAGCTGAGTGCAATGCACTTGTCGTGGTGGCTAAAATTGTGTGGTTATGATGCAATTGTTGTGATGTTGAATGCCACCCAACATGCGATCAAAATCCCCATAAAATCCGCCGCCCACCGCCGCTACACTCTCTCTCGCACACTCTATTACAACCATCCAGATTCCCCCCCCCCCCCCCCCCCCCCCCAATCCAGTTGCCCCTCTTTCCCTCAAAATCCCGTCACCCGTATTAAGCCCCCTTTCACGACCACGATGTAGTGCAGGGGGTGTCTTGACGCCAAAGACGGCCTGCTGCTTTGCCGACAGATGTGTTGCCGCCGAAGGCAGCCCGTTGCAGTGCCGACAGGCACGAGCATGCACTAGTAAATATATAGATTAGATTAGAAATATATAATCGGGTCGGATCAGCGTAGATTCTTATTTTATCCATTTATATTTCGAATCGGATAGGATCGGATCGTTGTTTTACGGATATCGGACCAGAAAACTATTACCAAACCTGGGTTAATCGGATCATGATCCGACCCATTACTGGGCTGGGTTATCCCGTGCGTCCGTTGAAACATCCGCCTGCTGGGCGTCTCCAGAGGAAAAGAGTGAGCCGAAAGCAGTCCGACATGGCCGAAGGTTACAAGCTGGAGCAGAAGCACGGGAAGGCGAACGTAAGGGTCTCTAGGGTTTGGAGAAGGGTGGGAGGAGGCGCCGATCTCGTCGTGGAATGGAACGTGAGCGTCAGCCTCCTCTCCGATTGCCTCCCGGCCTACACCTCCGGCGACAACTCCTCCATTGTCGCCACCGATACGATGAAGAACACCGTAAGTCTCCGCCCGATATACGGATCTCTAGATCTACGGCTCGATTTCCTATGCGAGCCCCCGGGGGTTTTTTCCCAGCCTGAAATTGCGCGCGTTTTTGGGGATAACATCAGGTTTATGCGAAGGCGAAGGAGTGCTCTGAGCCCGTTTCAATGGAGGCCTTCGCGATCCTCCTCGCCACCCACTTCACGACGTCCTATCCGCAGGTGACCGCTGCTCTCGACGCCGATCGAGTACCCGCTTGATGCCGTGCTCCTCATCTTTGGCCATGATTGGTTCTGATCTGATGCCGTGCTGTAGGTCGCAGCTGCCATGATCAGAATCGTTGAAAAGCCGTGGGAGCGTGTTGTGGTCGATGATCGAACGCATGTCCACGGTTTGTCGTCTGATGCTCTGCAAACCAGTTTTTTTTTTTTCCTGCCAGATTTCTTTGAAGTGGCTTTTCTTGAAAAATCAAAATTTTAATGATTAATCATGGTATGTTTGATCTGTTCATATACTCAAACTAAAGGGAAAGTTAGTGATAGGTCCCTAACAAAGAATCGGGTTAGCATTAAGGATGCCAAAATATCGATATATGCACATGCATGATAGTTCATGTCTTCATGATGACAGAAGGATTTTAGTTTTTTTTTTATTTCTATTTAAAATATTCAGGCCCAATATGCCTTTTACATTTTATCTTTAGATGCTCAATGCTGATCAGTGTGAAAAACCTACCCAGTTGAATTTGCAATTACTTCTAATTTATAGGGTTTAAACTCGGATCCGAGAAGCATACAACGGAAGTTACTTTGAAGAAGGGTGGCGCTTTGACTTTAACATCTGGAATTCAAGGATTGGCTTTGCTAAAAACAACTCAGGTAGGATGCTACGGCCTATAAGCGCATCCTTTTTATTTTGTTTGAACAATTTTAGTTTGCCACAATGGACACGGCAGTCATTTGTGTTGATTGCCTTTATATAAAATATAAATGACGGTCGGCATTAATGCCATGTTTCCGGATAGTTAGTTTTCTGATGAGTTCATTATTTCAAAGCCCGGAAATTTGATTTGACTCGAAAATCGGAAACTCAGTCAAACCTTAACAGAGTCGTGACCTAAAACTCGGTACATATAATATATTACTATCATTTATTACATACATGTATTATGTATATAGCATAGCATTGCATGTTATTTATTGATTATACATAATATTTAAAAATTTATGTTCATCTGCATAAATAATTGATAAAAAAATAACTCAGGCGAGTCTTGGACCGAGTTATTCGTAGGCCGAGTCCCAAGTTGACCCGAATCTTAACCGAGTCGAGTCAACTTGGCCGGATTTCAAGTTGCTTCTCTGAGTTTTAACATAGTGGACGAGTTTGTACTTCAATTTCTAAACTTTCTTACATCATATGTGGGAATGCTTTTTTTTTTTTTTTAGGACGATAGCTTATGTGGGAATGTTTGATCAATATATAAAGGACTCTAAAAGTAAAATGAAAATCACGTCAATGAGTGTTCCTTTAAAACCATGCTATATCTACCATTTCTTCCCTTCTTTTGATAAACTTATTTTTTGTTTAATTTGCCTATGGGGAAGAATGCTCTCAAATTATATGCAAATGACCGGCCTTTACTATGCAATGAAGTGATGTTGTTGGAATTTGAAAGCCCTTAAACGATGATATGAAGAAAATATATATTACTTCTTGTTACCGAGGGGAGGGATATATATATATATATATATATATATATATATATATATATATATATATATAGAGAGAGAGAGAGAGAGAGAGAGAGAGAGACCCATGTCATGTCCTACTTCTCTTTTTATATATAGTATGGAAAAAAAATATTAATTGTAAATAAGGACAAATAAGGTAAGCTTATAATGTCAAATTTGTTAATAAATATGATCAAATTTGCAAATAAAATACATGAGGCTATTTGAATATGTTAGAAAGAAATACAAGGTGATGGGGGACTATATTTGGTGGATTCAACCAGCAAACATTGCGAGATGCAAGATACCAATGACTAAAGAATAGACATACATTTACGTGGAAAGACATTCCCTAACATGGAAGGAAAAAAAACCACGGGACGAAGGAGGCGAATCTACTATAATCAAACGTCTGTTATATTCACATTGAAATATTCTCTCGTCTCTCAAGCGTAAAGCAAGAGGGGGGTTCAGTGTGTACCCAACCGTATTCGTCGATGACGTAGGGTCGTCTATCAGAGAGCAACTCTACGATGGCCGACAAAAGTGCCCGCTGATTCGTTGAGCTCTCTACCGGGTCCTATCCTCAACATGCACATATATTAGTAACATTGCACATCTTTTTCCGGGCACTCAGACACACTATGTACACGCTCACATATACACCCACATACATTTACGCACACACGCACGCACCCACCCATGAGTCTCCAGTCCACGTCTTCGAGGTCGCCGGGAACCTCTTTCATCATCGTCATCGCCACACACCGTAGATGGCCGCAGGGTTTTTCCAATGATGCCACTGCTCAAGGAAGGGGGAGGCGGCCGAAACCACCCCCTCCCATGCCTGGTGCCTGCCGGCTGTCGAAGAAGGGGGGAGTGGCCGGAGCTGCGCCCTCACAAGTCTAGTGCCCGTCAATTATCGAAGAAGGGGTGAAGGGGCCGGAGCTGTGCCCTTCCACGTCTGATGTTATCTGTCAGCCATTGAAGAAGAGGGAGGGGTTTGGTGCCGCACCCTCCCATGTCTGGTGTTGTCTGTCGGCCATCGAATAAGGGGGGGAGGGTGGAGGAGCCGCACCCACCCACGGTGCTGCCCGTCAACCAAAGAAGTGAGGGGGGAGGGGGCCGGAGCCGTGCCTTCCTCGAGTGCTGCCCTCCTGCCAAAGAGGGAGGGGGAGGGGGCCGGAGTCGTGCCCTCCCCGAGTGCTATCCGTCGACCAAAGAAGAGGAGGGAGGGGGCCGGAACCGTGCGCCCCTATAGTGCTGCCAACCGGCCAAAGAGGGGGGGGGGGGGGGGGTCGCACCCTCCCCTGGTGTTGCCCCCCTGATTGTTGCCCGCCAGGCGCCAGCCAAAGTAGAGGGGGGAGGGACCGGAACCGTGCTCTCCTCGAGGATTGGCCTCTAGCCAAAGAAAAGGGGGAGAGGGGGCTGGAGTCGTACCCTCCCCTGCCAGCTTGCCGAAGGAGGGGGGAGGGGTCGGAGTCGCACCCTCCCTCTGGCTGGGTGCTCATTAGCCAAAGGAGGGGGAAGGGGTCGGAGTCGCGCTCTCCTTCTAGGGATTTGCCCACCGGCCAAGAAAGTGTAGGGTCCGGAGCCATGGCCTCCCCCGCTGGTGCTCACCGAACAAAGAAGAAATGGCAGAGGTAACCGGAGCCACTGCCTCTCTCATTGCTGCTAGCCTGCTACCGTTGAAGAACAAGGGGGGAGGGAGCTGCGGCTCCACCTCCCCCCTCTGCCTTCTACACCTTGGGGCCCAAAAAGAGAGACTAATCGAGAGAAAAAGATCCGGAGAGGGCAACCCTAGGGTTCTTTGTGCAGTTGCCACTGCAAAAACCCAAAAGATGTCCCCCTCTCTCCTCTTTTTCTTTAAATAGCACCCCAAACAAGAAACATTGTATATGTAGCCCGCGTGGACCTCAATATCTGGCATGCATACGCAAGAGCAGTAAGCATGCCAAGTCAAGTGAGCTTGCCAAGAGCGGTGAGCAATGTGTTGGGACTTGGGAGTGTACCCACTGTGTTGGGACATGGGAGTGTACCCAACTGGCAATTATCACTTTCTGGTGTTCCCCTAGAAGTAATTATTATTTTAGGTATCCAGATGCCACCTTGTTAAAAGACTGGATCCTTTTTCTCCTTAGATCACATTTTCCTTGTTGACATTATCATGTACCAATAGATCAAACCGGATTCTTTTAGAAAACAAAATTCCTCATAACTTGAATAATGGTAACAACTTAACATGAAGAGTTCAAGTGAGAAATTCTTAACAAACTAAATTAAACAATCAAGGTATTACCGTTAAGTATGTACACGATCAGTGTCATCATCATCTGAATCTTATCCCAATAAAATAGGGTTGATTATGGAGCACAACACGAATTTAAAAGGCTCTACCAAAAGATTGGCGATAATTTTTCGGCCAGACTCCACGAGTATGTACTTATCTAGATTATAATATGCATGCAATGGTTGCATACTCTAGAGTGTATTCCAGGCATTATTGGAGTGCTCATAACTTTTGTCCTATTTACTTATTGATTGTTCACCTTGTATTTTCATGCAGTCAGGTTTTGAAGGATTTGTAAGGGACAATTACACAATTCTGCCTGACACAAGGGAAAGAATGTTGGCTACAGAAGTCACTGCGTCCTGGAGGTATGTCTTCATACACTTGAAGATACCTCCATGTTGAAAGCTTACAACTAGAAACATTACAAGCAGAAGACTTTCTTCTTGGTTGATCACTTCACTTGGTTCTTTAAGCTTATAATGGCAGATTGGTCTGATGGGTACATAAAACCTTTATTTGGTGCTAGTATATCGTGCTGATCTTGCAATTGAAGTTTGGGCAAATTGCAAAAACCTCCTCTGAACTATACACCTCATTTCATATGCTCCGTCTGCATTTAGTCCTTCCGTCAAGTTTTTATCCTGAAAGTACCCTTCTTTATTTCCAATAAGACTCAAATGAGTTTGAAATGAGAATTTTCGGGAAAAAAAATTGATGGAGGGGGCTAGATGCAGTCGGAGCATAATTCAAGGTTGAAATTGTTTAAAATAAAAGTTGAGGGACCAATATGACATGAGGTGCATAGATCAGAGGAGGTTTTTGTAATTTTCCCTGAATTTTCACTATTCTGATTTTCTCACAAAACACACCTTCTTAAATTGGGTATAACAAGTTTACAACCTTAAGAGAATGAAGGATGATGCGCGATTAATATCGCAATTCAATTTGTCTTCTATTAAAGAATCTGCACTTCGGCAAATTTGCTATGCATGAAAAAAAAAATCAGGATTTTTTTGGGGACTTGAGTGAAAAAAGGGTCATTACGATTTGGATCGTTGTGAATGCAGGTATTGCTTCGAGCACCTTTCTCGTATTCCTGTTAACCTGATCTTTTTCAATGAAAGTTATCAAGATGTTAAGAAAGTTTTGGCGGACACGTTCTTCGGTCCACCAGACGAGGGGGTTTACAGCCCCTCGGTGCAGAACACACTTTACCTTATGGCAAAAGCCGTTCTCAACAGGTTCTTTTCTTTGTCTTGACAACCAAGTCAGATGTTTCTGCTTTGTATAACCCTTAACATTTCCAACTTTGATGCTCCAAGCTTGACCTTTGGTTAAATCTTATGTTTCAGGTTCCAAGATATAGAGTCAATCCAGCTTAAAATGCCAAACATCCACTTTTTACCAGTCAATTTAGCCAGCAAAGATAACCCTAGCATGGTAAAGGTGAGATTCATGGTAGCTAAAAAGTTTCATTTTACTGTGGCATATAGTGTACTGTCAATGTGAAATTGCATCAACGATCATTAGTTGATACTGGTGCCGAATATAATAGAGACTAACGGCCATAATCTGGGAAATCTTCGAGGACGCATTTTCCCTAGTCAATATCAAGTCTGTCCACCGGTCACCTCATTCGCACGTTCTATGCATTTGCTATGTGCTATTGTGAGGCTGTGAGTCAAATAGACCGGCATGATTATTTCTAGGGCATAGTATGAAAACCCCCCTAAACTCTACACCTAATTTTACATTGGTATCTCAATTTTATGTTTTAGATAACTTGACCCCATGTTCAACCCCTCTGTCAACTTTCAACCGTCTAACCTAATGTTTAGCCCGATAATAACCTTCCCAACGAGACTACGAAGTTTTTTCTATAGATTACTTATGCTGAATAGGATGATGGTATTTTTGGTATAAACATTAAGCTTAACAGTTGAAAGTTTTTATTGACTTAGGAAATATTTAGAGAGAAAAAAGAATCTACATATGTTTTTTATCGATTTAGAGAAGACTTATGATAGAGTACCACGAGAGGTAATTTGGTGAACTTTAAGGAGAACATGGTTGCTTCAAGGTTAATTGAAGTAATTCAAGACATGTATGAGGGAGCAATTACTAGTCTCAGAAGTAACTGTGGCGACACAGATGAATTTCCAGTAACTGTTGGACTCTATCTAGGGTCAGCTTTAAGTCCATATCCTTTACCCTTGTCATTAATGAACTCACTGTTAATATTTAAGAAGAAGTACCATGAAGTGTGTTATTTGCAGATGATATAGTATTAATCGATGAGACAAGGTGGGGTAAAATATTAAATTGGAATTGTGGATGAAAACTTTGGAAGATAAGGCCTTAAAAATAAGTCGAGCTAAAATGAAATATATTGATTGTAATTTTAATGAAAATAATAATGATAATGAAGCACATTTCACAATTAATGACCAATAAGTTCAGCAATGTAGTTGTTTTCGGTATCATGGGTCTATCATATGATTCATATAGAAGAATGAAGAGATAGCTGATGATATATCAAATAGGATTAGAGCGGGTTGGATGAAGTGGGGAGGGGCCTCCGGAGTGCTATGTGATCGACGTATGCGTTTAAGACTCAAGGCTAAATTTACAAAACAATAATAAGACCTGCAATGTTATATGGTTTAAAATGTTGGCCCTTAAAGAGAGCTCAAGCTCATAAGATAGGTGTGGCAGAGAAGAGGATACTGAGGTGGATGTATGGAAAAACTAGGAGGGATAAAGTGAGAAATGAATGTATTAGAGAAAGTATTGGAGTGACAGTAATTAAGGAGAAGATAATGGATAATATATTAATATGTTTTGGCCATGTACAACATAGATTAGAGGTGGCCCCTATAAGGAGAGGGTCTCAAATTAGTGTGGAAGGTCCAAGGAGGAGGGAAAAACCTAAAATAACATTGATGGAAGTTGTTAGAAAAGACATGAAAAAACTTTCATTGACAACATATATAGCCCTAAATAGAAATGAATGGCGAAGAAGGATTCATAAAGCCGACCCCAATTCGATGGGACATTGCTTGATGGTTATGGTTGAAAGTTGACGGAGGGGGTGAACATGCAGACGAAGCACAGTTCAAGGGGTCAAATTGTCTTAAAAAAATACTCGAGAGACCAATGTGAAGCTAGGTGTATAGTCCGTGGGAGGTTTTTGTAATTTGCCCTAGTTTCTATCTGTGGAACTCTCTCAGACTTTCATAATCACTGAAGTTAATGGTCCAAAGCTCTGCTTTCCAAACTAGATATGAACTGCTACTGATTATTGTCCTGTTATGATGTCTTACTCAGTTACCTTGTTCTCTCTGGTATATGTTGCAGTTCGCGGATGATGTCTACACGCCAACGGATGACCCACATGGAACGATCGAAGCAACGCTGACCCGCTCTCGGTCCAAGATGTAACTATGGCTGGGTCTGTAATTGACCCGCTCTCGGTCAATCACTGCTCTTTCTCAGCTTTTTACAAACCAAACAATACCAACTGCTGCCCCTACCTTGAATCAAAAATAAAATTATGCAAAACAAATTGTATGGTAGTTTTTAAATTTCAACCAGGAATTCTACAAGCAGAGGAAACAACAGCCCCGCGGTCTCTCTCCCCATCGCTTTGGCTGTCTTTCCTTCTGTATTCTCGATCGCCTTTTCGCACGTGTGTAGGGCATGTGCTTCCCCTTGCTATCTTGAAAATTACAAGTTTAGTTGTTTGATCGGACCCAGATGTGTCCCGGGACTTTTACTAACGGCAACCAACACCAACGGTCACCTCCTATGATGTAGTTGCCCGCCTCTGCTGCTGCCACCACCAGTCCTATGCAACCCATCACTGTCGTCGTTCTACCCCATCATCGTCGTTCTTCCCCAACCTCACCATCATCCTCTTTCATCCTCTCCTCATCTAGGAAAACAGACTCATATGCTGGATTTTTTGAAGATGCACTTGACCTCCATTGATGAGTTGGATGGGATTGCCGCTGGCAGAGGACGGATAGCACGGGCTGTGCAAGGCTGCGGCGAGCATCGGCTCGGATGGGTACTGACAGGGTGAAGAAGGGGAGAGTTGCTTTTAGAAAAGGGTCTGTACTTGGTAAAATCATGTGTTGCCTTTAGAATGAGGTTATCTTTAGTAAAATGTGGGCCCTATATAGGATTTTTTCGCTCTTTTCTTTTAAAGTAGTAAGTGGTCTGTACATCACTTTTTGCTGCGTCAGCACAGATAGATCAAGGATCGAAACTTGCAATTGGCAAAGCAATTAATGCTTGGGTGAGGAGATTTGCTCGATTTCTTTCCGAGTGGATCTGTGCGCACTCTCTGAGGGATTTGGATGGATTAGTTTGAACAAGAAGTGGGTCCACCGCCAAAGGGTTTTGGGGGTCACCCGTAGATTAAATAAAAAAAAGGGTTATTTTGACTTTGCCCCCCAAATTTTGCCTTGAATTAGACTTTACCCCCCACATTTTCATTAATTAGACTTTACCCCCCAAAACTAACTGTTCCGTCAGCTCACCCCGCGAAACTTTATTTCTTTTCCGTCAGCCCACCCTTTCTCTTAGATGGTGAGCTGACGGAACAGTTAGTTTTGGGGTGTAAAGTCTAATAAATGAAAATGTGGGGGGTAGTAAAGTCTAATTCTAGGCAAAATTTAGGGGGCAAAGTCAAAATAATCCTAAAAAAAAGGGAGAAATATTATTCAGCCTGAAGGTTTTTTAGATTCCGCTTGCTACGACTAATGTGGCAGCATACAACTGGTGGCAAACAATAATGGGAAAACCTTTGGGCTGAATAGTATTTCTTTAAAAAAAAAAGTGTCACACATCTCAACGCATGATAATGGTTATTAATGGATGCAAACAATAATTAAAAGGATAAATTACACCACAGATCCCTTATAGTTTCACCGATTATCACCTTCACCCCCTCATGTTTAAAACCTTTCAAATGCTCCCTTATTTTCTATTTCCTTGCACAAACACCCCCTTGTGAGGGGGTGAAAATGATATATTCTTTAAACAATAGGCGAACATTTGTAGGGTTTTAAACATGAGAGGGTGAAAGTGATAATCATCACTCAAACTACTAGGGGTAAGTGTAATTTAGACTAATTAAAAAGGGAGATTTTATTCATAACCCAAAACTATCCCATTTCTTACCTGCTCGAGTCTTTCGACCTCCACCTTCACTCTAGCTGTTGGATTTGCACCGTCCATCGCCGGATCTGTACTGCACCCCCCCACCCCCCTCCTCTCTCTCTCTCTCTCTCTCTCTCTCTCTCTCTCTCTCTCTCTCTCTCTCTCTCTCTCTCTCTCTCTCTCTCTCTCTCTCTCTCTCTCTCTCTCTCTCTCTCTCTCTCTCTCTCTCTCTCTCTCTCTCTCTCTGATAGTGGCGTCTCCAACGGTGTGGAAAGAAGCGGGTGGGGGTATGAGGTGGGAATCAAAAAAAAAAATTTATGGGGGAGTTGGTGAGAAGCCCATCTTAGGAGATGGTTTCGAGCTGCAGTCCCGATAACCTTTCCATTTGAGATCAGCCCCCTGTTGATGAAAATAACCCTCACCTTACAACAAATTTAGATTTGATGCCACTCCCCCACCCCCAACCCCCCTTCCCCCCCGGACCTAACCGAGCCCCACCCCGTCACCGGCAGACCTAATCGAACCCCCCATCGATGCCAGAGGACCTAACCAAACCCCCCGCCACCGCCACTAGACCTAACTGAACCCCTCTCCCCCACCGGACCTAACGGATCTCCCTAACCTAAGATCTATAGGCCATAGGATAAACCCTAGACCTAGAAATCTCAAAAGCCTAAACCTAACCCAAACCCCCCACCGTCGTTGCCGCGTTCGCCTCCACCGCTCGCGCCCACCGCCTCCATCACTGTCGCTCACAACCGTCTCCGCCTTCGTCGCTCGTACCCTCCGCCTCCTTTACCTCTACTTGCGGCAGCCTGTGCCTATGCCCCCACTGCCTGCACCTCCACCTCCACCATGACTGATCGAGAGAGAAGAGGAGGTGAGGGTGGTCTCATGATTAAAATTAAATGGAAGGGTTTTTTCTAAAGTTGGGTTGGTTAGAGGGGCTGGAGCTCAAATGAAATGTTTTACTGGGTTTATCCTAATGTTGGGTTGGTTAGGCTAAAAACCCCTTTTTTATTTTGGGTTAATTAGTCCAAAATCCCTCCACATGTCTATATTTAAGCTAAATGATACAAGTTATTAGGATATTAGCTAAAGTCTCTCCCGAATGACATGTTTGTACAAAAAAGTCCTTAACAAAAAATGTTGACTTTTTTATCCTTTAAATTACAAAACTACCCCTCCAGCAAGAGTATCCATTCGTCTCTGGGAAGAGTATCCATTCGTCATCAACAAGAGTCTATTCACCGGGTGACATTGTGCATGTTGCGGTTGCTACAGTGATTTCACTATAGTAAGAGTATCCATTTATCTTCAGAAAGAGTATCCATTTAGCTAATTGATACTCTTGCTACGGTTAAATCACTGTAGCAGCTACAGTGAAACTACTGCGCTAAATTGATCCCCTTACCAAATCGAATTGATACTTTTGATGTAGTGATTTCGTTGTAGCAGGTATAGTGAAATCACTGTAGCAATTGCTACATGGACAGTGTCAATCAGCAAATGGATACTCTTTTCTAGAGACGAATGAATACTTTTTTTGTAGCACATGAGGGGGTCAATAAGGACGAGGGGCTTGCTGTAGCACGCAATATTCGGGAGAGAGCTTTGTGTAATATTGAAACATTACTTATTTTTTAGCTAATATAATAAGACTTAAGGCTAAGTCCCTCTTTTTAGTTTTTTTTTAAAGAAACGGGATAAAAATAAAATTTCTCAATTAGAAAGAAAGGCCTAGTTGTTTTCGATCATTGGATTAGACGCATCAGCAGACGGTCGAGATTCTGTTCGGAAGAGGCACGCGGATCGCGCGTTTTTTCAGTGTATCACGAGACCGAAAATTCTCAGCACATCCTCCGTACCATGCAACCATGGGACCCACTGTTCCCACACCCTATCATCACCCTCTGAGTGCTGGGAGCCACCACTATCGGACTATCCCCACGTCCTGGGGCCTGCTACCCCATGTCTCATGAATCGCAGTGGGCCCCGTGGCTGTATAGGACGCAGGATGTCCTGAAAACTTTCCCGGCTTCATTTCATAGGGCATGCGTAGCGGGAAGCCACCTTCCACCGGAGCCGTGAGAGGTGATGCAGGCGAAGATCAGCGCCTTCTTCAAGCCCTCCGCTCCCGGGATCCATGACCCGCCTCTGCTCTCCGACCAGATCGAGGCCGGGGAGCTCTCCTGCAAGAAGGGCGCGCAGATCTCGGTGACATACAAGCGCCGGGATCCGGAGCCCAATCCTCCCAGCAGGTACGAAGCTCTCCAATTCGACCCATTCGAACCCCCTTTTAATCATTCCCCCATTTCTTACTCTTGATCAGTATCAATTCAGCAGAAATTTCGAATCTCAAAAAACAAAAAAATCCTTTTTTTATGCCCGCCTAAATAGTTATCGAGTCCGATATCCAACACCTTCGGAGCTTTTAGAAAAACAGTCGGGTTCGTAACACTAATCCTGTCTAATTTCTCAGAGATGTCCCACCTACTTGTGATCATATGTTTCTGATGTAATCTGGGAGTTTGATTAGGTGACCTTGGGTTGAGTTCAGATTTTCCTCTTCAATTTAAATCCAACCAGGGGTATAATCACTCATTTTCAACAACTCTATGTGTATACATGTTGTTTACAAACGTGTGAGGGTATGTGTGCAAAGTCAAAAATTAAGAATTCCATATACGAAAAAAAAGGGGGTAAATTACACTCTGCCCCCTTGAAGTTTAGCTAAAAAACACTTAACCCCCCTATAGTTAAAAAAACTACATTTTGTGCCCTTCAATTCAGTTTTGAACAGATAAAAATGACCAAATGAGGAAATTAAGTAGTTGACAAAATGGGGTACTGTGCTAACCTATGAAGCATGGGTACTCCGAACAGATACCGTACCAGTACCGGGTACTTACCGGGTACGGGTACGGCATAATCCGTACCCGGTACGGCAAACAACCTTCGGTACGGCTCCGGTACGACAGACAGTCTTCGGTACGGCTCCGGTACGGCAGACAGTTTTTGGAGGGTGCTGATTTACTTGAAATTGCAAATCTATCACTTAATTAGCCCGACTTGGAGGTCGTGCTATTCGGAGATGACGATGAGAATGAACTTTGCTATGCATTTTGTTCTGTATTGCTACTTTGCTTGGTTTGGTTATAATGTAATGGACCGTATCGTCGTATAGCTCATACTTAAAAATTACTATGCATGAGATTACAATGTATTTCTCGCATGAATGCATTACCATATCGTCGTATGGCTCGCATCGAATAGTCTTGTTTTTATAGTTTTGGAACTTTGAAGCTAGAACTATAATAATGAAAAAATTATGGTTGCATTTGGATCTGATTCATATCTATAACGATATTATACTAGTACATATATATATACATACCTCACCGTACCCGTACCCTAGTTTTTTAAGATTTTGCCGTATCAGCGTACCCATATCGTACCCGTACCCGTACCCGTACCAGTACCCGTGCTTCATAGGTGCTAACATTTCAAACTTTAGGGAGCAATTTGGAACAAAACAAACTACGGGGGGGTTAAGTTTTTTGAGCTAAACTTCAGAGGGGCAAATTGTAATTTACTCCCCCAAAAAAAAAACTCTTCTAGTTTCGTTGAATTTTAGGCATAAATTGGGACTTAAAAGGTTGATGATTATGGTTAGAACCTAGTATGAGCCAATGGTGGGAGTAAGGATGTATTCTCATGGCGCCTGCCACACACAATGAGGGAAACTTAGAAAAAAAAGTTGTTTAAAAGGGGAATCGGTTATACTTTTACGTGTGATGGGGATCTTGTGGAGTCCCTTCTAACATGAGGAGCCCATTTCCAATTTGTTTGCAATTCATGACAACCAAGGCGCGCTTCAGGATCGTCACAACTCCATGGATTCAGGCCCAACCATGATGTTACTGGACTTCTTCTATAGGCTGCATGGTCGTTTTCCTTGTAGTAGCATGTTTGGAATAATTGAGGGATGCGTTTACAAGTATTAGGAGCCAAGTCCGTCAGGACTTGACTCTTAGGGTGTTACTCCCTAGGAAGCACGGACACTTCCCCAGACCTCCCGTACCCGTGTCGGATACCGACACTAGCCGGACACTCGTCGGACACGCACCGGACACGCATGTGTCGTGTCCCACGTGATTCCGGGAGCCAGACACTCACCCGACACTTGTCGAACACTTGTCGGACACTTGCCGGACACGACGGATTGATGAGCTGTTCTATATAGGGTCGGGTCATAAGCTGTTGTGATTCAGTTTTTGCTTCAACCTCTTTGATCCTCTGAGGTTAAAACCTCAAAGGAACAGATAGGTTGAAGCCAAAACTGAATCGCAACCGTTCTTTTACATGTCATTTGGGCCTGAGTATAATTGACTTGTCAGACTGGTTGTAACGGACGATTACGATTCAGTTTTGGCTTTAACCTATCTGATCCTTCGAGGTTTTAGATAGGTTGAAGCCAAAACTGAAACACAGCCGTTCTTTTCCATGCCATTTAGGATTGTATGTGATTCACCAATCGAGCTGGGTGTAACTAACGGTTGCGATTCGGTATGCATTAAATTTTTATTTTAGTTATTTTCTATAAGGTTTTTTCGGTTATTGAAATATATACGAATTATAAACACACATAAAATATAAATAAAAATATTAATTTATTTTGCCGTGTCCCTGCCGTACCTGTGTCCTCCTTGTTTAGGATTTGCCGTGTCGGCGTATCCGTGTCGTGTCGTAACCGTGTCCCCGTACCAGTGCCAGTGCTTCTTAGGTTACTCCCTTCTTAAATCCTATTATACAAATAGGCCTCAATTTGTCTAGTGAAACAAGGATGTAAGAAATTTAAGGGGAACTCTCCAATCTTCTGTGTACGCTATGTTTATGTGGCTACTCCATCAAAACGGGGTAATGAGGAGTGCATGAATGCATCCATTGCTTGTGTGGTGTGAAGTCTGACCTTGTATAGCGCTTCTCCATTATGTCTTTTTGGTTATTGTTTATTTTGGTCAAGCCTGTAGGTTTGTCTTAAGCTATGCTTGTTGAGATCATGGTGGCATCCTGACATCCACCTCCAATCTTTGAGATTATGTGCCTGAGTTCATTGTACCCAAAGAGATGATATTCTTCTTAAGCTCAGCATTACATGCCACTAGGGGTGGTAATCCTTGACCCGCCCCGAACCCGACCAGAAGTTAGCGGGTTTGGGTTTGGCCTAAACGGGTTCGGGTTATAAACGGGTCGACCCGATTGACCCGTTTATTTAATGGGTCGGGTTCGGGTTTCTACTTATAACCTGATTGACCCGACTTGATCCGTTTACCACCCAGTGTCGACCCGACCCGAGCCAACCCGAACCGACCCGACCCAACCCGGCCCAATCTGACCCGTCTTGTCCCAACCTGAAAGGTTTACATGGGTTCTGTTGACCCAACCTAACCCGACACGACCCGACCTATTTAGTAAACGAATTAAACGGGTCGGGTCGGGTCAACCCATTTATTAGGCAGGTCAGGTTTGGGTTTAAGTTTTTGACCCGTTTATTAAACGGGTCGGGTTTGGGTTGGGTGTTTTGTCCTTATACCTATGTCTCGACCCGACCCGACCCATTGCCACCCCTACATGCCACATATATGTTAGTCCTTACAGATCATGCATTAGTAATATCCATTCTAACTATTTTGATTATTTTGCCTGCCCCATAGTTTCGCATATGATTTGTTCCACCATTAACATAATGATGCAAAGCAAAACAAATCAATATCGTAACTCATGGTGATAACACTCAGAATCCTACATGAATAATTGATGCTGTGTCTGTGTGAGCTATTTAATGTTACACTAGAAAAATTAGTAACCTTTTTCTCTCCTTTTCTTTGAGCTTTCTGCAGACATTTATATGCCCTTCTTGCATCAATGTAAAATAGTTTGATCTTCTTGAACTTAGAAATGGACTATCCAAAATCTTTATATCCTTCTTGCTAGCCTGTCAATGTAGTTTTAGTCCATGAGCATGTGGCTCATCTCATTAAACAGTACTTTGTCCATCATGCTCAGTCACAAAGTGCTCATATGGAGAAAGGAAGCAAATACAGCAAAACAAGGGCATGGTCTTCATCCTCATTTTGCACATGGATACTGGTAAGTTTGACAAATTATTCTATTGAAATATCAAGGTTATATCGTATATATGTAACTTCATCTTAAGCTTGCACATTGTTGCTTCAAATCACTGGTACATCAGGAATTTGGTCATGTAAAGACTCTCAAGCTTTTGCCAAAAGGCCCAATAGTGAAAGCCGCTCTAAAAGTGTTGTACGCATAGTTACCGAGTCGGAAAACAGGAAAAAAAAAACGGCAAGGGAAAAAATCGAAAAGATACGATGAAAACAAAAAAAAACGGAAAAAAAATGTCAAAACATCGGAAAAAACAAAAAAAAATCTTAAAAATTATACCAAGGATGTATATATATGTCATTTTCCAACATTAAGTAATCAAAAGTTCAAAACATATAGCATATGCGTTTATTAAGTATGAACAAAATAAAACCCGAACCCAATTTAAACTCGGACCAAACCCGAATTGTTTTATACGCGTTTTTTCCGTTTTAAACGCGTATAAAACACGTATGGACCTTTTTCTAAAAAAAACGAGTTTTTTTTTTCTTGTTTGCTACGACTTCGGATCGATACTCATTTTATACGCGTTTTTTTTCAAATAAACGCCCGATTGGGTAACTATGGTTGTACGAAATTAACTTCATGTGCCTTCCAAAGATAAATATTGCTTATGAGGTAAGATCAAAGTCCTTCGAATCCTCATCAAACATAAAGATCCTTTGTTCACAGCGCTGGTGGTGCCTTATGCAAGCCATGTTGGATTAAGAGATGACACACCTTCACTTGCCAAATACCGATGATGTTATTCCCAATTTCCCATTAAGTATCGTTGCCTCACTTATCACATGATGCCTTCATAGTTGTACGAATGATCTCTACTGGCATGGGGCCTCTCTAATATTAGTTGTGCAAAAGCTCTCTGAAGTAAGCCAAAAGATTCCATCTACTACCAGATTCTAGTTGTATGAGAATATGCACATGAGGAATCACAGAGATACTAAGAATATTTATATTGGATAGAAGAGCAAATGGAGATTGCACATTTCTTCCAGTATTTTGCTATATTCGTGTTAAGATGGCAGGAGAGAGATCCCACTATTCTCTAGAGAAATACAATATAAATGGTGAGGAAAGGTCTTGTCCCTCCCAAGCCGAATCCCTTCGTAAGAAAACAGAACAAGGTAACCTACTTTACCCCGAAACAACAGATTTTATTAGTGTATTTGGCTCCCACACGCCATGGCTTTCTGTACTTGGTGTGCCAAACCGAATTCGAGGACACGAGATTTAAAATAGAAAAAGGTCAACAATCGCATGCTCTGATTCTGTTCCTCAGTTCAATGCAGTATTTTTCAAGTTTTTCTTGGAGTGTTATGCTCATTACATGTATCTTTGCATGCTATAGTTCATTTACTTGAGGGTAAGAAGTGTATGAACATCTGTGTTTAAATCACCATGCCTAGAACCCGTTTAGGTAAATTAAATTGCCTGCACATAATTTTGCCGGGCTGTTTATCTGTTCAGTCTTTTCAATAAAATAAGACAATGCTGTTTTTCTTTCTACTGTAATTTCCAGCATGAGCTATATGTGACTATTTGAGCTTCTTTCCCTTTCATGTGGATTTGAGCAGTGAAGATGAAGTTCAATTAGATAACATGGACATGGGGAGAATGAATGAAATATCAGCAGATTCTTCACTAAGATCTGATTCCGTTGGTAAGATTCTGAACAAGAAGAGAAGTTACACACAGTATCATTTGGAATTGGGACAATCCGATTTCTTTCTCCACGCCTGCTCCATCTGCGGAATGATGTATGCTCGTGGAGCCGAGGGGGATGAGAAGGCTCACAAGGCATTCCATAAGAACTACTATCAAGGGATCCAATTCAAGGTGCTGATATCTCCGCTTAACGCCTGTTAGGGGATGGTTCTTACCCGTCTTTCTTTCTTATGTGTCTTATCTTGATTCCGAAATACAGGGTTGGCACGTTGAAAGAGTGGTCTCCACATACAATGAAGACCGTATCGTGCTGGTCTTGGATGGTGATCCTCCTGCTCAAAAGCACAAGGTTTCAAATTCCTGCTTGTTGGATTACAGAAATGAGATGGAAGATTCGTAAAGCCGACCCCAAATTGCTGGGATGTGGCTCAATGGTTATGGTTATTCTCGCATGCTGTTCATATATATTATCGATTAGGCAAATTACAAAAACCTCCCCTAAAGGGCCTGAACTATACATCTTATTTTATATCGGTCCCCAATGTTTTAAAAAACGGAAGGCGGAAGGCAGGCGGTCAAGTGGTTTCAAGGCGGAAGGCGGACGACTAGGCGGGCGCCCGGAGAAAAAGGCGGGCGCCCACCTATATAAAATATATTTTATATATTCTATATGTATGTATATATATAAATTCATAATTCTATATAAAAAAACAATAATAGAAAGTTTTACATATGCAAACATCAAAACAACCGATCTGAATATAAAAGTTTAATGAAAAGGAAGGAGGGAATCGGGTGGGGTCAGGGTTAACTGCGAGGCAGGGGAAAGAGAGCAGCTTTTGAGCCTTTGGGATATCTAGGATATCTAGTTATGTAGTGAAAATGGAGGAGGGGATCGAGTGGGGTCGGGGTTTTATGAAAAATTATTACTAATCTGCCCGCCTATCTGGAGCCTACTTGAAACCCGCCTAGGTGCCCGCCTTTTACCCGCCTTTGTTCAACCCGCCTGCAGTGCCGCTTAATGCTGAAGCGGAGCGGCCAACCCCCTAAAACGCCTAGGCGGCCGCCCGGACCGCTTTTTAGAACAGTGTCGGTCCCTCAACCTTTTTTTTTTTTTGAACAATTTGAACCCTGAACTATGTTCCGTCCGCATCTAGCATCCTCAGTCAACCTTTTATCCCGACAATACCTGTATTAATTTCCCACAAGTCTCATGGTTTTGAAATATTATGCTTAATTGGACAGGGATACTTTCGGAATAAAAGTTGACGGAGAGGGCTAAATATAGACGGAGCATAGTTCAAGGTTCAAATTGTTCAAAAAAAAAAGAGTAAGAGACCAATATGAAATGAGGTGCATAGTGCAAGGGTGGTTTTTGTAATTTGCTCTATTTATTAAAGATAGGAAGTAGAGATGCTGCTATAGTGGCGACTAGTCTTCTATCTAAAATTTTGTTCCACCTGTTATCCAGTCCTTCGGATTAGAAAGGTGCTTATTGAGTGTATTGGATGAGGCTTGTTTGTGATTATTGTGGCTTAGTAAGGACATCTCTCACATGTTGGCAGGTCCAACAGGTTATTAAGGTGATGGAGAGGGAGCTCGGTTTTATTGGACAGCTTCTTCATAAGCTCTGCAAGGTGAATTATACTTGTATCGATCTAAAGAGCTAATATGATTGGTTTTAATATCTTATGCACATTTTAATCTCTCATGTAGGCTTATTTGTTCATTGCAAGCCATAGGATTGTCGGCTGCCTCATTGCAGAACCAATAAGAGCAGCCCACAAAGTGATCTCAACTTCAATCTCTTGCAGTGCTTATGATGATAACTGCACAACTAGAGATGAATCAGTTTCGCCTGAGTCAGAAGTTAGTGATGCAGAGATGAAGAGACCCGATTCAACCTCACTCCAGTTTGGAAATATCAGGTTTCAGAGAGAGGTCATAAGAAAAGGTTCTTCTAAAAGTCGCAAGGTGAATCAGTGGGATAGGGGAGCAATCCTCTGCGAAGAGGAAGCTTTGCCAGCCCTTTGCGGTGTTAGGGCCATATGGGTTGTACCTTCGCACAGAAGGAAGAAAATTGCCTCGCGACTATTGGATTCTGTGAGGTGAAGTACACTGAAATTATGGGTTTCACTGTTTTTATTTGATTGAATTTCCCTTGCATCACAACATTAATTTATGGCCAACTGATTATCACTAGGACATACAATCGTGCAAGCATTCAACTGTTGAGAGTAGTTGTATGTTGTCCTCTTTACATACCTTTTATCATGTACTTCCCTTTTTACGTTGTGTGGTATTCTCACCCGTAGGCAATGACATCTCGCGTAGGTTATATATATTCTTGGCCTTGTGACCTAAGAGCATCTCCAACCGGCTCTGAAGCTCGGAGCACCTCCGAAGCAAGTGGGGCCCACATTTTGCTGCCACCTCATCGGAGGCGTCCTCGTTGAGAGGTTCAGCTCCAACGGCCTCCGAACGGGATATCCGAGCCATTTGCATGAAACACCCTATATATTTACAAGTTATCCAAAGTCTCCAAAGTTACACCAAATCTGTTAAAAGGTACATGTTTTGATATATATAAAAAATAATTTATGAAGTTCCGGGGGGTTTTTTAAAAAAAGACAGAATTTTTTATTCCTTCGGAGGCTCCGAAGGAGCTCTGTTGTATGTGGAGGGCTTCGGAGGTCCGGGCCGCACGTGGCCTACGTGGCATGCCACGTAGGCCTTCAGAGCATCCTTCGGAGCCGGTTGGAGCGCCCATTTCCATTCGGAGTGCCACGTGGCCTTCAGAGCTCGCCTACGGAGCCGGTTGGAGATGCTCTAAGATAACTAAGCATTCCCCTTGAAAAAATTAAGGATGCTAGGAAAATTCTCAGCTACCGTAGGACACAAGGCCAAGAATATATACAACATACATGAGGTGTGGTTGCCTACGGGTGAGAAGAGCGCATTTTTGCAACCCGATTCATTTGCTGAACTTGCTTACTGCCCAATCGGGGGCTGCCATGTCGTCCAATAGAAAGGACATAATGGGAACTTCACTTGCTACCGAACTCACATGCCCCATTATGCCCTTTCTTTTGGACGACATGGCAGTCCACGATTGGGCCGTAAACAAGTGCAGCAAATGAATCGGGTAGCAAAAATGCTCTTGGGTGAGAATACCACACGATGTTAAAAGGAAAAAAATACATGATAAAAGACATGCAAAGGGAAAACATATAACTATTCTCAAAAGGGTGTACTGTTTGATTTAACTTTCCTGATTTCCATTCAATGTCAGCTGTATCTTTACCCTTTTGTCCTTTCTCCTAGTTCATCCAAAGTTTGAATATTCATGCACTTTGAGCCAGTCTGCCATCTTTCTTCTTTTTCTGAGTTCAACCAAAAAAAAAAATCCCTTCTATGGTTGTAATCTTGTGTTCAACTGTTCATCAAATATTATTGTTTCAGATAAAAACCCCTCTTTAATGCTTTTGTGTTCGATGAATATAGCTCTCGGGTTAAAGGAAGTAATCAGATGGTGATTTCTTGTTGTTCTATCCTTTTTTTCCGTACAGACGGAGTTTCCTCGATGGCCATGTGTTACAACCCTCCGAGTTTGCGATTTCTACACCGACCTCTGCTGGGAGGGCGTTCTTTGGTAGTTACACCTGCAGCAGCAAGGCGCTCTTGGTTTACAGGACCACTTGATATTGTTCTTTAAGAGAAAAATCTTCGATTCAGCTGTTCATAAACATGCATAAACCCTATTGTTCTTTTGTATTTGTTTATGCCAGTGCTTTTTGGAACAGATGGTAGAGGTCTTTTGACTCTTTGCCCCTGGTACTGCCCTCACAGATAATGTGCTCATTGAGATGTTTCATTGTAGGGTTTTCTTGGTTTCTGTTTACCAACCAGTGGTGGTTCTGTTTTTGAATGGGTGAGGCTATATATAGCCCAAGAAATACCGAAGAATATTTTAATCTATCCGTATTTAATATTTCAGTTTTGGTAGTCATCTTTTGTTTTTGGCTATTTTATTGGGTAGCATAGTAATGCTTTGGTACCTCACTTGTACAGTTTTTTGATCAATACAATTTTCTTATCTTTCAAAAAAAAAAAAAAAAAAAACCGAAGGCAGCCCTACCTAAAACAAAAAAACCAACATGTTCGTATATCATACTAGCTCTTTTCCCAAGGGCAACCCACGGACATTGCTGCCCTCATCAGCCATGTGTAGATTGTCCCCCCAGCTCTGTTGCCGGCAACCTACCACTGTTGTCTCCTCGTTTCTTCCTCTTCCCTCCTTTTCCCTTCCTTTTTCTTCCTCCTACCCTCCACCAAAAAATCGCAACTCTGTGCACTTAGCCATGGAGGCTGAATGCATTCCAATGGCGCCTCCAAGGCAAAATGCAAAGAAGGTGCACTCAATCTGGAATGATCATGTGTTGTGATTTCTAGGAGGACAAGGGGAAAGAGGAGAAAGTGAGAAGAGGATGAGAATGAAGAAACAGGGAGCAGGAAGAAGCCAATGGGGACAATGAGTTGGATGGGAGCGATGAGCGCGACAGAGGTGGCAGTCTGTAGGGACACAACATACAAAAAAAAAAAAAAAGGTGTTCTTTATTAGGGGATTGCCTTTGATTAAAAGGGGGTGTTCTCTAGACGGGGATGATCCATGGAATGCCTCATGATTTCATTAGAATTTTACCCCAAGTGTATTAGTTGGTGATACTCCCTGGGATGGATATTACATGACAATCAAATCTGTTTAATTTCCCCTTAGATATTTTAAAGCATCTGACCTATCCAGCCCTACAGTTTATGCTCTCTGAAATGAAGATTTTGAGATTAAGATCCTGTATAAAATCGGTAGACGGACGGGGGCGTATTCCCATTTTTTTCTCTGATCTAGGGTTTTGGCGATTTCCTTCTTGGCCTCCTCGGATGCCGCAATAGGCTCTGGAAAGGTCTGTAAAAAAGGGGTTTCTCCGACAATGGTGATATTTTTGTGCTCGTCTCACCTGAGTCACGCGGATCTCTCCTGCTCGGATCGGTATCCAGCGCTCGATTTTAGGGTAACGGTTCCAGTAGATTGCGGCCATAATGGTGGATCTGGACCCCGACCCGCCTGTGGCAGATGTTTTGACTCGGATCTCCAGCTCCCATCCTCTGCTCGGTGAAGCAGACCCCGATGGCTCGTGTAGAAGGCGGCTTTTTTGTCAGTGGGTCAGATTTTGCATTTGCAGCTCCTGATCTTTTCGCCGAGTTGTTGGTGATGGTTTCCTCTTTTTTATATTTGCAGTTTTCTTTTTTTGTTCTCTGCTTCAGAGGCATGTTGCTCAATGTCTTTCGCCTGGTATGGCGCTGTGTGCGTGGTTGTTTGTTCCGCCTGGTGGTGCGATGTGGCGGCAGCGCTTATGCCCTTCTTTCCGCCTGAGTGGCGGTGGTCACTGTCCCCGGTTGGCAGTTTTGCTTGTTGCTTTTGCCGGCATGTGCCCCCTCCCCCCCTTCAGGAAAAAAAAAAAGATCCCGCATAAAATCTGCTGGAAAAAGAGAGTTTCACTTCATAGCATTCCCATACAAGAAAGTTGCAAGCTAAAGCTGATGCACAGAATAATGAGTTGCACAATCCTACAATGATCAGTACAAATGCTTATAAGTTCAACTACCTGTTGTGGTGTCATCCGCCTCCATTCCGCAGACTCCGGATTTTCAGTTCCATCACCGGACCGATCGATCAGCTGGACCAATTCCCATCTAAACAACATATCGTCATGATCGATGTCATCACCATTGTCATCTAAGTCTTGTCCCACCAAGACGGGGTCGATTGCAGAGAAGACCGACAAGAACCCTCCGACAAGCTGTCAACCTGGAGTCGACTTCAAGATTGGTGCAAAAAAATCCGACCAAGATGACTTGGCACGAGAGTGACAATGGCAAGATACCTAAAAGGCCAGTTGGCGGGTAATAAGACGTACCCTATTAGTTAGGCAGTTTGTCCTCATGCAACCAGAGGGCAGTTGTCGTGATGCAAAGTTGCTTCTCCATACTTCGATTTACAGCTACTTGTGGTTAAGCGCGTAATCCAAAGACAGCAATTTGGTTTCTAAAAGTAAGAGAAGAGGATTAATGAATAAGGAAGCAAGACACCATTGACATCTGAAATGAGATAATAGGTAAAACAGCTTACAGCGAGGAAATGAAGAAAAATGTTGAGACAAATTAGATAAACAAGTAAAAAGACTACATTGAGGAAACAAAGAAAAGAAGAGGGTAATTTTGGCTTAACCCCCCAACACTTATATGCTAATTAGTAAGTCACTGCCCTTTTTTACCCCCTTAATTTGACTTACCCCCCCAAATTACTATATGATAATTAGCCAGAATGGGGGGTATGCCTAAATATTATATAGTTATGGGGGTGTAAATCAAATTTATAGGTAACGGAGGGGTAAGTCTAATAACGATTAAAAGAGGGGTGACTTACTAATTAGCGTATAATTTTGGAGGGGTAAGTCAAAATTACCCAAAAAAATATCATATTAGGGTATACTAATGAATAAGATACAATATCGCAATAACAATCTTAAACGAGATAACCGATATCATTAAAAATACCCTCAATCAAAAAGAAAGGAGATGATTTGATTAGACCACCTCTAGACACAAAAGATTTATAAAAAGACATAACTAAAAGATTTTTTTGCTCGATGCACACAGAAAAACAAAGGCATGAAACAGATCAAAGGTATATGAAAGTGCTAAAAGAAAATAAAATGCAACTCAAACCAATAATTAAACTTAACAATAAATCCAGATTTGAATCAATTAGCCTGTATGGTGAGCTACTAATGAGACACCTCCAATAAAACAAAAGGAGAGAAGGTGCTATCAGCGAAACTCCCATCATCAATTTTGGCCTCCCATGAATCAGATAAACACACGGATCAAGCTTAACTGGGATTACGAAGGCACATTTTTTACCACCACAGGTGTTGCGGCATGACTGTTACCAAGTCAAAACTCGGGAAAAAATCAGCTACGGGAAAAGTTGAAAAAATTAGGAAAGAGTTGATAAGTCAAGTAAGAGTCGAGAAACAAACAATAAAATTTTTAAATAGTTTTATATATAGACATATCAACATGTTGTTTGAGTAGTACATAAGAGGATTAAAACACGAAAACCGTGATGTTTTCACAAAAACGTGACTTTTTCAAAAAAATCAGGAAAGAGTCGCATACGTGAACATTTACCGAGTAAGTCACAACTAAAAAAAAACATGACTGACTCATAATTTGGAGT
Source organism: Chamaelirium japonicum (assembly GCA_947650365.1). NCBI lineage: Eukaryota > Viridiplantae > Streptophyta > Magnoliopsida > Liliales > Melanthiaceae > Chamaelirium > Chamaelirium japonicum. The sequence continues at coordinate 26,857,758 of OX393553.1, forward strand.
TTTAGGTAACAGAGGATGCATCCACCATCACCCCGACCATGTTCGAGCTGGATTTGCGGCCCACCTCTCATGTGTGGCATTGGTGCTCAGAAGAATGGTCGGGGTCACCATTATAGTCATTATCGTCGCCTCCATTGTTGGTGTTGTTGCTGTCAGCATCATTAGATAGAGAAAGAAAGAGACGAGATCTGATGAGGGACATGAGTGAATAAATGAGGAGAGAGAAGATAAAAAAAGGCAAATTTCTTGGTAAGCAGGAAGTAGAACAAGCGCCAAAAGAGCTGCATAAAAGTACCCAAGTAGTAATGGCCCACAAGACTCACATGACCATCATGCTCATGGCACAGTAGCTGGCATGACCCCATATCCATGTAGGATTGTCAGCCAGGTCGGCACTGTGACTTGAGTGTGAGGTTTGCATCCAAGGAACATGAGGTGGAGGCCAAATATCATATTCATGCAGAAAATATATTCTTAATTCATGAACTGTACTGGTAGAGCTACTGGCCGGTTATGTACCAAGATGGAATCACATCCTAGAGTGCACTTCTAATTTTCTTGTCAATCTTTTTAACTTATTAGGGCCCCTCTATCAAGGACTGAACTGACATCTAGTAGTAGGCCTTAGTTAATAATCTTGACAGCATTTTTTGGATGCTATGAACTATAATTTGCTGGTCTTGATAAATATGTTATTATGAAATAGTGGTACTTTGAATATTTGTATTCTTTTATCTAAACAGCAAGGGCAACATTAGAACATTTTACAGATTTGATTTTTCATATGTTAATCCTTCCATCATAATGACCATTGGGGGAAGAAAAAAAGGGATGATTTGATCACAAGCCATACATCAAGTGCAAGTACTACACCACCTTTGAACATTGTGAGCAGGGAAGACAAAAAGGGGGTATGATTTAGGAATATCTTTTAAGTATATATTAGCCATATATTACATTTTCTTCTTCATAGGCTCAAAGTTATGCAAGTCTAACAAATGCAGAGATAGGGTAATGAACTTCAGATTATGATAAATAAATTGAACTTTTGGTTAGATTTTTGTCTAGGAATATCTTTAGGTATATATTAGGCATAAGTTTACATTTTCTTCTTTATAGGTCCAAAGTTATGCAAGTCTAAAAAATGCAGAGTGTTCAATTTCAGATTATGATAAATACATTGAACTTTTGGTTGTGTTTTCTCTCTCTCTCTTGTTCTCCTCTTTTCTCGCTAGGGATTCATGCCTTGGCCTTTCTTGCTCAATCTTGAGCCTACTTTGTTGCATAGTCCGCCTTTCCTTCTCTTTATCTTTTCAATTGTGCACAAAATTCTTCATGGAAATTTCTTGCAGCTAGAAAACAAATTGGCATAATCTCCTAGTATAAATTTAAAAGTTAGTTTCTTCATGGTGACCAACTTGCAAGTTGCAACTAGAGAACCCAAACCATCCATGTTTACAACTCAACTTAGTATCCCATTTTATTTTATTCTCATTCAATATTCTTTTCCAAAGCACAAGTCGAACCTTCACAACATTAACTAGAAATGACAAGTTCCTTACACTAGACGACTAAGTATTAGCACCTTATCTTTATCATATGCAAGCAGCAAGCTGTACCATTTGACCAAACTAGTCTTCAAAACATACCAACAACTTAGCACCTCTTTGAATAGCTTCGAGCACGCTATTTTTGAACCAAAATCTTTAGTAGATACATCTAGAGCTATGAAGCACAAGTACGGGTACACTGATATGGCAAAACTTTAAAAAAATAGGGTACGGGTACGGCGAGGTACCTATATAATTTTTTAAAAAATAATTTTAGTATAATTAAAATTTTATTATCCTTATTTTTTATTTTTTATTTTTACTTGCACCCTCATTTTTATGTCAAAATTTGAATCACACCCCCACTTTTCTAAAAATTTGACTTTACCCCCTAGTTCGTTACTTGACTATGAGCAACCTGTTAAAAGTAGGGGTGAAACTCAAATTTCAACATAAAAGTGGGGGGATAATTTAATAAAAAGAATCCACTTTTAACGGTTTTCTTACCACTGTCAAGTCACGGATTGCGGGGTAAAGTCAAATTTTTATAAAAGTGGGGGTGTAATTCAAAAAAACCCTTTGACTTAAATGTTAAACAGAGAAGAGTCTGAGAGTGGGTGGGGATCGGGTTAGGGTTAGGGTTAGGGTACCAATGCATAGAGAGAGAGAGAGAAAGGACAGCAAGGGCAAAGGCAATGGCGACGAAGAACTATAGGTATTTACTCTTCTTCTTCTCCTTCTCTTTCTCCTTCTCCTCCCTTTTGTCCTCTTCTTCTCCTCTCCGTTTTTTCGATTTTTTCTCAAAGGGGACGAATTCTAGGATCGGTTGGACGGGGGGTACGCATCGGGTACGTACTGGGTACGGGAATTGTCGTACTAGTACACGCACCAGTACCCGGTACTCGTACGGCGACCCCTCCCCTGTACCCGTGTTTCACAGATCTAGAGTGTGCGGCTATTTTTGTAAAATAAAAGTTTCCAACATTTTTCATTTCACATGAATCCGTAGTGGTCTATTATTTAGCAATAGCAAATACATCTTTTAACCAATGTTTTAAAAAACGGAAGGCGGAAGGCAGGCGGTCAAGTGGTTTCAAGGCGGAAGGCGGACCACTAGGCGAGCGCCCGGAGAAAAAGGCGGACGCCCACCTATATAAAATATATTCTACATATTATATATGTATGTATATATATAAATTCATAATTCTATATAAAAATAATAATAATAGAAAGTTTTACATATGCAAACATCAAAACAACCGATCTAAATATAAAAGTTTCATGAAAAGGAAGGAGGGGATCGGGTGGGGTCAGCGTTGACTGCGAGGTAGGGGAAAGAGAACAACTTTTGAGCCTGTGGGATATCTAGAATATTTAGTTATGTAGTGAAAAGGGAGGAGGGGATCGGGTGGGGTCAGGGTTGACAGCGAGGTAGGGGAAAGAGAACAACTTTTGAGCCTGTGGGATATCTAGGATATTTAGTTATGTAGTGAAAAAGGAGGAGGGGATCGAGTGGGGTCGGGGTTTTATGAAAAATTATTACTAATCTGCCCACCTAAAGCCCGCCTGCCTGGAGCTTGCTTGGAACCCGCCTAGGCACGCCTTTTACCCGCCTAGGTGGGTCGGATCCCGCCTAGGCGCCCGTCTTGTTCAACCCGCCTGCAGTGCCGCTTAATGCTGAAGCGGAGCGGCCAACCCCCTAAAACGCCTAGGCGGCTTCCCGGACCGCTTTTTAGAACAGTGCTTTTAACAAGAGACATCGGTACTATGTTAGTTTCGCTGATGGACCAAAGGTACCACGATAAAGTATTTTTCCCTAAGGATAAAGAAAGATTGACATGCACATGGGGTGAGGGGATATGACTATATGAGATATCTGGAGAAATCTTGACCAGGCAATGTTGTGTAGTCATGGATGTGTACAAAACAAGCAAGAAGGGAAAAAACTGAAACAACAAGATGGCAAAGAATAAGGTTGTTGAATTAAAAAAAAACAACATAATATACCATAAAGATAGGTTATTGAATAAGCACAATTACAACTTGCAGACTACGCCAAACATGATGTGAAGCTACATTTCAAATGGTTTAAAGAGGGTTGCTAGGAGAAGTCTCATGAAACTTGTTGCTGGAATGATGTGGTTGAAAGACAATTAATGAAAAAAGGTTCGTCTTCAAGAAATGGCAAGAAATCAAATGATGATCTAAACTTCCATGTAATGGTGAACTATAAAATAAGTTGGGCTCAAAGAGAAAGAAAGAAATCAACAAATCTGCTAAGGAAGGCAAGTAGAGATATGTTGGGTAAATTAAGAGTAACAACATAAATTTGCTTCTAACTGTGATACTAAAGAAATATGATTAAATTTTGTTAAATGCAAACTTTACTGGAGTTATTTTTCCAAGAGAATGATCATTAGAGAGTTGGCCTGCATACCATAGTTCAACTCAAACAACTGAGTTAGATGGTTTTAAAAAGGATGGAATAGTTAAGGCACTAGGTTCAAAACAAGTATTAGGCCTATATCTCTGTACAAATTGCCTCCAGATGCTATTATTTTAATTGATGAGTATAGAGTTAAATTTAAATTAGACTCGTTGATTAAACTTTGGAAGATAAGAGTCTAAAACAGTCAAATCAAAGCAAAAGTACATGGGAATAGGGAATTACTGAAAACAAAAATGAAAACGAATTCCCGAGGAAAATCCATTTCAAGAGATACTAAAATATGATGCTTCTGGTTATGTTACATGTATTATATAGAAGAGATGGATAGATGAAGATATATCAATAAATTTACAGTGGTGTGGATGTGGCGGCAGCGCTTATGCCCTTCTTAACACCTGAGTGACGGTGGTCACTGTCCCCGGTTGGCAGTTTTGCTTGTTGCTTTTGCCGGCATGTGCGCCCCCCCCCCCCCCCCCCCCCCCCCTCTCTTCAGGGGAAAAAAAAAGATCCTGCATAAAATCTGCAGGAAAAAAGAGAGTTTCACTTCATAGCATTCCCAGACAAGAAAGTTGCAAGCTAAAGCTGATGCACAGAATAATTTCAGTAGCACAACTCCACAATGATCAGTACAAATGCTTATAAGTTCAACTACCTGTTGTGGTGTCATCCGCCTCCATTCCGCAGACTCCGGATTTTCAGTTCCATCACCGGACAGATCGTTCAGCTGTGGACCGATTCCCATTTAAACAACATATCGTCATGATCGACGTCATCACCATTGTCATCTAAGTCTTGTCCCACCAAGACGGGGTCGATTGCAGAGAACCCTCCGACAAGCTGTCAACCTGGAGTCAACCCTCCAAGATTGGTGTAAAAAAGTCCAACCAAGACGACTTGGCACGAGAGAGACAATGGGAAGATACCAAAAAGGCCAGTTGGTGGGTAGGAAGACCTACCCTATTGGTTAGGCAATTTGGCCTCATGCAACCAGAGGGCAGTTGTCGTAATGCAAAGTTGCTTCTGCATACTTCAATTTGCAGCTACTTGTGGTTAAGCGCGTAATCCCAAGACAGCAATTTGGTTTCTAAAAGTAAGAGAAGGGGATTAATGAATAAGGATGTAAGATTCCATTGACAATCTGAAATGAGAGAAACAAGTAAGACAGCTTACAGTGAGGAATTGAAGAAAAATGTTGAGACTAAATTAGATAAACAAGTAAAAAGACTACATTGAGGAAACAAAGACAAAAAAAAAAGAGGGTAATTGTGACTTACCCCCCAAAACTTATATGCTAATTAGTAAGTCACCCCCCTTTTTTACCCCCCTAATTTGACTTACCCCTCCAAATTACTATATGATAATTAGCCAGAATGGGGGGTATGCCTAAATATCATATAATTATGGGGGTGTATGCCTGAATATTATCTAGTTATGGGGGTGTAAAAGAGGGGTGACTTACTAATTAGCATATAATTTTGGGGGGGTAAGTCAAAATTACCCAAAAAATATCATATTAGGGTATACTAATGAATAAGATACAATATCGCAATAACAATCTGAAATGAGATAACCGATATCATTAAAAATACCCTCAATCAAAAAGAAAGGAGATGATTTGATCAGACCACCTCTAGACACAAAACTCTTAAAAAGACAACTAAAAGAATTTTTTGCTCGATGCACAGAGAAAAACAAAGGCATGAAACAGATCGAAGGTATATGAAAGTCCTAAAAGAAAATAAAATGCAACTCAAACCAATAATTAAACTTAACAATAAATCCTGATTTGAATCAATTAGCCTGTATGGTGAGCTACTAATGTGACACCTCCAATAAAACAAAAGGAGAGAAGGTGCTATCAGCGAAACTCCCATCATCAATTTTGGCCTCCCATGAATCAGATAAACACACGGATCAAGCTTAACTGGGATTATGAAGGCACATTTTTTACCACCACAGGTGTTGCAGCGTGACTGTTACCAAGTCAAAAGTCGGGGAAAAATCAGCTACAAGAAAAGTTCAAAAAAATAGGAAAGAGTTGATAAGTCAAGTAAGAGTAGAGAAACAAAGTATAAAATTTTAAAATATTTTTATATATAGACATATCAACATGTTGTTTGAGTAGTACATGAGAGGATTAAAAATTTAAAACACGAAACCCGTGATGTTTTCACAAAATCGTGACTTTTTCAAAAAAATCAAGGAAGAGTCGCATAAGTGAACGTTTACCAAGCAAATCGCAACTAAAACAAACCATGACTTGTTCAAAATTTGGAGTTTTAGGTTACAGAGGATGCATCCACCATCACCCCGACCATGTTCGAGCTGGGTTTGCGGCCCACCTCTCATGTGTGGCATTGGTGCTCAGAAGAATGGTCGGGGTCACCATTGTAGTCACTATCGTCACGTCCATTATTGGCATTGTTGCTATCAGCATAGTTAGATAGAGAAGGAAAGAGACAAGATTTGATGGAGGGCATGAGTGAATAAATGTGAAAAGAGAAGATAAAAAAGGCAAATTTCTCGATAAGCAGGAAGTAGAACAAGTGCCAAAAGAGCTGCATGAAAGTACCCAAGCAGTAATGGCCCACAAGACTCACATGACCATCATGCTCGTGTCACAGTAGGTGGCATGACCCCATATCCATGTAGGATTGTCAGCCAGGTCGGCACTATAACTTGAGTGTGAGGTTTGCATCCGAGGAACATGAGGTGGAGGCCAAATATCATATTCATGCAGAAAATATATTCTTAATTCGTGAACTGTACTAGTAGAGCTACTGGCCGGTTATGTATCAAGATGGAATCACATCCCAGAGTGCACTTCTAATGTTCTTGTCAATCTCTTTAACTTTTTAGGGCCCCTCCATCGAGGACTGAACTGACATCTAGTAGTAGTTCTTAGTTAACAATCTTGACAGCATTTTTTGGATGCTATGAACTATAATTTGTTGGTCTTGATAAATATGTTATTATGAAATAGTGGTGCTTTGAATATTCGTATTCTTTTATCTAAACAGCAAGGGCAGCATTAGCTCATTTTACATATTTGATTTTTCATATGTTAATACTCCCATCATAATGACCATTGGGAAAAAAAAAGAGGATGATTTGATCACAAGCCATACATCAACTGCAAGTACTACACCACCTTTGAACATTGTGAGCAGGGAGGACAAACGGAGGAATTTACCGTATTTACTATTTCTAAAAAGTGTTGGAGAGAATCTCAGATTATAAAAGATTATCAATATTTGCTTTGAAACCCCTAGATTGAAGATCAAAACTTTTTAGGTATGCTTCAAAAGAATGGTATTTTATATCATACGTGAAAAACTGGTATTGTGTTTAAATTTCGTTTTGACCTACGGCATGTTAATTGTACCTTACTTGAAAGCATTACCCTATATCGTGACTTCCGTTCTTCCCTCCAATGCATCTTAAGCATGAAAGAAGAGAGAAAGGAAGAAACATGCATGTCAAGAGAGGGGCAACCGGTTAAGTTGGAAGGAACAAGGATAGCTGGCCATCCAAAAGGCTTAACTTAGGAGGACAACCCTTCTCCTTTATTACAAGAGGGAGTACAAGCACTTATCGGTCAGGGAGTATCAGCTTGGATCGGTGGGATTCTAGTCCAATAAAATAAATAGAGCATATGACTATTTCATCAATCAATTCCTCAGTTTTTCTTATGTGTTGCGTTAGTATGCTATGATTGTCTTGGTGAGATGGCTCAATTCAATCATATCCTGCACTAGAAATATTAAAGTTAGACCAATTACTATTTACTGTCTCCCTTAAGTTGAACTCTCTTACCTTCACTTTTTATTTTTTATTTACTTGATGTACACATCACAGTGGTGTTGCAAAACTAAAATACTGCTATCTTTGTCGAAGTGGTCCTACTCTCCGTTTTCAAGCTCATCTAACCTTTATCGATGGGATGAATCATGAATGTGTGATAACTGTGCATCTGCACTTAAAAGCCTCCCTGCATCTATTTTGGATAAATAACTCTTTATGATATGCTCTCATATTGCTCCATCATATAACCACCAGTGTGCTTTTAGTTGCATGTGTTTTGCCCACAACCAGGATACTGACCGCAACAGGTTTGACCCTCGTGCTTGGCAATGCATATTTGTTGGTGTGAAACCCAATGAATTTTTATCAGTTGAGATGTGCATCTTTCCTTTCAAGCAATTTTCCGTCTCCACCTTCCATTTGGATCCCAAAATCCCATTGGGTCATTCCTGCTATTATACTTTCCATTTCAAAGGAACATATTTCTTTCAGCTACATGCCATCTTCTTCCTCAAAAATCAACCACCACCCCTGACTCACCATCATTGCCTACTAACACAACCTATTAACCCATTAATCCCAATCCTAATCCATCTCCACCAACAGGCTGTGTACCACCATCTCCACCAATAGCTATCCTGCCTAAACGTCTACTCATTACCTTAGCTTCTTTAAGAAGCCCTACTACACCCTCAACACTAGAACCACTCAACACTCTTCAGGTACTCTTTATCCAATGATTCCCATATCCAATTTCAACAACTATTCTCATTTAACTTTTCTATCAGCCATCTCTTCTCAAAATGAGCCCACAACACATATTGATTCATTGAAGCAACTACGCATGCACATTGGCTTGAGGCTATGTCAGCAGAACTATCCATACTACTCCTATCTAATGGAAACATCATATTGGTAACAAGTGGGTCTTCACAATCAAATACTTATTGATGGATCCAGTGAGGGTAAACAAAGCTCATTTGGACTATTCTCATATGGATAATTATGATTAGACAGACACATTTCGGTGCATGAGAGGAAGGACTTGGCTGGAATGGGAGTTTTGATAAGATTCAGGAGATTTTTCAAATTTCTGGAGGTAAGATTTGATATGGATTTGATCTGAAATTATATTGTTGGAAATTGTCTATGGCTCTTGAAAAGTAATCCAGAACAAGTCTCTACCCAAGGTAGATCAGGATCAAAAAAATGATTTTAAAAGATCTAAGAATTTCTTAGGGGAGTACTATAGTATTGATAATAAATTCTATAGCAAAAATTTTAAGCGATGATGGATTTGTGATTTGTGAGGCTTCAAAGTAGATTTAGGCTTATTGATGGAAGTAGAAGACAACCTACACTATGATCAATGAAGATAAAATTAACATAGATACCGAAATTTAAAAAATATAGAATAAACAGAAATAAGTAATAACCTTACAATGAGAATAAGGGATTGGATTAGCAGAAGCATCACACTTCTAGCAAGAAACCAAGGAGTTGCACCTTACGGTTTCCTAGGCATTGAGCAAAGGATCGGAGTAATTTCACCAAAGCTTATTGTAATGAAAATATGTAGCAAATAACGAGAAGACTCAAGAGTTGATTGATGAATTTGGTGTCCAGAGGACCATATTAGCACATCAATAATTGCGAGCTTTCACTACTATGCTAGTCAGCTTCTATAAGGTTTATCCCTCCAATTTTCCTAGGAATGGTTGGTTTTCCTTTCACTTTCCATGGGACTCTGATTCCCAATTGAATTTGAATTCAGAGTCCATTTCAAAATGAAATTCCTAATATATCAGAATTTGGCCAAATTTTCATGGATTTAGAGTCCAAACAATAGTGAAATGGAGCACTTTCACAAAGACTCATCCTAATATAAGATAAAAGGCACAACCCCTGCTTAGGGCATATTTGGATGCTTGGATCCTCCCTTTCCTCCTTATATGGTCACATGTCCCTTCTCTTTACCAGGTAAACCTTGCCAAGTAAGGCCTTTCTTTCTTCCTTTTTTCTCATCTTCTCACACATCAAAAGAGTTGTGTAACAATTGCGACAGAAATTAGCTATATGCCATTGTTTCTTATAGAAGACAATTGGTCATATGATGAGCATGAAGAGAACGTCTAAATGGAAAATAAGGAACTATAGTAGGCTTTGCCCCCAGAGATTTTCATGATTGCTAGATGCCGGTCTCCTCAAACAATGCACATCAAGAGAGAGTTAGCCATCATTCTCACTGGGGAGCATACACATTTTCATTGATACAAATCTAGCAAAGAAGATCAAGTGTCTGACAGATTGATATCAAATGATGAGCCCTTTGAAGTCATGGTAGCCAATGGGGAGCGCCTAACCACTCAAGGTAAACACTACAACTTGCCCATGTTTGTGCAAGGATTTACTATCAAAATTGACCCATATTTGTTTTCTCTTGGTGAGTGCAATGTGGTGTTGGGAGATTATTTGCTTTGCATCCTAAGCCCTATTTTATTAGATTTTTCTATACTATCTAACCAATTCACATATCAGGAGCAACAATATTCCTTAAAATGATCAAGGGCTCCTCTTACACAGATTGTCAGCAATCACTCCATCGAAAGAATGCTGACAAAAGGCGTAACTGCTATGTACCTGAAACTATGTTCAATATAGGAGATTAGGTAAGAGGCGATATACCACTTGTTCTGCAGAAATTGTTGAAGACTGACATATTTTCTAAACAATAAGGGTCTTCCGTTGTCGACCTCATGACTATTGCATTCCTTTATTGCCAAGAAGTCGCCCTCCAAAGTGTTTTTTGGTAGGTACAAGTGGAATACTTGGGACATATGTCACATATCATATCCTAAGTAGGTGTCATGACAGATCCTCATGAGATATCCTGTATATTAGGTGACCCACCCCTGAAAATATGCGTACTTTGAGAGTATTCTTAATGCTGACAAGGTATTACTGAAAATTTGCTAAGGATTATGGCAACATCAGTGCACCCTTGATTGCTCCTCTAAAGAAGGATCCCTTGACTAGAATACTAAAGCCAACTTGAAGTTCAATGTCCTCAAGAAAGCCACAGCCTCGACACATGTTCTAGCTTCACCATATTTTCAAGATATTGAAGACCAAGTGCTATGTATCAAAAAACAAACTTCGTGTTGTGCTTATGCAAGGAGTCCGACCATTGGGCTTTACTAGTAAGGCGCTATCCATATGAGAAGGAGATGATGATTAGCATTTATGTAGAGAATACGTGGAGGCTCTAGTTGATTTGTCGGCATTTCAAGATCCATACGAATAACTGCAATTTAAAATATGGACCAACGCATATTTATTGAGATTCAGCAGAGTAGGCTAACAAAACTCATGGGCTCTAATTATGAGATCAAATACAAGCAAGGCACTAAAATTTCAGCAGATGATGTGCAGTCATGAAAAATAGGTGAATTGCTTGTTGTTTCTTATATGTCCTACTTCAATGGAACAAGTTTGAGATGATACAGAGTCGGATGAATCCTTATAAGCCATGAATCACATGATTAAAGAATGGCCCAATGGGCTATCACCTTATATTTTTCTAATTTGCTACTATACTATAAAAATAGGGTGGTGTTTGGGGATCGTTCTAAGTGGCAGTCCAAGGTTTTGCAGTTGTTGCATAATTCCATAGGTTGGGCATTCAGGATTCAACAAGGTATATAAAAACAAATTCCACAATTTTTTACTAGAATGGATGAAGACATTGAAGAGATACATCAAGAGCCACATTTCTGCATGTGATGTATGCCAAAGAAATAAAAGTGAGTCAATTGCTCCTCCGAACTTCCTACAGCCCTTTAGCAATTTCTAATTGCATATGGTCTGGCATATCTATAGGTTCTATTGAAGGGATACCGTCAACGCATGAAAAATTACTATACTGGTAGTGGTGGATCTTCTCTCCAAGTATGCTTACTTTATTCCACATGCTCATCCCTGTATTGCCTCACAGATTGCTCCGTTATTTGTGAGGCATGTCGTCAAGCAATAAGGGATGCCCACAGTGATAGAGATGTGGTGTTTATAGTGCCGTTTAGAAGGAGTTGTGTTGTATACAAGGAACCAAATTATTTATGAGTTCAGCTTACCATCCTCAAGCAAATGACTAGACTAAAGATGCCTGGAGAAAACTCTGGTGGTTCACCAATCAGCAAGTCGAGTGCTGGTTAAAATGGATTCCATAGGTGAAGTGATGCTATAATACTTATTTTTATGTCTCAACCACTTGATGACGAATTTACCATATGTGAATTATCCTGCGATATCAAGCGGAACGAATATGTTTTGTGGGACCACATTAGTTTATGCTCCTCCCTTCTCTGAGAGAAAAAATGATATAATTTCTGAATTATTTACGATCACTTTAACCAACAACAATACTCACTTAAATCCTTCGCACCTATGTTCGTAAGTTGAAGTGGAGCTAAATGATCGAGATCGAGTCCTTCACTTGCTTAAGGAGAATTTCAATGTCGATCATGCATGGATTAAGCATCAGGAAGATAAGCATCAGATAGAACGGTCCTTTGAGACCAGAGCTATGGTTTATTTGAGACTGCAGCTATATCAACAAGCCACTATAGTTGTTCGTAGTAAGCTAAAGTCGTCACTCGGCTTTAGTGGAGCTTACAAAATTATTTAGAAAATTGGACATATTGCATACAGACTCGATCTACTGAGTGGGTTAAAAATTGATGCAGGCCTGATCAGCACCATCAGATCATCGCTGCATCTTCAGTTCGTCGCCAGAGAGTTTTATTTCAGTCATTTTATTTTATGCATGGAAGACATTATCCATTTGAGGACTTATAGCCGTTTATTTCAGTTTTTGGCCCATTTTCTATGTTTTTGGCCTAATTTCTGCACTTAGTACTAGTTATGTTCTTGCCTAATTCATGGGGGATGTCCATGATCTCATCCGAGGGCTTTTCGGATTGAATCCGAATCTTCTCGAGTGAGTTTTCTGCATGTTATTAATAAATTCTGGGTGTGTGTATTTGCGGGGTACCGACGGACGAGATTATGTCTCGAAACCGAGGGTTAGATAGCAAAATAACTTAAATTTGATGATGTGGCATCAACTGGGCTTCAATTAGGGCTTGTCCGTCCCTTGCCTGTGCGGAAACCGAGCCAATCCGCCCCCTCTTCCGTCCCCTCTCTTCTCTCTCTCTTCTTCCCCTTATTTCTCTCTCTTTTCCTTTCCTTTCTTAGCCCATTGCATCCCCACCATTCCCCCTTATTTCCCTTTGATCATGGCCATCCAAAAAGAAACCCTAGTTCTACAAAAAGGGGAAGATAGAAGAAGATTTCAGATTTTGATGCTTGCTGAATTTTGTGCATCTTCGTGAGAGCTTCCGGGAGAGACGCGTGTCCCCGACTATGTTATCAAAGTCGGGACTAGTCGGCGACTAGTCCCCGACTAGTCCCTGGGCGGCATTTTGCCGACCGATTAATTTCGATTCCGTCATTGCTGGGCGGAATCCCGACTAGTCCCCGACTAGACCCGACTAGCCCGACTAGTCCCCGACTAACGACTGCCGACTAGTCCCCAGGCAGCATTTTGCAAGCAAATTTTTTTTTTGAAAGGAGTCTGCGCAAGCAATTTTGTTTGGATTTTTTACATTGGCTCAAAGTCTTGAGTCGCAAGACTCACAACTATGGCTCTTCCCTGTAATCATCTGTTAAGCACCTGAGAATCTCAGATAAAAACATAGACAAATAATTAGTTTATTTGTTGATATCCATATAACCCTATAATCAAAATTGGGGTTGTTCACTGATTAAACATCATCAAACAAATATTGTGATGAATTCTTAGTTCTGAGTCTTTTGACATGGGCATGAAGCCAATACAACTGTGTTATGTTTGACTGTTACTTATGTAGTTATACCCATGCTGTGAAGTGTGAAGGTATGTATTGTTATTAACCGATTAATATCATATACTTATTGACATTATGCTTGTTCAAATATCATATATGTTTAGGGAGGGGTTAGAATAAGTTTTGGCCGACTAGTCCCGAATTAGTCCCGACTACCGACTTTGACTGCATAGGTCCCCGACCCTCGCCGCATCAGCGACTTCGCCTCGCGACTACCGACTTTGACTGCATAGGTCCCCGACCCTCGCCGCATCAGCGACTACCGACTTTGACTGCATAGGTCCCCGACCCTCGCCGCATCAGCGACTTCGCCTCGCGAAGGCCTTGGCTTGTTCTTCCGAAGGATCCGGCTTCTCACGACGTCCGGCCTTGCTCCGTGTGCAGGATCATCGGCGCATCCTCGCAATCGACCCACGACGGTAAATCCCAAGCAGTATCTATCCTTTATCTTATTTTCCCATCGCATCCGCATCGTTTTTCTTTTGTTTCCATTGCCTCCGCTTCGCATCGCAGCCATAACCGCCCCGTTTCATCGCTAGTTGAAGCCCTAACATATGCCTACTTAGTAGATTTGCTATCTTTAGTCTGTCGGTCACCCTTGCAAGCATATTTAGCCTATTTTTAGTGAAAATCTGATGCAAACATATCTTTAAATTTCAATATCTATTGCTGCGATTTAATCTTTTATATGCTGAAATTAGTTTTTGTGATAATATTGCGTCTTTTATTGTTCAATCTTAAATCTCCTTTATGTTGATTGCATGGACCGTTAGAACTGCGTGAGATAATTTATGTTTACTGTCTTTTGAGTTATACGACGCTATATTGATCACTAAATCCTAGTTATTGACCAAAGGGAACCCTAAAAGGGTTTAAGATTGTAGTACACCTTATCGGCGCCTGTATCAAGTTGGTATCAGAGCAATCTGACGCCATATCCTATCATAGCGTCCGATCCCATTATTCGCTTGATCCACTAGATACCCACACCTATAAAGAATTTGTTAAGCTATATAAATCTTTTGAGCCATGTCCTACTCTTTTCCCGAGATCTCCGATGGAACATAGATACTCATATTTGATTCGAGATCGAGCCCATGACCTAGATCTATCTTCCAAGCCTTTTGTTCAATGGACTTTACGGAGTCCTTCAGTGTCATCCTTGAAAGCCAGCTATATTGAAACCTAACTCTTACTTGACGATATTGAGGATGAGTTGACATGGAGAGAGAAGCAGCACCAGAGGCTTACCAGATACAGCAGGCCACCACCTCCAGCAGAGCCTCCACCTCCTGTGGAGCACCCGGTTCCACCAGTGGCACCACTTGAGGAGCATCCACCTCCTGTGGAGCTTCCTCGTCCAATGTCTACGGAGGAGCCACCTCTTCCGTCAGCGACTCCAAAGGAGTTCCTTTCACCTTCTCCAGTGTCTACAGAGGTGCCACCTCCTCCTTCAGCGACTCCAGAGGAGTTCCTTCCACCTTCAGCAGTGCCTACAGAGAAGCCCCTTCCTCCGATAGTGACTATAGAGAGGCTTCTCCTACCTTTTACAGAGCTTACAGATGAGACACCTCCTCCTGTAGTTCTTCCTACAACAGAGACACCCGTTGAACCTTCGTCTTCTGTGGAGCTTTCATCACAGCTGCAGTCAGAGCCAGTTGGGGAGTTTCAGACAGCTGAGCCACTTGCGCGCTTTGACTTTGTTGGGACTGACCGACCACCTACCGCTCGTGTGCTTCTGTTTATGTACTTCAGTAGCTTCTGGCCCTCGCTCGACGCCAGCACTCTCTTCGCGAGGGGCCCAGAGGTTGTTGATTGTCCGAGACATCACTTGTTGGGAATTCATCACCAGATCCAGGCACAGCGACGATCCCATGGTGGTGGTCTCCCTCCTGCTACCGGCGATGTCTTCCGGCGTAAACTCGAGGACGAGTTTTTCGCAGCGGAAGCGATTGATGCAGGCCTGATCAGCATCATCAGATCATCGTTGCATCTTCAGTTCGTCGCCAGAGAGTTTTATTTCAGTCATTTTATTTTATGCATGAAAGACATTATCCATTTGAGGACTTATAGCCGTTTATTTCAGTTTTTGGCCCATTTTCTATGTTTTTGGCCTAATTTCTGCACTTAATATTAGTTATGTTCTTGTCTAATTCATGGGGGATGTCCATGATCTCATCCGAGGGCTTTTCGGATTGAATCCGGGTCTTCTCAGGTGAGTTTTTTGCATGTTATTAATAAATTCTGGGTGTGTGTGTTTGCGGGGTACCGGCGGACGAGATTATGTCTCGAAACCGACGGTTAGATAGCAAAATAACTTAAATTTGATGATGTGGCATCAATTGGGCTTCAATTAGGGCTATGTGGGCTTCAATTAGGGCTTGTCCGTCCCTTGCCCGTGCGGAAACCGAGCCAATCCGCCCCCTCTTCCGTCCCCTCTCTTCTCTCTCTCTCTTCTTCCCTTTATTTCTCTCTCTTTTCCTTTCCTTTCTTGGCCCATTGCATCCCCACCATTCCCCCTTATTTCCCTTTGATCTTGGCCATCCAAAAAGAAACCCTAGTTCTACAAAAAGGGGAAGATAGAAGAAGATTTCAAATTTTGATGCATGTTGAATTTTGTGCCTCTTCGTGAGAGCTTCCGGGAGAGACACGTGTCCTCGACCCTCGCCGCATCCGCGACTTAAGGCCTTGGCTTGTTCTTCCGAAGGATCCGGCTTCTCACGACGTCCGGCTTTGCTCCGTGTGCAGGATCATCGGCGCATCCTCGCAATCGACCCACGGCGGGAAACCCCAAGCAGTATCTATCCTTTATCTTATTTTTCCATCGCATCCGCATCGTTTTTCTTTTGTTTCCATTGCCTCCGCTCCGCATCGCAGCCATAACCGCCCCGTTTCATCGCTAGTTGAAGCCCTAACGTATGCCTACTTATTAGATTTGCTATCTTTAGTCTGTCGGTCACCCTTGCAAGCATATTTAGCCTATTTTTAGTGAAAATCTGATGCAAACCTATCTTTAAATTTCAATATCTATTGCTGCGATTTAATCTTTTATATGCTGAAATTAGTTTTTGTGATAATATTGCGTCTTTTATTGTTCAATCTTAAATCTGCTTTATGTTGATTGCATGAACCGTTAGAACTGCGTGAGATAATTTATGTTTGTTGTCTTTTGAGTTATACGACGCTATATTGATCACTAAATCCTAGTTATTGACCAAAGGGAACCCTAAAAGGGTTTAAGATTGTAGTGCACCTTATCGGCGCCTGCATCAAAAATCCACCTTGTTTTCCATGACTCTTGTTAGAGTTTGGAATATAACGATGTTTTCCATAAAATGGCCAATGGTTTAATATATACAAGAGTGGTATGAGTTCACCATATATAGGTATGAGTATAAGCCTACCCTATCCTACACAAAGGTAAATACAAGTATCTCTAACACCCCCTCCAAACTCAATACAGATCAACCACATAGAGTTTGCCAAGCAAATAGTGAAAGCGTGCACATATATGAGTCTTGATAAAGAAGTTTGTGAACTGCTCAGTAGAAGATACGTATGGAAGCGGTAGAGTAATAGGCCTTCTTGCGTCGTTCTCGTGCGCCTCCTAAGTCCTTTGTCGTCCGACTATGCCTCTTGAGATCACCGCAGTGCCTTCTGTCTCTCTCGGTGCTCTGTCTGAGAGTCCAACTGCTCCCGGGGATCTGGTGACGGATCTAGAAGACCTTAAAGTCCCAAGAGGAGCTCCGATACCATATTAGGGTGAATAGAATGAGTTGATTACCATGAGAGGGTTAATGAACCAATATATACAAGAGTAGTATGAGTCCACCATATACAGGTGAGAGTATAAATCTACCATCTCCAATCCTACACAAAGGTATGTTCTAGTGTCTAACATCTCTAACTTGAAGAAAAGGGTGTGTCCCTATGTGACCAGTCCCTTGACTTACCAGCCATTTCTGAAGATGGCGCACTTCATAAATAACATGTGGTTATAGTGGATAAACAGATAGTCAAGAAGTAATAAAATTGTGACTAAAGCCCTGGTTCAGTGGGCCCATCCTTCGCCGGAAGATGTTATGTCCGAGTATCTGCATAAGCTTCGGGAACGTTTTCCAGAACTCCGACATTGCGGACACGGTTGATTTCAAGGGGGTAGAATGATATCCTTTCCGGGTTACCAAATTGGGTTTCCCATTCCTTGAAGGATATGCCTTACTTATTTTGTTTTCTTTTCATAGAAGCTATAAATTGTAAGCCATGAATAAAATTGCTCCGAGTTTTTCTCTTTTCTCTTTTAATTGGACCAAAGATCCCCTCGAAGCGATCGATTTCTTCTCTCTTTTTTCTTTTTTTCTTTTTTTTGGTTACATTGAACGATTTCTTTTGGAATGGAAGAAGCATTGTATTCCGAGGGCAACATTTTCCTCGTTTTCCACCATAATTCGCCGCATGAAGACAAGGGGGAAACCAAACAAAGCACTATAATTGGAGGGAGCTTGAGTTCACCTGAGGCATTTTGCCAGGAGCCAGGGATATGGATCATCGAAGCCAAAAACATCTTTAAATATCGAACCTTCGTAAAAAAAAAAAAGACAAAAGAAATGAGCGAGAGAGGCAAAACCCTAGAGCGGTCGATCGCTGGACTTGAAGTACCTTGCTGTAAGGATTGATGAGGTAGATGGCGGCGTTCCGTCGGTAACCCTGGAGCGGCGCATCCATCGCGGCGGCGCTCCTCGGTGCCGTCGGGAGGGGGAGGGGGAGGGGGAGGGGCAGGTGGGTAAATTTAACGGACGCCTGAGTGCGGACGTATTTATTTATTCAGGGGCGGGATGAACCCGCGAGTTCAGGACCATGTCTCACGTGTGGAGCCTGTGTGCGGTCGACCGATTTGACCAATAAATTTTGGGGAAATGTGTAAGTGGGCCCGACAACAAATCACTTGGGTGAACAGGACCCACTAAGTTTTATTTAGCCTAAGATATCCAATTTCTCTTCATAAACACAAAAATATCCTCAGCTATTACCTACTCTCATTCTCCCATCTCTCTAGAGTCGCGGTAGCGAGCAGCGGCGATGGCGAGTGTGAACAACAGGTGAACAAGACCTCGAGGTGTAGCCGCTCACGCCACCACCCCGATGGCGGCAAGCAGCGAAGACGAGTGCAGCGGAGACGAGTGGGTACGGATTCGGTTTAGGGTTTGGTTTAGATCTCAAGTCTAAGGTTCATCCCATGGCCCATAAATTTTGGGTTTAGGTTAGGTTTAGATTCGGTTCGACGACTGCAATCAGTGATTCGATGGTTCAAAGGTTCGCTGGTTCGGTGGCGTGCAAAAAAATTTTGAATTACTGTGAAGGGCATTTTCATCCACAGCATGTCAAAGTCCTTTAACTAAACCGGATCCTATGTCGAGGACGTACGATTCACTAAGTCCCCCATAAGTTTTCCGCACATACGAATTGACCATGTTACCCTTGTTTGCCATGGGCAATGCCGTAATAGAGAGGCATTATACCTAAACTTGGATGAAATCAAGAGAGCTTGTATTTGCACGGTGAAATTAACTTTTCATACACTGGTTTTTCAATACACTCTATCCTTCTTTTTTTTTTAAATTATCTCGTAGTATATACACCACACAGTTTCTATAAATCCTAGGATAACATCCACCTTTCTTAATACACTCAATCACTTTCTCTTTTTTTCTTCCTTCTCGCACCCCCAACTCTAGCCCAATCCCCCTTTCTCATCTCCGCCCCGACTACTGGTGAGCTCCTTTTTGCCCTTGATGTCATAGGATCCATCTCTGACAACACCACCGTCGATCTCATCTTTGTCCCATTGTTATTAGTTCTGTAGTTGTTAGCATAACACACTATTACTTGTTTTGCCCTTGTTGGCCAAATACATCGATATCTGTTAGATCCTAGTCGGCAGAATAGATCCCGAATCGAAAGAAAAAAAATAATATTTTATCGCCTCCATGTCTGCTCTCTTCTAGATGACCAGTCGTTTGTCCATACTAGAGAGATGTGAAGGTTAGAGAAAAAAATGTTTGTGATTGTTAGAGAAAAGAGATGTTTAAGGTTAGGCAAATGAGTTGAAAAAAATGTGTAGAGAGCAATGTCTCATGAAATCAATCACCCCATAGTTTTATTTTATTTTTTTGACAGAACCGTCCCCATAGTTAACTTGGCTCGCAAGCCGCTCGCTCAATCTTTCGACCGCCTTTCATTATATGCCGAAAATGCCCTCACCGGCTCAAGGCAATTACCAAAGGCTCCACCGCCTTCAGCCCCTGTTAAAAGGACCCACGACTCATCCCTCAAAACCCTATCAGCTGGGAAATCTCGATGCGCCTACCCTCCGCCGAACCGTCTGATCCGCCGCGATCTCTACCGTGAGATGACGGAGTTGGCGGCCGCTGCGGCATCGTTCCCCGTCGTCTTCTTCGACGGGGACCGGGAGGTGGATGTCGGGCCGGTCGCCGTGCACCCATCCTTGGGGTTCAGGAAGTTCCAGGCGCTCATTAGTCAGAAGATCGGAATCGCCCCCAACCAGATCTCCACGTCCCTGGTCCGCCGCAAGAAAGCCAGGTTGACGCCGGAGATCCGCCGCAAGGTGCCGATCGACGAGTCCTCGGACTTCTCCGCGATCGCCCGTGAGCGGGATTGCTTCGTCCTCGCGGTCCTGAGGCGGTCAAGGGGGGAGCGGAGGGGCGGGAAGGCGCGCAGGGACGGCCACCCAGGCGGCGCGGGAGGCGCGGAGCAGGACAGGAGCGCGGCCTCCGGCTCGCCGCAGAAGACGATCCTGAGGAGAAGCCCCGGCGTCGACCCCGCGCTCGGTGGCGGTCTGATTCCAGAGGCCACCCTCCAGGTGGGGTTGTGGGGCTTCGAGAGCCAGCTGAGGAACCTGCAGAGGCAGAGGGAGAGATACCTCCTGTCGACGTCGGTGTGCTACCCGGCGGCGGCGGCGGCGGCGGCGGACGGGTACCTTCGGAGAACCGTGGCCGCCAGGCCGCCGGATGAGGCGGCGCCGGCGGTGTGCGAGGAGTGCCTGGGGGCGACGGAGGAGGGGAGGGCGCCGCCGTTCCACTGGTGTGTCTACGACGCGGTGACGGAGGGGTTCCGCTCGCCGGTGGGGCCCATTCAGAGGCCCTCAAAGAAGTATGTCGAAGCTTCCGCTTAGGTGGCTGAACGCCGAGGCGTGCGTTTTTTTCTTATTAATTGATACTAATTAAAAGGAAAATTATAGAAAAAAAGTTTTTTTTTTTTTTTTTTTGAGGAAATGGGTGTTAATTCCATTAGGATACAACTTGGGCGAGCCAACCGAACCCAACCCAACTCGATCAAAACATTAATTTGAGCAGGCTTGGGTTAGGATTTTACTGGTTGGATTTGGATTGGAAAATACCAACCCGACCTCAATTCGGTCAGACTTAAGCAGAGACTTTGGGCAACCCAACCTAACTCGAAATCAGACCATTTAGTAAATAATATTTAATAAAACATAATATTGATTAGGTCCGATCAGAATCCATCTATTAGATTATTCGTTGAATACAAGTTGAGGTCGCACTGTGATGGAACTTTGATAGATATTTATTCCGCTTCTAATGGCCATTATTAGATGAGCATTTATCCATCGAAGCATCACCTATATAAGAATGCAAGGAATTACTTTATGTATTGTATTATCGCAAAAGAACTGTTATATGTTGATTATTTATTCTCTACTGTGTGGAAACCGGCTAACCCACCCGCACAACCTGATTAGCCCCGACAGATTGGCTTTGGGCTAAGAAAGTTCAACGCAACCTTGGGTTGGGTTGGGTTCGACTTGGGCAACGGATTCAACTTCTTGGGGCATGGGTTGATCCCTCAACCCGCCCGAGTTACGGCCCTAACTTCCATACAACACATGGGGTTAACAAGCACGACACTCATAAGATCCCATTAAGGGAAGGTCCCAAAATCATGAGTTAATACCGAACTTGTCCCCCTTTTTCTTCCCTTCTCTCTCGATCAGAGTCAGCGACAGCAGCAGCGATAGCTGAGCGGCGACATCGGTGACGAGCAGTAACGGGTGACGACAACCTCGGCGGCGACAACAAAGGCGGCGCAAGTCGCATCTGCTTGCTGCCGCCGAGACAGAGATGAGAGGCAATGACGACGAGCGGGTTCGATCTAGTTTGGATTAGGTTTAGGATTAGATTTAGGATTCTAGGGTTTATCCCATGGCATGTAGATCTTAGGTTTTATGGTTAGATCTAGGTTTAGGTTTTAGGATTAGGTCTATAGTTCATCCCATGGCCTATAGATCTTAGGTTTTAATATTAGATTTAGGTTTTAAATTTACTTTAGGATGATGGCACGTAAATGATAATTTGAATTGTATGGAGGGGCATTATTGTCCTCTTTTTTTAGACTTCAATGAAACTCATGTTCTGGACTGCTCACTAATGCCTCCTATTATTTTTGGGATTTGTATCCAATTCTATGCGGGTAGTAGGTACGGTATGAATTATGGGTGCGGAAGGAAAGTGTGGATTGTGTGCTTAAGCACCACATATGCGGTGAAAGAGTTATGGAGCGGATGAAAGAAAAGTATTGAAAATGAAGCGAAAACGGCTGTTGTTTGTGTGCTGTGAATTATTTGGACTTTGAATTGGTCTCTTGCAGTGTTTTTGAAACCGGACAAGAAGACAAACCGAAAAGGCATCCGGTTCGGTCCAAATCAATTCAAATCAGTGGTTCAACTGTTTGAACCATATGAAAATATATCTTTTTAAATATATATTTAGTAAATTCTTCAATGACAAGGTTTTATTCATGAGTTAACAAACAAACTAGTTTATTCAAAGACTGAACCAAAACATGTTCCGGTTCTGTCCAAACCTGTCGAATTGCCTGGTCCGGTCCGGTTTTCAAAACACTGGTCTCTTGTTGTATCATTATGCCATTTTTAATAAACGATGTGACGCAGTTGTTATAGGAATGACAATGGGACAGATTTCAAAATTGATTTTTATGATTTTTTAATAGACCTACCCCGAATCCGTCCTGTTTATAATAAGAATTTAAAATCCGAACCCGACCCATTGCCATCCCTAGCGATCACACTCCATTTCTTCATTTTGGATTATGGTGGCACTCAGATCATATTCCTTTCTCATCTGCCATTTTCTTCTCATCCCTCAAATTTGGAGGCTCCTCTTTCATTTGAATGTTCACCATATCAAATTGGAGACAAATAGATCAAAGCGATAAAGATGAATACGATACGGGATATAATTGTTAATTTTAAAAAATTATAAACAAAACGAAGGAAGATTCCATTTAGAAAATTGACGGTTGGAGCTCTCATTTCTCCATTTGTACCCCTTTTTTTTTTCCAAAATAGAGGGTAAGAGTACTCCATTTTGGAGCACTTGGTTGGATATGCTCTAAGCAAGTGCAGCAAATCAATAAGGTAGCAAAAATTATCACCTATTTGCATCATGCGTCAATTGCAACGTCGACCTTATTAACACACAATTTTTTATTTCAGGATTATCATTATAATCGCTACAACATTCGGATTATTACCATATAACCACCAAAAATTCTATTACACAAACAATTCCATTTGCATTGTGTTGGATGTGATTTGTTATTTGCTTAAAATCAACAATGATGTTTTCACTTTAATCATAATCATCCGATGAGGACGATTTTGTTCACCGTCCTAAAAGGTGACGAACAACTCTCTCTCTCTCTCTCTCTCTCTCTCTCTCTCTCTCTCTCTCTCTCTCTCTCTCTCTCTCTCTCTCTCTCCGGTCCATTTCAAGGGCTTTTGGTCATTTCACATGAACGATTTTGTTCACCATCCTATAAGGGTAGTAAACAACACCCTATGTTATTGGTCAGTTTCAAGGGCTTTTGGTCATTTCACCATAATCAATAGAGCGAAATGATATATACCCTTGAAATGGACCAATGTGTTGAACTATGGGATGTTGGCTGTTGTTTTTGGGACGGGTATCACCCCACTCCATCGCACGGATATTTTAAATACCTTACATATGGTTAGGAACGAAGGACCTCTTAGTACCTTGGCACTAGAATTTCGGGACGGCGCATTGCTTCCTCTGATCTCGGGCACTTGGTCAGCTATGTTACTAAGCAGATTGCCAAGTGGAAATCCCATCTCCTTTCTTTTCCGAGTCGGATTGCCTTACTAAAATCTGTCCTCTTTTCCTTGCCTATGTATCAATTGAGCTGTGTTTGGGTCCCGTACGGTCTCCTTGCTCACCTCAAGCGTGAAAATGCGGCGATTTCTATGGGCTAAGAGTGAGGGGAAGCATGGGATGCGTCTCGTCCATTGGGATACTATCTGCCTTCCCAAGGCGATGGGTGGTCTTGGCATTCACCGCTTAAAACCTTTTCGCGGAGCCTTGATTGGAAAAAAACTTCCAAATCCTTACAACCCTGGATTCTTTATGGACATCATTTGTTCGTACTAAAAATAATGTTTCGGACGATCTTTGGAAGTGGCCTCATCTGTCCCGGTGCTCCTGGGCCTGGCGGGCTGTATCCGAGGGGCTACCAATTGTTCAGGATCATCTCTGTCCAGTAGTCTGGAAAGGGGCAACTTTGGATATATGGCAAACCCCATGGTGTCAGTCTACCTCCATCTCTATGATGGTTGCCTTTGTTAATACGAGGTTGCCTCAATTTGCACAATATGTTCATGAGCTCTTCAATCCATCTAGTGTGTGGGATGTTGATAAATTATCTGTTATTGTCCCTTTAGATTGGGTCCCAAAAATCCGGGATATACCAATCCTTCAATTCCCTCTCAGGTACAACTACATTTGGGGAGCCAAACAGATGGCAGTTTATACCGTCGCTAAAGCCTATAATCTTCTAAAGCTTCCGTCTACTATTGCGACAAGTGCTCACTCTCGGATTTGGAAGGTGATATGGCATCTCCCAATGTGACCTCGTGTCCAGGCTTTCATTTGGAAACTATTTCATCGACGACTTCCAACCCGTGATCACCTACAGAATATTGGATTGTCCACTTCCCATCTATGCCCTCGATGTCTCTTTCTCAGGAATCTATAGAACATATTTTTTTGGTTGTCCCCCGGTGATCCAGCTGTGGGTCAAGTTCACCAACTTCACCCGCATCACCTCCATCCCATCCTCTACCCAGGAATTGGAGCTGCTCCTTTGCCAACCTCCTGGAACCATTGGTGGGTGCACTAATACTGTCAAAGCATTCATATGTTACTTGCTATGGCACATGTGGAAAGCTCAGAATACTGCCCTTTTTTTACTGACAAATGACACGGTGACAGTTACATTTAGCAATGCTATGTGCGAATTCCTTTCTTTTTGCCATGCTAACAATTTTTCTGCAGATGTTGTCTTGCGCCCAGGGGCCACTACCATTACTTTGATCGGGGTTAGGTGGTTTCCCCCGAATCTAAATGAACTAAAGCTCAATTTTGATGGTTCTTTTGATGGATCTTCACAACATGTCATAGCTGCTTTTGTACTTAGGGATCACAATGGTTGTATTTTGGCGACGGGAGCTTATTATTTACACTCCTCTTCTGTGCAGGGAGAAGAATCACAAGGATTATGGGAAGGTATTAAATTCACCGTGACAAACTTCCCACACAGGCCTTTATGGGTAGTAGGAGATTCCCTTAATATCATCAATCATCTATCTTCTGGGACGTCTCTTGATCCGATTCTTCTCGATTGCTCATCCCTTCTACATCAACTTCCACATGTCCGGTTTTCGCACATCTTCCGAGATGGCAATTCGGTCGCTGATTGGTTAGCGGGTTATGCTCGTACGACATGATGTAGAAGTGTGTGGCGATCGGGCTTTCCTATGGATGTTCTTCTGCGGGCTCCTTCAGATTGTAGTCCATGTTATTACCCTCTACATTCTCTTGTTGGCTGATGTAACCTTCAGTTTTCATTAGCGTACTCAGCTTACCAAAAAAAATAGAAAGGGTGTTGTTTATCACTCTTTTTAGGATGATGAACAAAATCGTTCTCACCATCCGATCAGCTATAATTGTTAAGTGTGACATTAATTAAGAGCATACCACACCTTGTATGCCATAGTTGGTGGTCCAACGATCATGGCCATTATTTGCTGGTGGGTATGGTACCAATTAAGTGAAGGGCCCACACACCGGTCCTCGTAGTCTTAAGTTAAGAATTAAAAGTAGAATCAGCTAAATAGCTAATACCATTGGGCTCCGAAAGCACACGTGGATTATCCCTTATTAGCTAATTATCGCTTTCTTTCGGAGTTATTGGAGACTATTTATATTTTGGCAACACACATCTTTTAGAAAGGCAACATGGCAGCTGATGGCTCCCTACTTAAGAGAGAACTTTGGACAACGACTCGATTAGAACAAGTATATCTTTGCTCCCGGTTCAATCTGACGTTGGGTTGGATTATCGCAGCTTTATATCGAGTTTGGGCTTTCGCAAACTAAGAAAATGCCAACCCAATTAATATTTAAACGGGCTCGGATTTAGGGTTCGAGTTGACCATCCCGAGCAGATCTGGAATTATACTCATTCTATAATTTATATTTTTGTGATTGGTTTAGAGCTAGGGCTTGTATCTGGTGACCCCTCTGACGGCGATCCACTACATGCGGTAGTTGTTGAGGTCGTCATGGGGGTGACGGGATGGCATCGACAGGCTAAGCGTGGCGGAGAGGGCGTCTGGAGGCAATCTCAGACAAGACCTCTCCGCGCGAGGTCCCTCGGAGTTTGTCAAGCATGAGCACGAGTGAGAACCCCGGGGTGGCTCAGACCCGTGGCTCAAGAAAAACACTCATGCCCAACTATCCTGGGCGCAATGGACCTGGGTGACTACACTAGACGCCTGTTGGGGCATGTCCGCATAGGCTGGGGTTTGAGAGGTGCCTGGGGGCATCCTTGTTAGATGCTAACATACCCCCAAAACCCGGGTCATAAGGAGAGGTCCACCATAGGGTTTATGAAGCGTCCTACCCCTGCTCCCAAACCAATATGGGACTAATGTCACGGCATCCACAGGAACCACTCGGCAACGCGAATTCGCCTGATATTCCCCACGCCGCCCTTAAGGAGAGCACATATGAGAGCTCCCTCGTGAGCGGTTCGACGGTCTACCTGGCTTCGTGGCAAATATCTTTGCATGAAACTCCTTGTAGTTTCATTGAATCCACTCCTTCTCGGCCACAATCGCTGTCACGCTCCATCTGAAGATCGATCTCTGGGTTATGAGAAGAGAAAGGGGTAAAGGATTGGGTTACGATCTAAGTACTATACCAAGTTGAAGTCAAACTCAACTTTCAAGAAGGCTATTTTCTCAGTAGGTGTGGCACGTCAATGACACCACTTACTAACCAGAGTTCTTTTAAGGAAGCACAATGCCCAAGCCTCCGACGGTGAGCCAAGTAGCCTCACTCACTCCCTGCCACTCGAGTAGGCTAGTCTGATGGTCCTATCTACAAGATTAAATTGTTAGGCCACTTATATCTTATTATATTTAAATTGGTCTATCCTAAGTATGGGCCTTGAGGAGAGGCCTACCAAGAAGATACGGCTGGATCTTTTCAATCCTATCCATACTAACAATACTACAAGTTAAACTAAACCATATATATATATATATATATATATATATATATATATATATATATATATATATATATATATATATATATATATATATATATATATATATATTCTCATTATGATAACCAATATACAGTCCCAACAACACATGGTCTACAAAGTGCTATCACAGAAAGAAAATTACAGCTACCAACTCTGCCGCCGCTACCGTACCCCACAGCTGCTACAATATCACTATTTAAAATAACAACATCAGTACAAACGACTACACTTCTCCATGCATCATCAATTGATGCTCGATGAGGTCCTTTTAAAGTGCAGAATGAGTTTCCATGTTTTTGATATAGTGGTATGAGTTGATGAACTTCATCAATTCTGGAGTTCGATCACGAGAAACTGGCCCGCTTGGTATCTCATCGACTGTGTCATAGCTTTAGTTTAACTGTTGGATATCTTGCTCATCTTTAACGATCATATTGTGCATTATGATGCACCCTATCATGATCTCCTTCAATGTCTCGGGTTTCCAAAAACATGTCGGTCCTCGAACCATGGCGAAGTGAGCTTGTAGGACTCCAAAAGCGCGCTCCACATCCTTCCTTGCGGACTCCTAAGCTGTAGCGAAGTACTTCTGCTTGTTTTCTTGAGAAGAAGGGATGGTCTTGACCAATATAATGCTGACCATGAGAGGTAAATCCCATCGGCGAGATAGTACCCCATGGTGTTTTTTAGGCCATTGACGGAGAAGTTGCATGGGGCAGCTCATCCTTCTGCAAGGTCTGCAAACACCGATGATCGATCTAAGATATCGATATCGTTATGTGAACCTGGTAGTCCGAAGAAGGCGTGCCAGATCCATAGGTTGTAACTAGCTACAGCTTCAAGAATATTCGTAGGCTCGCGAATGTGGTCAATATACACATCTTTCCAAGCGGTTGGATAGTTCTTTCACTTCCAATACATTCAGTCAATGCTTTCTAGCATGCCCGGGAATCCTCGGCTCTCACCTACCACGAGGAGTCGTGTAACATCTTCATTATTTGGTCTCCGAAGATACTCATCGGAGAATACGACAATCACAGCTTTGTCAAACCTCTTCAGGCTCTCAATTGCGGTACTTTCTCCAATTCGTATGTAGTCATCTACAGATCGAGTCTGTTGATGCTGCATAGACGAGCATCCTTATTGCGGCAGTGATCTTTTTAAGGCTCAAGAGTCTCAACTTTCCATAATGATCTCTCTTTTGGATGAAGTAATCGTTGTGGGGGAGGATTTCGGCCGTCGTACGTGACCCTCCTCCAACAGTCGATTGAAGGTTTGACCCTTCGAGATGTGGCGCGCTTCGAAGCGCTGAGTTGTGACTTGCTGGGCTGTCACACAAGCACTATAGAGTAGAAAGGTAGAGAAAGAGATGACACAAGATATGATGACGAAGTTCGGCCGAAGCCTACGTCTCCGTGCGGTAAGACGCAACCTTAGAATCCACTATCTCTGAGTAAACAGTAGAGCTACTCTCGACAGGCCGAGGAGTGCTTCTTACAAGTAATCAGAGGGTGGAAAAGGAGTCTGAAAACCAGAAAACTCAAGGAGCTCTGGAAAATAGAAAGTGGGTTTCTGGTCTGGAATCTCGGATCCGGAATCATTTACAGGGTTTGCTATTTATAGTAGTTTGGTTCATATAAGGAATATTCTAAGAATATTCCTTAATGTATCCGGGGTTTAGTAAATTTTCGAGGGGATTTATCAAACCCCAGATAGTGCAAGTGGGCCCTAGGCGAGGCTGCAGGTCCCACCGTCATACTCATGGGCCCCAGGCTGGCTGCGGGTCCCACCGTTGGGCGTTAGCCAGATTTTGCACCCACAGTTACCCCTTCCTAGCTAGATAGGTGTTAACCTAGCTGGCTGGGATTTTCTGGTGCAAAGTCAGTCGCTCGTCTGCCGACCCTCTATCCGGGGTTAGCCATTGGGCTCGCCGACCCTCTATCCGGGGTTAGCCATTGGGCTCGCCGACCCTTTGCTACTGGTCGGCCGGGTGTGCGTCTGTCAACCAGTTGCACGGGACCGACCACCGTCTATCTGCTGACCCGTTGCGCGGGGCCGACCCTCGTCAGTCTGCCGACCCCTTGTCCAGGGCTGACTATTGTGTGTCTGCCGACCCGTTGCGCTGGGCCGACTATCGTCTGTCTGCCGACCCGTTGCGCAGGGCCGACCGTCGTCTATCTGCTGACCCGTTGTGCGGGGCCGACCGTCGTCAGTCTACCGACCTGTTGCGCGGGGTCGACCGTCGTCAGTCTGCCGACCCCCTGTCCGGGGCCGACCGTCGCCTATCTGCTGACCCGTTGTGCGGGGTCGACAGTCGTCTGCCGACCCCTTGTCCGGGGCCGACCGTCGTCTGCCGACCCCTTGTCCGGGGCCGACCGTCGCCTATCTGCTGACCCGTTGCGCGGGGCCGACCGTCGTCTGCCGACCCCTTGTCCGGGGCCGACTAATGCATGTGTGTTACCCCCTCCCAGTTAGGTAGGTGGTGACCTGGTTGACTGGGATTGCGAAAATAGCCGTGGATAGTTGGTGTAGGGTTTTTCGAGCCAAAGAATTAAGGGGCTGAGGGTTTTTAGGCAAAAAGTTTCCGTTGTAGGGGGATATTTGCAAAATACTTGCTGCCAAATAACCTGCAGGGGGTTTTGGGAATAAAAATGTTAAATACGGGGGGTTTTGTGAAAACAACCAGGGGGCGGGGTTTTTGGGTAAAAGTAGCATGGGTTTGGGGGGTTTTTAGCAAAGATCGGGACTGTTTTTCGTAATGCAGGGCATGGGGGGCTTTTTTGCAAAAAATGAAAAAAAATCGGGTTTGCAGGTCTCAGTGAACGAGGGAGGGAAGACGGTCGGGTGGCGGCGGCTCGGGGGGGCGCAGCGGTGGCGGCGGCGGCGCAGGGGCTTGGGCTCGGGCTCGAGCGCGCGGGGGTGGGGGTGGCGGCGCCGGCCGGGGGCGGGGGAGTTGGGGGTGGGGTTGGCGGCGGCCGGGAGCTCGGGCGCTGGGGGGGGCGGGAAGGGGGGGGTGGCGGCGGCGGCGGCGCAGGAGGCTCGGGCTCGGGGGTCGGGTGGCCGGAGGTGGCGGCGCCGGCCGGGGGCGGGGGAGTTGGGGGTGGGGTTGGCGGCGGCCGGGAGCTCGGGCGCCGGGGGGGGGGGGGGGGGGGGCGGGAAGGGGGGGTGGCGGCGGCGGCGGCGCAGGAGGCTCGGGCTCGGGGGTCGGGTGGCCGGAGGTGGCGGCCGACCCAGTGGTGGGGATGGGGACGGAGGTGGTGGTGGTGGAGGTGGTTGGTGATGGTGGTGGTGATGGTGGATGGTGATGGTTGAGTTGGTGGTGATTGGTGATGGTGGATGGTGGTGGTGGTGGTGGTGGTGGATGGTGGTGGCAATGGTGATGGTGGAGGTGGTGGTGGGTGGTGGTGATGGTGGATTGTGGTGGCAATGGTGATGGTGGAGGTGGTGGTGGGTGGTGGTGATGGTGGATTGTGGTGGCAATGGTGATGGTGGAGGTGGGTGGTGGGTGGTGGTGATGGTGGATTGTGGTGGCAATGGTGATGGTGGAGGTGGGTGGTGGTAGATGGTGGTGGGAGTCGTCGGAGATGGGGAAGACGGGGGGTCTATTTTGGTGTATGTGTTGAGGGGAGATCTTGCAAAGGGGGGGGGGGGGGTCTTGTAAGAGGGGGGGGGGTCTTGTAAGAGGGGGGGGGTCTTGCAAGAGGTGGGGTCTTGTAAGAGGGGGGGGGGGGGGGGGGGGGGGTCTTGCAAGAGGGGGGGTCTTGTAAGAGGGGGGGGGTCTTGCAAGAGGGGGGGGGGGGGGGTCTTGCAAGTGGTTTGGTTCATGGAGCGGCACTACCTCTTGCTTGCAACGATGGAAGAACAACGGGCCGCTGCATTGTGCATGCATTAAACCCAAGTGTCACACTTCATCATTTTTTTTTTTTTGCCACCCTCTCACACTCAAGCCCTCTTTCACACCCTACTCAAAAATCCAAGAGAAGGGGTTGCACAGTTGAGACTGAAAGGAGTCGACACAAGCCGAGCCAAGCATAGCTTTGGCCTGCTTGAGCTTGTCTTGTAACCCAACAAACGCAAATGAACTTGTCGGCGCATGTTGCTCAGAGTCGACGGTCGGGTTCGCCGATGTGTTGCCCGACGACGGGCAACGCGGCTGCCGCCGCGTTGTCTAGCGTCGGCTGTCAAGCCCGTCGTTGTATTGACCGGCGCATTCTTTGTCGAGAACCGAGGCGGTGACGGCAGCCTCAGACTTTGTCTTTGAATGCCGAGATGGAGGTCGCCTCGGGCCGAGACGGTGCCGACGTCTCGGGCTTCGTCATGCTGAGGCGGTGAAGCCTGCCTCGGACTTTGTTGTTGTGTGCTAAGGTATAGCCTTGGACTTACTGGTTGATGGTGATGAGAGTTCAGAGTTCTCAGCATGACACTTTTGTATTGGTCGGACTTAGGCGAAACGCCTTCTTAGTTGGGCCTTTGTCTTTGGAACGTAGCTTTGTACTATTGTCGGTTAGCCGGCGGAGTCGCAACGCGAACTGAACTAACTGTGGTGAGGCATTAGTGCATGTGTCCTTACGTGACAACGTGAACACGTGCGATGCCAATGATTCGGAGTACTTAGCGTAGTGCCCTTGTATCGGTTGGACTTAGGCGAAGTGCCGTTTTAGTCGAACCTACGTATCGGGACACATAGCTTTGTACTGTTGCAGGTTAGTTGGCCGTGTCGCAACGCGAACCGAACTAACTGTAGCGAGGCATTAGTGCATGTGTCTTTACATAACAACGGGAGCACGTGCGACGCCAATGATTCGGAGTACTCAGCGTAGTGCCCTTGTATCGGTTGGACTTAGGCGAAGCGCCGTTTCAGTCGAACCTACGTATCGGGACACATAGCTTTGTACTGTTGCAGGTTAGTTGGCCGTGTCGCAACGCGAACCGAACTAACTGTAGCGAGGCATTAGTGCATGTGTCCTTACATAACAACGGGAGCACTGCGACGCCAATGATTCGGAGTACTCAGCGTAGTGCCCTTGTATCGGTTGGACTTAGGCGAAGCGCCGTTTCAGTCGAACCTACGTATCGGGACACGTAGCTTTGTACTGTTGCAGGTTAGTCGGCCGTGTCGCAACGCGAACCGAACTAACTGTGGCATTGAACAGGAGTTGAAGTTGAATTTAATAAACTCATTGAATCTAAAGTGTTAGCCTTTTCATTGATAGCTTGATGGAGATTACATTCATTGATAAAACTTCTTGAGATGTGATGCATTCCATGCTCTTGGTAGCCGTTGTCCTTCCGGCGTCACTAGTCGGTACGAACCTTTCCCTCCGGCCGACTCGACAATGTATGGTCCTTCCCATTTCGGAGCGAACTTGCCACTGCCATGTTCCTTTGTGTTTGGAAAGACCGCTCTTAGAACAAGTTCTCCGACGCTGAACTGTCTTCTGCTAACCTTTCGGTCGAAAGCTGACTTGATCTTTTGTTGGTAGTTGGCGATGTGTACGGCTGCTTGATCGCGAAGTTCGTCTGCGCAGTCGAGGTCGCCGATGCGAAGTTCCTCGTTGAGCTGTCGTTCGATTGCGAGGGACTTGATAGTTGGGCATATGGCTTCGGTTGGCAGAACTGCTTCCGACCCGTAAGTTAGACGGAAGGGTGAAAATCCGGTCGATCGTCGAGGTGTGGTTCGATACCCCCACAGCACTTCAGGAAGGATTTTCTCCCAAAGTCCTTTCTTGTCTTCTAACTTCTTCTTAAGTATGCCAAGGATGGCTCGGTTGGAGGCTTCCGCTTGACCGTTGCACTGAGGGTATCTCGGGGTTGAATAGAAGAGTTTGATCCCATATTCTCGGCAAAAGTTTCGGAATTTGTCCGAGTCGAATTGTGCTCCATTGTCAGCAATAAGCACTTGGGGCGTGCCGAATCTTGAGAAGATGTTCTTCCTGACGAATTTGATGACTTCATCGTCTGTTTCACGGAAGAGAGGCACAGCTTCGACCCATTTAGTGAAGTAGTCAGTTGCCAACAGTAGGTACTTCTTCTTACTGGGAGAAGGTGGGAATGGGCCAAGAAAATCCAACCCCCATTGATGGAACGGCCAAGGACTCGTTAGAGGGTGAAGCTCAGATGCAGGGAGATGGATTGATCGAGCGTGTCGTTGGCAGGGTTCACACTTCTGGACGAACTGTCGTGCATCCTTGGCCATAGTGGGCCAATAGTAGCCTTGGAGTTTGACTTTCCCTTCGAGGGATCTGCCGCCAGAGTGGTTACCGCAAGCTCCGGCATGGATGTCTGCCAATATCATCTCCACTTGTCCAAGGCTGGCACATTTGAGAAGGATTCCGCTGTGGGACTGGAAGTAGAGATCGTCTCCTTCAAGGCGATAGAGAGGGAGTTTCCTTCGAAATCGTCTAGCTTGAATCGGGTCCTCCGGCATTTTGTTGTGCTTGAAGAAGTTGAGGATTGGCCATCTCCAATCTGACTGATCTTCGCTTAAGGCATAAGTGAAGATCGGCTGCCTCGAACCCCTTCTTCCGCTTGCCGAGGCAATAACACCGTGTTGCTCAGGGTTCGCCTTGGGTAACTCTTGGTATTCGATGCTGATCCGACGTTGATTGACTGGATCTCTCAATACTGAAGCGGCGTTGGCGAGGGCATCGGCTTCGTGATTATCTGCCCTTGGTATTTGGATGAACTTGATGTCTGCGAACTGCCGCTTGAGGTGTTGTACGAGGTCAAGATAATGCAGCATCATTTCACCTCGTGCTACGTAATCCCCATTGATCTGTCTGATGACCAACTGGGAATCACTATAAATGTCGAGGCGCTCTACCCCCAGTGCTCGAGCAGTCTCCAATCCTGAGACGAGAGCTTCGTATTCGGCTTCATTGTTGGTGGCATTGAACCCGAGGAGGATAGCTTTCTCCAGGTGGTCTAGTTCGGGGGATATCAGAACTATCCCAATTCCCGAACCGATAGCACTTGAAGCTCCATCGGTATAGAGCTTCCATTATGATGCGGGCGCTGATGGAGCCTCTGAGCTCGGACAAGGGGCCTCAGGGCCTGGACTGAGGTACTCCTCATCCTTGTCGTTGAGGTGCATCTCAGGATCATCTTCAAGGGCGATAGAATTTTCCACAGGGAAGTCTGCTAGAAAGTCGGCTATGACTTGCCCTTTGATAGAAATGCGAGGCTCGAATTGGATACCGAGCGAACTCATTTCAATTACCCATTTGGTCATCCGACCGGCTCGACCAGTCTTGTCGAGTATGTCTTTGAGAGGATGCTCAGAAGAAACGGTGACCAAATGGGATACGAAGTAAGGGCGGAGTCGTCGGGAGGCCGTCAGTAGAGCCAAGATAATTTTTTCTATCTTCGAGTAGCGAGTTTCGGCCGGCAGGAGGGTGTGGCTGGTATAGTAGACAGGACGTTCGATGGCATCCCTTCTGCTGACCAAGACTGCACTGATGGCTTGACCGGTAACTGCGAGATAGAGCCACAGGGGTTCCGCTAGCAACGGTGCTGTCAGGATAGGGGATTGGGTGAGATAGAACTTGATGCTTTGGAAAGCTTGTTCACAAGTTGTGTCCCATCCTGATGTGTCAGCCTTGCGGAGTTTGTCGAAGAAGGGCTTGCATTTGTCGGAGGATTTGGATACGAATCGATTGAGTGCTGCTAGCCTTCCCGTGAGGCGCTGAATTTCTTTCTGATTAGATGGTGATGGCATGTCGAGTATTGCTCGGATTTGGTCGGGATTTGCTTCGATGCCCCTTCTGGTTACTAGGTGACCCAGAAACTTTCCTGATTGTACTCCAAAAGCGCATTTGGCTGGATTCAGCTTCATGCGATATCTTCTCAGGATTTGGAATGTTTCGGCGAGGTCAGAGAGGTGTTCTGCTCGAGTTAGGCTCTTGGTAAGCAGATCATCAACGTAGACTTCGACATTGCGACCGATCTGTTCTTTGAACATCTTCGTGACTAACCTTTGGTAGGTTGATCCTGCATTTTTAAGGCCAAAGGGCATGACGTTGTAGCAGTAGAGACCCCTATCCGTCACGAAGCATGTCTTCTCTTGATCATCCCGATGCAGGGGGATTTGATTGTAGCCCGAGTATCCATCCATGAAGGATAGTAGCTCGTGCCCAGCGGTGGCATCTACGAGTCTATCGATCCTTGGCATGGGGAACGGATCTTTGGGACAGGCTTTGTTGAGGTTGGTGAAGTCGATGCAGACTCTGATCTTCCCATTTTTCTTCGGGACCGCGACTATGTTTGAGATCCAAGTTGGATACTCAACTTCGCGGATGAAGCCAGTAGCAAGTAACTTGTCGATTTCTTCTTGAACTGCAATCCGTCGCTCCGGTCTGATGGTTCGAGGCTTTTGTTTGACTGGGTGTGACCCTTCTTTGATTGTGAGCCGATGACATGCGTCGTCCGGATTGATCCCGGGCATGTCTTCAAAACTCCAAGCGAAGACATCTATGTTAGATTTGAGGAACGAAACCATATCTTGCGCTTCTTTGCTGTTCAGGCCAGTGCCGATGAAAGTCTCTCGAGGAGGACTTCCATTGCCGAGGTTAACTCGAACAATTTCTTCGACTGAGGGTGGAGCCTCCCATTCCAGAGATGTAGGCTCGGGCATTGGGGGCTCCCTTGATTGCTATCTGGTCGAGGGACTGGCTTCACTAGCAGAACGCTTTGCTGGCGTAGCCTTGGGCATTGATTGATTTCGAGCGGCCGCCGCTTCACATGATCTTCCCGTTTGCTGACTCCCTCGGATGCATCTGATGCCCTCTTCGGTTGGGAATTTGAGGAGTTGGTGATTAGAAGAGGAGACAGCATTGATCTGATGAAGGAAAGGCCTGCCTAGAATGGCATTGTAGTTTGATGTCCCCTCAACTACAGCAAAACGGACGGACACTCGCATATCGCTACTGAGATCGAGTGTAAATTTTGCTTCGCCCATTGTCATGCTCTGCTCTCCGTTGAAGCCAGTAATGATGGTCGGGATTACGTCAAGACTCTCGTACTTATGACCGAGACGTTTGAAGCAATCAGAGAACATGATGTCGATGGAGCTACCAGTATCAATGAGGATCCGGTTGACCGAGCTCCCATCAACCATGAGTCGTAGGACCAAAGGATCTTGGTGAGGAGTGCATACTCCGTGGAGATCCTGATCGGTAAAGATGATTGTCGGCCATGGGAGGCCTTTGATGGGCTTTTCTATCCAGGAGTCTTCAACTTGAGCGAGGGTGCGAACGTGGTGGACACGTCGTACTTGCCGCTCAACCTCCTTTCGAGTTGGAGTTTGATGATGTAGGTTGCCGTGGATGCCGTAAACATTCGCTTGAACTAAGATAAGAGTTGCTTGAGAAGTGACCAAGTGAATCCAGCATGCCTCCTTCTCCCTTTGGGGAGGGGGAGGAGGAGGGTGTGGACCGCCAGCCCTGCCTGTCTCAGATTTAAAATCCTGAAGATGGCCTTGCTCCTGAAGGTCTTCCAGGTGGTACTTCAGACTGAAGCACCGAATGGTAGAATGGCCGTGGCACCGATGAAAGTTGCAATAGACTGACTTGTCTTGTGTTTGCTTGGTGCCAGGCTGAAGAGGGTTTGGCCTTCTAAGATAGCTCTCGTGCTGGATCTGTTCAAGGATAATATCGATGGGCAAGTTCCAGTTAGTGAAGGTTGTTCTCTGAGGCTTGGTGGGTCTATCGTCTGCCCTTCGCGGCTTTTTGGAGGACTCCTTCTCTTTAGCTTGAGCGTTGTTCGCTCGGGCTGGTGGTCGTGCCGGCTCTTTGTCGGATGGACGCTTCCTGAAGTCTCGCCCCTTGCGAGCGACTTGATCATCCTCGACTTCAATTTCTCGCTGGATCCGATCAAAGAGCGCTCCAAGGGAATCGGGGGGGTTGCGGATGAGGTCGTTGTAGATATGAAGGTCATAGCGCAGAGCATTTTGGAATGCCAACATAATTGCCTCATCGTCGAGATGGCGTCCGGAGAGCGCTGCATGCTCATTCCGGAACCTCCGTGTGAATTCTCGGAGGGTTTCATCCGAACCCATTCGCAGCCGGTAGAGGGAGTCCAGCTTCTTCTCTGGTTTGAGATTCAGCCGGTAATGTTGGACGAAGAGATCTGCCAGGTCTCCGAACAGGCTGACAGAGCCTGTAGGGAGATTGTGATACCAATCCAACGACATGTCATCCAAGCTGCCGGCAAAGGTACGGCATAGAACCTGGTTGTCGTGATCGTATGGTGTTAATGCTTGTTTGAAGGCGAGGACGTGTAGCGTCGGATCTCCCGTCAGACAATTGAACTTGGGGAGAGCGACAGTCTTCCATCCTCGAGGAAATTGGGCCCGGAGAATCTGCCGGTGAAGCGGTCCTTCTGAGGCGTGGTCGTTCCTTCGATCATTCCGCAAGTCGGGGAGGCGTCCCAAAGGTCGAGGAGGAAGATGAGGCTTGGAAGTTCTTCCTTCTTGGTGATGCTTCACTTGGACTCGGTTGTTGCTGAGGTGGGACCGAGCTCCAGATTGATATCTTCTGCTGAGAACATCCTGGCGACTGCTTGAGTCAGAGGATGATACTGAGTTGAGTGGCTTTGGGTGACGAGTCGATTCGTCGAGACGTTCCCAGATGCTCTGCTTAGCCGGAGGAGGCGATGGTCCCCTTGAAGGAAGCTTGAGGGATCGTCGGGAGGTATCGACGACAGATCGTCTGGACGGAGCAGGGGAGACATGAAGCGGCCGGTGGACGTTTGCTCCTTCGTTGATACCGGTAACCGATCGCGGGGGATCAGCTCTTCCTCCGACAGCGATTTGTCGGAGGGAGTCTCTCTCTACCATGAGGGCCGCATTCTGCTTCATGAGAGTAAGGAGTTGGAAGTCCTCTACGGTGATTTGGTATGATGCTTGAGCATCGGTACCAGGAGAGACATGCGCTTTCCCCAAGCGTTGAGGAATTTGGTCGGCGAGTTGAGGTGACCGTCGAAGTTGAGCTTGGGCGGCACGATCAACCGACGGGCGACTCCTCGAATTGGCAGCAAGTTGCTGTTCCGGATGTTGGCTTGTTGCAAACCGACGACTCATTGATCGAGTCGTCGGATGCTGAGCGTCTGGGTGCATGCCGCTCTCCTCTGGCTGGTCCATCGGTGTCCTTGCCATTCAGGTGTAATGATGGAGATAGACGGATTGCTTGGGCAACCGACAGCCTCTACCAAAGGAGTTGGGAGACTTAGGAGTTGTAAGTTGATAGGATCGTGTCCCACAGACGGCGCCAAACTGTGGGGGAGGATTTCGGCCGTCGTACGTGACCCTCCTCCAACAGTCGATTGAAGGTTTGACCATTCGAGATGTGGCGCGCTTCGAAGCGCTGAGTTGTGACTTGCTGGGCTGTCACACAAGCACTATAGAGTAGAAAGGTAGAGAAAGAGATGACACAAGATATGATGACGAAGTTCGGCCGAAGCCTACGTCTCCGTGCGGTAAGACGCAACCTTAGAATCCACTATCTCTGAGTAAACAGTAGAGCTACTCTCGACAGGCCGAGGAGTGCTTCTTACAAGTAATCAGAGGGTGGAAAAGGAGTCTGAAAACCAGAAAACTCAAGGAGCTCTGGAAAATAGAAAGTGGGTTTCTGGTCTGGAATCTCGGATCCAGAATCATTTACAGGGTTTGCTATTTATAGTAGTTTGGTTCATATAAGGAATATTCTAAGAATATTCCTTAATGTATCCGGGGTTTAGTAAATTTTCGAGGGGATTTATCAAACCCCAGATAGTGCAAGTGGGCCCTAGGCGAGGCTGCAGGTCCCACCGTCATACTCATGGGCCCCAGGCTGGCTGCGGGTCCCACCGTTGGGCGTTAGCCAGATTTTGCACCCACAATCGTCGTACTCCACCACCGCGGCTTCAATCCGGAGGAATAGAGGGCGACTCATATGGAATCTACACTGGAATAAATAAGGAGGATATGCCGAATCTTCCGCAAAGTAGTCTTGAAAGAGCCTTTGGTGGCCTTGAAGTCTATCATGCAAGATTACTGCGTGACCTCAATAGAACCTCGACGTGAACTTGTGTGCGATCTCCGAGCTCACTGTTCTTCCTCAAACATGACATAGGCCACCATCATCATCTCTTCATTTTTCGAGCTGGAGTCATCATGGCACATGTCCCTCAGACGATTGCAAGACATGGTGGCGAGAGAATGGAAGCAGAAACAAAAAGACAAAGAGAGCAAAGAGAAATGAGGGCTTTGTGTTTTATGAGAGTGTTGTCTCTTTCTCTATATATAAAAGAACATGAATATGACCGTTGGTGAA
The DNA here is from genome assembly GCA_947650365.1 of Chamaelirium japonicum. NCBI lineage: Eukaryota > Viridiplantae > Streptophyta > Magnoliopsida > Liliales > Melanthiaceae > Chamaelirium > Chamaelirium japonicum. The sequence continues at coordinate 26,897,485 of OX393553.1, forward strand.
AGTGGGTGTCGTGTTGGAATGTGTGACCAATGGACACAAATATAATCGTTCCTATAAGTGAGTGTCATCTCAAAAAACATGCTCAACAGACATAAATATGCCCATTGGTCAAAATCATATCATCTCAAAATATGTGCCCAACTATCATAAATATGCTCGTTAATAGTTTTATAATTTTTTGATAATATTTATAGTTATTTATAATTTTTTTATATTTAAAATTATTTTATTTGAATTATAGGTAATTATAGAAAATTTTAAATATAATTTTATTATTATTTTAAATGAATTTATGAGTTTTTGTAAATTGTATAAAGGGTATGGGCATAACTGATATGTTTGAATGTGGGGAGCCTGTTGGAAGGGGTTTTCATTCCCACTCTCTGGAAATCTGATGTGGCATGATAGGGAGCCAAAGTAGGGAGAATTCTATGAGGAGTTGGTTCGAGATGCTCTAAGGAGCGGGCTCGCTGGGAGAGACAGTCGGGGCGTCCACTGGTTGGCCCCAGTGTCGTCGAGGTTATATCCTATCCGGTGTGACCTCCGCACGTTGTTAGGCTATCAAATCATATATGTTAGATGGAGGGTGGCGTTCAGGTACTATCGTGGCCAACACGTCCCCTAGGCCATCAACTATGTTAGGGAATTGCGTGAAGTGTCTCGTACCATAAGGTGGTTGGCCCAATGCATCAAGCACTATCCTTTTGGGCTGAGTGAGATTCACATGTTGGGTTACTTGCCATCGGATGGCTCTGATGAATAAGACCTACCACCTTATGGTACGGGACGTGTGATGGGATGATTTCTCTTGGATCCGTAGTTGGATAATTTCTTTTATGAATAAGACACTAACTTGGGGTCAATGTTGATTTTTTCATGGGTTTGCCATTCCCCTTTAAGTCCGACATTGGATCCCCCAAGAATCGCTTGCGATTCCAAAGGTGTCATCTTTTTTTTTTCCCTCAAAACCTTATATTTCTCCTGTATCCACATAACAGAAGGATTTTGGGACTTCCCATGTCCCAAACCCTAACTTAGCTAGCCACGATTACCTGATTCTGGTTAAATTTGTGAAGTGCATAATTGTTTTTATGTTTATAGAGGCTATAATGTGCTGCCACAGGTTGACACTGATCATAGGTGATCGGAGCCTAAAGATGGCAGTGGGCATTGCATTTGGCGTGGATACTGTGGATGAACCGCGATATGCAATCAACCAGCTGTAGCCATATAAATATTCACTAGCATATACTACGAAATTTGAAAATAAGGACGAAATATGAGCCTCCAATTTTTTTTTTAATGTTATCTAAGGGCCTATTTTAATTTGATTCTCCCATGGTTAGATTCATGCAGAATTGGATTCTCGCAGAATCCGGGAGTAGAAGCTGGAAGCTACTCTCAGATGTTTTTGCAAGAATCCCATTTTCCTATACAAAACCGATTCTACCTTCTAACAGAATCAACTTCTGGCACAATATATAAATAAGATTTTACAACAATCTGATTCCCCTAGAATCAGGAATTAGAAGCTAAGGACTAAACATTTAATCCAAACGGATACGTGATTTGTCGAGAAAGAGGTGATTTGTCGAGATATGTTGTAGTTGTATAGTTGTATAAATTTCGTAAAAATATAAGGAAGGACATTCATAAAGTTTGAAAAACTTTACATTTTGCATTTACAATCAATTATGTTATCTTGTTATAGGTGGAATATTAAGTAATCTAATAAATTATAATAATTAATGGAAATGATATGTTGGATGGTAAAATGGTACAAGTCCCTATTCTCACCTCTGACCCATTGCACATGTTGGCGAACCTAACACCGAAATGGGGTTGGAAATCCATTCCCACACACCCAATCCCTGACCTAGCATAATAGAATGGGAGTCCTATCCCCAGGCTTGGGATTCCTGGGAATGGTACTCCCATTACACTCATTTCAAATCCGTGAACCAAACAGGGCCTTAGTTTATGATCTACCTTATCGTTTTTTTCTTCATTCCTTTTCATGATTTGTGGCCTTCATCATCTTTTTTTTTTTCATCTTTGGGTTCTCCTCTTTCTTGAGAAACTCTAGTTTGAATCCTAGGGTAATACCCTACACACACACACACATACACACACACGGGACCATCACTCAAACTTTAAGGTGGAACAATAGAGATACTCAATATTCAAGGTGGAACAATGAAGTATACACTTCATAGCTGAAGCTATTTTCCAAAGTTTTTTTTTTATAAAAGTGTTATAAATTGTAAATGTCTGTTTTTCTATTTGGTTATAGAATTGTTTAGGGAATGTTGGTAGAGTCGATGAACAAACAATGGAGAATTCTATTGATAGCACACAACCAATAGAAGTAAGATTACTTTTTAATGAATATTTTAATAATAATGAATATAACATGATGCTTTTTCTAGTATTGCACTGCATTATATTTTAAGAAATCTAAATTGGATCATTGTTCCATTAGTGAAGTCACTGCCACTGATTTTGAACAAGATAAGCAAAGGGTATTTTTTTTGGGGTAATGTGCGTAAGGTCCTTGACAACATATCACTATAGTGATAAGGACCGACAATATATAAGATGCCTACCAAGTCCTTCCATTTGAAAAAAGTCTATTTTACCCTTTGATTGTTTGAAAAATAATTATTTTAACCCTACTCGTAGTTGTACGTAACAATGAAATCACTTGAAGAGTAACATTCCAGTAATATAGAGTAGCATTTGCTACAGTGATTTCATTGTAGTAATTTTTTTTTAAAAAATGAGATTTGAAATAAAAAAGGTTTGCTACGGTGAAATCACTATAGCAATTGTTACTCTTTTATCACCAAATTGTTACTCTTTACTACCACTATAGCAATTGTTGCTCTTTATTATTGAATTGAGTAACCATTTCTACAGTGAATTTATTGTAGTAAAAAATATTTTATCGAGATTTCTCAAAAAAAAAAAATGCTACAGTGAAATCACTGTTGCAATTGTTACTTAATTCGGTAATAAAAAATAACAATTATAGATTGTTACTCTTTATTACCGAATTGAGTAACAATTGCCACACTGATTTCAATATAGCAATTTTTTTAATCCAGATTTTTTATAAAAAATTGCTATAGTGAAATCACTATAGCAAATCCGTGGGTTAAGCTCTGTAGCATAAAGGAAGAAGAGGCATACACTAAGGGGTAGTTTGGTCATTAAATGAGGATAAAAGTCACATGTGGGACTTGCTCCAGCAAAATCCTTTTCTGGAGGGACCTAGTGCAACACTATCTTATTGTGTATCCTTCCCTTAAACTTCTTGTCAGGGACCTCTCACTAAATCCCCCCTCTTTTTTCTCCCTCTATGTGTTAAATAATTATTCATTAATTAAAGTTATATTGAATTAATAAAGCAAATATCAATGAATGTACCGTGATTAAGTGTAATTTTAATTTTCCAGAAACCTGAATTGAAGGATTCTTTCAATAGCAATGTAGTACTTTAATTGAACTTTAATTTTATTATTTTATGAAATTGATCGAAGCAATGAGCAGTGTAGCTAATTTTGATACAAATGTTTTATTATAGAGCCTGATTGGTGATGAATTAATTCTCATACTAAGCGCCATATCATTCGATATTACTGCTACGTTCACAACCAATATGGTATACAATTATATATCATTTATTAATTTTTTTGTATTTAGGTTTAATACATTTATCTTTGACATATATGTTTATCTTAATTATTTATACTACTTATACGAATTATAGGTGTTTGAAACTCATGAAGATGTCATATCCTAGCGACGAGCTACTAACAAATCAGTTAGAACTGTGGTGGTTATTAAAAGATCTAACATCGGTGGTAAGGGTATGACTCTAAGACTTACCCTTAAATGTGAGTGTGGTGGACTATTATAGGGCCGCACAGGGTGAGAAGAATGTTAAAAAAACATCAAAGAAAACTTCAACAAAGCGTTATGGTTGCCCTTTCCTATTTAGGACGATCAATTTAGAACTAGATGATCAATGAATGATTAAAGTTGAATGTGGATATCATAATCATATTGCGGCACAAAATCTGGAGGGGCACTTATTTGTTGGTAGGCTCAACAACGAAGAGAATGTGATATTAAAACAATTGTGTTCTAGTGGGGTGAAGATCAGAGAAATCCTGAAAGTCATCAAGAATAGATATGCACGCAATACGCCAACAATTATGATCGTATATAATGTAAGGAATAAGTTGAAAATAGCAAAGAAGGCAGGAATGTCCCAAATGTAACAATTTATGCATATGTTGAACGAGTACAAATATGTGGAATGACATAGATATAACATAAGCACGGAAATTATAAGGGATATATTTTGGTCGCATCCAGAGTCAATTCAGTTGGGTTGATATTTCTCCTAAATCTACCTTATTGATGGTACCTATAAAACAAATAGGTATAGAATATCGATGATAGAAATTGTTGGAGTCACATCGACGATATGACATTCTTGTTTGCCCAAATTTTTATGGTGTCAGAGAAGGAAGAAAATTATACGTGGGGATTGGAGCGCATGAACAAGCTCTTGGCCCATATGCGCATCCATCAGTGATCGTCACGGATTGAGAGATGACATTAGTGAATGCAGTAAATGTGGTCTTTCCAAAAGCATAAAATTTTCTATGTCGCTGGCACATTTTAATGAATGTTCTAGTAAAATGCAAGAACATGTTCAAGACAAAGAAGGAATGAGACACACTTATCATGAGCTGGAATGACCTAGTACGTAATCAACTCGACTAAAACTGATGAGTATGAAACTCAACTTAAGTTATTTGAGAGTCAATTATTAGATTATCCAAATGCACTTGCTTATGTCAAATGATCGAGTTGGTTAGATCCATACAAGTAGTTGTTCGTAGCCTGTTGGACTGACTAACTAATACATTTTGGAAATACTACTACGAACCGAGCATAAAGTGCACATGCGCAAGTCAAGAGACAGCTGGGTTCTTCGCAAGGAAATTTTGATTGTCATTTTGGAATACCGTCCACGGGTTGATGTTACTACAACACACCAAAATCTTAACGTTATTCCAAAAGAGCCTACATACAGTGATGTATAAGTTTAGACTGGCATTATTTAAAAATATCAAAGGATTTGTATCTAGAGCGGCACTTGATATAATTCTTACTGAGGTTAAGAGATCCGAGTCTATTGGTGTAGATATTCACGCATGTGGTTGTTCAATACGTCGTACATATAGCTTGCCTTGTGTCCATGAAATTGCTGTTGGAAAAAATTCCATGGCAGAGGCCCGCAGCGGAAGCAAAGTGAAGGTCCGAAGACCGTGAGCGGTATGCATTATATATCAAGATTTTCATCGAAACGATCTACACGTGCGTGTATGAATCTAGCATGACAACTACGTGAACCCCTAACGACGATCTAACGTGAAAGAACAATCTAGCATGTATGTATGTTCTATCTATGCTAGATCTATATGTTAGAGATCATACATGCGTGTGGATTCTTTCACCGCAACAAATTTCTTCTTTGTTGATGGAGACGGGCTCGGATCTGCTCGATATAGTTTTGGTGCGACGGCCATAACTTTCTGCTTCGAACTCCGATTGGGCTGAAATTTGGACTGCAAGTAGCCAACTTCGAGACGCAACTTTTCTAATAGGTTTCACCTCGTTTGGACTTCTATAGCTCCCGGAATCACAAAAACAATGCTGATTTTTTGTGCATATTCTGGACAGTAAAAGCTTGCGGGAGATGCCTTCTAGTTCACCCGATCTCTCACGATGCATGGCACCTCATCGATGGATCTCTGAGTGCCTCCATTCGACGAGCCTTCTCCTTCTACGAAACACCACGAGAGGAAGACGAGTCGCCATCTAATGGCGCAAGCGAGGGAGAGAGAGACGAGAGAGGAGATGAGAAGAGACGAGAGGGGGGCGGCTAGGGTTTTCCTATAGCTTGGCCGACCCCTTAGGGCTTGCAATATGCATTGCCAGCCCCCCCTCTCCCCTATCCCTCATATAGGGCCAGCCCTAGGCTTATGGATAAGCCTAGTGCAGATAGGATTGACTGATTCAAACCTCTCCCTATATATCTCTTCTTTTATCTCTATCTTTTCCTTGGTTTTGAAAACGGTCAAAACCAGTCCGTTTTCTGTGTGTTATGACCGGCCCTTTCATCGGAGGCAACAATCTCCTGAAACTAGTGGGGCCGGCCTTGACCAGGCTCTCAATACTTAGGGCCGACCCCCCTAGTACATAGTGGCGCACGGTATGACCAAAACGCCCTTATGTCACTAGTTGGTCGTTCCTCATGTACGAGACTTTGCAAGGCACACATAAGTGAAGTGCACCAGTGATTTCACTATTCTCTGAGGTTCCCGTAGGGTGCCCCCTAGTGAAGTCAACTAGACAACTTGCAACATGTCCCGGTGTATCACACCCATGTGGCAAAGTCCACTTATGGCAAGGAATTGCTATATGTGTCTCTACACTAACGTAAGGTTTCCCCTTAGTGCACACACGTAGCTACGCATCTACTGTGCACTAGTGCAAAGCACTCATGGAGCGTAGGCTTGGACTTCTCGCTTCCTCTAACTACGTTCTGTGTTTTGAGGAGATGGTATTAGAACCGTACATAATGTCGATAAGGTGGAACCTTCAGGGACCAGGGTTCATGGCTTTCAACTTAGACTCGATCGACACACTACCCGAGTGTACCATCGATCCTCTGAGTCTGAGTTAACCTACGTGGCCACCTAGAGTGCGACGCAGGCTGCACTCCAATTCCCCCGGACTTACTATGTTCTCCCTCATACCCCTGCTCTCCGCTTAGTATGGTAAACACGTTGTCCCTCCATCTGGTGCCATGACGTAACTCGAGCGATGGAGAATACCGTCAGACTCGAGTGCTCATATGACTCGGTTCCTTTCAGGTTGACCACATACATCGTACCTCCGATTACTTTTTTGAGAAACTGGATCCGTCACCAGTCCAACTGATGACCACCTGGCCAGGGTTTAATATGACGTAGGTCAGACCAAGAAACGCACCTCCCGTTAGGGGTGTGGATAGCCTGCAGGAGTGACACGCTGATGCAACGCCAGCCGGGTAACCCAGTACACCGTGGTTTTGGATCACTGCATCCGGATCTTTACACATTGGTGCGCCAAAGCACCACACAACTGGTTAGTCCACCAGACATGGTTCATCAGGGTTTAGGACCGTTTTACCCTAAGCAGAAACACAATTTAGTACACCGGTGTCTGCTCATCGATCTGTGCACCGTGTTGGTTCCGTTCGGCCATAAACACTGTGTTTGGTAATGACCGTGGTGGAGACACCCATGCTCTGTTATCCCAACAGCTTATCCTGATAGGGCGACCAACCCTGATCAGAGCTACGAACGTATTTAGGTTACATGGGACCAGTCCCTTGAGTCTCCCACTCAAGAGGATTACCATGTAGCCATGGCTCTCTGTTCTGTAATCAGAACACGTACTAAGGTACGTACCAATATGTATTCCTATACTATCAACCATACATAGCTAAACTATAGGTTTTTACGAGCTATAGACCTCATCAATTCTAACAATCTCCCACTAGGTCTAACAAGAAATAACGGTGTTGAGCTCTGTAGCTTCTACATGCTGCCCAAAAGCCTTTGCAGGAATTCCCTAAAGGAATTGGCAACATTGTCTGTAGATTCTACCTCAGTACCGCTACTTGCATTTCCTCCTATAACTGTCAGATCAAGTGGAGTTTGTACTTGATGGGTTTCCCCTCATTGTGGTACCTAGTCTCCTTGGACCTTGCTTACCACTCTTCTGTTTGCAACAATAGATAACTGAGCCTCTGGTACGTGTCCCAAGTTCTCTAAGAACTTCCTAAGCCTTACCACCTGATATACTACCTCGTACGCAACAACGTGCTAAGCCACTGTGGTAGAGTCTGTGATGCACTCTTGTTTCACACTCTACCAACTACCGCTTCTAATCCCAAGATAAAAATAATCCCTGAAATCGATTCTCTGGAACACATATCTGACACCAAAGTCAAATCCTGTGTGTCCTATAGATATCAGGACCTGTGAAGTGCAAGCTAACTCACAATCCTTACTTAATGAGGATTTCTGAGTATACCCTTCACTTTAGTCCAGTGATTGGACCCGGTTTCGACTGAAATCAACCCATGAATCCTGCTGCGCAATAGATATCTAGCCCCGTTAGACGAATCTGGCTAGAATCTTATCTTCATGCGTAGCCTGTGACAGCAAGAGAACCTTGCTCTAGTTATCTCGAGTTACCTTGATTCCTAGAGCATAACTTGTCTCACTAGGGTCTTTCACATCGAATTGTGATGACTACAAACCTTTACCGTAAATAATATTCTTACATCATTTTCAATCAGTAGAATATCGTTAATGTAAAGTACTAAATACACCCTTGTAGCTATTTCACCTTTCTTGTACCAACTTGGTTTATCCTCATTCTGATCAAATCCGTGTGAGCGGATTTCTTTGATCAAAATAGATATTCCATCTTGGATGCTTGCATCAGTCCATAAATGGACCGTTGCAACTTGCATCTCATATCTTCCTGACCTACTGACACAAAGCCTGGGGCTGCTTCATCCAATGTCCTTTCCAAATTCCCGTTAGGGAATAATTATCTTGACATCCATCTACCAGATCTTCCAACTATAATGGACTGCGATGGATTAAGAGGATCCGAAATAGACTTAGGCATAGCTACCAGTGAGATGGTTTTGACATAGTCAATCTCTTCTCCTTTGGTAACTAATCTAGCTACTTAAGTTTTAATCGGGTGCTCTTCTTATACACCTCATACACCTCGAAGGGTGATAGTGCTATAAGTGTCAAGACGGTTCCAAGGGACATTGATGGTGATTTGCCTCCATAGTCTTTTATCAGTCAGAGCTGTCGGAATCTCCCACTACTTCTTCGTAGCTCTAGGGATCACCCTTCTAAAACTCTAGATTAACTATCGAAGTTTCTCCATAGTATCTTTCAGGAGCTCTGATGGTCCCACAACGACGAGGTGGTAGTGGTACAAAGGAAGCTCTCACTACTTCTTCGTAGCTCTAGGGATCATCCTCCTGAAACTCTGGATTACCTATCGAAGTTTCTCCATAGTATCTATCAGGAGCTCTGACGCTCCCACAACGACGAGGTGGTGGTGGTACAAAATGAATCGTTTCTACAGTATCTGGTATACTAGTTTGTTGTATCATCTACTCCCACTACGTTTTCAGATGCGCACTCTCTACCAGTACCCAATAGTTCACCCAGAACTACCTTACTGTCTATAATATAATCCTGGTCTAGGTAGATGGTATTTGTAGAAACGATTACCTTCCTAACCTCAAGATTATAAAACAGTCCACCTTATGCCTCCTAAGGGGAACCTACAAATAAATATACCTGGAACTACATCTCCATCTCATCCCTCTTGTCCTTTTGCACAAGTGCAGGACAACCCTATATCTTGAGACTCTATAGTGTCAGCTTTCACTTAGACTATAGCTCTCTATAGGTCTAAGATACTGATCTAGATGAGAGATAGTTTCAGCTATAAGCTACTGTTTTAAGGTACAACCCTACCAAAAGGTGGGTAGTACACTTGGCAATATTCATCATACTACGGACCATGTCAAACAGAGTCCGATTCCTTCTCTCGGAGACTTTATTTTTACGTGTCATCCTTAGAGCATTTAACTGGAAGATAATCCCATGCTCCTTCAGGATCCTACGGAACTCGTCCGATAGTGACTTATTCATTCGATTAAATCGAAGAGTCTTCTATCGTCTAGACGCTCTTGGAACCATAGACGTCAAAATTAATTAACTCCCATACCTTCGTGGCCCTTTTAGTTATTCTGCCTTCCAGATTACACTTATAGGTTAGAAGGATCTCCGATGAATCTGTGAATAGAAACTCGGCTTTCTGTAATCTCTGAATTTATCTAAGGCAGAATATCTAAATCAGAGGGGTCACAAATGGGGTAGATTCTCCGAAGGATTTAGATGAATTTAAATTAGACGATGCAACTGTCATGAAATCTATTTCCGAATTAAGATTAAATACAAAGAGATTATTCTGATCTATTCCTCTAGTAATGAAGCTATCTATTCAGTTTAAGATACACACCTACGGTGCTGTCTAAAACTAAAAACTTCATTTACTAAGGAGGAAACAGAACTACATCTCTAAAAATCAAAATCCGTGTTTCAGAAAAAAACTAAGACAATCATTTCTAACAGCTTCCACAGCGGCTTATGGCATCAGTACCTATGTTAGGATTACTTCACTATAAAGTAGCCTTGTGCTTTTCTTGAATCTCTGTAGACCCGAAGTCTATATTCCAAGAAGCATAAGAACTGCTACTAGATAGCGACTCAACTCCTAACATCCTAAGGCCATACTCAATCTTCAAATACCCCCTATACTCGTCAAAACAGAAACACTTCCATCCTTAGCGTTACCAGACTTAGGAGTCCACACTAGTTTCTGCACTAGAATAGTTTTTGATCTCTTATAAGTTACTCCCTTAGGTTCTTCTAAAGAAGACATAGGTCAAGCACTAAAGGCATTGCCTTTAATCTTGATCCCATCCTTTATCTCTTGAAAATCTCCTTAGAAGTTCAACGTTTGTCATCTCTAGCTTGTTAAAGCTAAAGTCTCTGACAACGCCTTCGAAGGTTCCAGACAAGGATGCAAGACAGACGTCTTCCACCACCTCGTCATCTTGTACTATGTCTTTGGAATCTAGTTCGATCTGGAACTTAAGTATGTGTTCCCGAACAAACATACCCTCAGACATCTCGGTACCGACAAGTATCTTAGTGGATAAGCGATGAGTCTACCGACTTCGCCTAGCAGACATCTTATGCAAGTAAAACTTTATTAGAGAAGACCCAACATATCTCTGACTCGCTTCTAAAGAGTTGTCTGCAAGTCTACTATATAACATAGTACTTGCACATCTCCTTAAACTCTCGCTAGTCGTCATATGTCCTAGTTAGTGCCTTAGTGATATCTGGACCCGTTAGGTCTAGTACATGGATATTTAGATTGCAAGCCAATGTACGTTTACTACCCTAAGCATAAGTTAAAGATAGCGCTTCCGCTCTACGTAGTTAGAGACCCGATAATTGGTTCTCTTATGGGATAGCGGATAGAGGAACTATATGGTTGAATAAAAATGAATGCAGAAAAAACTTATTTTATGGATTTTTAAAACAAGCTAATTATATCCAAATGTCAGCGCTACCCTCACAGCGAAGACACCTCTATGGATTAATTAACCATGCATGTAAGATCTCGGAATCGACTACACTTGCCCTAGGGGGCAATATGCAGCGTCAATCCGCTTACACGGGCTTTTCCTTGACCCTATCCAAATCTGCCAACTAAGGGCTTTGATGGACCATGGTTGTCCTTTTGGCCAGTGCCACGTGATCCCCATTGTCTGAGCAACGAATGCCTCACGTCCACTTCGGATGCTTACCCACAAGCCTAGGTAGTTACGACACGAGAGTTCATGCGGCCCTTACTAGGGTGGGATGAAAAACCCTTCTCTCCTCACCCCGTAACCACCATATCCCAAAGGAGACTGCTAAGTCATCTAGCATGGAAAAAAACATAGCCCTCACCCTAGGGGGTGTCGAGCTACGCCCTTCCACCTAGACACAAAGCAGTTGGTTGTGGAGGCCAGAGGATCTCAACGAGTCCTCTTACACATCCCTTATTAAAGTTAGGGGTTATTTAATGCAAGTATGAGTGTATACTAAGGTCACGACAACCTATACACTAGACCCTGGTCATACTGTGCTCTCACTAGTGTTTCAAGCCTTTTGCGAAGCATTAATCGATCTCGGAATATCATAGTCCCTGCCTTGAGTGGCTTTCTCCACACAATGGTCACGTTACATATCCCAAGAACATCGATGCTTTGCAAACCTGCTATCACGCTAATGCTCTGGAGCCTAGCCTAAGGTCAGACTGACAGGAAAGGTCTTTCACTACCATGGCGTCTCGCTTATAAATTTGATGAATGATGTCATAGTAGAATTCCAACTCATTCTAGGTTTCGATGCTAGCCAAATAGGCACACCCGACTAATCAGGTGTTGACCTAATGGTGGTATAACCAAATATGAGAAATTCTCGCTATCATCAAGGGTCAATTAAATAATAGGCATCACTAGTGGAATCCTATCCTTATAAGGTCGCTAGGACCCGAGGGGAAAGGGCATCCCTCTAACACAGATAATCAAATTATCGCATCGGGGTTCTCTATAGAAATATAAAGAACAGTAGAAAGAAACAACCACAAAACTGAATCAAGTTCAGGGTCCGACCCCTGAACCTGACTAGCACAGCGTAGGCTCTCTGCCTCTTTCGCAAGGCTTCTCGCTCCGATGTAAGCCTCTGTATACGATCTCCTGACGCTTTCTACCCTTTGCTGTCATCGTGTACGCTTCGCCGGATCGATATCGTCCTCCAAGGTTCCGCTCGTCCTCCCGATGGTGGATCTCCACGGCAAGTCCTCCTCTTCAATCTGTAACCGAAAAAGCTCTAGTACGCTTCGAGCAAGTGCTCGCTCGTACACAATTTCCTAGAACGAAAAAGGAAAACAAACCTAGCTAAAAGCCTGGGAATAAAGGGTGGTCAACTTCCACCACTTGCCCGACTAAGACTCTAAAAACTATCCACACACAGAAGAAAAACTATCCAGACAATATTTGCTAACACGGGGTCCGACCCCCGGTAGCAAGCATTCACATATTCAGATTAATTTTAGAAGCGGCGCCCTGCAAGAATGATTCATAGAACATACAATATATACTATGCATGATCTACTCGTAGAACCCCGATGGCGGCACATACTATTCATGCGCGCACATGACGGTTTCATAAAAAACATGAAACGCACACCACTAACGTGCTCTGATACCAATTGTTGGAAATAAATCCATGGCAGAGGTCCACAATGGAAGTAAAGTGAAGGTCCGAAGACCGTGAGCGGTATGCGTTACATATCAAGATTTTCATCGAAACGATCTACACGTGCGTGTATGAATCTAGCATGGCAACTACGCGAACCTCTAACAACAATCTAACATAAAAGAATAATCTAGCATATATGCATGTTCTATCTATGCTAGATCTACATGTTAGAGATCATACATGCGTGCGGATTCTATCACCGCGACAAATTTCTTCTTTGTCGATGGAGACGGACTCGGATCTGCTTGATATAGCTTTGGTGCGACGGCCATAACTTTATGTTCCGAACTCCGATTGGGCTGAAATTTGGACTGCAGGTAGCCAACTTTGAGACGCAACTTTTTTAATAAGTTTCACCTCATTTGGATTTTTGTAGCTCCTGAAATCATAGAAACAACACTGATATTCTGTGCAGATTCTAGACAGCAAAAGGTTGCGAGAGATGCCTTCTAGTTCACCCGATCTCTCACGATGCACGGCACCTCATCGATGGATCTCTGAGTGCCTCTATTCGATGAGTCTTCTCTTTCTACGAAACACCACGCGAGGAAGACGAGTTGCCATCTAATAGCGCAAGCGAGGGAGAGAGAGACGAGAGAGGAGATGAGAAGAGACGAGAGGGGGGCGGCTAGGGTTTCCCCATAGCTTGGCCGGCCCCTTAGGGCTTGCAATATGTATTACCGGCCCCCCCTCTCCCCTATCCCTTATATAGGGCCGACCCTAGGCTTATGGATAAGCCTAGTGCAGATAGGATTGACTGATTCAAACCTCTCCCTATATATCTCTTCTTTTATCTCTATCTTTTCCTTGGTTTTGAAAACGGTCAAAACCAGTCCGTTTTCTATGCCTTATGACCGGCCCATTCATCGGAGGCAACAACCTTCTAAAACTAGTGGGGCCGGCCTTGACCAGGCTCTCAATACTTAGGGCCGGCTTCCCTAGTACATAGTGGCGCATGGTATGACCAAAACGCCCTTATGTCACTAGTTGGCCGTTCCTCGTGTACGAGACTTTGCAAGGCGCACATAAGTAAAGTGCACCAGTGATTTCACTATTCTCTGAGGTTCTCGTAGGGTGCCCCTAGTAAAGTCAACTAGTCAACTTGCAACATGTCCCGGTGCATCACACCCATGTGACAAAGTCCACTTATGGCAAGGAATTGCTATATGTGTCTCTGCACTAACGTAGGGTTTCCCCTTAGTGCACACACGTAGCTACGCATCTATCGTGCACTAGTGCAAAGCACTCACGGAGCGTAGGTTTGGACTTCTCGCTTCCTCTAACTACGTTCTGTGTTTCGAGGAGATGGTATTAGAACCGTACATAATGTCGATAAGGTGGAACCTTCAGGGACCAGGGTTCATGGCTTTCAACTTAGACTCGATCGATACACTACCCGAGTATACCATCGATCCTCTGAGTCCGAGTTAACCTGCGTGGCCACCCAGAGTGCGACGCAGGCTGCACTCCAATTCCCCCGAACTTACTATGTTCTCCCTTATACCCCTGCTCTCCGCTTATTATGATAAACACGCTGTCCCTCCATCTGGTGCCATGACACAACTCGAGCGGTAGAGAATACCGTCAGACTTGAGTGCTCATATAACTCGGTTCCTTCCAGGTTGACCACATACATCGTACCTCCGATTACTCTTCCGAGCAACCGGATCCGTCACCAGTCCAACTGATAACCACCTGGCCAGGGTTTAATACGACGTAGGTTATACCAAGGAACGCACCTCCCGTTAGGGGTGTGGATAGCCTGCAGGAGTGACACGATGATGCAACGCCAGCCGGGTAACCCAGTACACCGTGGTTTTGGATTACTGCATCCGGATCCTCACACATTGGTGCGCCAAAGCACCACATAACTGGTTAGTCCACCAGACATGGTTCCTCAGGGTTTAGGACCGTTTTACCCTAAGCAGAAACACGGTTTAGTACACCGGTGTCTGCTCACTGATCTGTGCACCGTGTTGGTTCCGTTCGACCACAGATACTGTGCCTGGTAATAACCGTGGTGGAGACACCCACGCTCTGTCATCCCAACAACTTATCCTGATAGGGCGACCAACCCTGATCAGAGCTGCGAACGTATTTAGGTTACATGAGACCAGTCCCTTGAGTCTCCCACTCAAGAGGATTACCATGTAGCCATGGTTCTCTGTTCTGTAATCAGAACACGTACTAAGGTACGTACCAATATGCATTCATATACTATCAACCATACATAGCTAAACTATAGGTTTTTATGAGCTATAGACCTTACCAATTCTAACAATTGCACAATACTAGCTGAAAAGATCGTGCAATATCGATCGAAGCTAGACATCACCATTGGAGAAATTTATCTCATGTGCCAAGTATAACCCTGACAAGAGATGATTTAGACTTATTGCCAGAGTTTTAATTTTTTGCAAAGAAATATGTTACTGCAAGTGCAAATGAAAGACATATCCTTATGAAGAAGCTGAAGGAACTCACAAGATAAAACTGCTAATAAAACTAAGTCATGGGGAAGCCTAAGAAAAAAATAGGAATTTACGAAGCGTGACCCTTCTGAGTTTGAGCACGTCCTAGCATTAGAGAATATTATGGGTTTTTCTGATAATATCACTCCGAAAAAGAATCCATCAAAAAAATAATTAAATAAATTGAATGTTTGAAAGCCTGTCACTAGGAATTCCCCACCTAATGAATATTTGACATAATTTCCCTGTCCCCCCCCCCATTGATTACATTTATTATGAAGGTGAATGATGTTTATGGTAATGTTAATTGTGGGTTCTAATCTATTGCACTTCAACTTGGCATGGGTGGAGAAGGATGGATCCAGGTCAGAAATGATATGATGACTAAGCTAAAATTTCATAAGAAGGAGTACGAAATGGTTCTATTGGAACATGACCGAGAGTGGATGTGCTCATTCGATCACTAGATTGTTTTCTAAGTCCAACTCCACCCGACCATTGGATGGGCATGTCTGAGAGTGGTCACGTGATAGTTTTGCGGTATAATTATGCGTGGTTCTTATCTCATTGCAGCAGTGTCTCATGTTTCTACCATTATGGAGTTCCTCGCCACTAAAAGCTTATCCTATCATTGTCATTTTGTCAGAGGAATTCACACTTCGTAACAGTATGGCTTCATGCTGATAATCCTTTTACCACATATTGTTTCTAGCTGGGCATGATGTCATCATCCTATAGCAGATGAGTGGAGAACACCTTACATCGGTCGTATCGAGTGCTTCTTTCAACTTATTGATAGGCGTGTTGTCGTATTACAGGAAAGTCCAATAGATGTTGAACATTAGCTTCCTTTTGGTTGAAAAGTTTGTAATTTTTTGGGTTAAAAAGTTTGTAATTTTTTAGGTTAATACATGGATGAATGTAAGCACGCTATAGTTTTTTGGGTTGAAAAGTTTGTAATTTTTTGGGGTTGAAATGTTTGTAATTTTTCTGGTTTTAATATATGTATGTAAGTCTGTTTCACAATGATTCAGTGATTCTAAATTTCAGACTTTCTACATCTGTGTGTATTCTACAAGTTCAACGTACTCATGATTTTTTTTAGTTACTCAATCGATACCCCATGCCCAATAGTATTCATTTCCAATCGCTATATAACAACCAAACTTTAATTGCTTATAATGATGGCCTCATAAAGAACGGTAATATGTGCTTTACCTATCGGCAATCGTCTATCGATATTATAAACGTTTGTTTGGTGATTTCATACCGATTGTCATACAGGGCCATGATGTTTTTTTAGATATTCAATTGGCATATCAGGTCCGATTATCTTAACGGTAGGTTCCTACTGATCGTATTCTCTTTGTAAACGATAGGTTCATACCGAACAATTACCAGTTTAAAGGATGATTTTATCGGCAAGCTATTGGTGATAACTTACCGATAAACAACAATATCCATCGGTGACATCGTTCCGAATAAGAATGATTTTTGATAAATTTAAATTGACAAATATATGTAATTTCGACATAATCCTACCGATACGACCTCCTAGTGCCGATGTTTATGCGATCGGCATATCAAGTCCGATATCATAAAATTAATGTTGGTATATTTATACCGAGCATTATGGGTGCCAAGACTAACCGTTTATTCTTACCGATTACATAATATGTTCAACAATAGGGTCATATCGAATATTTATTTAAAAGGATGATTTGTATCTGCTAAGTGCTATCGATAAAATTGTGTACATGTGGTGACTTCTTATCGATTGGTATTGACAACCAACCAGTATCGTTATGTTTGTTATGCGATCGATATATCAAGTCCGATATTATGCTAGGATGTTCGACAACATTGTACAGATTGACAATGTGTTATTTTGGTGATAGCTTACCAATTGTATGGACAACCAATTGTCAGTACCCTATAATGCGATCGGCATATCAGGTCCAATATCCTTTAATGGGGTACGATATCATCATACCGAAGACCATTTTGGGTGCTAAGAATAACGGTATCTACATATCGATGATGGTATTAATAGAACGATATGGTTATACCGAACGATACATTGATGCAATCTATTGGTGATATCGTACCAATTAGTAGTAGACTATCTTGTTCGGTGAGTGCCAACCACTTTCGAATGTCACTAGGTTTTTTTTTGTTATGCGATCGGTATATCAGGTCCGATATTATTGATTTGATAACGGTATAATAATACCGACGTGAGCTATCACATAACGATGAAATTATACCGAATGATACTTACCAAGGTTTAATAAGAATGGTCGGTATGGTTCCACCGATGTCAAATGTAACAATGCGATAGGTTCATACCAACTTATTAGACACAGTATCAGTGGATACATGCCGAATAGTTATGTTCATCAAACAACATAAATAGTTTTGATACGACAACATACAAGTTTGACATAATCCGAATAGTAATGTATGAATACATTAGTCCTATTAGGACTACAAAAAAACAAGTACGGCATTATACTAGCTAGAATCAAATCGACTAGTTTGTTAATTACAACATCATGAAAATTAATTCATCTTTTAAATTTCTTGGCTGCAAGAGGATTGCCTCCTCTTCCCCTTGGCTCCCATTGGATTAGTTGGTTGATTGCCTCTGCCCTTCGTTGTGATGCATGCCTCCACTGCCCCTACCCTTTCCCCAGCCCCTACCCTTTCCCCTGCCTCTAGCTGCACCTTCACCTTCATCTGAACTCTCGCCAAGTGACTGTTCATCTTCTTTGTTCCTGACATTAGGAGTCGGATCAAGAAGAAGGATATTCAGAATCTCTCTCTCCCTCTGAAGAATTGGGTTGTAAGTTTTCAAATTGCTCCTGTAAGATTTTCATATTCTCACTCGCATTTCTAGTTTGTGGTCATCGGTTCCAGTGCACCATACGTGGTTTCTCTGTAGCATAAGTCAAGTATGGACAATCTCGCCCCACAGGAAAATGCTCATAAGACCATGCCTTTAGAAGGCTAAGAAAACTGGGAATTTGCTTCACTCCCGTCCTTGAAGCATATCTGAGTTGTCAGTAAACATAAGCTAATGCAGTTGCGCCCCATGAATAGTGTTGAACTTGTTCGAGATCCCTCAAACAAGTGGGATACATCATTGGCACCTTCGTCCCGGTCTTAACAACTTTTGTAACATTAGACTCATCTGTATTATTCGGTTCAAGAGTCTTTGTAACACTAGACTCATTAGTCAAATTTGGGTCAAGAGTCTTTGTAACACCAGACTCATTAGTTTCCATTGTTGATTAAAGACATAAAAAGCAAGAAAAAATTAAAATTCAGTTAGTATATTGAAAAACTAATGCTCCATTGTTGACAAAAAAAACTAACTGCAGTTGAAATAACAACCAAATGAAAAAAATGTATACCGATCGATACACACATGTACACACACCGAATAATATCTACATACCGATACTGAACAATTATTTCTATAACATCACTCCGAAACCAAAATTTTAATTTTTTTCCGGTTATTAGGTGTAAATGGTTTACACATAAACATGATATAGAATCACCGAACGAAAATTTGAAAAACATATTGGTAAAAAGCCACCGACGCAAGTTATTCACCCATTCAAAAAAATCGTAGGTACCATCAAAACTCAAAAATTCGAAGGGAAGACATATGAGAAATTCTTTAGAGGGAAGAACACTAAATAAAATGAAGAAATTCTAATTCGAAGGGAAAAAACCAAACTACGTCGGTAGTTGGTGGTCGAATTGCCTCACAGGTAGGGTTTTGGAATAGAAGGTATTGTCCAGCTCACATGATGAGCTCCTCCCTCGTCTCGTGATGGACTCCCTTGTTTGCTAGGGTTTTTCGAAGTGAAAATGAAGAATGTTGGAAGAATCACGAGGGCCTCGTAGAGCCCTGAAATATAGGGTTTCTACTTTATCGGCAGCAGATGGCCGAATTAGATATTGGAGTCTGAATGCAAAGATAGATATATATGGGTGCAAAAACTAAATCTTATGAGAAATCTATACTATATACTAAAACTGAAGCCTCTCTCCCATGTTGTGACACGTGGACGTCTTTTAAAGAACTAGAATCCTTCTTCTATGTGTGAACACGGCTCTCTTTTAAATCCTATTAAAAACCTACCATAAAGATGATAAATACTCATTCAAAGGGATTTAATGTTACTATCTCTCTCTAACAAGTGATGTCATTTGTGCCAAATGACATGCATTAAGCTCATCCGGACATTGATGGCAAAAATGAAGTCCTTTCTTCTCTTCTACGACAAGTGGACCACTTTAAAAAATCAGAATCCTTCTCTCATGTGTGAACGTGGTTCTCTCATAAATCCCATTAAGAACCTAATATAAAGATGATAAATACCCCATACAATTGTATTTAATAATCAATTGATATTAATTAGAAAATTCATTAGTAATTTATTTTTCTCTCTCTAACAAGTGAATCAAACTTGGATTAGTGAATCGTAATCTCTCAATATTGCACACTTATTCGGACGGTTGTGATGTCTTTGCTAAGTGGTGTGCATCAAGTTCATCCAGGCATTGCCCGGGTTTCTTACTAGTATATATACTAAAATGGAAGCCTCTCTCCCATGTTGTGACAAGTGGACGTCTTTTAAAAAGCTATAATTCTTCTTCCGTGTGTGAACGCGGCTCTTTTTTCAATCAATTTAAAAACCCACCATAAAGATGATAAATTTTCATTCAATGACATTTAATGGTTATTTGATGTTAATCTCTCTCTCTCTAACAAGTGAATCACACTTACTTTCAGATTTCACGCTTCTTCCAACAGTTGTGATGTCGTCTTTGCCAAATGGCATGCATCAAGCACATTCGGGCATTGCCCGAGTTTCTTACTAGTGCTATTAAGCCCAAAGGTTCTCTCGATTCCACTCAACCCGATTGACGTGGCACCGCACGAGTAGTGGTTGAATATCACTAGCAAACTAGTGATATTCAATAATGACTCGCACGGTGCCACGTCAATCGGGTTGAGCGGAATCATCGGAAAACCTTCGGGCTAAATATCATTTCTCAAATCTAATATTCAGGAGCGGGTGCAAAGAAAGCGTCGCGTAACTTGGTTGCCAACACTAAATACATGGGTGTGAATATACGCTCCCTAAAATCCCCATCAATGAATCACGCTAAAACCCCATCCTCTAATCAATGAACCCCCAACTAATTAAAGACCATCAGCAAAGGTCCGTACCAAAGCGGGACCCACCACGTTACCTTCCCACCAAATACGAGTCCAGATCTTCTCCGGTCGGTAGGCCCGCGCGCATTACAGCTGCATGAAGGGGCCCCACATACTCGAGTCTACACCATGCACAGTACCGTGTATTGGGTCCTGCGTACCATACAGCCGCGGGGCCCACTACGATTCAAAGAGATGTTGTAGCGGGCCCCAGCACATGGGGTAGTATCCCCGCGGTTGTATGGTACGCAGGATGTGCTAAAGTTTTTTCCCTGTATTGGAGCGGAGAGAGTAGCGTTGCTCCCCAACGGTTCCGGTTCTCGGGCGTGAGCTGGCGCTGTCGGCACACAATAGCGCAGAAATAAAGACAAACATAGAAAAGAGGGTAAAGAGGATCCGGAGGAACAACTTACCGGAATTTCTCTCCCTTTTTTTTGGGTTATTTTGACTTTGCCCCCCAAATTTGCCTTGAATTAGACTTTACCCCCATATTTTCATTAATTAGACTTTACCCCCATATTTTCATTAATTAGACTTTACCCCCCAAAACTAACTGTTCCGTCAGCTCACCCCCCAACACTATTTTTTTTCCGTCAGCTCACCCTTTCTCTTAGATGGTGAGCTGACGGAACAGTCAATTTTGGGGGGTAAAGTCTAATTAATGAAAGATGGGGGTAAAGTCTAATTCAAGGCAAAGTCGGGGGGCAAAGTCAAAATAACCCTTTTTTTCTTTCTTTTTCTTAAAGAGGATCTCCCGTCTTCAAAGCATTTAAAAGCCCTCTTCAACGACTGCAGCTGGACTCACCGAAGCTTCTGACCTCTCACTTTCTTTTTGCTCCCAACATTTCCTTTTAGGTGGGAGAAAAAAAGGAAAAAGGCAAAGCGAAGCAGCTCTCCCTCCGGCGCGAACGAACCGCGGCGTCGATCTCTCCTCCTCTGGCCGGAGATCGAGAACGGCGGCGGAGCTGGACAGAAGGCGACCCGGACCTCGCCGGGCGTGGGATCCTGCTGCCGGAGATCCTGGAGCGAGGAACGGTGGTGCATCTCAGGAGATCGGCGGTCTGTGGCTGAGCTGGAGCAGATTAGGGCTTGGCGGCTTGGGATCCGTCTGCTGGGTGGGAGGAGGGGTCAGGTCGAGGTCCGTGCGAGCAATGCGAGGAAGGAGCTGGCGAGGGATCGGATGGTAGTCCGTTCTTTCTCTGCGGGCCGTTGTCTCGACTCTGGAGGTGATACTCATCTTTGGATGATCTGATCTGGTCTTTCATTGTGACATGCAAAAGCAATCTGCGTTTCGTTCCGTGAAAGCACCGGATCTCGGTTTACCAGCACCAATGATCTAGTGAGTAGTGACATGAACGGAAAAGTTGACGGAGATCTATGGAGCAGGGCATTGGCGTCGGGGTTTCGGCGGAATGTTGTGAAATAGTTGAAGCATCTTGATGAGTTCAAGCATCTAAACTCACTTTCTGGAGAGTTTCGATCGTTTCTTCATAAACCAGTATTTCCATGGAGTCTCGAATGGATCAGTACGAGATAATGGAGCAGATTGGCCGAGGTGCCTTTGGAGCAGCAATCCTTGTGAATCACAAGCTGGAGAAGAAGAAGTAGGGTCGCATCAGCCTTTTTGACTCAAATGTGCTTCTTCTTAATTTTTTGCCTTCTGTAATTTAGTTTATTTCTATGATTACTTAGTAGGTTTGGGTTTCAGGTATGTATTGAAGAAGATCCGGCTTGCGAGGCAGACCGAACGTTGCCGGAGATCTGCTCATCAAGAGGTAAGTGAGATGGACAGTGATCTGTCTTTCCTCTTTTAATCTCTTACTTAGATGCTCGATCATGTTAATGCTTATGTAAAATGTGATTGCAGATGGCTCTCATCGCACGGCTTCAACACCCTTATATCGTCGAGTTTAAGGAAGCTTGGGTTGAGAAGGTTTGAAGACAAGTAGCCTGTAGGCAGATACATTTTATATCTGCCCATTTGATCTCTATATTGTTTGCCTTGTTGTAGGGCTGCTATGTTTGCATTGTGACTGGATACTGTGAAGGTGGAGACATGTGAGTGCACTTTGAGTAATTAGATTATTTTCATGCTAATTTGTATATTTGTTAATGTATTATCATCTCTAACAGGGCTGAGTTGATGAAGAAATTAAATGGGGCATTCTTCCCGGAGGAGGTATTTTTTTTCTTGGGTAAATTACACTTTGCGCCCCTGAAGTTTAGCTCAAAAACACATAACCCCCTTGTAGTTTATTTTGTTCCAAATCGCTCCCTAAAGTTTGAAATGTTAGCACAATACACCCTTTTGTCAACTAGTTAATTTCCTCATTTGGTAATTTTTATATGATCAAAACTGAATTGAAGGGGGGCAGAATGTAGTTTTTTAACTATAGGGGGGTTAAGTGTTTTTGAGCTAAACTTCAGGGGGGGCAAAGTGTAATTTACCCTTTTTCTTCTCTCTGGGTGTTTCTTGTAATCTGGAATGATTTTAAATTGAACATGTCCTGATAGTCGGTAGTTCTCCTCAGAAACTGTTGAAATGGTTCTCTCAACTTCTATTAGCTGTTGAATATCTGCATTCCAACTTTGTTCTGCATCGAGACCTCAAGGTGTGTAAACTAGATTAGAGGCAATTCTTACTGTGTCACTGAAATGTCAGACTGACTTGCCTTTTGGCTTCCTTGGCAGTGTTCAAATATTTTTCTCACTAAGGATCAGGATGTTCGGCTTGGTTAGTGCTGAATTAGAAGTTGTATTTGCATAGAGATTTATCCATTTGTTGAAGACCTGGATTGTTGGCATCCTGCCAAAATTTTAATTTGCTTTTTCCATGTGCAGGGGACTTTGGACTTGCGAAAACTTTGAAGGCAGATGATTTGGCTTCTTCTGTATGTTTGATTCTGTATTTATATTTCAAGTTGTTTGTGACAAACTTTGCTGTTATAGACACACACACACATATTATTGGGAGAAGGTTCGGCACTGATGCTTGTGTGATGGGAAGTGCTGTTTGTGATGCGAATTACCCTGTCCCAAATCCCAATTGGACTACCATCTGAAAGAAAGCTTCTTGTTGCAAGATTTTTTTGTCTTGTTGATATCGAGTTTCAGTGAGACCTGAAATATTATGTTAGTAGTAACTAAACATTTGCTATACAAGGCCCAAAACTAAAGCAGATTTCTCACAATTTCAGAAAAAAACAATTTTTCATAGATTTCAGTAAATGCTCCTTTCAGATTAAAACTCTTTTAGTACACTAGTTCATGAACTTGTAAAAATTTAGAGCTGATTGTAAAGGTGTTTTACTTGATGATGATTGCCATCAAGGACATAGTTTATACTTGGTACCTTTTTTCTGCAAATTTATGCTCCTACTCAAGTTAATTGTTTTTCATTTAGGTGTTTTTTTTCACAACTATTGTTTGCCAACATGATGCTACGATGTAGTACAAGTTGTCATATTCATTTACATAACTGGTGCGGCACACCAAGGTGAGTTTGAAAATCAAAGGTGTGGGCTGCACAGCCGAGTCAATTTGAAGTGAAAGGTATGGGCTGCGCACTTAATTTGTTTATAGGGGTGAAATTTTGCGACGAACTTGTAGGTTTTTTTCCCCCCCAATATTTTGGCTAATTATTTGGTATTTTTAGAATTTGTTTGATGGGTTCAAAAAATATTAAGGTGATAATTGTTGGTTAAAGGATTCACAGTATATATAAAGGCATGACAAAGTATATTTAGTTGAAGGGTTTCCTGGTGGAGATGTGATAAAATTTTGGGGGAGTTTGGGGTTGAAATAAGAATGAAATTTGGGAGAATTTGGTAGGGATGTGTTCTTTGTAAGTACTTGAATTAAGAGATGGGCCCATAAGGGTCAAACAAAAGGTGAAATAATTGGGTTTCTACACGAAATGTAGCAAGAGGCTTGTGGTGTCCTGTCAAGTATGCTCTAAAATATTAGGCTTTTGAATTGAAATATGGAAGTTCAAAGACAAAATAGTAGTAAAAAAAGTCATTGAGTGACATGGATCTTCCAATTTGAGTCAAAGGTTGAAATTTTGCGTGCAGAGTTTATTGAGGGATACTCCAATGCTAGTTAAATTTTATGTTAGCCAGGTGTTCCTAAGTTGGTATGTGGTCATGTGTGTGAGTAATGCATTTTTGTCTTTTAGGGGTGTAGATTTGGTTGGTTCACACTACTAACGAAAGTCATCGTTAGGTCCACTTAAAGTGTGCTAATTTCAGGTGGTTGCATTCTTGGAAATTATTTTTGAGTTATCTAGGGAGTTGGTTAGTATAGGCTAAGCCAAGTTATAGGGTAGGCTAGGGATCGGTTCATGGGTAGGATAAAGGTAGGGTCCGGGTTCCAACTTTTTCTCTTACCCTTGGATTTCAAATTAATGGTCTCCCTCTACTGAACTATTGGAGGCTAAAATAGGGCTGTCTAAAGGACCCTCTTTTAAAAGAATTGAAAGAGCACAATGTTGTCAAGTGCGATGTGCGATAACACAATTCAGACTGAGCTGATCACATATGCAATTGTGCGCTTGCATACCCAATGTTTTTTAGTTGCATCTACATGTTTGTAATTTTCATTTTTTTTCCTGGAAATAATGATGTTTTCTCTTTGCGGCCTTTAATTTTGTTCGAATAGACGATTATTCAAAATTATCCATGTTCTACTGAGTAGGAGAGAGAAGATCCATTTCTGCTGAGTAGGAGGGTGGGTTCGCTTTCTGTTGAATACGAGGGCGGCATCACTTTTTCCTGAGCAAGGGGGGAAGGGCTTCACACTCTTGTTGCTAACTTTCTTCTCATTTGGTTGAATGACTGATTCAAGCGGTTTTCTTTAAAGGGTGTGATAGGCGTAGTGATTCTTGATAATTAGATCCGCCTTGCTCTTGAGTTTTTTTTTTCTCTAGCAGTTGGATGCGGCGACGAGGATGACACACTTAATCACTTCGATTAATCGAAGTTGCAACTGTGGAATAAAGTCCTCTAGTAATCAAGCGTTTTAGATAATTTTCCATGCTTACGATGACCAAGGGATGAAAATAAGAGGGGGGTGTAGTGTAGAGGGGGAGGGATGATGGATGAAGTGTAGGAAGAATGAGAAGTGAGGGGACTTATACAAAACATTTAGGGGTACGTATGCGGCCGCACAAGCACATGTGCGACTGTGCAGCCGCATAAGCGGTAAAAAGTACAGACTATTTGAGCTGTGCGGCGTCACAGATACTTGTGCGGCCACAAAAGTAATTTCTATGAGGGACTTGCGCATATACGGTCGCATATACCCATATGTGACTGCAAATGGTACCAATAGTAGGTCGAGATCAAATTCTTACCATTAAAGCGAATCTTCTTATCACATTTCTTCCCTAACTCAATATAGTATAATCCCTAAATGAGAGCATGAAAAACAAAAGGTCTAGAGTAACATATTCATTAAAGAATCAGTGATATTTTCTTTTCTTTTTTATTGCAATATCAATAAAGAAAAAAGAACAATCTGCAGATCAGATTCTTTACTACAATTTCTTTTAAATAAACTTATGCCGATAATAAAAGCCGGTTGTTGATCCTAAGCTTGGATGAAAAGTTGAGACTTGAGGGTTGGCATTAGGTCGACAACCGGTTGTAATAAGAAGCTCAACCTTTGAAATGAATCCTAAATGGCTACCTCTAGGATGTTGAGATATGGCTTGATAGTTATTCTTGTGGTTAAAACTATATGCAAGTAACATGACATATAAGTAGGC
This sequence comes from Chamaelirium japonicum, assembly GCA_947650365.1. Lineage (NCBI taxonomy): Eukaryota > Viridiplantae > Streptophyta > Magnoliopsida > Liliales > Melanthiaceae > Chamaelirium > Chamaelirium japonicum. Next base: position 26,924,014 of record OX393553.1, read on the forward strand.
TAAATGGGCTTCCCAAAATTCTCTTCTTTAGGTTGTTGGAACTCCCAATTACATGTGCCCGGAGTTGCTTGCTGATATTCCCTACGGGTTCAAGTCAGACATTTGGTCTTTGGGTAGGGTTTATTTAGAGTTTATTTTTCTAGTGCTTTGACAGTTTGATATGGACAATTGAAGTCTAATTGTCATATGGTTGGGCAGGATGCTGTATGTATGAGATGGCTGCTCATCGACCTGCTTTTAAAGCTTTTGTAAGTTTCTATCGATCCCTTCATTTTGCAACATTAGCAGATATAGTGTGAAAGCTCTAGTTAATGTCAATATTTGATATTTTCTTTACGTCAAAATGCTTATAACATAAAAAAAACATTTTATACCTTGAACAAGATAGTGACAATGCATCTGCTAACTTATTGTTTCATAGTGAACTGTGGAACAATATATCACTATTTCCTATCTTATAACTCTCAGGTTATGCGAAACCGGATAATGTTGAGTATGAGATTTTTTCTAGAGCTCTGTGTAAAATTGATTAGGAGACTTTTTCTAGAGCTCCATATTTTTTGAAATTACTAATGTAAGATGCTTTCCAAATTTAGCTTTTGAATTCATAATGTGTATAATAATATCTGTATTTCGTGGAAAGATTTTAGAAAAATGAGGAGATATTATTCAAAAAGCAGTTCAATAGCATTTACCTCCACATTTGGGACATTTACCTCAAACAAGTGCATGGTCTCATGACACTCCAAATTATTGAATTATTGAATTCAAAAGTATGGAATAACATTTGCAGAATTCTAAGTGGATGAACCTGCAAGAAGCGAAGAAAAGAAGAGGAGAAAATGAAGACTAATAAGGGAATCTGTGAATTTGCCAAGGGCCGGATAAACTTAGAGTCCAAGCAAAAATGCGACAATATACAAATTTTAAATTTCAAAGTCTACTTTATATCCTTTGGGTCACTACCCGCCAATTGCCATTCTAGTTTTCTTTATAGGCTCTTCTGCCAAGTTGCCTTCTTCAGCTTTTTGGAATCACACTTTGTCAAAAAATTGTGTTCAATACTTTTGAAAGTTGCAACTCCATTTGCATCCATATATAAAGAGGTACAAACTAACCTAAAGTACATGCCTATGACATCCGATCATGGCTGATTTGGATAGGCCTCTTTGGATAATATTGACCACATTTTCAGCAAATTACACTTTACCCCCGTGAAGTTTAGCTAAAAAACACTTAACCCCCCTATAGTTAAAAAACTACATTTTTGCCCCCTTCAATTCAGTTTTGATCAGTTAAAAATTACCAAATGAGGAAATCAAGTAGTTGACAAGGGAGTATTGTGCTGACATTTCAAACTTTAGGGAGCAATTTGGAACAAAATAAATTACAGGGCGTTAAGTGTTTTTGAGCTAAACTTCAAGGGGGCAAAGTGTAATTTACCCAAAAAACAATTGTTGCGTTTCTTACTATCATTCTGGTAGCCTTTGGTGCCATATGACTTGAATCTAGATAAATCTGATCTATTATCATATTAAAAGAAGAAAGATGGGTCCAAAAGGCATAAGGTGAATGGTTAAATTCATGTCCTAGGGTGAATACACATCCCTAAATTGTACAACACAAACAAAACCATGGAAATCCATCATGCAGAAACAAGAAAATAAGCAGGATCCATTAAATTTCTGTTGAAACATGTGGAGTACAACTATTAGTATGTATAATTACCAGAAACAAAATACCTTTAATGCTCAATTGAACTAAGATTCTATCCTCTATTATATAAAGTCTGATTGGAACCTTTTTTTGTGTGATGTGGGATCACTCACTTAAGTGAATAAAATGAAATAATTAAATCTATTCAAATCCTGGATACAAATCCTGAACCCATTGCTAACCGTTGGCTATCATAATGTCAAAATATATGATTAGACAAGGTTACGATGTCTTTACTAAAAAAGTAAACAAGAAAACAAACAGGATCCATTAAATTTCTGTTGAAACATGTAGAGTACAACTATAAGTATTTATAATTACCAGAAACAAAATATCTTTCATGCTCAATTGAACTAAGATTTTATCCTCCTCTATTATACAAAGTCTGATTGGAACCATTTTTTTTGTGATGTGGGATCACTCACTTAAGTCAACAAATGAAATAATTAAATCTTTCCAAATCTTGGATACAAATCCTGAACCCATTGCTAACCTTTGGTTATCATAATGACGAAATATATGATTGGAAAAGGTTATGTTGTCTTTACTGAAAAAGTATGGTGAAGTCTATAAAATAAAAGTGAGTACATGCGTGCTATTATGACATGGGGTATATTAAGTGACCAATGGGTGTCCCTCTTATCAATGTGGAACTAAACAGGTGGACTGTCTCACAGTCTCACCCCCCCCCCCCCCCCCCCCCCGCCCCCAATCACGCGGAGTATGTGTGTTGAGACACAATCGGTAAGGACGCACTTGGAGTAAGAGACGGGCCCAGCTCTGATACCATGTTAGATACCCTCACACCCTAAAACCCGGGTCATAAGGGGAGGTCCACAACAGACATGTGACATGGGGTATATTAAGTGGCGAATGGGTGCCCCTCTTACCGATGTGGAACTAAACAGGTGGACTATCTCACGATCTCACCCCCCCCAATCAAGCGGAGTATGCGTGTTGAGGCACAATCGGTAAGGACGCACTCGGAGCAGGAGACGGGCCCAGCTCTGATACCATGTTAGATACTCTCACACCGGAAAACCTGGGTCACAAGGGGAGGTACACAACGGACATATTAAGTTGGCCGTGTCGGGGAAGATCAGAGATGAAGGGTCAGTAGGAAGCTGAAGTTGGCCGTGTTGGGGAAGATCGAGTGGAAGACGTCGTTGTCCAACATGGTAAAATTCGGCGACCTGACGAATAGCTCTTTCCTCCCAACCTCGTGACAACAAAGCTTGTCCAAGTCTAGATCTTTCTCGATCACCCGATCTCTAGGTCTTGTGGACCAGAGCTATCGTCCATGGTGGAAAGATGCCCAACGAAGACAAAGCTCACGACCGAGAAGTTTTTGTCGAAAAGAGGACTAGATCCCACTCGATCTGGTCGGTGGTTCGCTGTCCGAACAGATGATCACCGTAGTTTGCAAGAGGAGCACGACACTGAGAAGATGCACGACTCACCAATCGAGGGGACTTCGGCACTACAACAGCTGCCTTTGACTTAGGCGCGGGTATTCGACGTGGGCATAGACATTAAACCTAGGGCAGACATTTGATGTGAGTGAGAGAAAGAATGAGAGAAATTGAGAGAGGGAGTTAAAGTTGGGAATGCATGCGACGAAGCGGGTAATGGCGAGTCCTCGAGCTCTCGGTTGGTCTAGACGGTAGAAGACCTCGGCGAGAGAGGGAGCCACAAAACTTGAGATCAAGAGTCAACAGAGGGTGCTGAGGGAGGCACTGCCTTCGGGCCCCATCGTTACTAAGTCGGAAGTTAGGAAAAAATCAGCTAGGGAGGAAGTTGGAAAAATTGAAAAAAAGTCAAAAAGGTCGATAAAAAGTCGGGAAACAAACGTTAGAATTTTAGGACATATTTATATATAAATTTTACAATAGGTCTTTTGAGCAATACATGGCGAGGTTAAAGCGCACTTAATTGGGATTAAAACATGTAAATTGGGATTGAAATGTGAAAATCGTGACTTTTTCAAAAAATCGGGAAATAGTTGCGTAGTGAACATTTACTAAATAAGTCGTGTTTTAATCGAGACTTATTCTAAAAAATTGGAGTTTTTGGTAACAGAGCCTCCGGCCGGGGGGGTGGCGGCGACGAGCCCGAGAGCTCCCGGGCGGAAGAAGACCTCAGTGAGGGAGGGATAGACAAAGTGCAAGATATCGAATCGAAAGAGGGATTAGGGAGGATTTCAAGTATATATGGATCGTATTTAAACCTCATCCTGTCCTGCAATTATGCTCAATGTGTAACCTGAAACTGTGACTCGCAACCCGCAATCGGGTTGTATTTCACTATATCCCGTTGTATCCATACCTTATCTATGTCGTATCCCAATGTATCCAAGTATAAACTTTATTTATTTATTTAGGATATGCCTAAAATGTATTAGATATGTATCCCCGAGTATCCAGCATGTATCGTATTCTATACGGATACGATACACGATACACAAGGGGTCTCTAAATATCTGTGCTTCATAGATTGGCAACAATTGGTTTACCATCTAGGGCTGTATGGCATTGGCTTTTAATAATTCAAGGGAGCATGCCGGTTGGTTGGTTATACCAGATGACATTCTACATCGAACCAAGTTGTTGTCACACCTTTAATCCTTTTCAAAATAAGTGACATTACCGTTCAGAATTTTCTGTAACTTATGACAGGCAGCAACAGGTTCCTTTGTTGGGTTAGTTACTGTCTACCATTCAATTAATATCTTCTTCAATATTTTACTTTTTTTTGCATGAAACTTTGTTTGTCATTTGCTTCATACTTCATCTTACTCTAAGGAGGTAGGTGATTTGGGAATTGTCTTTACTAATGTCCTTGGACCATGCTTTGAATATTAGAGTTTAGATCTATTGGACCTCATAGTGTAGTACTGTAGTTTGACTTTGTAAATTACCCTGAAAAACTTTATACACAAATATTTATTGTAATGTCCAATGATGGTTCATATAAATTTGATTTCAGGATATGGCTGGATTGATAAGTAAGATAAACCGTTCCTGTATCGGACCTTTACCTGCTTGCTACTCCTCTTCCTTGTGAGTATACGTTAAAATGCATAACAAGTTACTTATATGTTTGAACATGATTCTTCCGTGTTTGTTACTATGAACAAAGTTTATTTTACAGTTAGTGTTTTTGACATTTGATATTCCAAGCATGTCTTCATCTTTCGGATTGAAGCCTTTTCTTGATCGCTGTTTTTGGTAGTAGATAAAAGGACATTTACCGGCATTTACAAGCCTAAAATCACCCATGCTGTTATTAATTCCTTTTTCTCTTGAGTTAGTTGGGTTTCATTGGAAAACTTCAATGTTGAAGGGGCCCTTGTCAATAGAGCTACAACCTGAACTCAACCACGTTAGGATTGGTATTTTAATGTGAAATGAATAGGTGTCTCAAATTTAACCTTGTCTAATTATTGGGTAAATTACAAAAACCTCCCCTAAATTATACACTTTTTTTTTTTGAACAATTTGAACTCTGAACTATGCTTTGCGGGCATTTAGCCCCCTCCGTCAACTTTTATCCTGAAAAAACGCTTTCCTAGTAAGCATAAGCTAAATATTTCAAAAAAAATTTAAGTCTTATTGGAAATTGATAAGGGTATTTTTGGGATAAAATGCAGACGGAGCATAGATCAGGGTTCAAATTGCTCAACAAAATAGTTGAGGGACTAATATGAAATTAGGCTCATAGTTCAGGGGAGGTTTTTGGAATTTGCCCCTAATTTTTTTATTACTTGACGCAAGCCTAATGACTATTCAGTCGGTTAAACTCATAATGGCTCGACCCCGATACACCTGCACCTCCCTCTCTTCTGTGGGGCTTCGTTATGTAGCGGAGCTTGGTGGACTAAATTCTTGGAAGTTTGAAATTGGTCCTAGAGGCTGTTGGTTGGCTGACCTTGAACCCCAATCCTCGTACACTGGTTATAACCATGAGCAGGATAGCCCCACTTCTAAAATTTCAAACATGATGGCGGATATATTAAAATAAATTTTAATCATTGAAATTTATTTAAATGACATTCATTCTCATTTGATTGGGATTGTATAGCGTCTCGGGATATTATTATTGTTTTGTTAATTGTGAGTTCTTATCCTTCCTTAAATGGTCACATAATTATGTTTCTATTTGGATAGTTGGCTTCTTTTCTTGCTTCATGTTTGGTAATGGCCACGTAGTTGAGAAGATTCAGACCCGTGTCATTGCATGCAGGAAAGCAGTTATTAAAAGCATGTTGAGAAAGAACCCAGAACATCGGCCAAATGTAAGCGTTCAAATTCTTATACGTAAATACTTTATTTATATTGTAACCTAATCCAAATTTTCTGCTTTAAATTGGATTAGGCGTCTGAAATTCTTCGACACCCGTATTTACAACCACACGTCAGCCAACACCGCCCAACTCCTGATCCGGCAAATGTAACCCTCTCATCGGAGAAGCCCATCACCCCACACGGTGGCCAGAAGAACATGTCCGATAGCCAAAACAGTAGCGCCTCCAGCAGCGACAAGGACAGTTTGCAGTCGACCGATAGAAATGCTTCAGGGTTATCATTTGTCTCTAATCACAAGGCGGCTGAAACAGATACTGCTTCAACTGACGATGGATTGATCTGTGACAAGAAGAACCCCATCTCCAGTACTGAATCAGCAGGGCAAGATTCATCGAGGTCCTCACATCGTGATCAACTGCCGAAAGTTGAGTGTAAGCATCCCAAAACTGTTAAGAATTTGCTGATGGTTCTTAAAGAGGAGGGTAAAGTAAGAGAAAGCAGCTCTCCTTTGAGAGGCAGAAGGTTAGGTGGTTCATCCAATCATAAACCAAGCACAGAGCCATCGCCCAAGGTGTCGAAACCTAATAGCGCCAGTAGCTCTTCAAGTTCCAAGTCTAATGCAGAAGTCCCTGCTGCTGAACCCGCCAAGCCCACTTCTGATTCTACAAAGCAGGAACAAATTTCGCACACATTGAAGCATCTGGTAAGTGAAGCTTCAAGCTTCTAATTTTCTTTACCTGTAAGCCGTAGTTTTGCTGTCATTTGCATTTCATCTGTCATCTGTTACAGTTACCCGTACTTGAGTCCTCTTCAAAAACTAAAGCTAGACATGATGGGGTTTCACTCACTGATTCCGTCAAGCAAGTTACAGAAGATGGAGCTCCTCCCAGATCAAGGGCTAGGCCTCCACCACCCAGTTTGGTGAGAAGACCTGCTGGCTCCACACAAAGATCCGCTGGGCTCGACAATCCGAACCCGGTAGGTAACGAGATGATCAATGGAGCTCCTACTAAGGTGATCCGGGAGCGTCATAAGAGTCCGAATCGTGCCGCTTGTAGCTCCAAATTAGTAACCAACCCGATCCATGGCTCTGAAAAGATCATTTCAGATCCTACGAGTGGGATACAGATGGATACAGTAATTTCAAAAGCGCCATCAGCTCCAACTCAAGAATCTCCAGCGATCCCGGTCCATGAACAGTGCACCCAGGGCTCCTTAAACTCTGCACCTGAACATACAGAGGGAACTTCAGAATGCTCTCCACCTGCATGCTCAATTTCTTCACTTGCACAATCCAGGCCTGATCATTCCTCTGCAGACAGTCACGAGCATGATCATAACCGTACAGTGAATTCCGAGGTGAATACAGAGTCCTCGCAGAAGAGTGTTGCTAGCAATGACGAAATGAGTTCAAGTTCAGTCTTCGACCCATCCTTCGCTGGCTCCGAACAGGAATTTGTTTGCAAAGACGATTTCTCTGTAAGCAGGCCCGAGCAAAACACAGTTTCAACAAGAATCAATGATGACAATTTAACTGTCAGAGGACTACTCTCATCGACAAAGGATGCTGCGCCATTTGTTTCAGCAACCCCAAAAAACTCAACACCGGAGAAGGGACTGATTCCTAATCAGACCTTGGATAGGTCGGCGACTCCTCATCGAACCCCAGCTTTCGATGATGTCATACACGTAATAAGGCACAGCAGCTTTCGGGTGGGCAGCGAGCAGCCGGCGATGGAAAGCATCGACATGGGCGTTCAGAACATGGATGTGGGGAAGCTATTGAATGTGGTGCGAGAGGAGGTGGAGATGAGGAACAGCATGCCATCAACACCTATGAAAGCACCGGTGTTCGCGGAGTCCGTGGCCGTAAAATCAAATGTAGTGGAAAACAACAGCATTAAGGAGAAACCAAACAGCTCAGAAATTCCGTGGTCGAATCCTTCTGAGGTTACCCTTGCAGAAAAAGAAGAGGAAGCTCCAGCTAAAGAAGCCTTGGATGTGAGATCCTCTAGACAGAGAGCGGAGGCCCTTGAAGGGCTGTTAGAGCTGTCCGCGGACCTGCTGCAGAATAACAGGCTGGAAGAGCTTGCGGTTGTATTGAAACCTTTCGGGAAGGATAAGGTCTCTCCGCGCGAGACGGTGATCTGGTTGGCAAAGAGCCTCAAAGGGATGATGACCGAGGACACCAGCCGCACGGTGTGAGAGAGATGATATCCTTCTCTACTTCCTCTCAGATGTTTATCTGCTTCAACTGGGTGTTGCTGTTTCGTCGGTCCCATTTGTATTTTGATTTTGATTTTTTTTTCCTTTGTATTCTTTGACGAGTTTTCTGTACATAGTCGAATTTGTGAAGTAAATGACACTTTAATGTTGTGAAATGCAATGAGGTAGGATTCCTGATAGGAGAGTGGGACCAAAAAGTTGGTCAGAAGCCATAGCAGAAGCCTGTGAATGGTCTCATGTCAATCACCAAGTAGGGAAACACTACAATCTCCATTCTTGTGTGGAGACCTTATAAGTCGGTGTATCATAGTGTATACACTTGAGATTGTTTACCTTCGAATGATATAGAACACAACATAGCATTTGGATGAGCCCGCCCGCCATCTTCCACCGAGGCCGTGTCGCGAAGAGTTGAATGTTGATGGATGTTCAAGAGAAAGTCGTCATCGCGGTCGGAGATGATGGCGGATATTGTTGGCTAGAGGAGATGCTACCGGATAAGGGAAATTAGATGTTGGTCTATGATAACATTTTCGTTTGATTAAGAGGACAATTTTATTTGTTTGTTTACAAAAAACCCACAGGCTATAATTCATTATAGAGGTGATCGTCTTCTATGTTTTTTGCATGTAAGAGAATTTTTTCTAACCATTTTGGAAGATGTGTTTTTGTTAAATACCAAAATTAGCTAAGAGACCCTTTCACGTTAATTCACAGTAGATGTTACCGTGACATGGGTTGTTAAAGTGATTTCATTGTAGTAGTTATGGTGATTTCAACATGGTTGCTACAGAGATTTTGATGTGGCTGCTATAGTGAAATCATTGTAGCACTGAGTACCATTTTCTATATTTGAGCATCATTTGAAATTACTGTAGCAATTACAATGAAATCACTGTAACAACTACGATAATTACTATGGGGTGCTATAAAGATTTCACCGTGGCTACTACAATGAAATCAATGTAGCACTGAGTAGCATTTTGAGTATCATTAAGTATACTGGATATACTCATTATAATGAGTATCATCTAGTATATTGGATGTTACTTATTATAATGAATATCATTTATCATATTGAATGATACTCATTTGAAATTACTGTAGCAGTTGCGTTGAAATTATCGTAGCTTCTACTATGATTTCATCGTTGCTGCTACAATGATTTAAAATGATACTCAGATATATGAAATGATACTCAGTGCTACAATAGTTCACTGTAGCAGTCATGATGAAATATCTGTGCAAGCACATTGAAATCACCCAGCTGTTACAATGAAATCACTGTAGTAGCCACGGTGAAATCATTGTTGCAGCTACAGTGATTCTGCTATTGGTTTCGAAACTGACCGTTTTGTGGAGAAGCAATATCTTTTGTTAAAAGAATAATATTTTGATAATTTTAGTTGGTATATATATTTTTTAGTTATTATTGGACCTATTACAAATTTATCTTTTATGGTGAATCTTTAACTACACAACATTTTTGTTGGGACATACAGTTAACAGAACGTTTTTATGGAACCTAACGCTAGGGGTGAAACTCGAGCGGGTTGGGTTGGTGCTTAACCCTAGCTCAACCCAGAGGTGATATACCTCAACCCTAACACTAATCCTAACCCAACCCAACCTTGGATTGAGAATTCTCAACCCAACCCAACCCATATGGGTTGGTCGGGTTGGTCAGATAAGATTTCTTTATAATATCAACCGATTATATTTAATTGCATTAATTTAGTTTTTCTATTAAATAGCTTATGTGTAATTAGTTCTTGAAAGAACTTCGCTCTTTCTCAAAAAAAAAAAAAAGTTATGTGTAGGACAAATACTTGAATAACATTCAACTGTATCAAATTTCACAAAACAAAAAATTCTACCAAAAAAAAACTTATCATGTAAAAGAAATATCTATACTAACATAAAAAAGACAAGTATCGGAGTATACTTGTACATTACCATATCAAACACATAGAACTTGATTGGAATATATTTGTTGAAACTAATACATGAGAGAAAATATGGAATAAAGATGGAAGAAATATATATATTAATCGGGTTCGGGTTGGGTTGGTCAACCCGGACCCTCAACCCCTGCCCGTCGAAATATTAATCGGTTTAGCCTTTTTCAACCCAACCCATCTTATGATTGCCCAAACCCAAACCAATTTCGGGTTGAACACGGTTCGGTTGGGTTCGGCTCGTTCAATTTTCAGCCTAATGCTAAGTCTAGGGGTGGAAATCGGCCGGGTTCAGGTCGGACCCTCCCCCTACCCATATCCAAACCCACTTGGGTATGTCACGGTCCATACTCGACCCATACCCATTCGGGTGGAAAAGGGTCCATACCCAATCGGGTTTCGGGTTTTGGTTCAGGTTTTGGGTATCAATTGGGTATATTTCCTCTCCATCATATATGTAATTTGTGTGTACCTTATTAAATGAAGAAAGAAGAGCCGATTAAGAGAAGTTGACCGATCAGTCGACCGATCGGGCGACTCACGGGCATCGACTGATCGGCCAATCATTAGGAGTTGACCGGTCAGTTGACTAGAAGGAGTCGACCGATCGGGCGACTACAGGCGTCGCCCAATTAGCAGGAGTCGACCGGCCAGTCGACCAACGGAGCCAACCGATCGGGGCACTGATAGGCGTCGACCAATAAGTAGGAGTGGATTGACCTGTCAATCGACCGGGCGACTCGCAGTCGTCGACCAGTCGACTGGTCAGTCAACTAGAAGGAGTCGATCGACCGGGCAGCTCACTTGTGTCGATCAGTCGGCCAATCAGTAGGAGTCAACCAGCCAATCGACCATAAGGAGTCGAGCGATCGGGAGGCTCACGGGCGTCGATCGACAGACGAATCAGTAGGAGTCGATCGGCTAGTCGACTACAGGGAGACGACCAACTGGGCAAGGTGCAGACAAATCAGAGGGGAACCCTGCTTTTTCCTCCCGAATGCAGCTCCGGCATTCACGCGAAGATTTGGCCTGAAAGTCACACACCATGATCCTTCAGTAATTATGCCCGAAAATCTCGATCGGGCGAAGATTACAAGGGGATAACCCACGCCTCGAGATTTTCGATCAACTGGAATGGCAAGAAGCACCTCTAACCATAACTATCAAGCGTGAGGCAGTTGCGCATATCATGGGAGCACATCGTCAATTCCAGCCCGCTCAAAGGGCACCAGTTGTCACCCCGCGTCACTATAAAAGGAGATCGACTTACCCCCTCAGAAGAGAGGATCCGAATTCTGGAAGGGGTTCCGGAGTTTTCAGAGCTAAATAGAGAGAGTCTTTGAGAGATCGACATTTGGGAGGTCAGTCCTTTCAGGGTGTAAGAGGGACTAGGTGAGAGTTTGTATCCGGTTTGGCTTGTTAGTACATTTCTCGCCCCACCATGTGGTTTTTTTTCCCCTTCGATGTTGCGACGGGTTTTTCACGTAAACTCAGTTTACTTCTATCACGCCCCAAATTTCGGGCTAATAAGAGGGTCCAAAATTTGGAGGTGATTAAAAGTAAATAGAAACCTCAAAGAATATCAAACACGACTCATATCCATTCCACTAATAATGATAACCCACTGTCCCAAATCCAAAACAAATTAATACAAATCTCATATTACATAAATGCTGAAAGAGAAAACTACTAACTACTAATAAAATATCTGACTATCGCCGCTTCAAGACCATGCCTGTCTCTAATCACTAGTTATTGCTGACCTGAAACTGGATCTGCCCGTGGGAATGGGCATCCCCCATAGAAATGGGAGATTAGTCTACGTAAAGACTAGTAAGACTACTAATACTAAGCTACTACTCTAGCATACAATTTAGTATATCTAAGCATGCATTCTAACATATATTACCGATGATATAAAATATGCCACAATTGCTAATTCCATGCTCATATAGTAATTTAGTTTTGCATAAAAGATATCCATATATTTATTTTAAACATTTATGAACCGTCGGTTTTCTACTAGTTCCGACAACAAAAACCTACTGGACACAAGTTACCTTGGATCCTCTAGTAGAAAGTTTACTCAAATGGCTAAGAGGGGTTTCCCGTCTCTCACGGAGGAGCTCTAACGCCCAACTTACTTTTCGAGGTCAGACCCCAGGGGTGGACTACTAAGCCGAGGTTCTCAATTCCTTGGCTTTACCGCATGTCCAACCTCGTGACCCTACCTACTTTATTCGGACTGTGCACAAGTAGTGGTTCACCTTCCACTTGAACACACGGGTCTCCTTATCTACTTCCCTCTAGGAAGTGACAATGTTATATTTCAATCAAGTGATAATTCAATACTATCTATCATGCCCCAACTACTGAGACAGCCGGTCTCGTTACTCACCAACAACTCAATCATGTTTTTATATATCAATCATAATTCAGTTGTATATGTCATATTTATATTCATGCGATGATCAACTGCTCAATATAATGCTTCTATAATTACACATATAATTGTTCATGTTTAGAGAGACTAGATAGTAATCATAGTTGTATGTAATGATGTGCCCACCTCCCACATGCAATAGAATACATGCATTGAACACATCATTCCATATAAAATTTAGAATACCACCAGCTACACTAAATAGTCTATTATTGTAGATAGCATAATAAAAGTAACTTACCTTGGTCGAGGTAGTGAGCTCCTGTACTAGGTGTCCTAGGGTGCACGCCCTGATATTCAAGTGCACGGTCACCCCTAGAAGGCTCCAAAGCTAAAAATACCACAAACAAAAAGGGTTTACTACTAAGACAATTTAACGACGTTAGGTCGATAGGTTAGATTCCACATGTGCGTTTGATAGAGTGAAGGCTCGTAGGGGAGTCAAACCGATGTGATGCGACTGTTAGACCTACCCTAGATATGGACACGCATGCACGGGGGTGATAACTAACCTTCAACTTATACACCCTAAAGGATCATCATAAAAATATGGCATAAGGAGGCAAGCCAGGTCACCCTCAATAAGGGATCGGCCCTCGGTCGGAACACAAAAACCCGTGCAACCGAACATCCCTAATATCGATTCTATTCTCTGATGATGGAATCTGGGCATAAGACCATACCATCAGGTTTTTTTTGGAAAAATAATTTTGACATCGTCAGTTTCACCTAAATCCGAGTTCAGACAGAAAAATAATGACCAAACCACGGAAACCGACTAGATCGGTTCCATGGCTAGAAATTGAATACTTAGTAGAGTCTTCAATATCTCAAGCTAGGGTCATCAAGTTGTATTCTCCGAGCAAGTTCTAATGCCCGCCAGTTTTGCTGCATTCTTCTACCGGATGGAGAGTCTACGGTCGAACTAAAATAGGATGGTTTAAGTATTAGTTTAATTCGAATTGGGTTCGAAGTAACAACTAAACATGATTTGATGAATGCTATATACAAAACTGTTTTACTAACAAATACTTCTATCAAGAGATAATGTTTTAGTACAACATGAGTGTTGTATTCAAAAAGATAGGTTGTAATAGCATGACTTTAACTTAACAAATTAAATAATCCTCACACACCCCCTTTCTAAGAAACCCCACCACCCAAGCTACAATGTCACACCATTGGAGGCCCTATCCAGATGCCTGGAGGTGGTCGGAAGGCCACCCCGGAGCATCTAGGGTCGCTAGGAACCATTGGGTGGTTGCCGTGTAGGCTCACCAAAAGAGGAAAAGTTTGGAGAAATGGCCATGGCCGAGGAGTTGAGCTTGGGCTTCTGGCTGGGCCGATGGTGTCTCTGGCTACCGGGTGCCTAGTGCAGGTTGGGGTTGGGTACCCTTCACCCCCTCACATGATGTTGGTTCGCTGGCGAGGAGGAGGAAGCAAGGTGATGGGCGGCTTAGCTTGGTGGGCTTGAAGATGAAGATGTTGTCGAGGGTGGTCGGAGGGGAGTCGTATGGAAGGGTTGCATGGTGGAGGTGTTTCTCTCTCTTTCCCTCTTCCTCTCAATGTTACTCTCTATATCTTATTTTTCCTTTACTTCTCTTCCGCTCCCTCTCTATACTTCGCTTAGTCATCCGGCAATGATAGGTGAGTGAGGATGCTTTAAATAGAATATGAGAAGACATGATGCATGAGACATGCCAAAATTTTGGGGCGGACGAATCAGATCTGCTAGACTTGATTTGGGTGGCTACCGATCCTCTTCTTCAAAAAAACACGGATAGCATGGAGGGAATTGAATGGTGATTTGGGTCTTTGTCAAAAAGTAACAGCTACTACATAAATGAGGAAAGAAGGTTTTCAAAAAAAGTTGACAAATGGATTTTGGCTTTTGTTTATTTAATATTATTTTATTTTATTTTCAAGGAAAACAAGTCTTGGGGATTTAGACTTTCCATTGACACCATGCAATGTTGGGTATAACGGGTCGGGTCGGGTCGCTCCTACAAGTTCCACATGCTGTCATTCTTGCTCGTAACCAGAAATTGCTCTAAATTTATCATATGGGCTCCGATTTGCATATGCGAATAACCCACAGAGAAGGATTCGATGAGCCAAACGCAAGTGCGCTAGTCTCGTCCACATCCAAGCATTCTATACTATCCAGGTTTGAAGAGCCTAAAATAAAGAAACTAATACCACTAGCCATCGGGGCTCTGGTTCAACTCCAAAAAATCCCACTGAGACGGTCTTTAACGAGCTGGGTTAACGGTGCGATTATGTTGAATTTTGATGGTCCTAGTTATGTCAAATATAATATCCCTTGAGCATGGTGCTATTTTCATACTATTCATACTCACCTCAAACCGGTGCAGACAAACCGATGTTGCGACGGTCTAGCAACCCTGGTCACAACAGTGCGATATGTATACGTAATTAAATCATATTGTCTCAAAAACGACAATCACACATATAAACAATTTATTAAAATAGTCTGAAATATTCGGATATTACAACTTCGTTCTTTGGATTTTTAGATTGTGCTTTCCCGTTGAACCGCATCAAACCAAAAAAACACTCCACAAATCTTGACGCTGTTTGTGGGATCCTAGTCTTCGAGACTCCCTATTGAAATTCTTGATCGGCCAGTCGTCAAAGGCCGACCAGTCAGTCATTCAACTTCAGTGTAGTCTCGGATGTTTGACCTGTGATCTTCTTGAATCTACCGACCAGTGGGTGTCTGACCCATGGGTGTCGGCCGGTCAGCAGATTTAGGATTAATCACCACGACCATGCGGTCAAAGATCATGGCTGGCAGACCATACCACACCCGTTCGAGCTCACAACTCAGCCCAACGTTGTTGCGCCCGGTGACGC
This sequence comes from Chamaelirium japonicum, assembly GCA_947650365.1. Lineage (NCBI taxonomy): Eukaryota > Viridiplantae > Streptophyta > Magnoliopsida > Liliales > Melanthiaceae > Chamaelirium > Chamaelirium japonicum. Next base: position 26,939,538 of record OX393553.1, read on the forward strand.
CAGCAATGCTGGACATCTGGTTCAACCGCCCCCAACTTGGAACAAACCGCCCCGCTAGCAAACCCCGCACTGGGGGTCAGGGAGTCGAGCCAAGCTTTGACAGTAGTCATGGCCCCCCAAGGAGGAGACCTATCTGAAGCCTTCCTAGCGACCATGATGCTGTCTCAGCAATCACCCACTGCACAGCTCTAGATGATGCAGCGGAACTATGAAGAGTTGCATGACCTCGTTCGAGTCCCCCCAGCTGGAGTACTGATAGACCTAGTCACAGGGGCATCGACCGGCCAAGACCTTCCTAAGCAGGTTCCCCGACCAATACTGGCACAGTAACAATCGGACCTCCAGAACGGGGTCAGAGAAAATTGGTCACTGGAGATCCAGTGTAATACCCCAAAAACTTTTCAATTCAAGGTGCCTTACACTTGGTCGCCAATTCAAAAAAGATGAGCTAACATAGGAATTACATACTTGTAAAATAAAATAAATAAATACAAGATGGGTGTATTTATAAAAGTAATATGAGGACAAAGCCCATTTGAAGATAAATGTTAATAAAATATGTATTAATAAAGAAGGGTGGAGAAGGAAATGCCTGGTTGTTTTCATAAAAAATAATATGAGAACAAAGTTCACTAGAAGACAAATGTAAATATAATATATATTAATGGAGAGGGGAATGCATTATCCTTCCATTCCTTCATTTATCATTTGTACATTCCCCCTTCCCCCTATTATGATTACAATCTAGAAATCTACCCATAATCATGAGATTCTCCATATAGTACTAATCATTATCTTCTACAACCTTCCTTTCATCCCTAGCCAAATCCCTAAAGACACTATAAAAATCCTACCATCAATCGTTCATTGCATTACAATTCTCATTTTCCACCCACATTTGGTAAACATTCATCTACTTTTCTCATTTTTTATTCCATACATACATATTTATGTGACATAAAGTGGTAAAGAATGGAGAGAAGGGTTGGGTTGTGTGCATGAAAGAGAGTAAGAAATGAGTGGAAAAAAAAAAGAAAAAAGAGAGTAAAAGAGAGAAGTAGAGAAGGGAAGGAGGGAGGAATGAGTACAGGTGCATGCCGAAATGGGTAAGGAGAGAGAGAGAGAGAGAGAGAGAGAGAGAGAGAGAGAGAGAGAGAGAGAGAGAGTTGAAAATAAACAAGATAGAAAAAGAAAAAGAAGACACACTCACAAAACCTTGTTCTATTTCAGGGATACCTTAACAACTAGAGACTACCTCTATAAAATAAAACTTGACCCGTTTGGAAATATAAGAACACCTCTAGATACATGTTTTTCTACTATTTAAACTATCATTTTATTTTATGTTGCATAAATACCTTCAGTCTTATTTTTATGCTATCTCATGTTGCATGATATGCATAGCTGGAAGAATGGATTGGCAGCCCCAACAAGGGGCAGGGTGAGGCCATGGTTGTTTTCCCTCGAGGATGATTGGACTAGTAGCACTAGCAAGTGCTAGTCCTGGGTTCTGCTGCCGGGAGCAACATGCTCAAATAGCAGCTATGTCGGTTCACCGTAGCCTGCCGGATAGGAGCCCCAGTTCAAAACGGACATGCTCGTGCACTGAAATCATTCCCCTAAAATTTGTTACAAATTTCTATTTTTGTTATTCGTGTTCTACTCTTGATCAATTCTGTATAAATATTAAGCAATACATATATTTGTTGGTTGTTCTTACCTATGATTTTTCGCAGATGCCCCTAATATATCAGACAGCTGAGGTATGGGTGCACACGCACCACATAATTTTATGCGTACGAGTTATATACTTTCAAAACCACTGGAGAGCTTACCATTGTGTATTTTTGTAAATATGGAAATATCTATGTGGATACCAGCCTTATGTAGATTGAGAGTGATATACTATTAGTGGAGTAGCTTTTCTCTATTATTTTCCATCTCCTGTAGGTTTGGCTGGTTCATGATTCTGCCTTACTTTTGTCTATATAGGGGGGCACTTGATATTTAGAGCTATAGTTTGTTCGTGATATCAGACTGTTATGATATAGTTATGGTGCATGGGTTGGGCATGTAGACTTGCGATGATGTTATAAAATATGGGGCATATCTATATAATAGGGGACAGTTTTATGGAGGGTACAAACAACAGCCATGATTCATTTAAAATAAAAGGCTAGGATTTAAACCCATGTAAACATTCATCCTGGGGGATAAAGCACCAGATCTTATCTGTCCATTGCATCCAACAATCTTAAATCCTGATCTCGATCTAGATCTCCCAAAAAAGGAAATGATCATCGGATCAGCAAGATTATGACACTAACCTATTCCGATCTCAACTGTCCAATGCATCCAACAAATCAACATATTCCGATTTCAGATATCCAATGCATCCAGCCGGACCAGCCCTCTTAAAATCTCGATCTCCCCAATTCTCTCTCTCTCTCTCTCTCTCTCTCTCTCTCTCTCTCTTTCTCGATTTTTTGATCTTAGATATTCATGATCGATTTTACCTACTGGTGTGGAGGGCCACAATCGGTTATTAGAGAGAGAGGTATCTATTTTTGGGAGGGGAGAGAGAGACATAATTGACCACCATTGGATTTCCCTCTCCTCTTCCTCCTACTCCTCAGCGAGCGGAATTGACACCATTAGCTCCAAATTGGAAGTCAATCCCACCCGATCTCCCTCTCCTCTTCACCTGATTTCCCTCGTGAAGAGGCATCAATGGCTGTAATTAAGGTCCCTTGGTTTATTCTCTTTTGAATGGCAAGTAAGAGGCCATTTAAACTATGCCTTCATTCCTTTTCCTGATTTTTCTTAGAATCAGCTCAATTTTCATTCCTTCACCCGATTTCCCTCCATGAGAGCTATCAATTAATGGCTGTAATTAAGGCCCCTTCTTCTCTTTTGAATGACAAGTAAGAGGCAAATAAGGCCCTTTTTCTCTTTATAGTATCTATTTAGTGCCTTTATTATTATTGTCTTTTGAGAGACAAGTTTTCAGATTAAAATGACTGTAATAGCTTGATTTTTCTTCTTTTAAAATCAAACCCCTACCTCATTCCTAGAGACGGATTCTCAAACAAAAATCTAACCCCTACCACTCATCCATAAGACGACGAGCAGGCGACAGACGACCATTACTGGTAGATGCCGATGGTGATGGGCGGCAGACGACCATTGTTGCTCCCATCACCCCAACCTCCTCCTCATTGCCCTCAATCTTACACCTCTTACCATTCCGTCGCTTAGTCCCCGTTGTTGGAATCAGACACGTCGACCCCCACCTCGACCCGGTCGGAGAGCACCCTTCTGCCCGTTCTTCCATCCCTCGACCCCGTTCCCTCATACCACCCCCTCCCTCATTCCGGACTTCCTCCGAGCACCTCCTGGGTGGGGAAATCTCCGAAACTGATTCTTTGAATCCTAGCTAGGGCTATAGGTCCCGTGATGGCTTGTATCTTGAGCGGCACGTCGACGTAGTGACCCTCTATGCCAGGGTGAGGAGTTACGATGTATACCTCGACATATGTGGCCGGAATCCATCGCTGCTTCGCTTTATCAAGTGGCTCTGCGCCGAGCTCGAAATGTAGGGCGTGTCGTGCTTTATCTCAAACCAAAGGCGGTGCTAGGATGCCCGCGCCCATGGCACGTTGAGGGCGGCAATGGATACGATCGCCTACGGGCTGGTGGTGGTCATGCGGGGATCCTTCTCGAACCCGTATTGCATCGAGGAGATGAGGGTGTTTTTTGAGCGGAGGAAGTTGCTCTCTTCTTCCGGCTTTCAAAGGGGGAGTGCAATGCGAAGGATATCGTTGAGAGGGGAGAGTTGTGGGTGAGAGATGGGGGCAAGCTTTGGTCAACGTATGGAGGCTTGGAGGAAGAATGGTGGGAGATGGTAAAAGGGCTTTCATGAATGGATGCGAAGTCTAATGCACAGAAGGAAGAATAATGCGACATAATTCCTATATGGGAAGGGCGTAGCTCAGTTTTATGGTGACTCGGGCATTAGTAAAACTGAACTTTTACTTGAATATGAGTACAGTTCTCCCAGCAGTATAAAATGATCCTTTGGGTAAGTGGTGAAACGAGATACCTCTCCTAGGTATTGACGTGACTATAGAGAAAGATATTTGCCCTGACAAGGAGCTTCGATGATATAGAAGAAGAAACCATTCGAAGATATATGCAAGCCCTACTCATCATATCTTCATAAGAATTTATTTCTTACACTGGCTAAAGCAGCAGTAGCTCTAATATGGAAAATAATAATAATAAATAATTAAATGTCATTTAAATAAATCATACAATTCTAAAAAAAACCAATAGTAGCCCAATAATACATAGAAAAAACACCAAATCCCATCATGAATTTTTCGAGAAAAAAATTTTGTTATATTTTTTTAGGAGGGGGGAAGATAAACACAACAATTTTATTTTTAAGTTCCAACACCAAATGTAGGTTCCAACATATAATTTCCACGCCTTCTAAAATTTTTCCATTCCTGTCGGCACTGTAGTGGTCATCGAAGGCAGCCGACTGTATTTTGTTGTACTAAATTTTATCGTCCCCACTACATGTAAGCACCCCCATTGAATGTGGGCACCCTCGCCGAATATGGTCCCCAACACTAAATGTCGGTGCCGCTACTGTGTTTTACAGTATCGAAGTTTATCATCGCTGTTATATGTAGGCACACTCACCTATTGTGGGTGCCCCCGACGAATTTGGGCGCTCTCGCTGAATATGAATGGATGTGGGTATGAATGTTGACAGCACAATTGATTTTTTGCTACCTAAACTGAATGTATAGTATTTTACCGTCAAAGGCGGGAGTTCCGAATGTGTGCACTTCTTTCGAATGTGAGCATCATCGACAAATTAGGCTGTTTTCACAAAGTTTGGGCTCTTCAGCCATATGTGGATGCTCCAGCCAATTGTGGGCACCGTTGAACAAATTTTGCCACCCCATTTGAGTGCTGATAGACACGAGCATTATCACCGCTCACAAAATATTATCACGTTTCTAAAAATAATATCATTGCTCAGGAAATATTGTTATCACCTTCAAAATATTGTTTACTCCTTCGAAATATTATCGCTGCTCTCCAAATATTTTGTTGCCACCTTTGAAATATTGTCATATTTATCAAAATATTATTCTCGGCCTCGAAATCTTTTGTGTGCCGATAGGCACGGGCATTACTAGTGTAAAATAATCTTTATATATATTATAGGACATAAGAAAATCTATGCAGTTGGTTTTGTAATATAATGAATATATTAGTTGGTTTATAAGGGAGATGTCAGCTTACTTATATATAATCATTGGTTGAAAAATATATCAATCTGCAAGAAACTCTGATGTATACTTATTATACAAATCATGATCCCTTGAAATGAAGAAATAATATTTTTTACCATCACACCTCAGGCCTTGGAGTGGGAAAAGGGGTTTGGCATCCTTCCTCGAAGTATGGCGATAAAAGACTTCCGCAAAAGAAAAACAAAGAGGCGTACTCCCATGGGAGACCGCAGCGATGACCCATCCAGACAACGGCAAGCTCCCGTAACGACAGACCTTGACGAAAGAAGGAAGAAAAGGAACCACCACTGAAATCAAAAGCAGTAACCCGAAGAATGGCGGATGCATCAGCGACAACCGCATCCTTCGCGACCTCCACAAAGCTAAAAAGACCGTTGAAGCTGTCACCGAAGTCAAGATCGGCAAGCAGGAGACGACCAAAGCATTTTGCTCTTTTTTAAAGCTCGTGGCCTTGTCGAACTCCAGAACGCCCATCTTGATGTCCTCCAAGCCAACGTCACCACCATAAAAGTTCTCTCCATAGGCTTCCAACAACCCGTGGTCGCCTAGAGGAACATCCAGCCTGCCTCGCTCAGCCTGCCCAGGTACAACCTCACCAGTCGCTTTGCTTCTGCGGTAGACCTCCTCAACGATCCCGCTAGCCTTCAAAAGGCACTCGGAGGGACGAGTACTGCAAGGAGTCAAAAAATGCAAGTCAAATTAAGAGGCAAAGTCAATTCTAGAAGAAAAAAAAAATCGAGGTCAAGTCTACATGCCCAAAAGGGGACCACAACCTCTTTAAAAAAAAATCGGTAAAGAAACTGCAGCCCCAAAAAGGAGGCCAGAGCCCCTTTACTATGCAAAAGCCGGAGAGGGGGGCCATGACCCCAAATTAAGACCGCAGCCCCCCCTCACGTATTGAAGTCCGCATCCCCCAAACGGGGCTGCTGCTCTCTGTTCATGCGACCCGAGGCCCCTATGGAGGTGGAGCCATGCCCCACGTCCGGCCTTTGCTCCACCTGCTGGTCGCAGCCGGACCCCGCACCACTGGAGCCGCTCTGTGCGCCTGTCGCCCACAGCTGGACCCTGCACCATCGGCGTCGCTCTGCATGCCCGTCGCCCGTAGCCGGACCTTGCACTACTGGTGCCGCTTCGTCCGCCTGTCACCCGCAGCCGAACCCCGCATCAAGGCGCCGCTCCATGCACTCGTCGCCCACAGCCGGATCCCATACCACTGGCGTCGCTCCGTGCGCCTGTTGCCTGCAGACGACGCTGCGGCTCACCTGCACCCATGCCCAGCCACCATGCTTGCCGCACCACTCGGTCGTCGTTGTTGCACCGCCTGATCAACCGCACGCCCTGAGCCGCCCATCGCTGTTGTGCCATATCACCCAGCCACCTCGCTGTTGTTGCCACCGTCGTTGTTCTCCACAGACCAGAGAGGACAGAGAAAAATAAAGAAAGAAAAGAAAGGAAAGAAAAGAAAGAGAAAGAAGAAGAAGAAAGAAGGAGGAGGAGAAAGAAGAGAAAGCCTACCTCGCCTTCGGTAACTCCTCCTTCTCCTCCTCTCGTCGCGCCATCCGTGCCGTCATTACCACCCTCGGCCATGCCGGCGCGCCTCCACAATCATGCTCCCGCACCAAGGAGATGACAGCCATCTGCCAGTACGCGTTGCCATTATATTCGTGCCCCCGTCGCACCCGTGCCGCCCTAGGACTCCGCTGAGATGCCTCGCCATCATCTTCGTGCTCCCGTTACCCCCGTGTCGCCCTGAGACTTCGCCGAGACGTGTCGCCATCGTCTTCACACTCCCGTCGCCCTCAGATTTCGTGCAATGACCGCCGTCTTAGAATGGTTATATTAGTACGAATGAATTAGAATGACTACATTAGTACGAATGTAGCCATTCTAATTAATTCGTATGAATGTAGTCATTCTAATTTATTCGTACGAATGTAGCCATTCTATTTTATTCGTATGAATATAGCCATTATATTTCATACTAATTCATTCGTACGAATGTTGCTATTTTAATTCATTCGTACAAATGTAGCCATTCTAATTGATTCGTATGAATATAGCCATTCTATTTCATTCGTACAAATATAGACATTCTATTTCATTCGTACGAACGTAGCCATTCTAATTCATTCATACGAATGTAGCAATTCTATTTCATTCGAACGAATGTAGCCATTCTAATTCATTCGTACAAATGTAGCCATTCTAATTCATTCCTACGAATATAGTAATTATATTTCATTCGTACGAATGTAGCCATTCTAATTTATTCATGCGAATATAGTCATCCTAATTCATGCATTAGTAGAATGAATTAGAATGACTACATTCGTACAAATGAATTAGAATGCCTATATTCGTATGAATTAAATTGGCTATATTTGTACGAATGAATTAGAATGCCTACATTCGTACGAATAAAATAGAATAGCTATATTTGTACGAATGAAGTAGAATGGTTACATTCGTACGAATGAATTAGAATAACTACATTCATACCAAGGGGAAAGGGGGAAAGGCGGAGTCTCTCTCCTCGGAAGCAAGGGATAGATTAGGTTTGATCTGGCTTTTACTCGGTTCAAATTTCAACACTAAGCTCAACGGAGACGTCACTAGACTCGTAATCGAAATCACCAACGACAATGACCATCCTTCAGAATGATGATGTCATCGACTCGAAGTAGGAGACCAAAATCTAAGATTTGTTAGAGGGACGGCCAAACACCTGACCAAGGCATTAAATGGTCAAGTGCAAGAGTGATGGGAAGACCAAGAGCCACCGACTAAAAGGGCAAGTTTACCTCCTAGAAATTTGCCTACTTGCTACAACTGTTGCCTCATTGCAGACTAGTCATCTTATCTTTTCCATCAAGTCAAATCAAGCCTTAAAGACTTTGATTCAAATATACACACTATTTAGGCATTCATTCTCTCTCTCTCTCTCTCTCTCTCTCTCTCTCTCTCTCTCTCTCTCTCTCTCTCTCTCTCTTTGTGTGCGTGTGTGCGCGCGCAAGACATAAATGGAATGAAAAATTCATTTGCTCAATGTGAAATTTTCTCTATCCCAAAACCCATGTGTTGAGATGAGGTCCCATCAACTAGTAATGCTCGTGCCTGTCGGTACACAAAAAGATTTCGAGGGCGGTAAGAAACATTTCGAGGGCGTGACAAAATTTTAAGAAAAGAAGCAATATTTTAAGGATGTCAATAATAATTTAAAAATGATGATAATATTTTGAGGGAGATGATAATATTTCGAAGACGGCAACAATCTGTGTAGGCACCCACATTCGACGGGGAAGCCTACATTTGACGTAGACTTCCATATTTGTTAGAGGCATGCTCGCATGAGCAACATACTAAATGGATGACAGCCGAAATAAATACATCTTGTTACTTACCTAAACTAATGCAAAACCAATGCTTCAAAGGTTTTTGATTTGATGCTCCATTAAAGACCACATTGGGTCAAAAATGCCAATGTTATTCCCACAACATTGTTTTGCAAAATGATGAAGCTACAAGGGCAAGCAGCATGGATGTGGGTTATGCTCATGCTCTCAATTAGATCTCCCGAAAGGTCAGCTCATACAGTCATATACTATATACTCTTGAAGTACACTAAAATTATACTGCTTGGACAATAAGAAAAAAAAATTAAGAAGCTCTTTGATACCAACCTCCTTACCAAAGCATTAGTTGCTTACCAACTCTCCTATCCCCTAGTGGGTAAAAAACCTATGAAGGCTTGTTGGTTACCTAATTATCCAATCGAGTTAGACCGAGTTGGGATAAAGCTGGTTGAGACGGACCGGCTTTCCTATGTTAAAAAATGAGGCTTATCGGATTTTAAAAATCGAATCAAATGCCCTGCTTTTCTATTTTCGAAACCGGGCCGCACGATTAGCAAAAATCAGAACTCTTGTTTTTCTCGCGATCATTGGTATTTGAAGGGAGAGTGGATTGGGCTGCAGGATCGTGTGGTTGATAGTGGGCTAGATAGCGACCATCAAAACCGTTGTTTGCACCCCCCACAAAACCCTCCCCTATTATATAATATAATAATGATCGTTTCCACCCTCTACTCTACTAAGTGTTGATGATGGCTTGAGTCAAAACTCCCGTCTCCTCGGGCAGGTCGTGCGCACGACTTGAAGCCTTCATTTGTCGATGCGTCTTTCCTCGCTCGACGGGATCAAGCGCAGGAAAGTCATGCACACGACTTTGTCTGGCAGACGCGGTGTAATATCCGAGACCTCCAAGATTATTATTCTACGGACAACCCATGTCTTTTTTTATTATTATTTTTGATGGTAGGGTAAATAAAATTAAATTTTGTTATTATCTGATGTATCGTATTGCGATGCATGCCTTGTTGGAGTAGACTGCATTGGACCGAACCACGAGTCCCCGGTCCGGACCGCGAGGTGATGGGAACAATGTTGGGTAGCTGTCGTGGCTGTGCGTGTGCGTTTGAATCAGTGTGTGGAACTCGTTGAATAATATATTTGTTTAGTAAAGAATAATGGTGAGTCAGTTTGGTTCGACTAGGATCGCAGTGTCGGTGTGCCGTGTTGGCTATCACGGGTTGGGTCACGCACTTGATCGACTAGGTACAAGTTGGGTAGCACTTGCTATTAATTATTGACGATAAGTTGGCTTTGAGCCTAACCATAGCTTTGGGGTTAATAGCCCTTGATCCCACCTCTCTTGCTTGATCAATAATTATCCCACATCTGGTGGGAGAGTAGTAATCAGGTGTGTAGCTCATTTATATAGAAAACTTATAAACAAATCAATCATTGTCATCCGATTAGCTCCAATCAAACGGTCAGGGGCAATAAATGTTCGGCGATACAATTGCTGACTTTTATCTTTCATTTGATGGCTATGATGATCACTCTTGTTAGGAGGGATGACATCAGAGCCACAACTATTGATTTGTGTTGCACTTGATAGTTTGATGTTATGCATTTTATTTTGTACCTACAATTATTGACCATGCAATTTATTTTGTACTAGTGATGATCTGACCCACTCTGATGGGTGAATCACATCAATTCTCCAACTACCCTCAACCACTGGATCTTGATCCGACACACCATGTCTCTCAAAGCCCTTTTAGTCCCCCCCCCCCCCCCCCCCACCCCCCACTCGGAAAAAAAAAAAAAAAAACCCGTTGTACGCCACCACCCAATCGCATCTTTCACTCACCCCAAATTCCCCGATTTTCGGCCGCCGAATCCCATAGATCTCGGCACGCCACCGATCTCCCTCCTATGTATGACCCCAACTACGGCTACAACTTGGGTTGGTTGGACCCGACTCAACCAGAGCCCAACCCCGTGTTTTGGGCGGATTTGGATTGATGTATTTAAATATTGGGTTGGATTAGGGTTGAAAAATACAACTCGAGTAGAATTCGGGTAGGGCTCGGGCAACCTGACCCAATCCAAACCCAAGCATTTATTTATGTATGTGAGTCTTTGATATAGGTACCAATCACAACTATCACGAGTACTCATACGTTGAGGGGTCACAATCATAGCCATCCGTTTTATCCAGTTCTATATTATTTATTTGCTTATTGTTTATTAAATAAATATACTATTAGATGATCTTGTAAATTGCATGGATAGAAATACAACTAGGGGTGGCAATCCTTGACTTGATCCGCCAATCCAACTTGAAGTTAGCAGGTTTGGGTTTGGCCTAAATGGGTTCGGGTCATAAACGGGTTGACCTGACTGACCCGTTTATTAAAGATCGGGTTTGGATTTGTACTTATAATCCGATTGACTCGACTTGACCCGTTTACCAAACGGGTCGTGTCAACCCGACCTGACCCAACCCTATCCATCCTGACGCAACCTGACCCAATCCTATCAAACACGAGCGTTTTGTATGGGTTCTATTGAGCCAATCCGACCCAACCCATTTATTAAAGGGGTTAAACGGATCGGGTCGGATCAACCCGTTTATTAGGCGGGTCCGGTTTGGATTTAAGTTTTTGACCCGTTTATTAAACGGGTTGGGTTTAGATTGGGTGTTTTGCCCTTATAACTATGTCTCAACCCGACCCGATCCGACCCATTGCCACCCCTAAATGCAATAGAAGTTGTAAAGTAGTGTTAATAAGTATAAGTTCTTTTTCTATTTTAGATTTTTAAATATTAAAATTTTAAACAATGATTGAAAATAAGTAAACACACGCGTCCTACCAACTTGGGCTAACCGAAGCCCAGCCCGAGCTTGAAACTTTTGCTTGGGTTGGGCATGGCTTGACAAAACCCGACCCAGCCCGCCCGAGTTGCAGCCCTTCCCCAACTCCCAGCCCTAAATCCTGAACCCACTTCACTCTCGATCCCACCTCCCTCTCGTTCCCACCTCTCTCTCGATCTCTTTTCCTCTCGGTGGTGGCACACGCAGCTGGCGCCGGAGCAAGAAGGGAAGTCGCCGGAGAGGAGGAGGAGCTCACGGCCAGAGACGAGGGTCCCAACCGAGCGGTCAACCCCCTTCTCTCTCTCTCCCTCTTTTCCTTTTTCTTTTTGGGATCAGCCGATCCTGTTGCCTCCTCTCTTTGATGCGGCCATGGCCGGCGGCAGTGCAACCGGGGAGGCCCGATCCAGCGCAGGCCGCTTCCTTTTCCTCTGCCCTTGATGTCATAGTTGCCGATGGTTTACTGTCGGCAGCCTCCTGACCAGCCACCGGCTAAGCACCAGCCGTGCCCAGCCACCAATCGTGTCAAACCTCTTAATTCCCTATGTGTCATGGGGCCGACGGCTCTTGACTGATGACGGGGCAACCCGGTAGGAGCCAACCGCCAGTCTCCTTTTTCCCTTATGTTGTTGTTGCGATGGTCGTCGGCCTTGTATTTGTGGGCTGAGCAGCTAGCGATGCCCAACCCAACCACCCTTAGTCACCAGCCTTCGGATGCCCGATTGGGACAGAAACCAAAGCTTCTCGTGCCAGTTGCAACCCCTCGGGGCTATTTAATTTTTCATACCTTGGATTTTTGACTTAGCAGTCTTTGGTGGCCAATGGTTCATTGTCTGTTGTCATCTCATCCGGCTTAGCATGCGAATTGTTATGACGATGCGCTACATAGCGGCCTCGACCAGCGCGATTCCCGTATGAGCCCTTCCTTTGATGGATCAAACCCGACCATGATCCACGAGGCCTCCGATGAGATCACACAGGACGAGAAGGGTGCTAGGGCTTCGTGACTGCCGTTCAGTGCTTCCGGGGGCAGTGAAAGACCTATAGGTCCTGTTTGATTTTCGGACCCGGAAATTTAAGGCCTAAATACTAAATAGGATGTAGGCTAGTAAATCTTCCAGATGGACTAATAAATCCTATTTTCTTCTTACTATTTGTATTGATAAGTAAAGTTAATTATTGCGTTTGGACAACTTTTTGTATTGATCAGTAAATTAAATCAGCGATTAAATATACTAGTCGTTTGTCGTCGTCGTCCACCCCCCCCCCCCCCCCCCCCCCTCCACTGGCCACCAACAACCCGTCGCAATCCCACCTACCACTGTCGACCATCCATCGCCTGCCACTACCCTTGCCGACAACCAGCTGACCGCCACTGCCCCATCTGCCACCACCCGCCACCGGGGTAGGCAACGGCGAGTGGTGACTGACGGGGAGGTGACGGGCGGCTGTTGGTCGGCAATGGTGGTGGTTAGCGGCGGCGGTGCATGGCGATCGACGGGGCAACAAGGTAGTGATGGTCAGTGGAGGTGGCATTCCTCTTGGGTTCATCCCATAGCCTATAGACCGTGGCCGTTGAAACTGGGATCATATGTCACTCCCCAAATCGTTGAATACATCACGGGATGCCCTCTTAATCGTGTCGTTGCTGATGTGGCATCGGTCGATGTATTCTTTTACTAGTAAATCAAAAGTTTTACTTAGCTTTTCCTGAGTAAAACTTGTTGGCTACTAGTAAACCTACTACCATTTACTTTACTATAACTTTTTGGATCCAAACAGCATCAAAGTAAGATTTATCTGATTTACTTTACTAGTTAGCCTGTTGTCTTAATACAAACAGGCCCTAGGGTCAGTGATTTTTCAAAAGTGAGAGAGGGGCCGTATCAGGTGGTACCTTAGTAGGCTCCTTGTTCATGCTCATGGTTAATGCTTCCTCGTTCGTGGTTGTTGTCCCTTGAAAAACTGCATAATACAGTTCTTTATGCGGCAATGTTTGAGTTCTAAATTTCTTTGGCATTGGATGTGTCTGTGTCAACTCATACTTACACTAGTGGAATGTTTTGTATAACAAAAATATATATAATAATCAACTTTAAAGTTTTCTAGTTACCTCTATGTATGTATCCCATACCATATCATCCACCACATAAACATGATTCACTTCATCCCACCGAAATCCCAAAGACTTCTACTCAATATGATCCCATTCATTCCAATCGGTACGTAGATTTTTATATAAATTCTTAAGCTGGTCTAGTTGATAGGCCCATTTGTTTTCTTGCTATACTCTAACAATAGTTTTCAACCTGATTTGGTGAAACTACTCATAGGCCTATAACTTTGTTGAACTACCTCCTGACAACACTTTAAAAATATTCTTTTCAAGTCTGATGTCCACTCCAAACCCGATGGCAAATCCAAGCAGCTGATCTTTCGGTGCATCTAACATGGGTAGAAACACCAAGCATTCAATGAAAAGAAAATGATGGCTGAAACACTTTTAACTAGCAATCCAAAGCCGGTGGCAAATCAGAATATGCTTGGAAGTAATCCAATGCTCGAAGACTGTTTTTTTATCTCCTCGAAACAATGACAGATCCCCACACCACTTTATTTTCAACTCACATAATAGCATAACACAAATTCCTTTCAATCATGAATCATCACAAACCAATCTATCATGTAGAATTTTATATGGCAACCATAAAGCTTTCGAGGAGATCAAAAGTTCTGCTCTATTGGGGGGGGGGGGGGGGGGGGGACCAAATCAATGAAACCCTATCCCTAATCCAGATCTAAGAGGAAAAGGCATACCAAAATGAGGGATAAGGCTCTGTCAATCGTCGCAGGTCACCTCCGGTTGCCTCTTTGTCCACATCGGCTATCTCTTTGTCCCCACTAGCGATCGGAGGCCATGTTGGTTAAGGGCCGATAAGGTCGCTGCTGTATAGATCGATGCGCTTTTGCCCTCACCGGCGGCTTCCATGCTCGATGAGAAGAAATGAGATAATCAGATCAGAGAAGAGGGCCTCGTAAAACCCTAACTCGATAGCTTGGAACCCTCTATATAGGACTCGGAGAACCAAAAGAGCCAATAGCTCGATTTTTGCTTTTCGGTTTTCAAGGTTTTGGTTTCGCATTTGTACACTTCTTTACCGGTGTTTGAAACAAGTTTAGACGTAGATAGCTTGGAACCCTCTATAATGGACTTGGAGAACCAAAAGAGCCAATAACTCGATTTTTGCTTTTCGGTTTTCAAGATTTTGGCTTCGAGTTTGTTCATTTCTTTACCGGTGTTTGAAACAAGTTTGGACGTAGAATTGGTTTTCGCCCAAACCCAGGCTCTCAAAACAAAATTTTATCTTTTGATTAAGGGATTTTTTTCAAAATAACATTTTGAAAATATAAAATTATTAAAATAGTATTATACCTTTTATAATTTCAAAAGTAACGTTCTGACAGCCACGTTGCGGTACATGTCGAAAGCGCACCGCTACGTCAGTCGCATATGATTCTTGATGAACAGTGCATTCAAAATTTCGACACTAAACACTGCATCCGGGTTATAGGGTTTAATTTAGACACTAAACATTGCATCCGGGTATAGGGTTTAGTGTCGAAACTAAACACTGCATCTGGATTGTACGGTTTAGTTTCGACACTAAACACTGCATCTGGATTGTAGGGTTTAGTTTAGACACTATTACTAAACACTACATCCGGGTTGTACGGTTTAGTGTCGAAACTAAACACTGCATCCGGGTTGTACGGTTTAGTTTAGGCACTAAACACTGCAATTCGGTTGCAGGATTCAGTAAGAGTCCAAAAAAAATTAATCTGGCCAACGTGGCGGTGCGCTTTTCAGCGTTGACCTATCATATGGCCGTTAGAGCGTCACTTTTGAAATTACAAAAATTATAATGATATTTTAATAATTATAAATTTTAAAATATTTTTTTGAAAAAAAACCCTTTGATTTAAGGGAAATACTATCTAGCCCTAACCGTTTAACCCGAATGGTCAACCCGATTGATGTGTCCTGACATTATAGAGATTATGCGGGTAATATGTTATTCTTTTGCTATTAATGCTAGTTTTGGCGTGGTAATGGTAAAGAGACTCAATTAATAGTTCATATTCAAAATCTATCTTTGTTTATGTTCTTTTGCTATTAGGCCACAGTGCTGCAATGTTGTGTTCGTATTTACCTATGAAAATTGTAGACCGTAACACAAGATAATTAAAGGATCCGTTTATTTTTCTTTTGTTCTTTGTTTGTAAATCTTTTTATATGAGATCTAATTGCAATGAAACCCTATCCCCAATCCAGATCTAAGAGGAAAAGGCATACCAAAATGAGGGATAAGGCCCTGTCGACCGTCGCAGGTCACCTCCGATTGCCTCTTTTCACACCGGCATCTCTTTGTCCCCATTGGCGACCAGAGGCCGTGTTGGTTAAGGGCCGATGAGGAGGTCAATGCTGTATAGATCGATTCGCTTTTGCCCTCATCGGCGGCTGCCATGCTCGATGAGAAGAGAGGAGATAATCAGATAAGAGAAGAGGACCTCGCAAAACCCTAACCCGATAGCTTGGAACCCTCTATAACGGACTCGGAGAACCAAAAGAGCCAATATCTCGATTTTTGATTTTCGGTTTTCAAGGTTTTAGCTTCGAGTTTGTACACTTCTTTACCGATGTTTGAAACAAGTTTGGACGCTTAACTGGTTTTCGCCCAAACCTAGATTCCCAAAATATAAATTTATCTTTTGATTAAGGGATTTATTTCAAAATAATATTTTAAAAATATAAAATTATTAAAATATCATTATACCTTTTATAATTTCAAAAGTGACGTTCTGACAGTCACGTGGCGGGTCCATGTCAAAAGCAAACCGACACGTCAGTCGCATATGATTCTTAATGAACACTGCATCCGGAATTTCGACACTAAACACTGCATCCGGGTTATAGGGTTTAGTTTAGACACTAAACACTGCATCCGGTTATAGGGTTTAGTGTCGAAACTAAGCACTGCATCCGGGTTGTACGGTTTAGTTTCAACACTCAATACTGCATCCGGGTTGTAGGGTTTAGTTTAGACACTAAATATTGCATCCGGGTTGTAGGGTTTAGTGTCAAAACTAAACACTGCATCCGGGTTGTAGGGTTTAGTTTATACACTAAACACTACAATCCAGTTGCAGGGTTCAGTAAGTGTCCAAAAAAAAAATTATATGACCAAAGTGGCGGTGCGCTTTTCGGCGCTGACCTGTCACATGGCCGTCAGAGCGTCACTTTTGAAATTACAAAAATTATAATGATATTTTAATAATTATAAAATTTTTAAATATTATTTTGAAAAAAACCCCTTTGATTAAAGGAAAATACTATCTCGCCCTAACCTTTAACTCGAATGATCAACTCGATTGATGTGTCCTGACATTATAGAGATTATGCGGGTAATTTGTTGTTCTTCTGCTATTAATGCTAGTTTTGGTGTGGTAATGGTAAAGAGACTCAATTAATAGGTCATATTCAGAATCTATCTTTGTTTATGTTTTTTGCTATTAGGCCACAGTGTTGCAATGTTGTGTCCATATTTACCTATGAAAATTGTAGACCGTAACACAAGATAAATAAAGGATCCGTTTATTTTTCTTTTGTTCTTTGTTTGTAAATCTTTTTATGTGAGATCTAATTGCAATAACTTTTTGGGAATATTATAATCATCAGTCTTTTATTTTTTATAATCCAAAGCCATATAATATAGTGGGCAGACTATTGAATATTTGATCATGTTGAAGTTAATGTTTTTTGTAAGGACTTAATTCACTTTAGTGACTGAATGCTATATGCTAATCTCCTTTATGATTTATGTTCCATAGTGAATGAATTCAGTTTATATTAATGATGCATGCCTCAGTTCTGGTTTGCCTCTTAGGTTTAACATGGTTTTATGAGCCTGGTCGGCTGTTAATCTTCTTCTGTGTAGGATTTTATCTGACAATATTTGTTGAACTATTCTCATAATATTTATTCCTATATTTTGTTTTCCCCTACTTTGATTGATATGTATTGCACTAGTTTGGTAGTGTTAGTTCTGGAGGCTAGATAGAGGACTATAAAGCGTTCTTTTTGAATTGTTGTGCATTTTAAGAATTTACATTTTTAGAGGAAAATACTAGTATACTTTAAGAATTTCAATTTTTAGAGGAAAATATTAGTGAAAATCCCAAAATTCTTTTTTTTTTATTTATAATTTTTCTCTGAATTATGAAGTCTTAATAGACTCAGTCTTAGCCGTTTGAGTGTTTAATTGGGTCAGCTCTCATGGAGATAATGGTTATAGATCATGCCTCCTAACTCCTGGTATGTCATGGTCATGGGCTTTTGTTTCGGGGCTTTTCGGGTCATACATCAATATAGAAGCATCGTTGTACCTTGGGATCGATGCAACTGTTGCACCTGCACGAGGGAGGAGATTCGTTTTTAGGGAAACGTCCACACGCCTCGCTTCTCAATGAGTACCATGTACTTTTGTTCATTTACTCTTGCTTGCATTTGTTTCATTAATAATCTATTTTGCAATATTTTAAAAAGCGCTAGGCGGATCCAAGGCAGTTAGGGGGTCCAAGGCGGAAGGCAGGCGCCCAGATAAAGGTGGCACTATTATTTATATTTCGTCACTTTTTTAGGGGTAATAAAATGGAATAAAAAATAGTGAGCAAAGGGGGAGTACAAGGGAAAATGGGGAGGGAGTGCCTAATCTCAAATACAGAGAACCAGTCCCTAAGGTTAGCAAACCACCACACCAAACACTCACCACTATGGCACTATAAATCTATATAACATGGCACGTCGGTTTTGTGCTGACTAGACAAAACAAAAGTTGACTAGGACAAGCTGATTGGACAAAAATGAACCGAATAGATCTAATCATTCGTTCAAAAATCAACACATGATCTCTATTTCCCCGTCAACTAACTCCCTCCCCTTGGTTTCAAATCCCGATCCATTTAAACTGCACTAAACCCCTAAAATCCTGACCCATTTAAATTGCACTAAACCTGACCATTCATCCCGTGATCATTGTTCGCATTAGTGGCTATAAACCCGCCTGCTGAAATTTCAGCCGGTCCAAACCATCGGATCGATCTCAAGGAATCCGTTCGAATAGAGACAGCTGTGATTGATCGATATAGGGGGAGGGGGAGTTGGTCGCACCGAAGGCGCCCGCTTCGTGCCAATCGGCACGGGCGAGGAAATGGGTATCCCTATGAATGCCGGTGTTGTCGTCGAAAGTGTTTTGTTACCGAAGGCGTTCATGTGTGTTACCGCCGAAGGCGGCCTGCTGCAGTGCCGACAGGCACGGGCATGCACTAGTAACAAATAAAGAACAAGTGGAGCGCAGGTAGGTACCTCCCGAAGGACTTCAAGGTGCCTTTGCACACCTCAGCAGCAATGGAGCAATCATTTCAGCAATCAGCATCTTCATCTTCTAAGCTAATATCACTACAGGTCTACAATAAGCTAGTAGCCCTCAGCAACATAAATCATCAGCAGTGGGGGTGCTGTTAGAATGGCAACTCCGCTCATCCGGAGGCTCACCAAGGAGCCAACAGCTTGAGCACTAGGATCAGTTCCTCACATATTATACAATAGTTTGACAGTTCCTCAATATGTAGCTACCAATCAGCATTTAACATCAAATCTGCACCCTCAGCAGTCGACTCTTCAAACAACATAAGTTCCCTCACCAATTGATAAGGGAATCAGCACAAATAGGCATAAGTAGCAACAAGTAGCATTTGTTTCATTACTAATCTGTTTTGTGTGAGATATGTGTGATTAGGCCGCCAACATTATGTAACAATCTTATAAGTTTGCTTAAGATCATGGGCATGTTAGAATCAATTGAATTCATGTGCTAATTCTCGGTTCGTTTGTAACTCTGACCCAGTTTGAGCTCTGTTGAATTCTTGCCCAACAATCATGGGTTCGGTGGTATTTCTGGCCCATCCTATTATGGGATCGAATTCCCAAACCATTTATGGTTCAGTTAGTTTTATATCCTATTATGAGTTCATCTATGGTAAAAACACATTTCAAGATCCAATGTTGACATATATCACAAGTTGATCTAGAGTTCAGTTCATCATCCGGATCAACTCGACTCAACGGAGTCAAAAAATTTCCAATCTGGGGTGAGTTGATGCAAGATCATCTGCTTTTTCATCATTTTTCATTATATTTAGGGAGTCATGGCCGAGTCTATTTATTTAATATATAATATTTGTTTTGTATCCTTAATAAGACAGAGCTGAATGAAACAACATTCCCAACAAAGTAGGTTTCTCTACCCGCCAACTGACATTTTAGATTTTTTAGCATACCCCTTATTTTTGAACTTCCCTTGATCAGGTTTTTGACACCGATTTTAGAGGGTTGACGTTAGCTTGACTGCCGGCTTGAAGATTCTTGTAAGTTTTCCCTATAGTTGGCCCCATCTTACGGACAAGACTTGTAGTATGATGATTATTTTTTTGTAATATAGGATTCCTACTTCGAAGGATAATTTAGTCATGTAGGATTCTAATTCAATGAGTATCCCATATGGTTTTTCTAATTGATCTAGGATACTCAAAATTGGATTTCTTAATTAGTTAGGATTCTTGCTTATGACAGGTTTCCCTGAGGAAATATGAGTCCACTTATGTTCGGAACAATTCCTCCTCTGGGGTCCTTTTATACTAGTCTTAGACTTATTTAGACTTCTCACTTCATTTTAGTTTTCGGTTTTTTTTGTTGGTCATTTTTTGAAAAATTTTGAAGTCATATTTTAGTAGCAAAGTGTTTAGAAGAATCCTAGACTCCTAGTTTGATCGTACATCGGGTTATAGAAGTTCATTTTTTTATTATTGAGTTTTGGGTTGATTTTTCGGGTTATATAGACACAAGTAGTGTAACAAATTTGATCATGTATTGATGTATAAAAATATTATTGCAGTCTGTTGCAAAATTTTCAGCATTTTTTATGATATTTGGATGAGAAATGCTACTCAGCCCGAAGGTTTTCCCAATTTCGGCGGCCCAATTGACATGGCAGCGTGCAACTGGTGGCTGAAAGTCGCTAGTGGGTTTCAACCACCAGTTGCACGCTGTCACGTCAATCGGGAAAACCTTCGGGCTGAATAGCATTGCTCTATTAGGATAGTCCCGTCCCAACCCTCAGATCACACGAAGCAATGATAGATGCAACTCTAGATCTACGATCCGGCATCAGTAGGAGTGAACTATTTTCCCATTTAACTTTCGTTTGAATAACCCGTGATCCCTCCCTCAAGATTTAGTGTCGGTGCTCTTGCCAACATGGCTAAGATCTCTTGACTTCCCATTTTCAATTAACTTTTAATTTAAATGTGACTATAATAGTGAATATATAATGGAAGAGTTACAATTTATTGTGTCGTGAGTGTATGTAAGTTCAGTTCTGACAAGGTATTGACCTGTGCCATTCTGTATCATAGTGTATTCAGTATTAGGGCACTATGACTTTATGCAGACCTGACAACCACCGATTCTGGCTGATACACAATATGGGCCTTCCTATCATGCTAGTGACATTCCAGCTTGGCTGCGTTGTACATATTTTATGGCACGATATGATGCAAGGCATTCGAAAGTGAAGATGTTAATAGTAAAGTCGACTTTCAGAAGTTTCAGGGCATAAAGGGTTTAGGTATTGGCTGGAATGAAACTAGTTGTTGAGAGTGCGACGATATATGGGAGGGGTCAGTGATGTAGTTAGAATTGGTTGTTGAAGTCTAGCTAATTTCTTTTCGCGGAGCGGTGTTGATGATAGCTGTGATTCTTAGTGATCTTATTGATGAGGCTGTTGCTGCTGCATAGGATTGGAACTTTTTATGGGGGGCAGTTAGGAGGATCATGAGCATCAGATGAGCACAAAGAGAGAAGGATCCAATCTTCTCGGATAATAGAGCTACAAATGAGTGCATTGACGGAAGATTTTGAGTGACATGAATAGATGATAGATCAGAGATCAAGAGAAAACCTTGCTAGAGGGGGTCTGATAGGAGGAAGTGGGGAGCAAAGAGGAGGCTTGCATGGAGGTAGGGAGATGATTGGGTACTCTTATTTCAGGGGGGTTGGTAAGGGTACTCTGGATCGATCAGGCAAGGTTTGTTGTTTATATTTATGCTTGTGCACATTACTCTTTATTAAAAATTACAAAAACCTCCCCTGAACTATACAACTCATTACCCTTAACTATGCTCTGTGTGTGCATTAGTTCCCTTCGCCAACTTGTTCTAGTAAGCATAAGTTAAGTATTTTTAAAAGATTTGAGTCTTATTGGAAATTGATAAGGGTATTTTCGGTATAAAAAGTTGATGGAGAGAACTATATGCAGACGGAGCATAGTTCAGGGTTCGAACTGTTAAAAAAAAGTTGAGGGACCAATATGAAATGAGGTGCATAGCTTAGTGGAGGTTTTTGTAATTTGCCCTACTTTTTAATCTAGAGTTGACATTACTTAGGAAAGTCGTGACAACGGTATTCTTTAGTGATCGAATAATAGCCCTAATGTTCTGTGCTCTTTTCTTTCCATCTACAAAGCAACAATTGTTCCCAAAGTTTGTGACATGCAGACTTTTTCCGACAGATCTATAGCCTCAGAGGATCATGGCGAAGCATCACCCCGATCTGATCATGTGCCGGAAGCAGCCTGGGATTGCGATCGGCCGCCTCTGCGAGAAGTGCGACGGGAAGTGCGTCATCTGCGACTCGTACGTGCGCCCGTGCACGCTCGTGCGCGTCTGCGACGAGTGCAACTACGGCTCGTTCCAAGGGAGGTGTGTCATCTGCGGAGGGGCCGGGATCTCGGACGCCTACTACTGCAAGGAGTGCACGCAGCAGGAGAAAGACAGAGATGGGTGCCCCAAGATCGTCAATCTTGGGAGCGCCAAGACCGATCTTTTCTACGAGCGTAAAAAATATGGTTTCAAGAAAAGATAGATTCGGGTCCTATACGGGCTTTTGAATCTTTTACTGTGATTCGAGTCTGACCCTGCTGTAACTTGGTGAAACTGAAAATTTTGCTTGCACCTGTGAGTTGGGTGTGCACTGTGCTGACTTTGTGTTCGTAATTTGTAACGATTCTATTCTACAGGTTCAACTTTGATCTCCTATGTTGAAGCATTTAAGTCCCCTTAATTGATGTTTTGTCGATTTTTTTTTTCCTCTTTAAGGAAAAGGTAGATTATTCTCTCTTTAAGAAAAAGCTTTATAACGAAAAAAAACTCAGTCGCAGGTATTTAACCTTATAATCATTATGAGGTCAAAGATCCATTCAGATTGGAAAGTTTGATCTATTCACCCAGCTTTTTGAGGAGCACCTGTAATGTAGGGGTGCACACGGTTTGGTTTGGATCTGTTCCAAGATGAACTAGAAACCGAACCGATCCTAACGGTTCTCAAATATTTGGAACCGGAACTAGGCCATTGGGAGCATGGAACTGGACCGGACCGAACCAAATAAACTGGTTCGGATTTGGGTCTCCGGTTCCTTTTCAGTGCATCCCTAAGTTATTATAGATTCTTGGGGAATATAGAAATAAAAAAATATTTTAAAATCGAGGAAACAACAATAAGTAATCATGAAGCCAGATACATGATACTGTTGTAGAGATCAGTTGGGCTCGTTGCATAATAACCCGACCCGCATCATCCGAATTACCCTACCCGTGAATACTTTATGCATATGCATGAATTGGTTTGGATAACCAGCATCTAGAACCGGGAACCAAAACGGTTCTGCACTTTGGGAATCAGAACCGAACCAATCCTGCTAGAAACCGAACCAAGCCGTACGGTTCAGTTCTCCGGTTCCACCGGTTTTCTGTGCACCCCTACTGTAAGGTGTTTTATGTTATTTTAGATCAAAGATTTGAGTTTGATTGGTACTCATGTATTACTTGCTCCACTCACAATTTTTTTATTGGACGGCCATAGCTGAACATGTGTTTGTGAAAGAGCGAGGTAGACGAGTTCAGGGGAGACAGCAATGAACTTGTAGAAATGACACAGAACTTTGCAGGAAACTAGGAATCCTTGCAATGCCCAGGGATGCAAATCTCAAATTTCGATTAGGTATCGTAATCTCAGGAATCCAAGAAATTTTGGTGAAATTTCACGACATATCGCCGGCCTTTTGCAACAGCTGTACAATGGGATTTAGTTCCGGCATGTTTCAGGATGTTTCTGTGCGCCACGATTCTGTTTCGGTATCCCGGAAAAACGGGATATTTCGTGATACTTCGCAAAATGTCTCGAGTTTTCTTTCATTGTGTTAAAACATCTACAAATGTTTGGAAGATTCTGTACACCCACAATATAGATAATAGCCGGAATCATGCGAGTACGTTTCAACATCTTGGAAGTTTTACGATACAAAAACAAAGATAGAGTTCCCCCAGCTCATCATTTTCCACACCCCCTTCTACTTCCCGCGTATTTCACTTCGTTCTTCCAAGCTCTCACTGGGGAGCTCAAAACACATTCCACCTCGAACAATAGGGAGGAATTGTAAAATACGAAGGGGAATACAAGGAGACGTACATCTCCCTTAGATTTATTCGAAGGAATCACGGGTGGCCGACACTTAAAGAGAAACCCCAACTCTGCTGAACTCAAAAAAAAAAAAAAACGAGGGATCACAACAGCATGTAATAATTTAGCGCCGAGCAGGGTGGCAACGGGACTACAACACTCCTCTCAGATGGCTGCAAAGTATTCCTTGCTGAGTTTCGGATCCGGCTTCATAGATTTCTCCCCCGGTTTCCATCCTGCTGGGCATACCTCATCGGGGTTCTCCTGTACATATTGCAGCGCCTGCATAGCATATATATCGGGTAAATCAGTATGAACTTCAGGCTGTTGCTCATCGGAAGTAAATTGAGGTGGACTAAGAACGACCGAACCTGAAGGGTTCTCATGGTCTCATCAACACTCCTGCCAATAGCAAGGTTGTTAATAGTAGAGTGCTGAATGACTCCTTCCTTGTCAATGATGAAGAGTCCTCTCAATGCAATCCCCTGTCAGATTTGCAAAGTTTTTAAGTATAATTCGTTGTCCATGGCAGATTAAAAAGTTCGGACATTTCAGGAACTATTCCGCACACACAAAAAAAGTCTGAAAAGTCCGAAAGAAGTTACTGAAAATTTGGTAAAAGTCTGCGAAGAATTTAGAAGCAGATGATGAAGTACAAAAGGGTTAATAACACTGACCACCCCCGAGGTTTGCCTAAATTACACAGACCACCCCTACAGTTTGGGTATCTATACTGATCTTCCTTCTGCTTTAGTTGTCGGTAATAGATTTCCCCCTCCATTAGAAAACTGTTAGTGTCTTACACCAGAAGTGGTGACGTAAGCAACAATTTTTTTGAAAAACCCAAAACGTCACTCTAGAGAATACCCACAATTACTCTCTAAAAAATAAGATTTAACCATCTACTCATTTGACTTCAGGGTATTTTAGACTTTTTGCCTACTACAACAACAGAAATAGGGGGCCTCGCTGATGAGTGACAAAAGAGGTCAGTGTAAATATCGGAACTACATGGGAGGTCCGCGTAATTAAGGCAAACCTCAGGGGAGGTCAGTGGAATTGACCCAAGTAAAAAAATACAAGAATAAGATAGATACTTATGCCGTACTCCATGGAGAAACAAGAACGGGAACACCACCACCACTAAATAAACATGGTAAATCAATTAAGTTCTTTGAATACATTGTCAATATTCCATGAGCATGTTATGAATAATTCCAAAAGTTTGTGAATAATCAATTAGTTTGTGTATGATTTGATATTTTCTCAATAATTTGTGGGATGTTGTTACTATGCTTTATGAGAAAGTAATCGAAATGTTATCAAATGGAACACAATGCAGTACCTGATCAGGAATCAACACTCCATAAGATTGTGAAATTGATTTGGTCACGTCAGATATTAACGGATAATTCAGTTCTCCAAGTCCACCTGCCTTTCTATCCGTTTGGACCCATGCAAGATGAGAAAACTACACAAAGAATGTTTGTGGTGTTAATGTGAATGTTGAGCTGTCAAGAAGCGACTGAACAAAGAAAACTTAGGTTAAAGGTTTACATTAATACAATGCATAGCACATGCAAATTGATTTTCGTATGGCATATCAATTACATTAAATTTAAAACTAAGTACCAAAAAATTTGTTGCCAATGAAGTCTGTTTCTCCTCTCTAAAACTAGTTCGTTAGGCAAAATGGATGCTAATTAATAGGTTATTTACTTTCATATTCTGTTTACAACTTTTGTGAAAAAAAATTATGTTCAAACTATTATTATTGGAGTTTTACAATTTTGATGTTTGTTTGCATTTATGGATCACATTTTCTTGTATTGATAAAAAAACTGCCTCTACAATAACCGTGACTCACCAATTCATTATTTCCTTAATTTGCAAAAAATAAGCTTCATTTTCCAAAATAATGAAAATGCCCTTGGATGCAACCACATGTAATCATATATGATTTGAACTTAGTACATGTGAGTGATAGTCATATATGATTTGAACTTAGTACATGTGAGTGATAGCAAGTAAGAAAAATATTGGATCTGCATAATGAGAATGAATCCACATGGATCTTGTGCGTGCGTGCGTGCGTGCGTGCGTGTGTGTGTGTGTGTGTGTGTGTGTGTGAGAGAGAGAGAGAGAGAGAGAGAGAGAGCACTTGTTTTTTGAAGACCTCGCCGCTGATGGAATGAGAATTGTCATACATGGGATGAGGGGGAACGGGTGACAATTATGTAGCACGTGGGTCTCCTTGCCATGCAGGTGATATTTAAGTGCCTTCTCATAATGAGATGACATGAAGTGACAGTACATACAGTGATCTCAATGTGCCTTTGCCATAGTGGCGGATGACTTGGGAGGGGTGTCTGTTGTACTCCCAGTCTCCCACAGTGTTGCGACGTGAAGAATCATGCTCCTCATGGAGGCAGGACTCCAAAGTACGAACTTTCATTCGTTTAGGTTAGATTACGTGGCCTTCTATGAGCAGGGATGCCAGGGAGTTGATTAGGTATTTTCTAAGGGAATTTTGGGATATTTTGGAGAGGGCTACTTTCTTTCTACTCCAAAATTATATATAGATATCAGGAAATAATGAAATGGAAACAACTTGAAATGCGTAAGTACCATATCAATCCAATGCTCATCTTCTAAATAACATAAAGAATCCATGACGTCTTCCGTTTACAGGAAATAGCTTGCAAATCTTACTAATTCACTCGTAGCAGAGGTGAAGTTTTAACAGTATATTCCAAGTTCAGGTATGTGGTTACTTAACTTACTTCCATAGTTACCAAATCGGGCGTTTTTTTAAAAAAACGCGTATCGATCCGAAGACGTAGTAAACAGGAAAAAAACTCGTTTTTTTGAAAAAAAACTTCCGTACACGTTTTATACACGTTTAAAACGAAAAAAACGCGTATAAAACACGTATAAAACACATCGGGTTTGGTCCGGGTTTAAATTGGATTCGGGTTTTATTTTATTCGTGCTTAATAAACGCATATGCTATATGTTTTGAACTTTTGATTACTTAATGTTGGAAAATGACATATATACATACTTGGTATAATTTTTAAGATTTTTTTTGTTTTTTCTGATGTTTTCACGTTTTTTTCCCGTTTTCATCGTATCTTTCCGATTTTTTCCTTTACCGTTTTTTTCCCGTTTTCCGACTTGGTAACTATGGTTACTTCTGCAGTCTTTTATCACATTCACCCATGTTTTAAAATTGCTTCACTGTATATCCTAGGACATTGCGAATTTGTTCATCCGTTACGGTGCCAAACGCCTATGTTTTCGTATCTCAATAATTAAAATGAATCTTTGTAGATTGCACTCAACGTTTAAATCTCAACAGTAATGAATGACTCCTTATGAAACTTTAAGAAAGGGTAGCTTATTCATGATTTAGTGGTAAATCTAAAACTCATGATACTTGAAATTCTAACATTTGGATCCGAGAAAAGAACACCATAAAATCATAAGAAATTCATCAAATGGCTTGAAATAAAAAGAAGAACAGAACAAATTTCTAAAAGTGAAAGAGAAACCAAATACCACACTGTCAACTGAAACGCCCAATATTTCTGTATCTATCTTCTTGAAATCTGAGTGCCGGTCACTGAACGCAGTAATCTCTGCAGTAAAGGTAACAGAAAACAAATGTCTAAGCATCTAGCCTTGTAATCACTAAACTTTATTCCGTTCAAATTTCATACTAATAAATGAGGCTTAAAGTACCTGTCGGACAAACAAATGTAAAGTCCAGTGGATAGAAAAACAAAATCACATACTTCTTCCCTATATAATCAGAGAGTTTGACCTGTGACAACAATATGATGTTTAAGATTAGTCATATAAAATAGCAAAAGATTTTCATTACCTAAGATGATCCGAACAAACTACATGATTTGCAGACATCATTCTTTGAAGTTCTGAATAAAAAATTTGATCTTTACTTTTTAATAACACGAAACTTATTGATAATCAAATGTTGCTACTATTTAAAATAGGTGAAACTTAAAATCAGTAAGGTTTTAAGCATTTCCTCAATAATGTGAGTCTCGAGTGTTAGCACTTATCAGACTTGCTCAAAGTCACTTCACACAATAATATTAGTTCATAGTACATGACCTTTTGTCAACGAATCTATGGTCATCTGCTTGGTGCTGATTGATCAATGGACAGTAAATGATCCTAGACCCTTTCTTTAGCAACAATGAATTTAATAACAATACGCCTGGTCAGACATGAGCTCTAGTTAGTATAAATAGATTGTAGTGGACTTACAACCTGGGATCCATGACCCAAAACCCTAAGATGAGATCTCTCAACCATAAGATAGTCTGGTTAGTCTAATGACAACCTGTAAACTAGGATTCCATAGTGAAACAAAGCATTGGCCTTAATCCCCACTCTTCAATGATATTGTTCCATCAGCTAGCATAAAAACATAGCCAAGGTTTCTGATGTCAAGTTATTTAGCAAAATCTGCATATCCAATAATCAACCCTCCAAGAGATCTATCCTTCTGTATGTGAACATAAAATCTTTCTTCCTTAGTAAGTAATGTATAACTACGTGGCAGCCAGTGATCACATTCTAGGATCACCCTAATATCTTCAAGCATTCAACTACGCATTGAATCAAAAAGTATGAACTTAATTCAGAATACATACAGCAAAAGCGTAAGCAACAAGTTTTCTATTCTCACTCAAACATGTTTCATAGGAACTTACTGAATTTCTCCTTTAAAAAAGTGCAATTAAGTTGCTGAGCAGTTCTGCATCTTAAGCCTTTCTAGGATTCTAGTAACATAAGTCCTTTAAGAGAAAGACCAAACGTCTAGACATACCATGATAAATCTGAATCCCGAGCATGAAAGATGCACTACCAATGCCCTTAATGTTAAAGTAATCTAGGAGAACTTTTAATTTCATGCGAGAGACTTGAATCATTGGTAGCTAGTAGTATACTAGTATATCACCAATATATATAACATAAATACAAACGTGGTCCCGACTCCTTCCGATCTTCAGATGTACACAATGATCAACAATGTTATATGTAAATCCAAAGGAGGTAATTGTGTTATTAAAAGTTAATTACCATTTTCATGAAGCTTGTTTAAATTCATATATGGCTTTCTCTAACTTGCACACAAGCTTTTTCCTAGAAACTGGAGAGAGAGTTTTATGATAATTGATGCCTTCTATTGTAGTGATCTTTTAACTACAGGCGTGTTCATATATCTTTTGATGTTGCCTTCGAGTCTCGTTTGTTTTAAATACTCATTTCCAAACAACACACTTAAATCTATCAACCAATTCAACAAGATCCCAAACTTAAATCTTATTCATGAATTCCACCTCACCCTTCATGGCATGTATCCATAGAGCAAAATCGTAACCCTCTATGGATAACTGATCATCTTTTAGTTTGCGCAATTGTACTCATTCCAATATACGACATAACCTTCTGTAAGAGGCGTTCTCCTCACCTTAAAGGGTCTTAACACTATCAACTACAACATCAATTGAATGTGATGTTTCGTGGACTTGATAATGTTCAACAACTTCACCTGCAGTTTGTTGGAGTGATACGACATCCAATTGATGTTCCAAAATGCCACATTGAACAGTTAACATCATATCCAATTATCAAAACTAAGAACTAATTTCTTCAAATACAGTGTTAGGTGGTTCTACGGTTTCACCAATATCGGCATCTGTTTCAACCTATATAATTCTAGTGATGTCTATAGGATGCAGTACAACCTCTATCCACCGGACCTTTTTAGGTACCCAATGAAAACGCAGCAGTTCTTTGGTCTAGTTTCTTTTCATGTGGATTATAAAGGTGAGCTTCTGCGGGACAATCTCAAACATGCAAATGAGCTAAAATTGGTTCCTTTCCTATGGACAACTAGAGAGTTTTAATAACAAACTTGCCAGAAACCTTGGTAAGGATGTACAGAAATCCAAAAACACTAAGAATAGATTGGAATTACTAACTATGCTACTAGCCATATCCATAAGAGTGTGGTTACGCCTTCCAGTCACACCATTTTGTTAAGGATCTGTTGGCATTGTATATTGTGATACAATTCCATTCTCTTCTAAAGATCTAGATATGGGTAGGTATGCAGCATGCTTTTTTCAAATATATCATAAATTTGTCACTTCAATTTAATCTCGCAATTTTAATCTTTATATCAAGTTTATTTTCCACTAATACTTTGTAAACCTTAAAAGCACCAAAACATTTGAATTATTCACCTACAAAATGTACTCAAAGCATGAGAGACCATCTACCACAGTACTTACATGCTTCGCCCTCCGAAATAAAGTGAGAATAGTAAAAATTGACATGTATGACTTCTAGGAGGCCTCAAATTCCGATGCATTTTTCTTGTGACCTATAGTTTGTTTTCCTTTGATGCAATCAATACAAATACCAAAAATAATGAAAGCAAGAGTACCCATGCGGCCATGCCTATGTTTAAGGGCTTTGCCCAATTTCTATCTATAGAATAAGATACAAGCATTTTTCAAACCAAATCCATTGAGCCCTAACTCCTCAATTTAATATGCTACATGTTTAATCTCTTGATAAAAATCATATTTTTTGTAGGTCATAGACTCATAAACATTTGACGTTGACTGCTAAAAAAAATATATATTTGACATTGGTTGGATTTTATCAGTTGGCTTACATACACCATCGTACAGGCAAAATGGTTCTTTTTTTGGGTGCTACTTTCATGCTTTAAAAAAATGTAATGATAATTTTTATTTTCATTATATGTTCCACTGTGGATCCAATGGGCATTGGAGCATGGTTAGAGCGTCCATCTAAACCCGAACATGTTCGGATTTTAGCCGATCTGAAACCTCAAACCAAACCCATTTTATGATCCCAAGTCGAGCCTGATTTGGATTTGGTTCATGTTGAGGTTTGATTAATTTGAATGTTATATTATGAAGTTAGTTGTTATTTCATGATTCATATGTCACAAGACTTGGATCTCAAACGACGATCGGACCATATTTCTGATTTCTTGTCTTAATCTTTCAATATTGGGCCGAAAAAACCAAACAGGCCGAACCCGAATGCCGGTCTGGACCTGAACACGAATTCTGAAACCTCGCATTGGAAGTTTCTAATCTTAGATCGAATGGAACACATATTCATCCGATCATGTTCTCATTTTAAAGTCCGATGCATCGCACGTGGTAGCAAGCAGTCTTAGGCTCTTAGCATAACAACTAGGCACCAATAACATGCTTGATTTGGTAGAAAGTAGATACCATGTTAGCAGGGGAAATACACAATCTTTCAAGGATGAAGGTTAAATGCAATTGATATTATACATCCTACGTTATCATAATCATTCCTCATTATATGTCAAAGAGCATATCTCAGAGACATCCAAAGCCAAGAAGTTCATACCTTGATGAACTCTTGATCAAAGACTGCTTCAGCCTCAAAATCCGGTGCTGGATTTCCAACCAACGGCAGCTGGCTCTGCGGCTCATTTAAAAAAAAAAAAAAAAAATCTTGAATCACAAGGAAATGTAATGAAGACAAAGAATTCTAAAATTTTGAAGGAGTGCAACGGAGCAAAAGACTGGTGCTCAAAATGTCAAAAACTCAGGCGAGCCGTGGGGTCGAGAAGGTCGACCTCGCTCACGGCGTTAACGGTGAAGGGCTTTCTTGAGGAATTTGAGCTGGCGGAGAGCTTCCGAGAAGATCGGGGCTGGTAGAAGCTCCGCAGGCCGTGGAAGCTCTTCGGGGCGGCTAGGGTTCGCGAGAGAGCCGCCGGACGGGGGGCCGAGGCGGCGATGGACGTCACAGAGCTGCGGAAGAGTGGCCTAGGGTTCGAAGACAAAATGGAAGGAGCCGAGCAGGCCATTGCTGCTGATCTCTCGCTCTCGCCCTCGTCCAAGACCTCCCGCGCCCGTTACCTCTCTCAGTTGTCGGCTTTGCGACTGTGGATAGCGCAGAGGGGGCGGGTGGGTTTCTAGCGGTTTTTGGCGAACCGGTAGCCACCAGGGAATCTGGAGCGGACGAACCGGATACCCGGGTAAATGATGCTTGGGTCCGGCTAGAGGTGCAAGCATGGCCAACCGGCACATGGGCCGGGCGGCCGGATCCGACCCAAAGGCAACGACCCGAGACCAATCCGGCCAGTTCAACGTCCC
Source organism: Chamaelirium japonicum (assembly GCA_947650365.1). Taxonomy (NCBI): domain Eukaryota; kingdom Viridiplantae; phylum Streptophyta; class Magnoliopsida; order Liliales; family Melanthiaceae; genus Chamaelirium; species Chamaelirium japonicum. Next base: position 26,971,928 of record OX393553.1, read on the forward strand.
AGGCTAGTCAGTAGGGGGTGTGCATTAGTTCGAAACCGACATATTTAGACAAGACCAAACCCATCACCTAGGTCGGTTTTGAGAATTTTCAATCCGATCCAAACCGATTTGAAACTGTAATCCATTCCAATCCAATTAAAATCGGTTTGGTTTGGATTGGATTGGATGGTCGGTTTGGGCTTTGACCCATATGCTTAATAGGCTTTGGACCTAGTTTCAATTTTAAAATAATTATTTCAAAAATTATAAAATGAGATTACATTACTAACCAAAATACGAATAACAATATACGATTCCATTGCAATGACTAGAAAAAAAAATACGACTCTCAAACTGTAACAACTATCATTATGTCCATTACCACAATATTCATATCCATAAAGTATTAAAAACTACAAAGTTCGATTCGGTTTAGGTCGGTTTTAAATATACAAATCCGATAAATGATCCAATCATATCGGTTTTTAAAAATTCTGATCCAATACGATCCATTGAGTGTGTCGAAAATGATCAAAATCGATCGGTTTGGGTCTGGTTTTGTCGGTTTGAGTTGGGTCTTCAACAGGTTCCTCGGTTCGGTCAGCTCTTTAAGTTCAGCTGCCTGACCGGTCTTCTACGGTGACTGGCTCTTTTGAGCTCCCAAATTTGGTTCGGCGAGGTGCTTAACTGTTTGAGCCACTTGACTCTGCTTCATAGTTCAGAGGTTGACAATGAATGATTCAGCTTCACCTTTGCCTAAGTCTCCTCCCTCGATTTGACACGTCGTCTTCATATAGACGGCGCTAAGCTCGCACTTGGCTGTTGAGGATTGGTCACCTCAAATGCTCATCACGCCTCGGTCAGTCAAAAACTTAACGACTTGGTGGGCTGATGAGGGGACCGCATCTAAATAGTAAAGCCACAGTCTCCCGAGGATGATGTTGCATGCGGAATTAGTTTCGATTACGATGAACCGGGTGAGATTGGTGAGGTGCCTAGTTGTGATCGGGAGGGTGACCTCACCAACTACCTTTGCAGCTTCTCCCGTGAAACATGTTATCGTCGCCAATGAGTCTATAAACTGGCCACGATCTAGCTGCATGGCATCGAAAGCGCTGAGAAAGAGTACATCTACCCGAACTTCCCACGTCGACCAGGATCCTTTTCACTAGGCAATTTGCTATTTGCAGTCGTATGATCAAGGGATGATTATGGGGCCTCTCAATCCCGACCAAATCAGCCATTGAAAACTGCACCGCTGCTTCCACCTTTGGCTTAGGGCGAATGATGGGGTCAAGTACCACATGGTGAACTTGACGTGCTTGCTCTATGCGCCTGACTTGACGATCGACAGAGTTGGATGACGGCACCGGGCTCTGATACCCGTAGACTGCATCGATTTCCCGGAGCTGGCGTTTTTCGGGTGGAGGGTCGGGAAGACACATTGTTTGTCGATCCCCACTGGACTTCTCCTATGGCTTTGGTTTCCTTGCGTTGAGGCAGGTCAATGAAGCAGTCAAGATGACTCGCTTCGATGAGATCCTCAATGTGATGTCTAAAGCCCGGCACTGTACAGTAGTATGGCCTTGGCCTTGATGGTATTTGCAATACCTCCACGCGTCTCTAGGTCCCCTTTCTTCTGGTTCAAGTGGTGGCGCCCACTTGAAGTAAGGTTCACATTTGATGGTCTACAAGATCTGGTCGATAGGGGCGTTCAATACTGTGAACTCCCTATTCCATTGTGTCCTTGCAAGTCTGTCTTGCCTTTGCCGTTTTGTGTCACGCCAAGATGACTCACCTTACTGCTTGTTGACATTTTTCACTGCCCCTGGCTTAGCATAGCCCTTGGTGTGGAGCCCTAGTTTCCACAACCTTCCTTTTGCGGTTCGCGTCTTCAATCTTGATATATTTCTCGACTCGGCGAGATAGCTTATCGATTGTATCAGGTGTGCGCTTGATGAGCAAGGCGTTGACAAGCTGATTGGGCTAGATGACATTTTTGAAGACCGCGATCACCATGTGATCCTGTCCGTCAGCATCTGCTAAGCTCAGGTATTCTGTCCTGAACCTGTGGTAGAATTGCCTCAACGTCTCCTTCTGGGTCATGCTCATCCTGAAGAGTGACTCCAGAGTTTTCAACTCTCGACAATTGCAACGGTATTGATCGATGAACCGTGTGCTCAATTTCGAAAAAGATGAAATGAATGAGGGTCTGAGTTTGTGGAACCACTTGAGGAAAGTTCCCGACAAGCTAGTGGCAAAGGTCCAGCAGAGGATATGATCGACCAGGGCATCTCGGAAGGCCAGCACATGCTCTACCGGGTCCTTTGACCCATCAAACTTGAGGAGGCGTGGAGGATTCCACCCACGTAGGAATGGCTCCCTGAGGAGTTTTTCGATGAGTGGTGATCGCATGGCTCCTCAGATGGCGACCTCCTCTAGCCGATCAGGAGCTCGGGCTCCTAATCGGTCTCACTGGATTTCTTCTTGATCTCCAAGTCGCTCTGAAACAGGTAACCTGATGTGATCATGGATGTTTCTTCTATCAGCAGTATGAACCGGCTGCCGACTAGCAGGTGTCACATAAGAGTGATGACTTTCACTCGGTTGACGATGATGTCCCTTCTCTCGCGGCGGATGGCGAGGGTGAGTTGAGCCTGTCTTCGAGTAGAGCTTGGACACGAGCGACTGTCGGGGGTGTGCCCCGAGCCGGGACCAGACATCCGAGCACGTCGATGCTGCCTAGGTCCGTTTGTTTCTTTCGGCAGGCTCTGGGCTACTTGATCCCCTTCCATCGGGATTCGCACTTTGAACCTCCACAGAGCGATTTGCTCTGACTTCAACCTGAGGATTCAATTACGGGTGCACTTGCAATGGTTGGGTAACTTGAGCAGGAAGGCTTTGCCCAATTGGAGCCAGTATGACCGGACTTACTGGGACTCCAACCGGTGCGGCTCGAACGAAGTCGTGCAGCTCTTCGTAGTTACGTTACATTGTCTGGAGCTGTGCAGTAAGAACTTGTTGGGTCATCATCATGGTAGCCTGTAGAAAAACCTCAGATAGGCCTCCTCCTGGGGTGATCGTGGCTACCATCGGAGGTAGATTCGGTTCCCCTACCCCCAACATAGGGTTTACTAGCGGGGTGGTGTGATCCGGGTTAAGGGGAGGTTGAGCTGGATGCCCGGTATTTCTTGCATCACCGAGTGCAATAGTGTTGGACTGAAGTTGTGAGGTCGAACGAGTATGGTATGGTCCTTCTGCCATCTCTCTTCAACTGTGTGGTCGTGGTGATGGCTCTTGAGCTTATTGGTCGGTCGACACCCATGAGTCGGTCGGTCAATAGATTCAGGTAGGAAACAAGTCGGGTGCCCGAGACTGCAAAGAGATGGGATGGTTGACTGGTCGACACCCACGGGTCGATGGTCAAGAATTTTACTAGGAAGTTTCGAAGACTGATCCCACAAACGGCGCCAAGATTATGGAGGGGTTTTCTAGAATCGGGCTGCTCAGTTGACAGGCATAATCTAACAAACCAAGGAACACAATAGACCGGGTTTACATGAAAAAACCCTTTGCAACATCGAAGGAAAAAAAAAAACCACGGGGTAGGGCGAGAATGCACTAGTAAGCCACAAAAAGTTACAAGCACTCACCCTGACCCAATTACACCCAGAGATGACCGGCCTCCCAAAATGCCGACCTTTGTAGTCTCTCTCGCTCTCAAGCTCCGAAAACTCAGGAATGCAATGGGCAGCACCTCCTCCAGAATTCAATCCCTTCTCTGAAGGGGTAGGTCCCCTTTTTATAGTGCTTCGGGCTGACAACTGGGGCACTTCGTGAGGGGCGACATTGATGATGTGCTCCCATAACTTGCTCAACTGTCTGCGTGGGGATGACATATCATCTGGCAGGTGCTCAGTAGTTATGGCCGGGGTGCTACTTGACATACTGGTCGACCGGTAATCTCGGGGCGTGGGTTGCTTTCCCGTAACCGTCGCCCGCCCGAGATTCTCGGGAATAACTGCTGCCCGATCTTGCCACGTGGGTTGCCTTCCCGTAACCGTCCCTTTCCATCGGGCCAGCGACGAAGTGCGTGGCTAGCCCGCGACGAAGTCTACGACCAGCCTTCCCTCGAGCAGACGAAGCGTGCGGCCGGCCCGTCCCAGACGAGCGAAGTGCGTGCTCGGCCTGTGACGAAGTTTGCGGCCAGCCTCCACTCGAGCAAACGAAGTGCGTGGCCGGCCCTCCCTCGAGCAAACGAAGTGCGCGGCCGGCCAGCGACGAAGTTTACGACAAACCTCCACTCGGGCAAACGAAGCGCACGGCCGACCTTCCCTCGAGCAGACGAAGCGTGTGGCCGGCCTTCCCTCAAGCAGACGAAACGCGCAGCTGGCCTGTCCCGGGAGAGCGAAGCGCGCGGCTGGCCAGCGACGAAGTGCGCGGTCGACCCCCAATGAAGTTTACAGCCGGTCTCTACTTGAACAAACGAAGCGCACGACCTGCTTGTTCTGGGCGAGCGAAGCGCGAGGCCGGTCTGTCCCGGGCGAGTGAATAGCACGGCCGGCCTCCATTCATCAAGATGCACACAGTAAGCATGCCAAGAGCGATGAGCAGTGGGTTGGGAGTAGGGCTGCAACCTGGGCGGGCCAATCCGAACCCAATCCGAGCTCAACCCGATTTTTCTCTGGCCTAGGTTAGGATTTTGCAAACTTGGATTGAGCTTGGGTTCAAAAAACCCGATCTGAATTCGATCGGATTGGGCCTAGGCAGTGGCCCTCTTTCCTCCTATCTTCCCCATCACCCTTCACCTTCCCCTCCTTCATCACCATGTTCCTTCCCCATTAAAGTCGCCTAAAAGTTTGATATTATGCGACCAAACGTACAAAACCGCAAGATCAAGATCTCGTTGAATGTTCTTTCGGTTTGTTGGACAGGATATTGCCAAACATACTCAAGCACATCGGGCTAGCGGTTGCCCAGAGGGGCCCAAACTACATTTGGGCCAGATTGTTAGATCCTATCCCGACACAAAGCCCAAGTTATCTCCACCCAAATTAGGCCCAAATCGTGTCCGACCCGACATGCCTTGGGCTGGCCCGAGCCCATTTACAGCGCTATAACCAACTAGCCGAGCATTGTTTCATTTATTTAGATTGATATGGATAAATGGATCATGTTTGTTATAAGATAAGATTTGAAGTTTTAAACAAGGTAAAAAGATTAAATTTTGCATATAACCACCTAAGCTAATCCTAATTTAAAATTTACCCCATGATTATGATGAAAGCCACTGTCAGGGCAAAAGTTCTGAATTTCAAGTTTAGCAGGTAATAAGGATATAACGGAAAGATTATCGGAGAAATAGAAGGAAAGATGAGCTGGATCCGTTAATTATAAATCAACAAATTATTAACTATAAAGCACATGGACTATACATAAATTCGTACACAGTCCCTAAAACCCCTCCCCCCACCGCTCTACGTCCCCTCTCCTCCTCTTCTCCTCTCAATGGCCGACCCCGCGGAGAATCGCTCCCTCCTCCGGCGCCGGAACACCTTGATCCCGGCCGAGCCCGTTCGCTACACCAGCATGCGTGACCTGCTGAGGGCCAAGTCGTCTGGCGCCGGGTTATTCTGCCCCTCCTCCGCCGCCTGCGTCCGTCGTAGTGCGAGCGTGCGCGACGTCCTGATCAGGAGCCGGCTCGTGAAGCAGGCGTCGGTCGCGTACATGAAGCCGACGGCGCCGGGGTCCTCGCGGCGGCGGCGTTGCGGTTTCCTCCGGCGGGTTGCGGCGCTGTCGTCCGCGTCAGGCCTGGCGGCGCTAGGCTCCTGCTTCAGTTTCATTGGCCGGTCCCTCCTCGACCTGAGCCGCAAAGGGCGGGAGCGGTGTGGTGATGCTTTTGACGGTGACGGTGACGGTGACCGGTTAATCTTGCTTGGCTTGTTAAAAAAATAGATCGCAATCCTGTACAGCTGTCCTTATCCAGACTTTTTAGGATAATCCGTTTTTAGAGATTTTTGTAAATAGCTATTTTAAATTTTCTTTCATGGTATTTGACTATTTGTTATAGTTATTCCCTTTTATTTTCCCTCCCTTCTTCACTAGTTCTACTAGGTTATATATCAAGGCAAAGAGTTTATATCTCCTCTCGTCAGTGGGCTCTCGTTGGTGGGCCCCATGCACATCACAGCCACCTACAGTCGTCTGGACTAGGATTGCATGGTCCATCGACTGAGGCTAACCGACTGGAGGAGATCTGTACTCCAAGGTAAAGCAACTAAGAGCGTATATCTAGCTGACGACACATATGTATTTGTATTATGTATAGCAAAAATATTGCCACGTCAGCTTTTATAATGGGTCGCAGAAGACGATCCAGATGGTTTTGCATAACATAAATAAGTCAATTGCTAGAGAGCAAAATTTATGTCATTTTATCCATATTTGGTCGAGTGAGGGGATGGGATCATCCGCTGGAGATACTCTAAAGCATAGAAAACTTTCGATGGAAGCCTTTAAACGCCAAGGTTGTAGGTTGTATGTATTATCAAATTTTACTATAGATTTATTTGAAGCCTAGAAAATTCATTCTCACCAAACAATGGAAAAGATAATTGAAAAATAACATCATCATAGTATGTTTTTTCTAATCTCTCTTTATTATATCTCTCTATTAAGATCTCTCTTTCCATTATGGAAAATGGCCTATGGGCATCTCCAATCCTACATCGAAATTTTCATGATATTTGATTTAGGATTGGATTAAAAGCTTAGTTTGATGTGGAGCGTTTGAGTCCTTCATCAAATTTGATGAAAGTTAATTTAATGTGGAGCACTCCAATCCTACGACAAATCTAATTTAAACCAATTTGATGAGGAGCGCTCTAGTCAATTTGATGTGGAGTACTTCAATCCTACATAAAATCTGATCAAAAGCTTTAATGAGTTGAAAATTAGTCGTTGGGATTTGATGGGTGGCTCATGGGTGGCTCATGACCCCTACCAATTTGATTGAGAAATTTGATGAAAACCAAAATTGATAAAAATATAGTATAGGACTAGAATTGTTATTTTGCTCTCCTGCAACCAAATTCAAATCTGATGGATCATTTGGTGCAGGATTGGAGATGCTCTCTGCATTTATGCTATATTCTGTAAATCATTCTCAGAAAATTAGAATTTTTATGCTTTTGTTCCATCAAATCTCTTCACTAAATTGTAAGCGTTGAATTAGATCCAATGCTCGATAGTATACCAGTTTGGACAATCTGTGGGTTGCCAGGATGGGATGAGGAAGAGTTTGGCTTCCTCGACTTTGAGGGAGAAGAAGAGGAGGATTTGTGGTCCCCACCTAATTTTTAATGTTTGTGGAAACTGTTGGAGCACCGATTTTGAGGTTTTTCTCCTCATTCTGTACAAATAAGGAGGCCGCTGGACCTGCTCTTATCCACAGGAAAATAAAGCCCTTAACTTAGCCTCCCTGAACCATGGTATCACCGTGTTTCGGGGTCCATCCATCAACACCTGTTATTCCAATCTGATTGGATGGTTCTTGATTGTTGAGATCTACAGACCATCGAGAGAACCCCAGTGGGCTCCAATTATAAGGGCCGGGTGCTTGAACGGGTCGAGATAGGTGTCATTGGCTGGACCCTGAACCACAGTGATTTCGTGGTTCAGGGCTACTATTTCATGTCATTTGAAAGGAAAATGGACAAGGAGAGAAAAACAGCAAGGGGTGGCAAAGGAATCCCGATTTGGGTATAGTTTTTGTACTTGGAAATATGACTTGTAACGCTACCCGCTCTTCTGGGTATGGATATGGGTACCTCAATACCCATACCCAAAACCCGATCCATAACCCATAACCTGAACGAGTATGGGATAAGATGGACCCTCTTATATCCAAATGGATATGGGTCGGGTATTGGACCTGCCATACCCTAATGGGTAATGGTTATGAGTAGGTGTAGGGTCCGAGCCGTACCCGACCCGTTGACACCCCTAACAACAGCCCGTTTATCCTTTTTCTTGTATCGTACCACGTTAATATGCAAGACCAGCCATCTGATCGAGAACAACAAAAAACCAATGTAATACGCACATTCGAGTGGTTGGGATTTTCATGATCATCCCAATGAGATTTTCTCCTGAGCCACAGTTTTTTCATGGGACATCCCGTAAGTCATATACTTGTAATATACCCAATATGCTCCTGGAACGTACCAGACCTATTACCAAGGGCAACCCATGATCGCCACCGTCCCCATCTCGTGCAGGCCGCCGTCCATATCCACTGGCCCCATCCAAACCACCGCACATTTTTCTTTCTCCGACTCCCCTTCTTCTTCTTCCTCCTACACTCAGTCACTTTTGATCGAATGTGTCTACAACCTATTTGATCAGAGGAGACCAAGTGCACTGCAGTGACATTCAACCCTTGTTGACCACTCAGCCTCCAATGGCCGAGTGAGTTGTAGACACACTCGTCTTCCAATTAAGGTGGCTCTTAGTAAATGGTAAAAAAATTATAGGTTGCCTTCCAAGTGTATGGTGCCCATAAAAAGTGTGTTTTTACAAATCAACCCCCCTAATAATCTCTATTCACATATAAACACCTACCAGTGGATATTTAGATATAAACCCTTCAAATATTTCAATCTTTACACATCAACCCCTATAGTTAGATGACATCCAAAATTAGAGTAATTTTCATTTTATCCTTATTTTTTTTTATCTAAATCCCATAAATACACCTCCAAAGTGTGAATAGTTTGTGTTAGGTCCCAGTTAGAATAAAGATGGGTCAAATTAAGGAATGGGGTGCGATATTGAGCGAGGGTGGGCAGGATGGGGTATATGGGGGAGGAGATACCTATCATTAAAAGAAAAGGGGGAGGGTAACGGTGGGAGGCGCAGTCTATTTTGAGGTTTATGGGTGTAAGAAATAAAATTTCTCTAAAAACAATAGGCGCCTTGTAACTAAGGGGGGTGTTTGGCATCAAATTGGTCTATATTCTATTCTCGATTCTGGATTTTAAAATTAACTCGCACGCGCATACTTGAATCCTGGAGTTGCAGCCGCCCACTGTTATCCTCCCCGGACACCAACTCAGGATGGCTCCGCAGTCTGATAAGCATTTTCCTTCCGTTAATAACAGAATAAATGGGATTTGATATCATCACCCCATTATAATAATCAGCTATTTTGATAAATATAAGTCGGGCCGAATGGAACCAGTTCGCAATCAAGCATCCCAGCCCAAATCGAACCATTTCGCAATCTAGTCTCCCGACCAACCATGATTGAACCAATTTCATCAGGAAAGAGAGATGCAACAGGAATCCAAAACCCAACCAACAAAAGAATCAAAGGACGAGGAAACTCTAAATCCAACCCCAACATGACGAATCCATTGGAAACTAATTCCCACCGGTGCCGCCGGTGGCTGCCCTGCATAGAAACCTAGTGCAGTAGCTTGAGGAAGGAGATTTATCAGTTCCAGCAACAAAATTAGTCAGGCCAAATGCCATGCATACATTGTGACAGCAGTGCATCTCATTTGATACAGAGGTTGAGCATGACATCAGCAATTCTTGCTTAAAACAAAGAGCCAAATACAAAACCCTCCTCTGAATTATACACCTCAGTTCATATTGGCCCCTCAATGATTTCTTCGAATAATTTGAACCCTGAACTATGCTCTGTCTTGCATTTAACCACCTCCCCCGACTTTTTATCATGAAAATGCCCTAGCTGATTTCCAATAGGAAATGACAAATTTTAAAATAGTTAACTTATGCTTACTAGGACAAGGGCACTTTCGGAATAAAAGTCGACGAATGACAGAGCATAGTATAGGGTTCAAATTGTTTAAGAAACAAAAATGAAATGATGTGTATAGCTCAGGAGAGGCTTTTGCAATTTGCCCTCAAACAAATCCAACATCTGCTCATTTTGTCTACGAAAAGTTTTCCTACCATATTACCGACGAAGAAGATTAAACTTCCAGATCTATGGTTCTTCAGTTGAGATTTTCAGCCCCTAATCATAATACAATGTCACTGTCAAGATTCTTTAAGACCAGAGAGAAGAAAATAGAGATACATACATAGCCACAGAGACCCTTGCATTAGGCCTAATGCAGGAACTCTCGTGGTTGAAGTCGAGGACAAGTGCTGTTGGGAATACCATTGCATAACCTGCGATGACATCAAGAAAAAACATGGTCGTAAGTCCCTTGGCCACAAACTAATCAAAAGCGAACGATGGTACAGTAGTTGAGTTGGTAACGTCTCGGTGGGTTGGTACCGGAGACCTGGGATCAAATCCCGCTTCCATCTAGTTAACCGGTAGAGGTCACTGCCTAACATCCTTCAGGTGTGACGCTGATGGATACTCAAAAAAAAAAAGCTGCAGTAAAAAAATCATTTAAGGAAAGTTCCATGGGAATTGTGTTTCTCACCAGGAGAGCCTTTTTTCCCCAAAATATCCGTATGATCTGCCTCGGACCTCACATGAACTTATGTGGAACATCCAAGTCATCAAAGTCGAACCTCGGCCTCTCTCTCCCAAGCTGAGGAACATTGAAGACCTCGTTATTGACCAAAAGAGCAATTCGGAAAACAGAAATCAAAGGCTCTGATTCTAACCTTTGTCACATAAGCAGGATCGCACGAAATATGCTCATCTATCGAGCTCAGCTTCTTTGACAATGACATTAACCTAAAACAATGGAGTAATACACAAATAAGCACTATTTCCACTCAACAAATTCCTCTATGAAATGCGCAACTTCTGGTACATTTACCAAACAATACAAAGGACACGACTTACAATGGCAAACTAATATGAAAGAAAGAAAGAAAAAATGTAAAAATTTTAAAAAAAACATCTGCAGAGCTTCTAGATAGTAATGTCGAGGCATGTAGAATATTTTCGAATGGGGCCTGACCCGCCTTGGATATGCAGGAGCTCATGGGCTATTACTGGACCCCCGTTACAGGCTGAGGCATGAAGATATCGGTGAAGCTAATTTTCAAATATGTTAATTCTGAGGAAAATTAATAGTGCTTAGTAAATGCACTCGATATGGTAATGCCATGAGAATCATGAGATCATGTCTGGAGGAATCACCAAAGATGATAATGAGGATAGCTTTCCACCGTAACTACTCCCCATTATTCCACCACTCCCTTCACATATCTCATCAAACTATTTGCTTCAATTAAATGTAAATTTGTTCAAACTTTTGTCATGATAGCCTATGTCTAGGTTTTAAGACCAATTCAACATCTACCCTAGATTGTTGCCCTTGTGGTTGATTCCTTTCTAGTAAAGATGAAAATTATTTGTTGAGGGATGGAAATTGAGGCTTGTTCAAATACTAGCCTGCTTGATCTCTATTTCAGCAGACTATGTTAGTTTGCAAGTTAACTGCTCGTTGGAGAATATCTGCCTGCTGTAGTTATAATTGAATGCCTTAACCTTGACATAAGATCTTCTATGATTTATTGCATGCATTGGAAACTCTAGATCCTATAATGATAGCCAGTAAGATCTTTAGGAGGCCCAAAAAATAAAAATGTTAAAACTATTTCACTGCATCACACGGGAATCAACTGTTCGTATGTTTTCTTGCTACTAGGAGTCTAGGAGTCAATCGAACGCTTGCGGCGACAACGGATAAAGCATCCCACCTAGATTATGACTAAGTTCCAAATCGACAAACTAGAAATTCATGCTAGACATTCCCTGAGCAGTCAGTGTATAGCTGTATGAGCGTATTTGAGGAAGATCACTAGGTTTGTGAGAGAGGCAGTAATAATGTTTCTACACGTCACGATAAGGATCCAAGAGCTGAAAGAAATTAGGACCAAGTAAATAGGGTTGATGTAGGAGAGTTTGAGGATCATCTTCAACTCCATCATTTCATCAATTGGGTTAGGCCAAAATTTTGAAAAGACGGAGATGCCAAAGGATAAAAAGGTCATGCTCATTACTGTGAAGCTTAAAGGTCATGCTTCTGTATGGTTTCCATTTGTTGAAGGCTCCCAACACTTGCAGAAAGGGAAAACCAATCTTGTTGGTTGCACAGTTTAAGCTAATGCAACCACGGATCAACCCTAGGACAAGTGCAAACAATGAAAATAGCCCGACAAAAAAGAGGGATAGATTTGCTACTTGGAACAAAAGGACTTTGATTGGAAAGAGTAGATAATTGGTATAAACTAGGGGTGCAACTCGGGTCAGGTTGGTTCGGGTTTGAGTGAACCCGTAACCGACCCGGAAGTGGTCGGTTCTGCAATTTCTTGACCCGACCCAACCCAAATTCAACATAAACAAGACCCAAACCAAATCGGGTTGGTTCTCGGGTCAGTTTTACACAAGCACAAATCATCCATCGTGCCAAGTGTTCCTTCAAAATATATATTAATCAGTGTAGTCAAGGCGGCTAGGCAGCGCCTAGATGCAACTTTTTTTAACTTATATGATAAGCTAGGCTCCAAGCAAGGATAAAACTACACAAATTAGCCAGAATGAGGGCAAGAAAAACTAGAGATATAGATCTAGTTAGGCACATCAAGAGTGGAGTCAATACTATCATGGTAAAGAAAGAGAATAAAGACGGATTGAATTATTGCAATCATAAATTATTAAATGAAAACCCCAATGGTGTGTATTTAGAACAACCATAACCAATGGCTTGTCATGATAAATAACCCAAGTAGAGGAGATTTTGAAACGAACGCACAAGGGTAAAGCATTGGTCCCTAATGTGAACTAATAAAGATCTTTGTGAAAATTGAACAACTTTGGTTAACTGGATTTTTTTTTTTGTGCTCGGAATTTCAAAACAATTTTGAGGCACCCCTTTTCTTCATAAAGCCCCCCAATGGTGTATATTTAGAACAACCATAATCAATGGCTTGTCATGATACACAACCCAAGTAGAGGAGACTTTGAAAAGAACGCACAAGGGTAAAGCATTGGTCCCTAATGTGAACTAATAAAGATCTTAGTGAAAATTGAACTTTGGTTAACTGGATTTTTTTTTTTTGCACGGAGTTAACTGGTTTATTAAATAAAATCCCAACAAATAGGAATATATATATAAAAGAATAAAGATTATCGTGGAATAGACTTATAAGCCACGCCATGCAATGGTAAGAGATAGTGATGGAACAAAAGTTAAGAACGATAACATGAACTACAGAGAACCAATTCGATTTGAGAAATGCTATTCAGCCCAAAGGTTTTCTCGATTCCGCTTGGTACAACTAACGTGGCAGCGTACAACTAGTGGTTGAATTTCACTAGCGACATTTAAATCTTTAACATCACCAGTTGTACGCTGCCACGTCAGCCATACCGAGCGAAATCGGAAAAACCTTCGGGTAGAATAGCATTTCTCATTCGAATTATGATAGGAAGGTCAATAATGGAGCTTATTTTTCTTACCGAGACAACTAATAAAAAGATCTAGAGAGAAGAAAAAGAATTTACATACGGTTTTTATTGACTTAGAGAAAACTTATGATAGACTGCCTCGAGATGCAATTTGGGGGGCTTTATTAAGGAAAGGGGTGCCTCAAGATTGTATTGAAATTATTGAAAACATGAATGAGGGAGCTATTAGTAGAATGAAAAGTAACAGTGACACAAATGAATTCCAAGTCACTATGGGACTTCACCAAGGGTCAGCACCCATATGTCTTTTCTCCTGTCATTGGTATACTCACTGCTAATATTCAAGAAGAAGTATAGATGTTATAGTGCTAGTCGATGAGATAAGGATATGGCTAAATGATGAAGACAGAAGAAGGTTCACAATTAGTAAAAACTAAAAGGGAATATATAGAGTACAATTCTAATAGAACTAATAATGATAACGAAAGCCTTTCATTGTTGATGGTCAAGAAAACAACAATGTGATTATTTTTGATATCTTAGGTTTATTATCTATATAATAAGCTACAGTTTTGTGGGGGGTACAAAGAACGGTCGTGATCTGTTTTTAAGAGGGGGCTAGAATGAAGGGGCAAGATAAGCTGATATAACGGTGAGAGCGATTCATCTAGAAAGAGGGGAACGGCTAAGATTGAATCGAGTTGAAATGTGGGGATGGAATTAGGTCGGGAATGTAATAAATTCGTGAAGGATCTGATTGTAAAACAAAAAATTTAACAGTCGTTTGGAGGGTTTTTGTGTAAAAAAGTTAGGGACATGTTGGGTATTAATTTGATTATTCACACGATGGTCCCCCCTCCTTCATAAATGAGACCTAATTATCCTTTTCGGTCCAACTATCACCCGAGCAGTTCTTACAGCCGTCCGTTCGGTTGCACTTACAGTCGTCCGTTCGCAGCTATCACCCGATCAGTTCTTACAGCCGTCCATTCGGTTGCACTTACAGCCGTCCGTTCCCTGTCCGTTCGGTTGCACTTACAGCCGTTCGGTTCGCAGCTATCACCCGATCAGCTCTCACAGCCGTCCGTTCCCTGTCCGTTCGGTTGCACTTACAGCCGTTCGGTTCGCAGGTATCACCCGATCAGCTCTCACAGCCGTCCGTTCCTGCGGTCTAGCGATCAGGTACTCTGCGATTGGGCGATCGGTCCGTTCAGTTCGCAGCTATCACCCGATCAACTCTCACAGCCGTCCGTTCCCTTTCCGTTCGGTTCGCAGCTATCACCCGATCAGCTCTCACAGCGATTGGGCGATCAGTCCTCTGCGATTGGGCGATCAGGTCCTCTGATCTCTCTCGATCTCCCTCTCTCTCTCTCTCTCTCTCTCTCTCTCTCGATCTCCCTCTCTCTCGAACCCCCGCGATCAACGCCTGCCGATCCTTCAACGCCTGCCGATCCTTCCCTCTCTCGAGCGCGATCGTCTCTCTCTCTCTCTCTCGATGACGCTTGCCCAATTCGGAAAGAGATCTGCCAAATGGGGATGGGGTTTGAATCAATGGGATTCTCTCCCTCACCCAGCCCTAGATCTCCCTCGATTTCGCCCTGAATTCGTCTCCAAATTCACGATGATTTCGTCCCCGTTTAATCACCTGCCTCCCGCTCCCCTCCTCCCCGATTTGAACCCAGCGCCCTCCTCTCTCTTCCTCTCTCTCTCTCTCTATAGCCCGTCGCCGATTACACGCCGTCAAGGTTTGTCCCTTCCGTCGCCGATTGCACGCCGTCAAGGTTTGTCCCTTCCGTCGCCGAGGTTATCCCTTCCCCCCCCTCTCTCTCTCTCTCTCATCATATCCTCTGCTGATGCAGATGTCGCCATCGTCGCTGCCGAATGCCTCTTCATCCCCCTCGCCCGTCGCCGACACCACCGAGGTGTGCTCTGTCGACGCCCTCTGATTTTTAATATTAGATTTTTTAAATCTGATTTTTGCTTTGGCGTCGCACGTATCTGTACATGTCAACGATTTATATCGTTGAAAGCAATGCTTTGGCGTCGACGTCGTATCAAGGATACAAAATCGTTGATACGTGCGACGCCAAAGCAATTGATATAAATCGTTGATACGTGCGACGCCAAATCATTGCTTTATATATAGATTTTGTATCTTGAGGGAAATCAGATTTTGTATCCTTGCCCTCTGATTTTGTATATTAGATTTTTTAAATCTGATTTTTGCTTTGGAGTCGCACGTATCTGTTCGTGTCAACGATTTATATCGTTGAAAGCAATGCTTTGGCGTCGACGTCGTATCAAGGATACAAAATCGTTGATACGTGCGACGCCAAAGCAATTGATATAAATCGTTGATACGTGCGACGCCAAAGCATTGCTTTCGATTTTGTATCAATTATATATAGATTTTGTATCTTGAGGGAAATCAGATTTTGTACTAGAAAAAAGGAAAGAGCCTTTTATAAAGGTTGGGGCATCAATTGCAAGGTTTAAGAATCCGGGTTGGGGTTTCGGTTCAGGCCGAACGAAAAAACAAACGGTTTGGCCGGTTCGGATTCGGGTCAGCTCTGCCTTTGCCCAAGAAATGTTATCCGCAACTCACATAGATAAATATTTTCAGTTTGTCTAGCTCGATCGATACATTTCTTTTGAAATCTTCAGATTTTTTGTTTCATCTGATGGCCAATGAGGATACTTGAAACAAATATACCATCTTTCGGGACTGATTGGCCTTTGTGCCATGCTGATATTCTATAATTCTGAAGGCCTCTTATTATGTCGGTTGAAGGATTTTTTCATTGATTTTTTTTTAAAATCTGTTTTTTTAAAGTATTTGATTTTTAATGCTTTGTTGTTAGGTTACTACAAGGAAAAAAAACGTTCATCAGTTCCTCTGATGCGTGGCCAATTATTTCAAAGGTTAAAATCTTATGCCACTTGCATCATGATCAAATAAGAGATGTTTTCCATGTTTCTCAGCGAATTCGAACGGCTCTGGGTGCTCTCTCTTGCTTCTTTTCGATTGAGAATTTCATGCTACTCTCTAATAAATTATGGCCTCTTTGGTTTAGTTTTATATGAGCTACAAGTTATTTGTTTTTTATTTTTTGAGAATTCCCTCTGATTGTGAGGGAGGTGTAAATATTTAAGTTAGCCATGTTTTGTTTGTTACTACCTAGAGTGCTCCAAAAGGCTAACCTCTTGGAGGGGGGAGAGCACAACATGTGTATATTAAGCGGCCTATAGCCTATAGGTGTCCCCCCTTACTGATGTGGGATAATTCATCAACACTCTCCCTCACACGGAGCACACGTGCCAAGCCACAATTGGTGGGGGTGCACTTGAAGCAGAAGCAAAAGCAGGAGATGGGCCCACCTTTGATACCATGGTATTAACCCGGAGTGCTCCAAAAGGCTAACCTCTCATAGGGGGAAGAGCACAACATGTGTATTTTTAGCGAGCCTATTGGTGCCCCCCATACCGATGTCTGACTATTCGTCAACAAAGTTCAAATGCAACATTTAATGTGTCTCTTAGTTTTCCTGCACAATATTCAATTCTTTGTTTTTTTTTTTTGGTTTAATTTAGGATGATAGGTCTTCAAGAATGCATTATTTCTCGACCTGTCAAAAGTTTGTTTTGAACTCCTTGAACTGCTTTGCGTTCTACTATGTAAACTAAAGTATTTTCTGTTCAAATTTTAGATATATCCCTTAGCTTGCCTACAGTATATTGTTTCCATGAAATCCTAATTATTATTATCGTGAACTTGCAAGTGTAGGGCATCAAACGATTGATTAAAAGCTGTCTCATTTATTTGGCCAACTACTTTGAAGTTCAGCATCCATTTTCTCAACGCTTTTTGACTCAAATCAAAGTCCAACGGCTTACTTGGCTTACTTCGATTGAGATAGTTATCCCATTTACATGTATTAATTTATCCATTTACTTAATATTATCACCACTCACGAAATATTGTTATCACCCTCAACATATTATTCTCTCCCTTTGAAATATTGTCAACTCTCGAAATGGTTTTTTGCCACCCTTGAAATATTGTTATCTATCTAAAAATAGTGTTCTCGCCCTCGAAGTCTTTTGCCACCATCGAAATATTTTTTTGCCACCCTCGAAATAATTTCACCTTCCGCGAAATATTGTCCTCGCCCTCGAAATCTTTTGTGTGCCGACAGGCACGGGCATTACTAGTACAGAATAATGGAGTGATAGATGATATATCCAATATTATTAAAGTTGGTTGCATGACATAGGGGGGAGGTTTCGGAAGTGCTATGTGGTCGATGCATGCCTTCAAAACTCAAAGGGTAAACTAAGACAATAAGAAGGCCACAACATTCTATGTATTGTTGGCCAGCATGATCGCCTATGCACATATATGCTCGAATATGCGGTCACAACCATTGAAATGGTTGTGCAAACACCGCACATGCGCATAAGATCATGGGTGGTCTCACAACCTATGTTGTTGTCACACATTGAGTTGTGTGATCACACATTGAGAATGTCCGCAACTCAAAAAATTACATTTGGATTATTTAATTTCATTTATAATTCTAAGATGTCTTTTTTTTAAATTGCATATTTACACAGTGAAAGCTCCATCAATTGGAACAGAACAACGATCTAGTATTCGTGCACTACAACCAAAAACTACGCAAACGGTTCTTGTAGAAGAAGAAACCGGAATTCTACGATCCCATCAAGCTAGAGGTAGTAAAAGAGCATCCTTGAATTGTTGATATTGATGAGCGCGTCTTCCAGGAGGATGACTTGACCTAGAATCAAGTGGAGTGATAAGCTTTTGAAGCGAAAAGTTCAAGACAAAGGACATGCTTATCGAGGGTAGCAGTCGTGGACATAAGTGTGGCAGTAGCAGTCAGGCACCATTCAAGTAGAGTATGTCTTGATGGATTTGGTGGTACCTTGAAGATCGAGCCAGCAGACAACAATGATGTTCTCGTCATTAGTGATTAAGAGACAGATGTTGAGTCCATCAAAGAAGGAGATAACTTAGATGATGACGGTTTGGCCAGCGGATCTGGATGGAGGCAATAAAAATCTCCCCAATGGAATGTTAAAAATTTGATAGATTTGTAGTTTATCTTTCTCTTGTAACTGTACATATTTAAATCATAATACCCTAAAGGGACTATTTCCTTTTTGCCTATTTTTATAAAAATTTCCAATCCGAATGTTCATTACGGTATACGGGTAGGGGTCATAGCCAAAACCTCCTCCAATAAAGACGGAGTTTCGCCATTTTATGAATTATGAAGTATCCTAATATATTTTTAAACGAAAAGTTACTTAGACTTTTAGGGTTTTTTTATTTTCTCTTATTTAAAAATGCACAAAATGATATATGATTGCACAATCACATGTGGGATCACAGTTGCGATATATAGAATCGTGTAACCACACATCGCACTTGACTACATTAATTATATGGTTCATAATGTTGGCCCTCTAAGAGAGCACAAGCACGAAAAAGAATATGGAAGAAATGAGGATGCTGAGAGCCTGAGATGCATGTATGAAATAACTAGGAGGGATAGGGTGAAGAATTAGTGTATTAGAGAAAGTGTTTGAGTGACATCAATTGAGGACAACATATTGGAGAGCAACGAATGACCATATACGACATAGAGCAGAGGAATTACTATGGTAGGTCCAAGGGGACAGGAAAACCTTAAAACACTAATGAAAGTCGTTAGAAAAGACATGGAAAAACTTCCACTGAAGATAGATGTAGCCCTTAACAAAAATGAATGGAGAAGAAGGATTCATAAAGCCAACCCCAAATAGATGGGACATAGCTTGATGATTATGGTTACGGTTTATTAAAACTATCTAGAACAAACCGAATTCCATATACACATGTTCATTGAAACCGAAAGAACAGCAAGCGAACTCACACCAGCTAGAGGCCTATAAACTCAGCAAGATTTGTACTTAATTTTTTAGGCATTTTACTAATGTCATCCATCCATCAAAAAAATAATAATAATGTCATCCGCCTCATCAACTAACTTCCATGGCCCTACACCACTGTTTGAAAGATGGTATGAAACGAAACATTATGCTTCACGAAGGAGCCAAATAATCAAGAGCAGAATGTAGCTTTCACGGTCGTGAGTAAGATTAGCTGGAAAGCAAAGATAAGTAACTCCAGGCGTCCATCTTCAAGAAGTATAGTAAGTGGTATGCTTAACCAACCTAGAGTTATTACACAAGGACAGCCACCTGGTAGGGCAACAAAGAATTGCGGAAACGTTACCTAATTTTTCAGCTCAACTTTGAAAGCAATGCATTTACATCCTCAGAGAAATCATATATAGTGATAAATGACTACTAAATAACCCACAAGGTGGCGTTTGTAAATGCAGACATTAGGAAGGTCATGGGGGGAAAAGAACTATAACTAAATGGTGAAGGCTATAGGAATATAAGGCCATGATTACAAGCATTTGTCAAAAACATGCTTACCGACTGACCGTAATAGATTAAAAAAAAGGCTCGAAGGTCTGAATACCTTTGAATTGATGAATCAATGTGCTCTATCATCTCACAAGTTTTATACTGTTCAGGATCCTCAAGAAAACTGACCATTCCATCCTTTTGATTTATTGTAGCAAAAATCTCTCCATCTTGAATCTAGGATAGTACAGAGAGAAGTTACTATATCAAAACCACCAGAATTATCTTAAAGATTAATGATGCATGTATGTGACAAGCATTAATATTAAATACCATCCGAAGCACATGCATCTCGGCTTCCTTGGGGGTCTTGAGTTGCACAGTATTGGCTATATCTTGGAGTGACAGGGTCAAGTAAGTCTGAGTCAGTCTCTGGATATTACGCTTGTATAGAGATGATAGAACTTGCTTTACTAATCCAAGATTGTTGTCCTGAAAGGAAAAAAAAAATTCAAGTACCCGAATGTCACAAAATGGAAGGAAACATCTAGTCGAAACATTAAATTACTGATCTTGTGGGAAAGGCACCATAGAAGAGAGATCATTAGATGGGTGTATCCTAGTTTTCACAGTAAAAAAAATGAAAATATTAATCAATAGGGATAACTAAATGTTATAGAAAGGCAAAAAGGGATAGCAAAGGGTGGCTCATCACAATAAGGTTAACTTGGAGCATTCCTGCAAACAGTCCAAACTACCATACACATTACTCAAGACCAGAACACTGAGGATTCTGTTAGCTTTAGGAAACAAGATATAAGAAAAAATTGAATTAAAAGCAGAGTGCTCACAGTTTGAAATGTCTCCACATTTGTCTGGATGCAGGCCTCTAGTTCAGAAAATTTGCCAGTGGCATAGCAATTAACCAAATCAATGTATGGCTGCCAGGAAAATGATCCAAATTATGTAAACGTAGATATGCACCAAAAATAACATAATATACACTGAATACAGGTGAATCTTCAAAGTCATGTAGAAAATCAACGTAATAGAAAATTCAAAAGAATTCGATTGGTTAAAAGAGAAGGGAAATCAAGTTTTCCCATGACGTCTAATCAATTCCCAGAGGTAAAGCCTTCCTGGAACATTAGTTTGGTAGAAACCTAACTTTCCAATGTCATAGATCAAAAGTAGAGAAAAAATCATTTATGGAACATTAATGGTAGAAACGTAACTCTCAAATGCCATAGAGGTAAACGCAGAGAAATGCCTTCTCACAAATTATAGTAATGGAGATCAATCCAATTTCCTGCTGACCAATCATAAACAGACCGTCTCCTAGTCAAATACAAGTGACCAGATAAAAGCTCAGCTAATTGCTTAGTTAGGTTCTACTGGCCAAAGAGAGTTAATTTTTACTTAAGATTAGTACCACCTTCCTTCGGCATAGAGATGTGTCCTCAAGTCATAAAGGACGATTATATATTGAGAAAATAAATCATTAAAAAGAAAACCTAAATTATGAACGAATGTACCGACCAAGTAGGTCATTCGGGCATGCAACAAAAGCAAATCCTTTATATCATCCGAGACCAACTTCGGATTTTTTTCATTTTAGCCATGATATGCACCATGACAATTTTATTCTTGCAACTTAATGCTCATCAGATCAGTATTCTTTACAATTTTCATAACTTCCACAAAATCTAGAAGAGATATAAAAGCCATATTATCAAATAACTCATATGGGTAGATTCAACACAACTATTCTTTGAAATCAGTAGTGTTATAAGATTGTTTTCAGTACGTGCCAAAGTAAACTAGAAAATCAACTGTTTTCCAAAGGCACTGATGCACAAAAACAGCACAACTGTATACAATACCTTGTCCAGAAATCTCTTATAATTTTATTAGAAAACTGAAATCTTTAGCAAGAAATTTAGCAATATGCTCCAGAGTCATTTAAAGATATAAGATTTGCAACTTGGACAACCAAACATCACCCAGCCTTCTAGATATGTAGCAAGCTGTCATTCACTCATTTGTCCCTCCAAGGGAAGAAGAATTAAGAGAAAAGAAGATTTAGAGACATGAACGAGAATTTATGAGGGAGAAAAAGGAGGGAGAAGAAGAGATAAAAGAGAGAGGGAAGAAAAAGATGGACTGAATGGTAATGCAGCTCCCCTGCCCTTTAATTCAATTAGGGCAACCAATGATAAGGCACGAAAAACAAAAAATGCCCTTCGGATGGGACAGGCCAGCATATGTACAGGACTAAACATGAGACCCATATAAAATGGACAGAATTAGATAATACAGAGCAAGCAAACCCAGTTACATATCCCACAAACCTGCTTGGAAAAAAAACTCAGATGATTTTATTCACTCACGAGGATTTTGAGACTGATATATAGATTGCAGATTTCTTCGTTCTAAATTTTCTGCTAAACAAAACAAGAATACGCTTCAACTCAAACAATTGTGATGTATAATGCAGCTGAATATCACAGTGCAATCCATGGGGATCCAATTCAACATTCCAATTTATCAAAGAGTCATTCAACAACAGCAATCCACATATAACATTGGTCATTGCACTATTAGGTCTGCCAAACGCACAACGAACCTACGCTTTTTTTATTCCCATGTGACTAAATTGTCAGCTGTAAATCCATCTGATGAAGATACATCATTCTACCACTTGATTTACCCAATGGTTACAAGCTTGATCAAGAGGTTTGATCTATTTTACCACTATGCAAAGAAACAAACAGCAATCATCGGGTGATTGATTGCGCACAACCATATTGATGGGCTAACGAGGGCGAATCAACCAACAAGTGTTTGCAATCCAACAACGATGAAACATGAAACATGAAGAATGTAGTCTAGTTTGCTCCCCTGTACGAGATCCATGTAGTGGAAGAACCTGATGTGATCCATTGGATCCATAAAATCTTAGATGCAGAGATAGGATCATCTTTAAATTAAACACAAAAGCACTTAGCAAGCACATCTAGGGTCATAACTTTCGAGCGGCTTGAACTACATTAGTATCCCTCTCGACTTCTTTTAAACCTTCATCTCTTAGACTTCCCATTAACAGTCTATACTTCAATTGCTACATAAAATCTTATAGTTTTCATGACCTCATCATGATGTTTTACCATAATTCTTGGACTACTTACATTATATGTTTTCATTATTTTCAGTTTTCTTGCAAGGTATCATTAAGGATAGCTACAAAGAAGACGTCAAATATTCTTCTCTTAAAAAACTTTAATTTCTATTGATTTAGAAGTTTGTTGTCCAAGCTACAGTTTTGTTTTGAACCTTATTTTGAGTAGAAATAGTCTTAGGAAGTAATACCTTTACTATAATTTATAAACTAGGTTGAAAGAATTGTAAGTATTTGGTTCAAAACAATTTTGGGGTTCTTCAAATGTTCATATAAAAGAACTACAAAAATAGAGCTGGATTAATAATAAAATTTGAGCTATTTCTGGTTTTCTTTCTACTTTCTTCTTCATTACACAGTGGATGCAATGTTTCTCTGGGGTTAAGGATTTCAATTTTCATCTCTCTCTCTCTCTCTCTCTCTCTCTCTCTCTCTCTCTCTCTCTCTCTCTCTCCCCATTATATATATATATATATATATATATATATATATATATATATATATATATAAGGGAATAGGGTGCATGGTCCTCCCAACTAACCAACACGCTAGACCTCCCCTATATTCAGGTGTCATGTGGTACTTTTTAACCTTCTTTATTGATGGATGGTCAATCCTCTCTACTTAGATCATGCTTAAAAAAATTAAAAAAAAAAAACTTAAGACAACCCGATGAATGGCCGACAAATTTAACGGTAAATTATAGCGCGCAAATACCCCTTGCTATAGTTAATCTAAAAATGCCACTTGGCATATTTTTTTTCATGACATTGTTAGAAGGGGTGAACCCACCTTGACCAACCCCTAACCCTGGATAAAAAGTGCCACGTGGCACCTGAATTGAAGGAAGGACTAGCGTGTTGGCTAGTCGGGAGGACCATGCTCCCTATTTCCAATTCCCTATATATATATATATATATATATATATATATATATATATATATATATATATATATATATATATATATATATATATATATATATATATATATATATACAGAGAGAGAGAGAGTAGTGATACATTGCGGCCGGGGTTAACGTGCGGATTCCGTGTGGCAGGCCGGGGGGTGTACGATCAATCGATCCAACGATCGGGATTCAGCCCCCCCACCGACAAATCGTTGTTACAGTGGCGGGCACAGTAACAACGATTTCCGTGGGGGGGTTGAACCCCGGCCGTCCGATCGTCGTGATTCGAACAACACAAATCTTTCCGCCCCGGTTAAAAGTTATAGCCGTTCGATCGAATGATTGAACGGATGAGATCCGTGGGACACAATTGAATAGGATAAAAAATCATTCAATTGTTTTCCACGGATCTCATCCGTTCGATCGAACGGCTATAACTTTTAACCGGGGCGGAACGATTTGTGTCGTTCGATTCAAGACGATCGGACGGCCGGGGTTCAGCCACAGTAACAGCGATTTGTCGGTGGGGGGGGGCTGAATCCCGGCAAAAATAATGATTATTTTTTGTCCTATTCAATTGTTTCCCACGGATCTCATCCGTTCGATCATTCGATCGACCGGCTATAACTTTTAACCGGGGCGGAAAGTTTGTGCCGTTCGATTCACGACGATCGGACGGTCGGGGTTCAACCCCCCACCAAAATCGCTGTTACTGTGCCCGCCACAGTAACAACTGCGGTCGGTGGGGAGGCTGAATCCTGATCGGTTGATCGGACGGCCCGTACACCCCCCGACCCCCGCTGCACAGAATCCGCACGTTAACCCCGGCCGCAATGTATCACTACTATATATATATATATATATATATATATATATATATATATATATATATATATATATATATATATATATATATATATATATATATATATATATATAGAGAGAGAGAGAGAGAGAGAAAACGGGAGGTGAGCTGCCAGCTTTTTTTTTTATTTAAGCTGTCACTAACAGCCGTTGGATTCGATCGTGTGTATTACAGCTATATTACAGCACAGCTGTAATACAGCTGTCTCCCAACCCCCTCCTCCCTCTCTCTCTCTCTCTCTCTCTCTCTCTCTCTCTCTCTCTCTCTCTCTCGAGATCGAGCAGCAGCCCAACCACCCACCTCCCCGACCTCCACCCCCGGCGCCGGCAGCCCCCTTCTCCTCCCCCTCCGGCGTCGCGCTCAACCTCGACCATCCTCCACTCCGGTAGCCGGCAGCCCGACCTCCAGCCCACCTCCCCGACCTCCAGCCCACCTCCCCGACCTCCACCCCCGGCGCCCGCTTCTCCTCCACTTCGGCCAGGCTCCCTCCCTCCGGCGATCGGATCCCCCTCCGGCGTGCGAAGCAGCGGCACGGGGCGCAGGGTGCCGCGGCAACGTCGGGCGCTGGTGGCGTTGGCCGGGGCGCGGGGCGCAGGCAGCGTTGGCTGGGGTGCGGGCGCAGCGGCGGTGGTCGGCGACCGCAGGGCGCAGCGGCGGTGGTCAGGCCCGGGACCGGAGGCTGGTCGGGGACCGCAGGGCGCAGCGCCGGTGGTCGGGCGACCGCAGGGCGGTGGTCGGCGACCGGCGTTGGCTGGGGTGCGGGCGCAGCGGCGGTGGTCGGGCGCTGGACCGGAGGCTGGTCGGGGAGGTCGGGGGCTGCCGCTCGCACCAGAGAGAGAGAGAGATAGAGAGAAAAAGAGAGGAAAAAAAAAATACAGCTGTACAACAGCTGGGTTTTTTAAAACAAAATCAGACGGTTGAAAATTTGCAATCGGACGGTTGCTGCTGACAGCCCATTTCAGCAAATGGGCTGTCAGCTCATACCCCGTATTCTCTCTCTCTCTCTCTCTCTCTCTCTCTCTCTCTATATATATATATATATATATATATATATATATATATATATATATATATATATATATAAAAAAAAAGAGAAAGAGAGAGGCGTGTGCCGCGTGTTAAGATGCGGTGTGCAGTGTGCACCCGCAGCCGCACAATCGGGGATGAGTGCGATACATCGATTGGGGCGGGGTGCATCGAACGGCTGTGGTACGACATTGCACACACCACACGCCGCATTTATATATATATATATATATATATATATATATATATATATATATATATATATATATATATATATATATAGGGGGATGCTTAGGTGCGGTCTGCGGTCCGCAGTCGTGCGATGCACCACTCCGTGCATCCGATGCACGCGGCGGGTGCATCGGACGGCTGCAGACCGCGCCTAAGCATCCCCCTATATATATATATATATATATATATATATATATATATATATATATATATATATATATATATATATAGAGAGAGAGAGAGAGAGAGAGAGAAAGAGAGAGAGAGAGGGGGGGGTTCCAATCTCAGTGTTTTCTTTACAAGCTATAGGGCTATTAATGGGCTCGGGCCAGCCCAAGGCCCATCATGCCTCGATTTGGGCCTAGTTTGGGCAGAGTTTACCTTAGGCTTTGGGCCAGGTTGGTTTAACATTCAATCCCAACTGTGTTGTGGGCCGGGTATGGACAACTACTAACCCGACCCGAAGCCCGAACCTAAGCCCAACATATTTTATTTTATTTTTATACACAATGAATAAATAATTTTAAAAGCGCCCACTTTACAAATATCAATGCCTCATACTTCCTTTTATTAAAAAAATGCCTCAGACTTTAGGAGCAATATTTCAAATATATCATTTTAATGTATATCATAATCAATGTTATTTTATACTTTTATTGTGTAATCAAGAGATGAAAAAAAGATTTATGCAGATACCGTGCTAGAAATGTGGGCTTAATTTGGGCCGGGTTTGGGCTTGGGCATCATAAAAAAGTTTTGGGCGAAGTTTGGCACAAGCCCAAAAATTTTAATTTGGGCCCGGGCCGGGTATAGGCACACACTCATAAGTTTGGGCCGGGCCTGAGCATGGGATGGCCTAAGCCAAACCCAGCCCATTAACAGCCCTACAACCCTATGATATACAGTGATTTCACGATACAAGGCACTTAGAATTTGCTATTTTTAATGATGATATTCACCTTGCCTTAGATAGAACATCCACATAAAATCAGTACATTCTAAAACTTTTAGGGGAATCAAATATGTTTTTCAAATTAACGATTAAAATGATGGTCAATAAAGCTTCTAGAATTTGATGTTCCTTGAAGTTTTAGAATGTGCTGATTTTTTGTGGATGTTCTAACTAAGATGATTATCCTCATAAAAATCAGCACATTCTAAAACTTCTAATGTCACAAGTTCACCATACATAGAGGATATATATATATATATATATATATAGACACACACACACACAATGGGACTATACATGTGGCCCAGATATATAACATATGATAAAAAGATATATCTTGGCCATCGAACCATATGCGCAAAGACAAGTGTGATTCATCCTAACTGTCTTTTAAGGATTTAATTTGAAATTTGAATCTCCTTCTGCCAATTAAGGATTATATCTATGTAAAATCCATCCCACCCACTCGTATGCGCACATCAATTAATTCCCTTTAACCTATAATTGCATGGCAATTAACTCCCTCCCTCACATCAATGCACGGTAATAAATTCCCTCCGACCAATATATGCAAGGAAATTAATTCCTTCTTTCACATATATGCACGATAATTAACTCCCTCTCTTCCGATAAATAAACCAATGTTTCCAAAAAAATATGTTAAATGCCCAAAGACAAGTACGATTCACACAACGGTCATGACTGCCGGAAGCGACGGGGGAGTGTCGTCGAAAGCAACAACGGCTGCCGGAGGCGACAATGTGCTGACAAGCACATGGGCATTACTAGTATATATATGGAGAGGGATTCGTCAACTAATGTTCTTACTCATATAATTACTAATGGACTTTCACCTACTTAGAAGTTTTGGAATTTGCTGAATTTTGGTGAGGATGATCACCAAACCATAGATAACATATCTACCAAAAATCGACACATTTTAAAACTTCTAGGGCCATCAAAGGGTAGAAGCTTTTATTGTCCTTCCATTTTAACCATTAATTAGAATGTCATATTTCATACGCCTAGAGGCTCCGAATTTGTTGACTTTTGGTGAGGATGATCACATTGCCATAGATAGCACATCCACTAAAAATTAACAAATTTCAAAATGTCTGTGTAGGTGAAAATCCATTGTGAATTACATAAATGTAACATTAGTCGACGTATCCCTCCCTTATAGGGTCGGGATCAAGGGGCATGTTACTTTACCACTAAAATGGACACGAATTGTAGGGCATCAGATCAAAAAGGAGGGGTGGGGATTAGGTGTCAAATTTCACTATGGGATGAAGTAGAAGCATTAAATGCATCATGTCAGAGCTCAGGCTCTAAGTACTCATCACCGCAAAGCATTCTAGAATCTTTAACATACCATAAATGCACTTGGTCATATCTTCTATAGTTTGGTCATACATTTAGCCATATTGTCGTACTTTTGCCACCGGGTCATACCTTGAAGCATCAGGTCATACCTTTCAATCACCGGGTCATAGGTCTACCTTTCAAACCCCAGGTCGTATCTTTCAATCACCCAGGTCATACCTTCAATCACTAGGTTGAATCTTTAAACCATCGAGTCATAGGTTGTACATTTCAACCTCTATGTCGTATCTTTCAACCCCTTTGTCGTACCTTTTAGCCGCCAGGTGGTACCTTCAGTCACCAGGTCATACCTTTCAGCCACCAAGTCGTACTATTAAACCACCAGGTCATTGGTCGTACCATTCAGCCTCCAGGTCTGTATCTTTCAGCACTCATGCTGTACTTTTTAACCACCAAGTCATACATTTAGCCACCAGTTCATACCTATACACCACCGGGCCGTAGGTCGTACCTTTCAACCTCCATGTCGTATCTTTTAGCCCCCATGTCCTACCTTTCAACCAAAGTGGCTCAAAGATACAACCAAATGTACTAACAAAATAGTTAAAAGGTACTACCAAAGTGGCTGAACGATACTAGCAAAGTTGCTAAAAGGTACTATCAAAGTGGCTGAAATCTACTACCAAAATGGCTGAATGGTACGACTAAGGGGCTGAATGATACAACCTGGAGGCTGAAAGGTACAACATGGTGATTTAAAGGTATGACCTAGTTATTAAAGGTACAATCTGGTGGCTAAAAGATACGACCTGGAAGCTAAAAGATACGACTGTCCCGACAATGATCTAGGAAAAATCCCTAGACCTCGGTACCATTTGACTACCCTATACGTTTCGGAATTTGACGGATGTGTTGTCTAGGGTAAAATGATCATCCTCACTAAATTTCAACAAATTCCAAAACTTTTGGGGTCATCAAACGTGCTAAGAAAAATTAATGGTTACTATAGACGGTCCATAAAGTTTCTAACATTTGATGATCCTAGAAGTTCTTGCCCTAGTCAACACACCCACCAAACTTCAACAAATTCTGAAACTTGTAGGGTGATCAAACGGTACTAAGTTCTAGGGATTTTTCCTATACCGCAGTCTAGGAAATCATTTCCATATATATATACGGGGGTTGGGTTCCTATGACAGCGTCGTAGGGAGTACCCTACGACATACAGTGAACTAGTAATGTTAGAATGTGCTGAATTTTTTTGAGGATGATCACCATACCTTAGATAGAATGTCCACAAAAAATCAACAAATTCTAAAACTTGTTGAGGCATCAAATGCTAGAAGCTTTATCGGCCATCCATTTTAACCGTTCAATTGAAAAACATATTTGATGCCCTAGAAGCTTTAGATTGTGCAAATTTTTTGTGGGTGTCCTATCTAAGATAGGGTGATCTCATCCTCATAAAAAATCAGAACATTCTAAATGTTCTAGGGTTACGAATTCACTATATGTTATAGGGTACTCTCTATGACATATCATAGGAACCCATTTTCATTATGTGTGTGTATGTGTGTGAACCATCAACCATGAACCTATCAAACCCCGCCAGATTCAATCACAATTGAATCTCATCAGTCTCCAAATTAAGGCTACAATAAAAGGTGAGTTGCATAGATCACAAATAACGCTGACCCAAAAGTACAAATCTCATCTCTTTTCAAGTATTCAATCAATAAACAGTGCCCAATACAATAATATGAAAAAGAACCCTTCAACCAAAGATGACAATATACACTTAATGCAACTAAAATTTTATGATCACCTGAGCATAGTTTTTCAGATTCCTCTGAGCAGTTGAGGATGTATACTTTGGGAATGACGGAACCTGTCAAAGAAATTTCTCTTTAACAACTCAAGGTGAAGTTTCCAGCCCAGCATGGATAACTTAATAAAGACAAACATCATATTATGTGACCACTAATATCACAGTTAGAAGGCACATAGTAAAATACATGTGATCTATAACTCCAAAAGCACGAGCACAGATTCCTATTGCAGCATATTAAGAAAACGATATGAAATCCATGAATAGCATCTAAAGAGAATGATGACCTGATAGTTACATATCAAAAGTTAGAAGTGTACTGAGATTCTAAGAAGGTTCAATTAGGGAATGATGAGCAATCAAAACAAACAACACGAAGAAGCATGAGAGAGAGTGCCAATCCTAGGCTCTTCTAAAAAGAATTCAGAAATAACTCATCTCTAAAGTTTATTCAATTAAAAGCTGATTTACAATTAATCCATACTTACAAAAACTAAATCATCGTTCCTCCTACCCCATATAGGTCTTGAATACTACAAATTAGGAACAAAAATCTACTAGAAAATGAATTTTATATTCCCATAATCAGAAACTCGATTTCCTGTGTATTATCTAAATATTTTCAAACTAAATATGGTGGTGTTTTATTAAAAAAAAAAAAAAGGAAAAAAGATAGAAAACATTAGATGCGAAGGGATTTATTCCCAACTGATCCTGCATAACATTAACAAGCAACAAGCTGGCCACGGAAGGAGGTCTCTCCCCTGTGGGAGCGAAGTCACAGGACTATTCTCTACCAAGGATGAACCCAGCATAGAGAGTGAATCTCAAGAATCCTTTGCACTTGGCGTAGAGTCCTGCTTCCCATAAATCTCATTTTAAAATATAATTCAACCGCTTTAAAAACATTATGTCCTTATTTGCCAAATTATTCCGTATTTTCATAAAAGACCAACTTATGAATTGACCAAAAAGCCCTCTTCTTTTACCAAAATTACAATGTAGTTCTAAATTATTAGAAAAATTCAATAAAAAATTAGAAAACTCTAGAAATCAAAAAATTCCTAGAACTCATTAAAATAAATAAAATCCTCAAAATTACATTTAATGAGCCTCCAATTAACTACTTTGACTAACTTCTTAGGCACTCAAAGTGTCATAATGATGGTCCTATATCAACTTCTTCGGGTCGGAAAAATGGAAAAGTTCTCGACTTCGTCGAGAAGATCGGGACAGTGTGTATAAGTACGGATCAATTAATAATGTAAGCCAATATTAAAGGATCACTCGATCTTGGATCTCAACGTCATAGAATAGTGGATCCAATTCCAATAGGCTTCTGCATTAACATTCGTCAATTAATTGCTTATGGGTGAATTGTTAAGGCACCCCGATGTTATAGTTCAATGTATCACAATATTGATGTAGGAGTGTCATATTCTTCATCTCCCAATAAACACTATCACTTGGTGCTTGAATTTGCATTAGGGGTCTCTCTTGCAAGTTTTGAACATTAAATATATCGCCCCATCACCTTTCCCTCTATCACCCTCGATCAACAACGGTCGCCCGGTTGCAACCTCCATTGGTCGTCGGGGCTACCACAGCCACAAGGCCCACAACCAACACCACTATTGTCGGCCACCACCAATGTCGGATGTCGCCACCTCCACTGATTGCCACCAACGCTTCAATAGGTCGCCACCACCACCATCGATCATCAATATTGTTGATCGCTACTTCCATCAGCCACAGCCACTACTGACCACTGCCACCGTTGTCGCACCCGCCACACCCATCACCGCCACCATCGACTCCACCATTACCACTGTCAGCCACCACCACCAATCAAATTGTTGCATCACCACCTTCAGCAACCACCACCGGACGCTGCCACCACTACTAGCAGGGCCACTGCTGCCACCACTATCGCCACATCGACGATGGCGTCACCGCCACCACCATTGGTACAGCCCACCACCACCATAGGTTGCCGCCACAGTTAGAGCCGCCACTATCGATGTCGACAACCCCACCACCACGTTGTTACGACCGCCACCGTAGCACCGCCGACCTCCATCGTCGTCGTTGTCGCCGCCGCCTACAGTGTCGGCGCATGGATCTCTAATACATGCCAACTAGGTTGAGAGTATTTCATGAAATTCAATTTTAAAACAATTTCATTCTAGCATTTAACTGGCAGCACCAAACATTAGAATGTAATGACCATTCTTTCTTGGGCATTACTTATTGTCGTAACCGAATAACGAAATGGAAATTATCATTACCAATCCTATATTTTTCATTTTCTTTCCATTCCCTTTCCCATTCATTCCACTCCAACATACCAAAATGTGGCCAGATATATACCATGTTAGGAGCATGTTCCACTTTCATGGTAACAAAGGATCAATGCTACAGAAAAAGCAAGATCAAAATTGTAAGGAGCATTCCAACTTTGCTACTAACCAAGACAAATATGACCCATGAAACCTATTACGGACCATTTCCGGGATCACTCAGTTAATCGGCTAACATGTTTAGCCAAAATTCACCAAACATGAAGTAATCAACAAACCATAGTAACATATTTTAATTTGGTTGCATCTTATTTCGTAATTCTAATATGGATGAAACAATTTTGAAATTTTCCTTTTGTACATTCATTCCAACTTTTTAATCCCCTAAAGTCCAATCCCTTCACTACAACGTCCACTGACATCAAACTTCTGAAATTGGAACCAAACAACATTCTCAAATTTCTTGACGTAATCATGGTTCATAAAACCGGTCGGTACATATATGTTGGCTAAATCGGGACCAGTATAGCCACTGTACCAAAACTCTGTCCGACTCGACACGACTCGCCCAAGTCGACTCAACTCAGCCAAAAATCGAGCGGACTCGGCCAGCGACTCAGGTTTGAAGAGCCTCAGCCTTGACTCGGGAAAACTAAGTCTGACTCAGACTTGACTCGGCAAACTCAATCTACCTCGGGCGAGATTAGAATATACATATTGGAAAATGGAGCCTAAACTTGAGGTCAGTGTTCTAAAAAGCGGTCCAGGCGGTCGCCTAGGCGCTAGGCGGCCCCCCACCGCCTCGCCTAGGTCCTAGGCGCTCCAGAAAAGTGGCCAAGCTCCCAGGCGGAGCTAGGCGACCGCCTAGGCGGGGCAAGGCGGTCGCCTAGGCGGTCTAGGTGGGCTGAGGCTGGCCAAGCGAGCCAGGCGGGCTGAGACTGGCCAGGCGAACCATGTTTGATTTTGTTCTTATTAATCACTCAATCTTGAATTATGGTTATATACTTGTTCTTTAAAATAATGGTTTGGGATAATCTTGAACTTATAGTAATTTTTAAACATATATATATTATATAATATCAAAATAATAATTAAAATAATTAAAAAAAGGTAAAACGCCTAGGCCCCGCCTAGGCCGCCTAGGTGCTAGGCGGCCCCCCACCGCCCGACTAGCGCCTAGCGCTTTTTAGAACCTTGCTTGAGGTGCAACATCATTGCTACACCTCAAGCGTTGTTTACCATCCTAGAAGTTTTAGAATTTAGTGATTTTTGGTGGATGTGTTCTTTAGGGTAAAGTGATCATCCTCACAAAAAATCATAAATTCTAAAACTTCTAGGGTCATCAAATGTTCAAAACTTTATCGACCGTTCAATGTAACCGTTAATTTTGCCTAGCTCATTTGATGACCCTAGAAGTTTTAAAATTTGCTAATTTTTTGTAAGGATGATCACCTTACCCTAGACAACGCACCCACCAAATATATATATATATATATATATATATATATATATATATATATATATATATATATATTGGAAAAGGGAGCCTAAACCTGAGGTGTAGCATCATTGCTGCACCTCAGGCATTGTTTACCATCCTAGAAGTTTTAGAATTTGGTGATTTTTGGTGGATGTGTTCTCTAGGGTAAGGTGATCATCCTCACAAAAAATCAGTAAATTCTAAAACTTCTAAGGTCATCAAATGTTCAAAACTTTATCGACCGTTCACTGTAACCGTTAATTTTGCTTAGCTCATTGGATGACCCTAGAAGTTTTAAAATTTGCTAATTTTTTGTGAGGATGATCACCTTACCCTAGACAACGCACCCACCAATATATATATATATATATATATATATATATATATATATATATATATATATATATATATATATATATATATATATATATATATATATATATATATATATATAGGGGGCTGTTACAGTGAGCTGTGGGCTGCCGGGGGGGAAAGTGAGCTGCGGGTATTTTGACCCCCCAAGAAGTTATGGAATTTGATGAAATTTGAAGAGGTTGTTGCCTAGGATAAGATGATCATCCTCACCAATTTTCATCAAATTCCAAAACTTCTAGGGGGGTCAAATGGTCGAAGCAATTTCTGTCGTCCGCAGTCACCGTTAAAATTGCTTCGACCATTTGACCCCCCTAGAAGTTTTGGAATTTGATGAAAATTGGTGAGGATGATCATCTTATCCTAGGCAACAACCTCACCAAATTTCATCAAATTCCATAACTTCTTGGGAGGTCAAAATATCCGCAGCTCACTTTCCCCCCCGGCAGCCCACAGCTCACTGTAACAGTCCTATATATATATATATATATATATATATATATATATATATATATATATATATATATATATATATATATATATATATATATATATATATATATATATATATATATATATATATATATATATATATAATTACCGAGTCGAGTATTCAAGTTACTCGACTCGTTGAACTTTCGAGTTGAGTCCAAGTTTTGGGTTTTTTGAACAATGGTTATGGTCCCCAGTCCTAATACCTAGCCCCTACAGACCAGTAGTGACATGTTTGGATCATTTTTTCCTCTCTTTTTTTTTGTCTCAACCGGTGTAGGCACGTACCGGTAGGTCCGGTACTGGCCGGTACATACAGATCCGAGGCTGATCAATATCGTGATTTCAAACCTTGGAAGTATTATTGCACATAGTGCATGCTATATTCAATAGAAAATAATAGAAGTTTCACATATTTCGTTTTTCGAAGTGTACAATAAAATGCAAGTGATTAGTCAGAAATCCAGAGAAGTCAAGTGATTAGTCAGAACCATAACTGTGAAACTTTGAAAACCATTAAATTGGAATCAGCTTTGCAAATCCTTCTCCCCCATTATTCATACTAATGGATGCACCCACTTGTAATGTCAAGTCTTACCAAATCATTTAACAACTTTCATCTGTGTGCCTACTTTTCCAGACCTCACTCTTTACAAAAACTCCACTGATCCACATTGTACCAAACCGAACCATCTCAATTGATTTCTCATCATTTCAGAAATATACTGCTGCAACAATCAAGCTTAGTTTAATATGTACAAACAGCCCATGTATATGTATGTATAACTATGTCTATGTATTGAGTTACGAATTTATAAGTCTAGTAGTGCAATTTAATTGAATTATTGGGTAAAATGATTCATATTTTGTACAGTGTGAATAAACAAATGTTTGTCATAAGAAATCAAATAGCAAATCTAAGTAAGATGGCTTAGAGGTAGATTCATAGACATGAAGCATGATGGAGATGTCAAATAAGTATTATCTGAGATGAAAATTCTTTTAGTTGTAGTTTCAGCCTACATGCACACCAAAACCTACTATATACAAATATAATATAAGTTATTTAAGTACATCAAAACCTAGTATATATAAAAATGGAATATAATGTTTTAAGTTCCCAATAAGGTAATACAGATGTTTGGTATATTTTGCCAATTAAAATTTTAAATATTCATATTATTCCATAGGATTGAGAAAATTGTTAATCAATTCCATTTTGGGGTATAATAGCATCCAAGTATGATGATTTCTAACTCCCTTGGTAGTGGTTGATCGCTTATAAAAAAAATGTCATTATATGACTGGTTTGTGTTATATATAGAGAGAACAGAAAAATAAAAAAGCAGCGTATGATTTGACCAATGCAAATGATCAGTAAGAGTTTTATTGACCATCTTCATTTTTCAAATGTGGAATGGCTCGCGATACTAATAACAACATACATAGGAATCCCAAACATATTAAGGATCTTCCTTAGTAAGAAAATGAAACCAATGCATCTGATCAAACTCGTTCCAGATACTATTAACTAAAAGAAAATCAAAAGGAAGCCCTTGCACCACCATCCAAAGTTTGTTTATCAAAAATATGGAAACAGAATGGAAGCCAACCTGCCCATTATGGACAAGTGAAACCAGAATATATTTTTTGTATGCTTCAACAACTATCGCGTTAAGAGTAATCATCGGTGCAGTAACAACCTGCAGCAAATTCCAATTACTATTAGTTTTAGACAGTAGAATGAGTTGAGGATACAGAATAATTGCTACACACATTGTGAAGACACTCCAAAGCTTTGGGGAAACGCTTTAGGCCAATATTTATCATTCCCCTGTAACAAACAAAAAAGTTTTCTAAGAATGAAAGCCATTCACCTCAGCCTGAAGAACAAGAAGGCAATTTAGCACAGCAAATATGATTTCTAATGACCAAAGAGAAAACAAGAATTCTAAGAGACATCAGTTTTTAATAAATCAAACAGTCAACTGGTAAACATGTGACAGCTAACTGCTTCTCAACATGACTTCATGGAAACTACAAGTACCGGATCAGCACCTCTTTAAGCACATCAAAGTTTGTCATGGGAAGCCCAGTTTTGTTCCCTATTAATCAGAAAACAGACTAGCAATATGTTATACGCACTATCATTTGATAGTATCGCATGTTATTCCTTAGTGACGGAGTTGGTAAGAGCATTTTCTGTGTGGAAAAGAAGTTCAAGTTTGAATTTTGCTATCATGAACACCTGGAAAACGAGTTCCAAGTATGAATTCTATAGCTAAAAACTTAAAACTTCCAAGTGGGGAAATAGTATATACGAAGTTACGGACATATTGTTTACCATTGTAATAACACCCCATTGGAATGATGGGGACATTCCGACATTGTAACATCTGACTTGGTACTGGGTGACACTGATACCACCAGGCTCAAGACCTTCCAGTAGTGGACAAGTCAACGAACTGGAAACGTGGCAACTTGTTTAAATTTTGGTTGGATCAGTTTATTACAACAAACAACTTGGCTTTTGAACCGAATGAATATTAAGAGATATTGCCCCAGCAGGATAGAATTTTTTTATTTAGGTCTTTGAACATTACTCTGGAAATAAGTGGATCAGTTAAGAGTCCGTTCAGATCCAACTAGCCAGTCTTGACCTGGACTTAAGGATGCTAGACGGGAGGATCTAAAAGAGTCGTTCAATGTTCAGCTACCTCTCTCCCAGTTCCATGATATAAACAACTATACATGTTGGCAAAGTAAGTGATTCAGAATATCTTTCAAGAAATTAAAAATATGCACTCAAGTCTTCATGATTCCATTTCTTTCTCTTTCGCCCAAGTAAACCGACTTTAACATAATTACCTTAGGTTTACATCACATAGTCAAAGAACACATCAAACGCTTGCCAAAAAATATATTCAATGCCAAAGCTTCTGCATGGGCTGATGTTGACCCGCATCAGAAATGGATACTGCTAAATTCAATCATGCTTATTCTCTCCAAATATACATAGATGGATCTAGAGGAAATGAGGTTACATGGAAGTTATAACTATCAATGTTGTTTCCTGTAGTGGAGTCCATATGAGTTCAAGACCACATTCAGTCAAAGGACCAACAATTTTTTCTTCAATGTTGAATTCCGCTCACCAACAATCGCTATAAGAGTCAGGTGCTACAATGCATGATACTTACCGAGCCACCCTAAAACATTAATACATGCAGTCTAAACATTATTCACTAATCCCTTAAGTATTCTCCACTTGCCCCACTTAGAATTGGTGCACGCTGGAAATCTAGTTTACAACTAAGTGGCTGATGACGAGGCATGGTTCAAAAACATTGAAGGTTGTTGAAGGTTAAAACAAAAGGAAGGAGTTTTCAGAAGAATCTAAATCCAAATATAATCATTTATTTCGCACACAAAAAAGTAATATATACATATACAGTATACAGATACACACTTCTAGCAGGTAAGTAGGTCAGGTGCACCTTAATCTCGATGAATCCCAACTGGATGATTAAGTTTCAGATCATTCATTTTGAAAAGCTCATGAGTCTCAACGGCTCTGTTTGGATAGAAGTAATGCAAATAGCAGTAAATGCCAGTCATCAATGAGGCAAATCCGATTACTAGAGTATTCATATACTTTGGTATAATGGTATCTAAATAGACTAGTGGGAACCTCAGGCGATGCCCGGGAGGGTGAGAGAAATTTCTGACTAGTGGGACTGGGAACCCCAGGCGATGCCTGGGAGAGCACAGAAAGATTTTTAAAATAAAATATTGAAACCCCAGTCAAGAAAAACAAACATGAGTCACTGTAGCGCTGCAGTAACTGAGGTATCAAACAGCCCTTGTCGATTTCTCATGGGTTACTGAAGCACTACAGTCAGTGTTCTAAAAAGCGGTCTAGGCGGCCGCCTAGGCGGCGCCTAGGCGCTAGGCGGCCCCCCACCGCCTCGCCTAGGCCCTAGGCGCTCCAGAAAAGCGGCCAAGCTCCCAGGCGGAGCTAGGCGGCCGCCTAGGCGGTCTAGGCGGGGCAAGGCGGCCGCCTAGGCGGTCTAGGCGGGCTGAGGTTGGCCAGGCGGACCAGGCGAGCCAGGAGGGCTGAGGCTGACCAGGCGGGCCAGGCGGGTTGAGGCTGGCCAGGCGGACCAGGCGGGCTAGGCGGGCCAGGCGGACCATGTTTGCTTTTGTTCTTATTAATCACTCAATCTTGAATTATGGTTATATACTTGTTCTTTAAAATAATGGTTTGGAATAATCTTGAACTTATATTAATTTTTAAACATATATATATTATATAATATCAAAATAATAATTAAAATAATTAAAAAAAAGGCAAAACGCCTAGGCGCCGCCTAGGCCCCGCCTAGGCCGCCTAGGCGCTAGGCGGCCCCCCACCGCCCGACTAGCGCCTAGCGCTTTTTAGAACCTTGACTACAGTAACCACTGGTTTACAACATTGAGAGAGAAAAACATCGCCATCATCCCATTCCTCTGATACCCACTTACAAAACCTTAAATTACTAATAATCTTCGGTAAAACCCACAACAATGTTGGTAGATTTTGAAACAAAATTAGAACTCGTAGCCCCCTCTTCAACCTTCATCTACACAGTACGAAATAACCCAAATTTGAAACCTTGATCTCAAATCCCTTCATCTTTCCTCACTAACAATATAAAAAAGAAATGAAGATTGCAGTCCACCATCATACCTTACAAATCCGAGCCAAGCTCCACTCCAAGGCCAACGCCGAACTCATCCTCGCAATCTGTGTTTGCCTCCATCCACGACCCGCGGCCACATAACCTTGGGTCGAGGATACATGCAACGATCGTCCGTATCCTTGATCCCTATTGGCCACCACTTACAATGTGCCAAGCTTCAAATCCGAAAAAAAAGGAGGGTAAATATTAAAAATAGAAGAGGGAAACCTCGACAGGCCGAGTGTCACTGATCTCTTCGAAATCTTCAGAGACAAGAAGAAGATCGAGAAGAATAGAAGGATTGAAAGCTGGAATTCCAGCCTCTATTTTCCTATCAAATAAACCCTAATCTTTTCCCTTAAAGCTCATATCTCCTCTCAGCTTTCTTATGAAACTCACTCAGTGAAGACAAACTGATTCCCCTCATTTTAACATAGACCTACTTTTCCCCTTTTAACTTAAAGGGATTATGGGCCCATTTAAATAGGACCCAAACCTAATCTCACATACCCAACTTCATTTTACTATAGAAACCCAAAAGCTTTGAACCAAAATTTGAAACCATCGGCCCTTAAACTGAATCCGACCCATTTCATCGATATCATTTTAACAATAGTCTTAAACCCGGCGTGACCTATCCAAGTTAGCCTATTTAGCCCATAACTTGAGTTGTCCTAGTTCGGATCGAGTAATGTTGGTATCCAGTCATCTTGCCACATTCCCACTTCCACCCAGCAACAACCCCCCCCCCCCCCCCCCACTCAAAAAAAAACAGAATTACCATTTTGCCCCTCCCCGACAAAGATTGATATCCCATTATTTTGCTGGGGTTTGCTAATCTGTCACGCATCAGCATGATACTAAGATTTATCACCGAATGTCCCCCATATATCAATAGAAGTACTGTTGTTTTACTCCATCCAAATTGCAAAGTTAATTCAGAAAACCTAACCAAACCAAATCCTTTCTTTGGACTTCCTTACCAACAAAAGGGTTTAGTGCAGTGTGAATGAAATATTCCTTCTTATTTGTGTATTAAAATCCAAGATCTTCAAAACATTTATATAAGCCCAAGAAAATTTCATGGAAAAGGAAAAAAAAATAGGGCAGTACATCAATGAGAGGCATAGAAACAATTTGAAGTGGGAAAATAAAGCAGGTAAAATTGATCACTACTACACATTATATACTCTCTACGATAGTGCAACTCACCTAGAAAATCCACCACAATCATCTAGTATTCATTTGATTCGCTCCATAAGCTCTATTCAACTGGGATTAAACTATAACACCCAAGCAATCATCTTTTAAGTTTTAACTCAACCAGTTTGTATCATCCATTCATCCCAACATACAGCTGTGCCCATTTGAGATTCTTCTTACGTTAGCATTTGAAAATAAATCAGAATCAATTATATTTTATATGAACATGAGAACTTCCCACAGTTTACTTGTTAACGAAGAAATCAAACCCGAATGGGATTTCATAAGTAAACTTGGCCTCCCAAGTTACAAATTAACAACCCCGACATCAATCCCATTCGTTTTTTCACTCGTCTTCGAATAGAAGTTGATAGATTCAATATATCATAGTAGGAAAAAAAAAAAGTAGGTAAATGAACTAACCCATAATAGCAATAAAGGAAGAGGTCCCTCGGTTGATCAACCTCGAGGATGTCATCATCCAAAATGCTAAGGCCAGCTTTGTAGCACTTGGATAGTATACAGAGAAGAAGAAAGTCTGAATGTAGAGGGGTCAAATGCTCGGACGAGGATTGAAGTTTACGAACGGCTGTCAGCAAGGGAGCTACTCCCTGAATCGGCACTTGAAGCTGGATAAGTTGGTCCTTCAACTTCTTACAAACAGATATAACTGTGCGCACAGGAAAGACGAAGATTACTCACTGATCGAAGAAAGCAACAAGAAAAAGAGGGAATGCAGGATTATCGTACATTTCTCAGGTGCCGAGCGTATCTCTTCTGCCGAGCAGGAATTGATAAAATCGACGGCGGACACGAGGAAATCGCTACCTTGCTCGTCCAACATCAGTCCAGAAATATGCCTCCCTGTCAAAAAAAAAAAAAAAAAATCCGCCGCAGCAAAAATCAAGACGAGCAAGGAAAAAGAGGCCGCAGGAGGAGGAGGAGGCGGAGGGGAGGAAAGAAGAGAGGCGGCAAAAGCCCTAGGCGATCGCACCGCAAGTGTGTCGTCGGTCGGAGCAGAGACCTGCCGGTCGTCGGTCGGGGAAGAGATTGGAAGGATCTGATGGCCGATGGGGAGGAAGGATCCGATGGCCGCCCGTCGCACGATCGCACTGTGGAGGCCAAGGTTACCCCTCTCTCAGAGAACCGCGATATTTTTTTTCCCCGCCAGGGAACCGCGCTCAGTAAACCGGATAGAACCCACCCACGATTTATTAGGATTCATCTACTCGCACCCATGAAATTGGTGATGGCACCCAAGTAAATTTAAATTTATTTATTTTTCCACTTTACCATCATACCCAATCTCCATCTGGTCATCATTAAGGGGGTGTTAGTCAATTAGGACTTTGTGAAGAGTTCCTTGTATTTAGGATTATACCAGTAGTGGTTCTGAACTTCGTTACGGTATTGTAGATTTAGGCGTTAGTGGTTGCGGAGTCCACAGCGTGAACTCCTGTTACAGGCGTTAGTCAATATTTCATATGGATTTGGAGTCCTAAACTAGGCGTTAGTCAATAATCATGGGATAAGTCCATGACTTCATAACAAACTGGATTCAAAAACCCTACTATATATATTTTTTGCCCGGCAAAAGTTCCACCTCAAAGGTGGAATTTTGAATCCCTCTTCCGTGAGACGTGAGACAGACGTGAGACGTGCTCTCTTGCCGGAAACCCTAGTTCTTTCAGCGTGATCGCCATTGCTGGATCCATCCACAGGTATCCCTCTCTCTCTATCTCCCTCTCTCCTTCCCTATCTCTCTATCTTCCTCCTCCGTCTTCTTTGTACCCATCGGAAACCCACCGGAAACCTGGTCGGGAGACCCAAACCCTCTCGGCCGCCGTCTCCCAACCCCTCTCGGCCGCCCGTCGGTCAGCGACGCCCTCCGCGGCCAGCGACGCCCTCCGCGGCCATGAACAAAACACAAGAAGAGAGAGAGAGAGAGAGAGAGAGAGAGAGAGAGAGAGAGAGAGAGATTCTGGGCTGAGCCGTCGGCCAGCGACGCCCTCCGCGGCCAGTGACGCCCTCCGATCGCGATGCTCTCCGATCGAGACACCCTCCGCGGCCAGCGAGATGGGATCGCACTCCGATCGCGACGCCTCCGGCTTCGGCTCTGGCTCCGATCGCGATCCCCTCGTCCGATCGCGATGCCCTCCTCCGGCTCCGTCCGTCCGGCTCTGTCCGGCCGATCGCGATGCCCTCCTCCGGCTCCGTCCGGCTCCAGCCCTCCGGCTCCGTCCGGCCGGCCTCGTCCGATCGGGATCCCCTCGTGACACTGAGGGTTTTTGTTTGGGTTATTTTGACTTTGCCCCATATATTTTGCCTTGAATTAGACTTTAGACCCCATATTTCATGTCTAATTAGACTTTAGACCCCAAATTTTGCCTTTAATTAGACTTTAGACCCCAAACTTTGCCTTTAATTAGACTTTACCCCCCGTCAGCTAACCATCTAAAGAGAAAGGGTGAGCTGACTGAAAAGAAATAAAGTTTTGGGGGTGTGCTGACGGAACAGTTAGTTTTGGGGGGTAAAGTCTAATTAATGAAAACAGGGGCTAGTTACAGATTTTGGGGTATGAATAAAATTAGAACATGGAAGAAAGTTGGTTTTTAAATGCTTTCAGACCTAGGCCCGAATCTTTGATACGGGCTTAAGCATAGGCCTTATCAATAAAGCCCGGTATAAAAACGGGCCAGGCTTGGGCTGAAGAGAAAAATACGGGTCTGGATTCGAGCTTGGTTGAGTCTAGCCCAAGCCCTACCCATTGCCAACCGACCTAACCCGAATTTAACTTGGATCTAACCGGAACTCTTCCCACTTTGGAGGGGTATTTAGGAGATTTAAGTAAGACTAAGGATAAACGGAAAAATATTTTTGCATTTTAGATGCCAGCTAACTGCAGGGGTCGATATATA
The DNA here is from genome assembly GCA_947650365.1 of Chamaelirium japonicum. Classification (NCBI taxonomy): domain Eukaryota; kingdom Viridiplantae; phylum Streptophyta; class Magnoliopsida; order Liliales; family Melanthiaceae; genus Chamaelirium; species Chamaelirium japonicum. The sequence goes on from OX393553.1 coordinate 27,015,560, forward strand.
AGACTTGGATGGATTAAGGGGTTTATGACTAAATCGATTTAACACGGTTTTAAATGTAATATTGTGTATGTCGAAAAATAATAATACTTATGTCGGTTTTTAAAATACCTAACCCAATTCGATCCATTGAATATGTCGAAACCGATCAAAATCAGTCGGTTTTTAAAATACCTAATCCAATTCTAGTTTTTATTGTCTTTTATTTAGATGATCTATTTTCTTCTTATTTTGTTGAGGTTAAAGAATTTATGATAATTGGACTAGGTAATGGAAACGAAGAAATCAAACTATGAGAAGTGGAGTAATGCTGAAAAGGATGAGTTGCTATGTTTATTGGTCGAAGCAACAAATAATGGCGGCAGAAGTGTAGATGGGTCATTCTCAAAGAACTTGCTAACGATGAAAATTCTGCCAGCCTTGAATGGAAAATTCAAAGGCAATAAGACGGTAGAGCACATTCGTAGCAAGCTGAGGGTGTGGAAAAGGCAATATCAACCTGTCGCTGACCTGATGGCTTCTAATTCAGGGTTTGGATGGGACCCTGTGACCCAAAAGATTACAGCCCCAGATGAGGTGTGGGAGGAATATTTTACGGTAATATCCACTCACATCTAATAATTATTTACTCGTATATATTTGTTTGTCATTATTATTAAAAGTTGTCTTTCTCTTTTATAGCACCACCCTAGCGCTCGTAAATACTTGACAGAAAGGATTGAGGACTTTGATGACTTGAAGATTGTGGTTGGAAATGCATATGCTACCGGAAAATAATCTTATGGTATGGGAGTTGGTGTGACTCCACCTGGCATAGAAGATATGGAGACGGAGGAAGATCCAATGGATGCACTTTATCGTATGTATGTTAGTTTGGAGGATAACACCGGCGATGAACCTTCATCCTTTCCAACAAGTCAGCCACATCCTGGTATGAGTTCTGATACTCAAAGTGCATCTCCCACTACTCGATCCAGTAGGTCCCTGCGTAAACGTAAAATCAGAGAAGATTCCTCATCCAAGGGTAAAGGCAAGGGTGTCGACACTACGATTGATAGGCTTATGAGTAGTGTGGAAGTCATTGCTGAAAATATGAAAGCAATACGTGAGAGTTGCGAGCGGCCTGACTTGTTGAAGCTTCTGGAGGAGACCCCGGGCCTAGATCGCACACTTCGCTTTCGAGCTGCTGAGATGTTGGTGAATCCGACGTTGCAGGACATATTTGTGAAGATGGACCCTGAGACTAGGAAGGAATGGGTACTTTTTAGATGCTAGAGTTATTAGGGTTGATTTCTATGCTTTATTTTGGACTCGTTTTGAGATGTAATAAAACTTTCTTTATTTGCACTCGTATCATGGAATGGTATCGTTATTATTGGACGTTATATTAATAAAGTTCAAATTATGAATGCATTCATATGATGGCCATATTGTATGTTCTTTAGAATTACCTAGATACTGCTTACTAAACAATCGGTTCATGCAAAATCAACAATCGGTAGATGTTGTTCTTTATTATTGGTTTATTTATAGCTTACAGCTTCACCCTTGGCTCATGCAAAATCAGAGTTTTTATTCTTTAATATTAAATGTTATATTTATAAAAAACTGGTTATAAATGCAATCATATTTTGCTCATTTCGAATATGGTTTGTTCTTCATTGTGAATGTACAATGTTTATTTCAGGTAAAAAATGAGACCACCTCATCATGAGTTATCGGCCGTTATATATGCTGTATATTCTGTGGTAACAATTGCAGCTTTATATATTATGAGATCACATGCATGACAAGTTGGACCACGGCGCCCTATCACTAGTGCTGGATATAAATATATTCATACAAAACTTGATGGTAATCCGGTTGAGTTCCGTGAATTATACAGGATGTATCCAGACGTATTTCGAAAATTATGTCGGATACTTAGAGAGAAATCTCTAATATCGGATACTAGATTGATTTGTGTTGAGGAAATGGTCGGTATGTTTCTACTGACTGTTGGCCAAAACGATCGATATGGAAATACTCGGGAAAGATTTGGACGTTCCAGATGGACTGCTAGTAAGAATTTCAATAAAGTGTTAAATGCTTTGGTTTTATTAGCGCCAGATCTTATGGCAACTCCTCCCACTACAACTCCACCTGAAATCTTGAACGACCAGCGATTCTTTCCATATTTTCAGGTAAAAAGTTATCTTATACATACATGTATAATTTTACCATCATATAAGTTTGTTATTTCCTTCTGTTATTAATATATATTTTTTTTATAAGAATTGCATTGGAGCTGTTGATGGTACCCATATTCCAGCTATGGTTTCTAGGGAGAAAACAGTGAATTATCGAAACCGCAAAGGTCAAATTTCTCAGAATGTATTAGCAGCATGCACATTCGATCTCCAATTCATATATGTCCTCAGCGGTTGGGAGGGTTCTGCAAACGATGCACGAGTCTTGCATAATGCATTGTCTCGGACAGATGGGCTTAAAGTTTTACGAGGTAAAATTGTTATTACTATATTACTATTAACATTGATTATTAGTAACCCAAAAATTCTATATATTAATTATTTTTATATTCTTATAGGAAAATTTTATTTAGTAGATGCCGGTTTTCCAAACCGAATGCAATTTTTAGCCCCTTATCGCGGTGTTCGATATCACCTGAGGGAGTATGGACCCGGTCGTCGCCCAGAGAATGAGAACGAGTTATTTAATCATCGTCATTCATCTTTACGAACTGCAATTGAGAGAATTTTTGGGGTGTTCAAATCACGGTTTACTATATTTAAAGTTGCCCCACCATTTCCTTACAAGACCCAAGCATTACTAGTGATGGCATGTGCAGCTTTGCACAACTATATTCGTCGAAAGTGTAGCTTCGATGAGTTTCCTATTGATCAATCTGAGGAACTCTTGGAAAATATAGGGGACGAGCCGAATCCTGAAGAAGTATTTCAGACCCAAGATGGGGAACGCGAGGCAGCAAAAGAGTGGCGAAACAATATTGCTCAATCCATGTGGGAGGATCATCTTAATAGAAGGAATACTAATTAGACTTTGGTACATTTGTCTCCTCGGTCATATATTGGACTTATTATTTTAATTAGTATGCTACTTCCAATTTGTATGTTATTTGTGGAAATGACCTCCTTGGTTGATGGTATGCTAAAGTCTTTTGGTATGGGATAATTGTTAATCTTGTTTGAAATATGATCTTATTTATGAAAAAATTATCAATTTATATATGTAAAATTACTAAAATCTTTGATATGAATTTTTTTTACCATTTGACATATGTTAAAATTGGCCAAACTATTTATCCAACGTGGTGAGGCAATCTTGGATGGCAGAGACAATATTGATTAAATCGAGATTAATTTTATTTTATTGTTCTTGTATATTTTTTTAATGAATGTTTTAATACTTTTCGTACTGGGCTTTCAAAATTCATCAAAATTGTTCTTCAAATGTGTTAGTCAAATGGAATTTTATGTCCAAGTCCACAACAAAAATCCCACGTGAACTCCTAAAAAAGGGATTTATGAGACCGTGGACTTTTCAGAAAAGTCTGCAGACTTCCAAAAAATCCCAAAGACTCTTTAAAAAAAGTCCACGGATTCTCAAAGACCGCAAGTCCATGAACTCCTGAATAATGGTTTTAAAATCCCAATTGACTAACACCCCCTAAGCTACGGTTCCATCGTGTTCTGACTTGGCCACCGCCCCCAGCCACCCTCCTCCTCCTCCCTTCTTCTCCTCCTCCTCCTCCTTCCTCCTTCCTCCACTGTTGCCTCCTCCTTCCGAAGAAGACCCCCAGCCACCCTCCTCTTTCCTCCTTCTCTCTCCTCCTCCTTCCTACTCATCTTCCTCCCTGCTAAACCCTAACCCAACCTCTGGAGGTGTCGATTGTCGTGCATCTACCAATCGACACCTCTGGGGGCCGAGTTAGGATTTAGCGGGGAAGAAGATGAGGATGAAGGAGGAGGAGGAGGAAGAAGGGAGGAGGAGGGTAGCCGGGGCATCTTCGAAAGGAGGTGGCGGTAGTGAAGGAATGAGGAGGAGGAGGTGGAGAAGGAATGAGGGAGGAGGAGAAGGAAGGAGGGAGGAGGAGGAGGGTGGTAGTGGGCATCTTCAGAAGAAGGATGAGGCAGTGGTGGAGGACGCTGGGGCAGTGGTAGGGCAAGGTCGGAAAGAGAAGAGGGCATTTTGGGGATATTGTGGGTGCCAAGACAAAAAGACCAAAGTGGATTGGGTGCCTTGACTGATTCGGGTGCCATTACTAATTCCATGGGTGTGAATTTATTAATGGGTCAATTTGATTTAACCTCACCCAGCACGAGTTAATAGGCCAAATTAGACATACCCCCCCTAAAATGATTTCAAATAGAGTTACCCCAAAAACTGAAATTAACCCCCAAAATTTTTGACTTACTCCCCCAATTCCTATATGGTATTTTGAGATACCCCCAATTCCATCTCATTATCACATAGAAAATTTGGGAGGCTAAGTCAAAGTTGGGGGTAACTCTAATTGAAATCATTTTAGGGGGGTAAGTCTAATTGTCCAATTAACATAGGGGGGGGTAAGTCTAATTGTCCTATTAACATAGGGGGGGTAAATCTAATCGGGCGGTTATATGCCCTCAACACAACTTAAGTAATATAAACATGTCACAACAACGGCCGAATAAAACACATTTTATTGTAGAAATTAATACATCCGAAAGAAAAACAACTATTTTTTTGACTTGATTAAAACAGGGTTAAAAAAGGCTAATATTCGACATAGGCATTTGTTGCGTTTTAAACACGGTTTTCTGTAAAAATTTGATGATTTTTTTTTTATGTCTATACTTGGAAAATTTGGTACATGGGGATGGCATCAGTAGGAACTATTAGGCAAGATGTCAATCAAATATCACGTTATAATAATCCATTGAATCATGCAGATTAATCTTACCATACTAGCTGCTGCAATTTATAACGAGAATACATTGATTCTTGATACTGATCATGTCATACTAGCTGCTACAGCTTATGCTAATAATCCCATGATTATTGGAGTCGAATATTATGTATATAAGTGCATTCCTTTTGTATATATGTAACTCTCTATAAAGAGAAGATAGTGTGAACGAATGGTTAAGGTTAGGAGTTAACAACAATACACTTTCTCTCTTCTCCCCATTTCAAATCTCTTGTGATATTCTTTATGGTATCAGAGCCAAATTGTATCACTCACCTACCGGGTGTGCTCCCCACACATCTATCATCCACGTGACAAGGACCACAAAAAGATTGGTCTGCATGTGAGAGGGAGTGTTGAAGGATTAGTCTCACCTCGGTAAAGTAGAGGGTGGAAACGATCCTTATATGTATGATGGGACCTCATCTCAATATATGGGTTCTGGGATACAGAAAATCTCACATGATATCAGAGAGAAAGTGTATTGTTGTCAACTCCCAACCTTAACCATTTGTTCACACCATCTTCTCTTTATAGAGAGTTACATATATACAAAAGGAATGCATTTACATACATAATATTCAAATCCAATAATCATGGGATTATTACCATAAGCGGTAACAGCTAGTATGGCATGATTAGTAGCAAGAATTAGGGGTGTGCAGGATCCAATCCAAACCGATCAAACCGACCAAACCAAACCAAACCGACCAATTTTGATCGGTTTCGACACCTTCAATGGATCGGATTGGATTGAGTTTTTAAAAAACCGACATGATTGGATCGGTTGACGGATTTGTAAATTTAAAACCGACCTAAACCGAACCGAACCAACATATGTATATACATATAATATTTTATTAAATATACCATATGTCCTCATATATCCTTGCTACCAACAACCTTTGCAATATTGTAGGATGACTCAAAATCAGTTAAAAATCTTATTTAGGCCTAATGATTTGATGACAATTATTATTTTTTAAGGTTGAACTAGGTCCTAGTAGAAGGGGGAGAAAAACCCAATAAGAAGATGGTCCAAAGCCTAAACCGACCATCCAATCCAATCCAAACCGACTTTAATTGGATTGGATTGGATTGGATTCCAATCTTAGTTCGGTTTGGATCGGATTGAAAATCCTCAAAACCGACCAAGGTTGGATCGGTTTGGGTTTTGCCTAAATAGGTCGGTTTCGAACCGATGCACACCCCTAGCAAGAATCAAGGGATTTTCTTTATAAATTGTAGCAGCTAGTATGGCAAGAGTAATCTGCATGATTCAAGAGATTATCATAACGTGATATTTGATTGGTATCTTGTCTAATAGGAACTAGAGATATTCCCCCACACACCCCAACACATCCAAAAGCCGAGCCTATCTACTGTAACAATAGCCGAGCCTTAATCAATCTACTAGGCCAAGCACTACTGAATACATTTACCGTAAATAAGAATATCGCTGTAGTAGATCCTTAGAAAGTCAAGATCTACGATGTTGACATGACACGTCCAACATTCATAAAGCCAGAAGTTTTCATGAACAACCAACATTTCATCGGAGGTTCATCAGAGGGTTTAGTACCATTGATGGGGATCGGGCATGTGGATTGTGAGATGAGGGCGTATTAGCGCCAACGTCATCGAGAATCATCATAGCTTCAGAGTGCTTCAGACAGATCTTAAATTGGGTGTCATTCACTTAGATTTTTACTCAGACTATGCTTATTCATGTAATAGACTTTTATGTATTTATGATTTAACTAGTTAATAGCTACCAACCCACCATTCCACGATACTAATCTCCACAGCTACCTTCCCACCATTTCAGAATAAAAAATTTCTCCTTCATCCCGTCGATCCCCAAACCATAATTTGAAACACATTGAGACATCGTTGACATGTCGTGTCGGTCCCTTTCTTGCGGTGGGGTAGGAGCATAAGAGACCATTGTTTATGTATATTTTATTTTTTATTCTTTTATTTGAGCATCATTATTCTATCATTTGCTTATGTTAAATGTTATATCATTCTATTGTGGATATAAATGTTGTATTTAATAAGAGAGGAAAGAATTTGACATATACTATTTGAGTCCCCCCCCCCCCCCCCCCCCCACCACCACCCAAAAAGAAAAAAGAAAAAAAGAAAAAGAAAGAAAATATACATAATAATAATAAAAATAAATAAACAAACAAAAAAGTGTAGTGATAAATGTTACTCTAAACCCTAACTTCCCATCGTGTTACACAATGGCTCGGAGCATCTATTTTTTTTTCTCTTTCCCCCCTTTGGGATCTAGGGTTCCATCTTCCCCATCTTGGCCTTCTCGGATGTAGCCGGTGGCTCCGGAGAGGCTAGGACTTCAGATTGGGCTGTCTCGGGGTGGGATTTGGCACCCTTCCTCCCCATTGTACATAGGGACTCCTTTGGTGGCCGACGGTTTTGTGCGTCTCGCCGAAGTCGTGCGGCTTTTTCTTGCTCGGCTCGTCTGCCCCACTCGCTTTCGAGGCGCGATTCTCTTGCCGGTTGCGGCCGAAGTGTCCGATCTGGTCCCGGCCCATTGGTTGGCGATTTTCGTCGGTAGAATTCCAGATCGGTTCCTCTGCTCAATGAGGTAGTTCCTGGGTGATCATGGCAGCACGGCGGTAGATCGGACATCATCGACAGCTCCTCCTCTTTTTGTCGGATTTGCTGGAGGTGGATCCTCTTTTTGGATGTATTTGTTTATGTATGTTTTTTCTTCTTCTTTCTCTGTTAAGGGTCCGATGCCCTCTGTTTGTCCACCGAGTGTGGCGAGGTTTGTCACTGCCGGGGTGCGATTGTTTTGTTTGGGGTTATCTGAGCCGGTGTGGCTTCTTAGCTCTGTCGATAGTGGTGGTGGCTTTACGTTCCCGTCAGGTGGCGAGCTTTGCTTTGCTCACGCTGGCATGTGGCGCCTCCTAGAAGTCCGGTTCTGACCACCCCTTTCAATGACTACAAAAACAGAAAAAAACAAAAAACAAAAAACAAACAAACAAACAATCTCATCATTTACCCGCTTCTAGATAGTATCAGTGAAAAGATTTACAATACATCAGGGGCTTGAGACGGGGAATCGCAAAAGGGGAATGCACAAGCTATACATTAAGTATGACTTGTGAAATTTTTTTTTTTTTTGGTTCGTCAAAGACGAAGGTCACAATCGGACCTCTGAAAGGCGCCACATGCAGGTGCAACATTAAGACAGCCACCAGTTGGCGTAACAGGAACCAACCAACTGGCTAAAGGGCAAAACCTACCAAAGAGAGGGGGGAGGGGAGGTGCCACCACCGGCGTTACACATCGAGGTCCACCGGCCGAAATCCTAGAACATGAGAACATAAAAAGGGAAGAAACAGCTAACACCCCAACCAAAAAACAAAAAACACAAAACAAGGCGACGCATCGGCATTTTCAGCAGCTCGACAAGCCTAGATCGGAGCCGCACCTGCCACCACACCGTCGTTAACCGCTGCCGCCACCATCACCTGCCAAGAGACCGCCCAACATGCCGAGGAGGTGCCCTGAAAACCTCTGGCGGAGAACCTCGACGCCGGGGTCAGATCCAGCCATCTCGCAGCTCCCAGCAAAAAATCGAACCTCGACGTCGAGCGAGGGCCGTCAGCCATTCACGGAGGGGAAAACACGACTCCAACGCGACGAACACAAAAGAGCCGGCCGCCGGAGGAGCCCTTATTCACAGGGTGAAAGGAAGGGGATCCGATCCCATCCCCAGACCACAAGCTGAACCATCTCCCAGCCTCCCCGGAACCATCGGAGACTACCGAGGAGGCCGAGAACAAGCCAAAAAAGAAACCCTAAACCTAGGGGAACAAGAAGACCTAACGGTGCTCAGAGCCTCAAAGATCAAGCCCCTTCAGCTTTCCTATTATGTGAAATAATTCTTCATTCATTCAGTTCAATCTTAGACGTAACCAGCCAACACCAGTTGCATCTCAGCGATATGACATCCGCTTGTATCTCCACCCAGCACATCCTGCGTACCATACAACCATGGGGCCCACTGCGATTCAAGTGACATGAGGCAGCGGGCTCCAGCACATGGAGTAGTGGCCCTGCTGATAGGCGCGGGGAAGGAGTGATGGGGTCGTCCTATGAAAAAATTTGATGACCGCTAACTATGACCGACCAATGGAATTGGGCCACATCCGCAACACAAAGGGTAAGTAGGTAATTTGAACCTCAATGAAAATACCTCCTTACCCTTGTGTGGCGCAATGCCACTGGTTGGTTATAGTTGGCCTCGTTTTGCCCCCCCCCCCCCCCCCCCCCCCCCGGTTTCTCTTCGCCATGTTGTGGCGAATTATCTTCTTCACCCAATGTGGCAACTTTCTTTTCGCCGGCGTTGGCTAGCTTCGAACCAAGATCTGTCAGGTGCCATGGTGCACTAATGGGTGATGTACTGATCACCATGGGCTTATGTGGGGTACCATAGTTAAACCTGCAGTTGGTTAACCAGTCAAACCAAAACCTTAGAACATCTCCAACAGCCTCTCTTAGCTGGCTCCCTTCACCCATTTGTGCGTGACATTATAGAAATCACCTCCAATGGTCTCGCTTAAGTCAGTGAAGCCAATCGAACAGATTTTTACTCGCTCGCTTGAGCGAGGCATCCACCACTCGCTTGGCTGGATCCCGCATGTCACCATCACTCAGCCAGAATGAACTGTAGCCGTTGTTTAGAAAATCAAGACCATCCATTTAAATGGCATGTGATTGTATGTCAATATCACTCATGGGCTTATGTTGGGTACCATAGTTCAACATGTAGGTTGTTAACCAGTCAAACCAAAACCTTAGAGCATCTCCAACAGCCTCCCTTAGCTGGCTCCCTTCGCCCATTTGAGCGAATGACATTATAGAAATCACCTCCAATGGTCTTGCTTAAGTCAGTGAAGCCAATCGAACAGATTTTTACTCGCCCGCTTGAGCGAGGCATCCACCACCGCTTGGCTGGATCCCGCATGTCACCATCACCCAGCCAGAATGAACCGTAGCCGTTGTTTAGAAAATCAAGACCATCCATTTAAATGGCATGTGACTGTATGTCAATATCACCCATTGGCTTGTGTGGTACCATAGTTCAACTTGCAGTTGGTTAACCAATCAAACCAAAACCTTAGAGCATCTCCAACAGCCTCCCTTAGTTGGCTCCCTTCGCCCATTTGAGCGAGTGATATTATAGAAATCACCTCCAATGGTCTCGCTTCAGTCAATGAAGCCAAACGAACAGATTTTTGCTCGCCTCTTGAGCAAGGCATCCACCACTCGCTTGGCTAGATCTCGCATGTCACCATCACCCATGCAGAATGAACCATAGCCGTTGTTTAGAAAATCAAAACCATCCATTTAAATGGCAGGTGACTGTATGTCAATATCACCCATGTGATATTTGCATAATCAATCGGAGCTGTTGGTTCTAGAAAACCAAGACCATCCATTTTTTTTTGTATGAGACTGTTGGAGTGGAACAAAATTCCACTCTCTTATTTGGCGCAAAAATGGCTCCCTTAGCTAAGCCAATCTTAAGGGAGACCGTTGGAGATGCTCTTACTAGAGACTAACAAGATTCCATTACCTACAAAAATTGCGGTGAATAAAATATGTCTGCCTTCCAATCAAAATAACAATTATTTTCCATTGACTAACCCGATACGAAGACTTTGGAGAAAAGAAAAAAAAAGAAAACCATGAGAGCATTTGCAAAGAAAAAAAAAAAAGTAAAACAGGGATTTTTTTTCTTTTCTTTTCTTTCCTTTTTCGCACGGTGCTCGCTAAACGACCAAACAAGTAACCACTTTGAAGTATATATGATCAACATTTCAGACTCGTATAGGATATAAATGATCTGCCTTGTTGATGCTATGGATGATCTGCCTTGTTGATGCTACGGATGCCTTCGAAACGAAAGATTCCGATCAAGCAAACGAGTTGGGTGGCGGATGAACGAATGACTTCTCGTATATCGAAGCAGCCAAGGCAGCTGCTTGAAGCCTCGCTTTGTGCTGGCCTGAATTGTTACCTGCATTGCCACCTTCAGAACCCTGAGTGGAGGTGCCGGCCACTGCCGATCCTGCGCAAACAAATACTTTCCTCATCCTTAGCAGCTCATTTAACTTCAAAGCATGGAGAGAGAATGGTCATGTAATAACTCTTTTTGCTATTCTTAAGAGCTTGCATCACATAATCAATAAACATACAAGTTGTGAGCACCAACTTTCCTCAAACGACTTTATGCTGCATAATTGGCTGTCATTCTGTCAAACACCGAGTTTATAAATCACACAGAAATACAAGAGCACACACAGAAGATCAAACTTCTGCATCATGTTCTTGTAAAAAAAGGGTAAGCATGTATTTCTCATGTTACAAGAAAGACTTCATGACTCAAAATATTGAAGCCCATGGCTCCAAATATATGTAGACAGGAGAAAAGACATTCATAAAGATATAGGGTAGAAAATACCGAAGGTAAGAGTTTAGAGATTTACCATTTTGATGAGGGTCTGATGGAATTATATGTTGTCGCCCAGGTCCCGCTGAAACGTTTTCAGGAGGAACAACCAGCGCTCTGCAAGTAGGGCACGTATGCTGTCGCTCTAACCATGATCGCAAACAATGCACATGGAAAAGGTGCCCACAGAGCAATTTCTTGGCCGTGACCATCTCCTCGCGACATATAATGCATGTTGCATCACTTCTGTTTTGGTAATCCGTTGTGTCATTAAACATTGTACTATGAGAATGATAAAAAAATAGGAACAATATAAGTCAAGGGCTTACGTAGTAAGCTCCTCAGTTGTTGCATCTGGAAAACGTTCATTCATATTTGATGTAATTTTCCGATAACGGACGTAATCAGCAACTCGGATTCTGAAGTTCCGAAATGTCTCGTAGAGCTCGCGGATCAAGTGCAATGGCACACCATAATTCCTAATATCAAACCCGACGAACAACCAAATCCACCACAGAAGGATCATAAAATTGTATAGATAAAAAAAAAAAACTCAAATTGAACATCTTGACATGGATACCGAGCCTTTTCAAATTTATTCAGGTTCAGCAATGAAACTAGAAACATAATTTTTTTTTTTTTTTTTTTGCAATTCAGAAACATGATATATTGTGACCATTGACATGTACAAATGACAAACCCATGCATGTGAATACATCTTGACAGCTTACTTTTGGCCAATTCCAAAAATGAATAAATATTCCGTATACATCCACAAACGAGATCAAATAAATGGAACGAATTTGTACTGTTATGTTTGACTCAGGAGATATTTGACAATGGATATAAAACTATAGATGACACCATTCAATGGCAAAGAACTAATTGTTTGCCAACTTTAATGAAAGAAGCATCCTAGATTGTTCCATCAAGCTCAATTGTATTAGGGCACTATGGCCCACATTATAGACAACCTACAAAGGGTGCGGTCACCCGCGGGTGAGAATATACCACAAAGAGATAAATGTACGCCCATTTTTAATGGTTGTCAGAAAGTTCATCGAAACAAAACCAAAACAATTGGGATCTGATGCGGTTTTCAAAATGGAGATTGCTTCCTGAACATCCATTTCCTTCAAGATCTCGCAATCCAAATTGCATTATTCTCTACTAGTGTAGTGTCTAGAAGTACTAAATTCAAGATTTCTTTGTAAAAAGTGATAATTTCATTTGAGGGTTGTTTTTACCCTCCAAAGTGATCCCTCAAAACAAGATGGATATGAAGACGTGTGCTTCGTGTGTTAGCAGTCTACAAACCATGACCGTAATGGCCAAACTCCGTGTACTTGTATATTTGGATCTGCTTAAGTATTGAACAACCAAACTCCATCTTTTAGTCCATTGAACCTCTTTGCAGTTTTATAGGACTTGAGTAATTATTTGTCAATTGTACAGCCAATTATTGTCGAATTCAAATTTTTTGACCATGGAGTGTTTTAGTTGTTCATCAATACATCTCTCATCTTCTTTGTTGTGTTTTGATTAATTTGACTATTGTTAGAGCATTTCTTTAGCTTTTGCTATGTTTATTGGGTTTTGTTAAGTTAATTCGTCCATCAAATATTATTATAACTCAACCCAACTGGATCACATTCTAAAGAACATACCCTTCTCTTAGACTCTTCCACAAGGCAACCTAGTCTAGCCATGATCACCTTCTAATGATGGATATTTTAGCACCTTGATGGAGTAATTAGTCCATGATTTGTGTCCAATCCTAAAATTCGAGACATGTGTTGACAAAATATAAATCGAATACTAGAAGCTTTGAGGCACGTATAGAACACATTTTCTTTAAAGCATGATTTGCTCCCACTCAGATAGAGTTTGCTAATGGGATAAGCGCAAACCTGCTTCCAGGATACAACAAAGCCTTTTGAAAGTCTACGTTCAGCAACAATGAACAACTTCGAAGAACTCTCTTTGAGACTAGAAGTTTCTGGAAATTAGAAAGGGAAAGAACCAAATTGGGAATAAATGAGTTTTGGATGTACACATTTCAAAGGGTGTCATTCCAGAAAGGTGTGAAGGCAACTTTTCATATCAAAAGGCACCTATATGGATCATGACACAACTTTACACACTCATATGTGAAATGATGAATATACCCCCGTCTCATAAAAATTCACAAAAAACATGGTTTAGTGTATTGTACATTTGTACTATATCCCATAATTCGATTAAACTACATTTAATAAACAGCCACGTTGAGATATTCTCAACATGTGAAGCCTATGTTGTAGTCAAATCCACCCATTTATGTCATCAAATTTGCTCCTATTGAGTCTTCAAAGGCTTCAACCTCTCTTTAATGTCCTGTCTCTGATGAAATTAGGGCCAATAAGAGGACTAATTCATAGAATGTGACTTGTCAGAGTACTTCCCCTAATCTCATATATTCGCAATACCCACGAGATATAAAGCAGCTCTCTAGGATAGTCCTGGAGTTAGGTGGGGTAATGAGTCAAGTTTCCAACGGTTATCATTCATTCAGAACGGTGACAGTACCATCAACAACTTAACCCCATCCTCTCCACCTTGGAGAGGAATTCCGCTAAAAAAAAAAGGACAATACCATCAACAAGTTCTTCATGCTCATGTATGGATAATAGGAAGTCAAAATTGTGAAGCATGAATTTCAAACATCCTTTCCATACAATCACCAGTTCTGAGATCACAGACAGCTCTATCAGCTAACAATGTATCTCCAACATATTAAGCCCTCATAGAATTAGCATTTTTGTTACAAATACCTCCTAATATGACAATGCATTATCTTAGCACATGTCTAACATGATTAGCCTATGTATCTATGACTAAAATAGTGAACACTTTTCCTTTTATCACTAGTTCTCACTCCTAAAGTTTTGTCTTCCAGTTCTCTTTCATGCATTTAAAACAAACACCAAGACATCTTAAGGAGGAATGAGAACTAATAAAAAAATTAAGAACATGCACTTCAGATAGCACACGTCTCAACATGAAGCCTTTTCCACTAAGACCACAACGTCATAAGTAAGCAAGAGGCATCAATAAATGTTTTGTTAATTTCCTCTTAACTAGTAGCTCTACCTCCTCAATTATGTATCCATCAAATGACTTTGATTTTCTCTATCTTTACGATAATATGACCGCTTGCAACTTTCCTGTACCCTTCAGATTCAAACCTTTGAAGAGCTGGCTCTTGGCTAGGTTGATCACTCCAACAGATTCCTCTTGCCATCAATTAATTTGTTCTTGATCATCTAACTTTCATTTGATAATCTCAAATAGACTCAGAGGATAGAACAGGAGGTAGAATTGGCGAGTCATATAATCTTAAGCATCTACATATCATCACATTTTGGGATTTTACCGTAAATGATTGAGCAAGGATTCTTTACGTCTCAATCTGTGACACCGTCTTAACAAAACCTTATTGTCCTAGGCTTACGATTCGGTTTTATTAACACATAACTTAGTTGCACATTAAGAATCTTTTGGGGGTATCTTTTAACACAGATTTTTTATTTCATTAATCACACTCATTAGAAAAATCATTCGAGACCGACCACTCTTGTTTTATGACCCTAGGTCAAATCCAAATTAAAAAATCAAGAATTGGTAGATGTTTTCAGTAAAATTTAGGTACGGATTTATTCAGATTTTTAATACTTCATAGTTAGGCAAGTTGTTACAAAGGGTCAGATAGGTAATGGGACTTTTCAGTGTATCAATCATCCAAATTAAGACTCAAGCTGATTTTTAATACTTCATAGCTGAATTGAAGCACATTTCAAACAGATTCTTGTTGAAGATAGTATAGCAAATTTACGATCCACTTTTTAACCTGTCACAACTCACAAACTATCACCCCATAAAGATTCCAACAAAAATATTGTGGTCCACATGTATGCTCTCCTCCGCCATGGTTGGTATATGACATCATTTATCTATTAATTATTGGGTTCGGAATATGATGACAACTAGTGTCTAATCCACCATGTAGTAGCATAACATCATTCATTTTAATTATTGATCATCGTAAACCATGTTACTAGATTATATTGCTGTAGCGAGGGAGCCGGTTGTTACGCTTGATCTTTGTATTAAAATTCAACATTCATGATGACTGGAAAAGTGTATTACTCCCTCTATACAACACAAAATAGCAAGATTAGGCTTTTACTTATAGCACGATTCTGATATTTAGTTTTTTTAGGGAAATATTTAGTTTT
Organism: Chamaelirium japonicum; assembly: GCA_947650365.1. Lineage (NCBI taxonomy): Eukaryota > Viridiplantae > Streptophyta > Magnoliopsida > Liliales > Melanthiaceae > Chamaelirium > Chamaelirium japonicum. The sequence goes on from OX393553.1 coordinate 27,031,296, forward strand.
TTTATTATCCAAATCTTTAAATAAATTTTATTATTTTTCTTAAGTTATGGCTGAAGCGATCAAACCCGAACCCTAAATGGCCAACACATTTTGGTTTGGGTCTTAGATGAACTCAAAACCGGACTTAAAATCTCAAACCTAGTTTCAAAGGCAACAACCAAAGGCGAAGGAAGCCCAAAAGGTCAACAAATTCACATCAAAACCAACAATAAACACCAGAAAAAACAGTATGGAGGCGATGCAAGGTGGATGAACATCTTCAAATGAACATTCGATAACACTCTAATGTAACAGGAAAATCAGACTGTCATGAGATTCAGGTTTCACATATGACCTTGCATGCATGATTTTCTCAAAGGTCAAGGACTAAAGCTACAACATCGACAACAACAAAATATCGCAAGGGAATGATGAAACCAATAGATTGCAACAAGTGAAAGTGTGAGATCGAAAGGATGGATGGAGGAATGACAGATGATCACAAATAATGACTAAAAGCATTAAGTCAGGCAAAGGTAAGAGCAAAGGGGAAAATAAGTGTACAAAAACCAAGCAGATACCAAACACATAAATCAACGAACACTTTGTGAACAAAAAAGATACCAAACACATAAATCAACGAACACTTTGTGAACAAAAAGAAACAACACTTCCAATGTTGAGAGGTCTTCAACACAACCACCACATCTCCTTTCACCCTTCAAAATTTAAACTGATAATTCTTTTCAATGTTAATGCTCTAGGTGCGTCCCTCAGAGCCAAGTCTACTCCGCAAGCACCAAACTATCATTAATCAACTCAAACACTAAGCTGTTATTTCAAAATCAGTAGGCTCACTTCCCTCAAATACTTGTCTTTTTCTTCGCCAAGCAATCCATGGCAGCACTCACCAGATGGAAAGCAATCTTCTTTTGAAGAAAACATCCAGCATGTGAAAAAGGCCTATGGTGGACAGGTAGGGAAAGGGTAACAAGTGATAGATAAGTAGCATGAGATGCATTGTCGCCTAAGAAAAACGAAGATAAGATACAGTCAGCATTTCCTCCATTGCCAAAAGAAGATTCACATGTCCTATTCCAGCAAGCAACCAAGATTTAAAATCACGGTATCGGTTGGCCCCGAACCGGTATGTACCGGCAAGTACGTACAGGTACCGGCCGATACGGACCGATACCGGTTGAGAAAAAAAAACCCAAAAAAAACCAAAAAAAAAAAAAATAGCATGTCGGAACCGGTCGGTACCGGCCTAAACCGGCCGATATGGAACGGTATGTACCGGTACGGGCCAGGTATCGGGATCGGATGCAATACCGGTCTCGAACCGGCCAAAACCGGTACGTACCGGTATCGACCGATATTTAAAACCCTGCAAGCAACTAGTTGTCCAACAATAGAAACAATCACCTCAAGGGCAAAAAAAATTGGAAGATGCAACAACGGCACGATTTCTAGGATCCAATCCCCTAATATGATTTGAGCAAACAGTCCTTCAGTTTTGGTTCACTTCAGTTGATAAAGAAGATTGTCGCACAGTTTTGAACTCCCAAAGGTACCCCCAACCGATGTCAAAGTCCGCAAATCTTATTACGGACAGTTAATGCCGAGTCAAAACCCACAATTTATAGGATTGGACTCCCTAACTAACAGGTTAAACTCCCTTGAATGAATTTGCATCTTGTTGAGGCAAAACCACAAGCAAAATATGGATTATTAGGAGTGACAGACAACCCTGCACCTTAACGATAAGCGCCAAGAAGTGGTGAGACTATGCTAAGGTCTTGGCAGGGTTGATCTTCGATTCTTTGCTAAGGGTTGATCTTAATGCAATACTAGGTAACTATACAGGAACAAGAAATGGATGAGGTGTGCTCCAACAAGAAAGGTGGAAGTGGAACTAATGATGAATACAAGAGACAGACAGACAACTAAGAACCCAATAGCCAGTATGATCAGGAAAGCTCTGACGCACCTCCAAATAATCCACAATGCTGTTGAGAAATAGTACGATGGCAACGTCCTTGTCAACATCTAACTCGCAGAGAAGCTGGAAAGGAATATGACACACAAGGATCAAAACCTCACTACCCAATGCAAATCTGGGGCAGGGTACACATCCATGAGTCAAATCTCCACGACAACGACCTGATCTCCCGCAGCTACCCTTACATAGTAAGGGGCAAGCTCTAACGGCAAGTGTTATAATACCATGTTAAGACATGTTTAAAATGCACAAACAACAATCATTGGCAAATTCAAATAAGGTGAGTGTAAGCAAATACAAACAGATGTGCACATATATTATACATAGAATCACATATGTATGAAGTCCAATATGCAAAAATATGTTCAAAGAAAACATAATGTATTTGTACATCATACTATACTACCAAGTTTCAACAACTGTAAAAAGTAAAGGAAAAAAAAGAGTGCACTATAGTTTGACATTCCACTATAGCTATTGCCCGAGGGCCGAAATGATAACTTATAAAGTTAACAAAAAAATATACTGAAAAATTAATCAGATGTCAGTTGAAGACTAAAATATACAAGTAAATGGTGTGTGAATATAGTTATTTATGTAGTGTAAATTTTTAGGATGGTGTGGAACAACTAATCGTAGTAACATAATGGCTTTTCAACATTAGTAATCAAGATAGAACGAAGCAACTAAAAGCAAAAATAAGGAGCTAAATAAGATATCATAATTGCTAGAGCATGTATCGTATAGATAATTATTCTTCACAATATAAAGCAAGTTGAAAAGATTTTACAAATTATAGAAGTTAGGCCAAACTAAACTTATTCTATTTGAATTATAAAAAAGGTCTTAGGAAAAAAAGAAAAATTATTCACATTTAACCATATGCACATCTTTAAGACTTTAATCCAATGCTAGTCCTAAAGGACATATCTTTTTTTTGCAATTAAAAGCGCATATCTCAATCACCGAATTCCTACCTGCAACATCCATATATAAAGGTAATTAAGCTACGGTTTTATATGACAGAAACTAATTTTTAATCCACGTATGCATATGGTGAAATTTTGACTACACGCACAGATGTTAAGGGAAAAAGAATACACAAACACAGAACCCCAGCATTCACACGCTGTCTGCTGCTAAAACAATAATAAAAAAAGGGACAGAAACGAAAGAAGCATAATGAATATTATAGTGTAGAGACTAGAGATGATATAAGGAACTAATATACGTGCATTCCAGATTTTTTAATGCATGGCTCAAAACACATTTTTTAAAGATCCATATAATTGTAGTATCATCATGTCGATTTACGACCATAATAATGGAAGCAAGGAAAAAGTATTACTTACGCAAAGATCACGAGAAAGAAGAAGATGTACATAGACAAGTGAAGAAGGTCATGTACAAGTTCCAGGTAAAATGTATAGACAGCCTTTCTTTCCCACTGCCCTTCCATAAGCATGTCAGTGACATAGAAAACATACTTCACAAATGTTGATACTGTTGTTGTCGCCAGAATTGTATATCTGAAATACAATATTGTGTAAGCAAGGGTATATGATATAAACAAAATAAAATACAAGTGCACTTCAGTAATAGTATTAAAAGCTAAATAATAGCCACCTGCATGGTTAAGAGAACAAACTGAGTCTTAGTAATAGGGAACTGAAAAATTGTTTTATAAATAAAGAAAATATACATCACATTTCATGCAAATACAACCCTATATTATATGACCAGAGTTCACAAGGGAATACTAATGGGAACCCACCATGATCCCAAACGACAATGAAGGTTGTCTCTGGAACCAGCAATCAGCCCCACCGGGAGTCAACGCCTGTGAAGGGTACGGTGAGGCAGAGGGGTATACAAACACACAGAAGAAGACACTGAGATTAAGGTGGAAAGCGCTTAACTCGAGAAGGGAAAAATCATGGGCAGTGAGAAGATGAATCCACTAATTACAAAAACTCCTCTCTGTCTCTCTATTAGAAGGGCTCTACACCTCCCCTCTAGGTTAGATTAAATAGGATTGCCTTCAGGATGCCTTTGGGCAGAGGCTCTACCCCTACTCCTACTAGGGTCATGCCCTGCCAACCCGCCACCATGTTTTTTCTGCTACAAGCAGAGATATTTGTCCAACTGCCAAGGTTTCTGGATGTTACCACCGTGGTTCCTGCTAGTGTTACTGAATCAGCCGGTTTTTTTAAAAAAAGTCTTATAAAGCGCGACATAATCACTTAATCAGTAAATGTTTGCTACGAGAATAAAATGCATTTTCTGAGAAAAAAGGCAAGTCGGGAAAAAACTCAAAGTCCATGTTTTAATTGAGTTTTTTGGGGAAAAAATGGCAAGCCTGGAAAAAAAAAAAGGGATATGGTGTTTAATTAACTTTCTTTGCTTGTTGTTTAATTTAATCATTTTTGCTCTCATTTGCTTATGGTTAATATGATGTTTAATGTCTTATATTTATTGTTAATGTATTATTTACTTGTACTTGCTTAGGTTCTTATTACCAATGTGTTAATGCGGCCATACTTCCTTAGTTGTTGTTAATGTGGTCTTTAGACTATTTACTTGCTTAGTTCGTATTAATGTGATCTTTAGACTCACTACTTGTAGAATTCTTATTGCTAATAATGGGGTATTTAGACTCTCTAGTTCTAGTTGCTTAATTTTTATTAATAGATTCTTTACTTGTACAATTATACTTGCCTCCACTGATGGCGTCATGGCGCTATTGTCGTTACCCCTCGTCCTTATTATTATTTGGCTCGACCCTTCTTCCTCCCCACATGCTTCCTGCTCAACCTATGCCCAAGTCAAAATGTCATCATGGAAAATTGGTCTGTCCATATGAATGAGAAATGATCGATTTTTGGCTATCTCGTCGAGTTGGATGGATTATAGGATCCTGACTTTGCTTCTCTCAATGACTCCTTCACATAGCTCTTGTTTGTATTGCACGACTACCAAGACATTGAGCTTATTTTGCTCAAATTGATCCTCTTATTTAAATGCATTTTGTTTAAAATTTACGAAGATATTAAATTAGATGGGAGTTCAGTACTTAATAAATTGAACTTACTCAATGTAAGGGTTGATGTTAAAATTGCATGTCATCTCATACGTAAACACTCCAGCTTCGCTCGCAGCTCGAAGTCGAACCCAGGTGGCTGACCTCTTTAAAGTGTGATCCTTCATGATAGGATTTATCCCTTACGTCGCCCACCAATCAGTAGTTATTAATAATCAATTACTTAGCTAGAAACTTTATTGTCAATGTCTACTAGCCTATAATGATACAGAGGTAAATTATACTTGGGATTTTTGCATTCCTGTGCAAGATTGTAATTTGTTAGGCAAGCACTTGTCAATTGGCATTCTTGTATCAATCTGGTCAAAGCGATACCATTATCCGCTCAACCCAACATGGAATCACTCTTTTTAAAACATCAAGAATCCAAGCATATATACAAAGTTGTCTCTTCATGGTTGTCTTTGAAACATATCACGGGGTTAAGTATGCATGTACCTAAACATAAAGGGTCAAGCATTTGGGTACCCAATATTGTTCATACTATGTCCAAAATAGGCTGACAAATATCTTGCATGTATCTACTATTGTTGATTATTTTTTCTTCTACCTTCCCCACTACATTGTAAATATATCTTAATGGCAGTTTTTCATCACAATACATTTACAAATGGTTGTGCAATCCAAATTGATTTCCTTACTTCGGTCCAAAATGATTGGGAAGGAAAGTCTATATGACCAAATTGCCTTGAGTCCTTTTTTACCAAGGTTCATTGTTGAGCCTGAAGACACTACAGCTCCTAAGCTCCAATCATGCTGATAACAAGTGCTGCAAGGTCAAAAATGTCATATAGTGTGACTAATGGTCGAAGTAAATTATAATTTAGGTGTTTTCTCATTAAATTTAACAATAAAGCATGTTTATATATATACAATTTTTTCTTAACATTATAAAGCGTCAATAGCTTTTGGACACAATTTATATATGTCTTCTAATAATAAGTCTAGGCAACGTACTGCAAAAGGCAACGAAAATATATGGGGTCATTTGGGGTCGTTCCACAATAAGAAGGTAACCAATGTTGTCATTGACATCTTGCACGACATTCTCCTCACTTATTTCATTTATTGTTAGATCTATTAGTGTTAATAGGTCCATCGTGTGGGAAAAGGCTAACGCATCTACGAATTTTAGTCGGTTAATTAACAAGAAAATTACTCTTCGTCTGCAAAAATCAATTCATTCATCGGTCTTTAGGTTGAACCATTAGATTTTTTCGACACCTCTTTTATATTCATCTATGAAAGTTTGGGTGCTATCTTATGGCCTATTAAAAACAAATGTATCAATTTCAAAGATGTTGGTTTTAGACACAGACCATATTGTTTGATAGCTTCTACAAAATGCTTGAAGCTTCTAAGCCTCAAGGCATTAATATCAATATTGACTTGGTAGGCCCATTTACTATAGTATCATGAAACTATGTGATGTCTACTGGTAAATGCATTACAGCTCCTGTGAACCCAGACTGTTCAACCTCCATCTTTCCCATTGGACTCTTTATTAACCTGGTGAAGCCTCCTCAATTTTATTGGAGAAAAAAATTCCTTTTAATTAGTAATCAAAATCTTTATCTACCATGGTAGCCTCCTCAATTTTATTGGAGGGCAGAATTTCTTTTGATTAGTGTTCAAAATATTTCAAATCAAGGTTCAAGTTTATGTCCACATATCATATGCAAAGGATAAGCAGCAATAAATCAGCTAAAAGTTATTTAAAAAAAGTAATTGCAGTAATAAATCAGCTAAAAGTTATTTTAAAAAAAAACAATTATGTAGCAAACACAAGCAGAATTAAAACAAGCTCCTTTTGCGAGTAGCAAAAGGATTTCAATAGCTTACTCAAATGAAAAGAAGAGTGCAACTGAAGCCTGCCATGTCTGTATCAGAGGCTTCAAAGAACTGTACAAGAAAACACAATCAAGGGCGAGAAGAAACACCATAAAAGAGACAATCCGGATATGAGAGAGCATAGGTACGGATGGAGTCGTCTCAATATACTCCACCCTTTTCTGGGCCAACCAATGCAAGGCTTTAATCAACAGAAGAGCAGTCACCATCCCAAGAAAAGTAACAGAAAAATCTTGCCGGAATATAGTGATAGCAAATAAGATTTCCATGACCTCCCTCCAAGATTGTTCATTCAACCTTTCAACTTCTGCTTCTCTAAGAGTGCCAAGAAACAAACGCTTGACTAACTGCCACAGTATACACATGATGACCAGACCCATGTTTAAAAGAAGCACAAAACATATCTTCGAAGTGGATAGGTACACCATGGCTGGGTAAAATTGGCTTCTGCTGTAGAATGCATGATAAACTGCAGTGATTGTGGCCAAGAAACTAAACCCGGCATACGTTTGGAGCCTCATCATTTCTACAAAACCTGCGGAAAATATCCTTGCATCAAATAAAAACAAAATCCCAAAATCAAATCTTACATCAAGCTAACAAATTGTAATCAAACCCCAGTTAAGTACTAAAATATCCATTCTCAACACTAATTTTAGGCATGTTCAACAAATCAAGTACCAAAAGATAACCAACAAGACTTAGCTAACGGGTAAGTTAAAAACTCTCTTTCCTTTACTCCTATCTGCTTCAGTATTTGTTCAAAGTTAGATCTGCAGGGAGATGGCACTGGTTAAACCTTAAGATGTCTCTACTGATTAAGTGCTTTATGTTCTGCTCTAATACAAGAACAAGTTCAATACACAGTTTTTAATGCACAGATTCACAAAGACAAGTTCTACCAAACTGGAAAAAAAAAATTAGGTTCCACGTGCAACCTAGACTGTGGACTAAAACAATCATAGGTATGAGTGTATGAGTCTTATAACTAGGGGTGGCATTTTTTGGCCGACCGATTCAACTTACCCAGTCCAACCCGGAAAAATCCGGGTTCAGACAATGATTGTTTGTCCGAAATCCGGGTCCGGGATGACCGATTCAGACAAACCAACCCGGTTTGTCCGAATATATATAATATAATATATTAAAATATAGGTTATTCAATAAAAATATAAATATATAATTACTATTTTTAAAATATATACATAATTAGTATAAATTAATTTATATATTCGGACAATCCGAATTGGTTCCGGGTTGTCCAATTGGAAACCGGGTCGGTTACGAACAAGCAAAACCAACCGAAATTTGAATCGTGTCTAGATCAGGCAGATACTTATAAGTATAGGCTCTTGTCCGACCAAACCCAGATGTTTGTCACCTCTAGGTATGGCACATGCTACACCACCATGTTTAGGACACAGGTTGCATGTAGGCATGACCCCTAATTGAAGATCATACTGGCCCTATGGATTGGATCTAGGTTAAGCTACCATTCTAATGGAAACCTAAAAGATAGATTCTAGGTCACCTACACACAAGGTGAAAGCTCAATATCATGAAACAAGATGCCTAACTACAACCTACAAGTGGAACCCAACTCTATTCCATAATCTATCAAAAAAAAAACTCTATTTTATATATGGATGGAGCCACATGGGAGGGGGGGCAGTTGTCCCCCCTTATATCCTGAATTTTTATGTTAGTATTCTAGGTGTTTGGCACCAAACAAGAAACATCTATGTGTTGCACCCTCTTACTACCAAGTGTTTACAATGCTATCCTCGTAAGAGTGGTCGTTGTTTGCACGCCTGCACAATTGTCGGATGAGGCTGAGCCATGACCCCCTCCTTGGTATTTAAAGAAATTCCAAGGACTACAAGCAATTGACATGGCATCATAGACCTTGGAAGTTGGATGATAACATGTTTTCCCTCCCCACACTAGTTCTTCAGGAATCAGATATCTCAAAACCCTCAAACAAATAGCTCTATTCTTGATTCACAAATGTTCAAGCAACTCCGCCCTTAATCCATAGACGTTAATGAGGTGTGACATAATCACTGCTTCCCACCCGACCACTCTTCCGATATATTTCCATCCCTACAACGAGTGAGTTCGCATGACACGAGTAGCAGTCGTTTGCTTAGGTATGATCATGGCGGCAGAAAGTAAAACCCCCTTTCGTATATCCACTTTTCCTAGAAGGAAGCAAGCTTATTATCTCCCCATGCCGCGGAGAAGGTAAAATCCCTCTCCATATCTCTCCATGGTCCCATCTAGAACTAAAGTTCCTTTCAATCTTGTTTAAGAATTCGTATCTTGTATTTTATTTTCTGCTCAGGGCCACTAGTGGTTGGTTTTATTTCTATTTCAGTCTCCACTGCCGCCCATGATCAACCCCAAGTTGCATCCAAGGTGAAATAAAATAACCAATGGGAATGGTAAATAAAAACATGTTGGTCCTTCACAACAGTAATGTGAGTATGATTAGCTAACAAGGAAAAATACCAGGAAACGAGAATAAAATTTGTGAGACAAAAAGTTGCATTGTAAACTGAATTGTTAAGGTGCATATTATAAATTCTATCATGACGGATCTTCAAAAGAGTTGTGTAAACGTAAATTTTGTTTTCCCCAGAATGCAAGTGCACAGTTTGATCTTACTCTTTACTTCTTGTTCTATTTTTATAACATCAATTGATAATGAGATGTTAATTGTTGGTATTTAATGTTACATCTAAATTTGTTCTTCTTTTTCTTTTCTTTAGTTTTTTATTAAGGAAGTCTTTTCAAAACTTTAGATGTTCTTGTATCTTCTCTTTTATTTTTCTCACCATAATATCTTTCTACCAGTCAAGAATCGTGTATGGTTACTACTTACTAGACAGATATGTTATACTTAGATCTTCCAACTATGAAGCACAGACACGGGTACGGCGACACGACATGACACGGACACAGCGACACGACATTTCCTTAAAAATGAAGGACACGACGCTGCAATTAATATTTATAATTTTATATAAATAATATATAATACATGAATACTACATAGAGATGCTTAACTTCAAAGAATAATTCATAAAGCATGCTCCAACTAGATGGGAAAGTACTTTATGGTTATGTTTAAGAAATTTCAATAGTGGCACAATACCCCAATTTGACAGCTACTAAATTTTCTCTTTTCAAAATTTCAATAATTCAATCTAATCAAAACTGAATTGAAGGGGGCAAAATGAAGTTTATTTACTATGGGATCGAGTTTGGCACTATGGGATCCTCACTAGAGGTCATAAGGGTAATGACAACCGTCTAATAAAATCTACAAAATCCACAAAGTTCTAGAATTATTGCTAAAAGATTATCTTAATATTTGTAAGAAAAATCATATTAATTATATGCTATGATGTTGTAACCTTAGAGGATATAAGTTAAAGCCAAATCTTAATCACAACTGCCCATTACACCAAGCCCCAAACAAATCATCCAACTCATCCCCGATCGCATGCAACCAGCGGATGTGTTGCGTCCCTGCCATGTCCCAGACAAAAAAAAAAAAAAAAAACAGAACACTTTAGAGCCGTGTCCGACACGTGTCCGAGCCGTTTCCGTGTCCGACACGTGTCCGACACGGACACGGGGCCCTCTAAGAAGTGTTCGTGCTGCTTTATAGTCTTCCAACTATTTAGTGTTGCTAATGTATGTTTTAAAAGACGCTTTTCCTATTAGAAGGGTGACCAAGAAGTTAATTGCTTTCTCTAAAAGAAATATTCTGATTTAACTTTACACATTGCCCCCCTACAAGAAAATCATGACTCCGCCCTTGAGTCCATATGATCTGCCATGTGTGAACTCAAACCCATGACCTATGCATGTAGATTTCTAGAGTTGCTAGTTTTATTTTGTTGAAAAACTAATAGGATGTAATAGATATAAATAAAGCTTAATATTAAACACACATTTTCAAAAATAATTACCTTTTGAAAGAAACAATCCTCCGCATGTTTCAAAGGGGCTTTTCAAGCTAATTAGTTATATTAAGTACAAATGCCAAAATCCATGACGTCGAAAAATCTGCACATAGTGGTCTGCTCCAGACTTGGTCAAGTATGGAGTGGCGAAACATTGAACTCCAAAACTCATCTGATGGGCTTCAAGAACGGTCTTACATTGTCCCCTCAGACCATTTTGAGGTAGCGACAAATTCTAAAGTCATTTGCATGCTCTTGACTTTAGTGGGCTTACAGGAAGATGGCCTAGAATCTCAACACTAACACATATGGTTTCGTCAAGAAGATTCTTGTAGGTCACCAGCCATTGGTCTCAGAGGCGGGCTCATTGAGAAATTATTCATGCCCAGCATTACTGACTACCTATTAAGAGTCCTCTCCTTCTAAGATACCCCACGGATTCACACAAATACCAAATGTCAAAAACAAAATTCAACCTCTAAATTATAGGAAATACACATATATCAAAAATAAAACGATTGTGCATACCACAACTAAGGGACTTTATTAAATGTACAAAGTAAAAACAAAGTGCACAACAAAGATAATGTACAACAGGCCGCATGCAGTCCCCTAGTCCAAATATTTGTTTCCTTCAAATCCACGACTACATGTCCTCGATACACTATATACTAAGTCAACAGACCAACAGAGTACACAACAATTCAATTCCTTTAGGTCTGTCTCTTAATGATCATCATATGAGACAACCCCATCAACATGGTTTTCGAGAAATCTACCATCTATGGTCATGATGAAGCCTTGGTCTTAAAGCTTCCTGGTTGAATTGTGCTTCAATCTGGTATGTCTAGCTTCAAAATTGAAGATCCGGTTCACAGCTATAGCTCTAACTAGTCATATGTGATAGGAACATTGAGCTCATACTAACGAGATAAGTATATGTCTACCAACATATTTCCCAACAATTCTGCCCCGCACTCGTAACAAGTAACAACCAAAGAAGTGAACTCTATCGTCAATTTTGAGAAGCAGGACTACTTCGACTTCAGAGATTACAACCCCTCCAAAGGTGAAGGCCCATCCATCTGTTGACATGAGTAGTCAGAATCAGTGTTGCAACATACATAATTGCAATCCAAAACAGCTAGATAACTAGTCTATTGATATCCTAGGTTGATAGTGCCTTTTGTGTGGCTCATAAACCTACCATTCTACCAATAGACTCATACAAAGCTTTTCTAGATTGTTGGTGTAATGCATGCCCGTGTCTGTTGGCACTGCAGTGGGCCGCCTTCGGCAGCAACACACCTGTCGACACTGCAGCGGGCTGCCTTTGACAACAAAACACTTTCGACGACAACATCAACATTCATAGGGACACCCATTTCCTCACCCGTGCCGATTGGCACGAAGCAGGCACCTTCTACGCGACCAACTCCCCATCCCCCTATAATCGATCAATCACAGCTGTCTCTGTTCGAGCGGATCCCTCGAGATCGACCTGATGGTTTCGGGCGGCCGAAATTTCAACATGCAAGTTTATAACCGTTGATACGAACAACGATCACGGGATGAACGGTCAGGTTTAGTGTAGTTTAAATAGGCTGGAATTTTAGGGGTTCAGTGCAGTTTAAATGGGTTGGGATTTGAAATCAAGGAGATTGTGCGTTGATTTTTGAACGAATGGTTAGATCTATTCGGTTCATTTTTGTCCAGTCAGCTTTTCCTAGTCAGTTTTTTTGTTCTGTTTTGTCTGGTCAGCACAAAACGGACATGCCATATTATATAGATGGTTAAGTGTCGAGGGACCATAAGACAACTCCATCTTTCGTGCATGAATTTCAATGCACCAAAAGATATCTACAAAATACTTGGTTATGCCGAAAAAATTATGTAGGTTGTTTTAAAATTAGGATTTAGTTGAATTTATTAAGTTTGGATAATCAAGATCCTTTGGGATTTGCTTTGGATTCAAGGTTATCTTTATCTTTAAGATTTAATGGGTTATTATTTTCTGTTAGGATTTAAATTAAGAAGTCATTTTTATTAGATTTGAATAGGAAGGTTTAACTTTCTTAATTTTATATTTAAAGAGGTCCTTGGCCATCTATTGTAATCATCTAACTAATGAAAAAAAAGTCGTTTTGGCAAACCTCTCATCATGACTCTCTCTCTTTCTCGTTGTTGAGCCACTTCTACGGCACACACAGACTGCAAGCGACCAATACCAGTCAGCCACCCGGTGCCTACTGTTAGCTATCGTCAACCCTGACCACCGACAACAGCGCAGCCACTAGCGACCACCGTAGGTTGTTGAAACCGCAAAGCCATCTTACCAACCAACAACCTGACGACCCCAATAGCTCCTCTCCAAGGTTTAAAACTCCGGCACGGTATCGGCCAGATTAAAATGAAAAAAATGAAGGAGACGACTGAGAGAAAGAAAACTTATGAATGACTGCTTTCGACGATAACATCGACGATCTTTCTTTTATGGATATCGAGGAAAGCGAGTCTCAATTTAGGCGATGCGCTCCAAGGCCCAAAGTGCCTAGGTGGGCGCTCGAACCGCTTTTTAGAACAATAATATATTATTATATTTTTGGATGATCTATCCTAGGCTTGGGGCCTTGAGAAGAGGCCTACCCAAAGGGATTTTACATCTGGATCATTGCAATACAACTACCACTAATTAGAACACAACTAAAGAACTAACATCATTATTTCTTATTCTAAATCATTAAATAACAGATAAACCCACAAGAGAATAAACCAAGTCTATAACAACCAAATCCGAGAACTTAAATCTACTGCACCCTTCTGAGCTCATACTAGTACCCCGAACTCTGCTACAGACCTAAAACTAGGCCTATTCATGGAAAAGAGTAGCCCGTAAAGAAGAATTTGGAAGATTAGCCAATTTAATGGCTAGTGACATCCTAGTAGCATTTAATAATATGTGACAACAAATCTTAATAAATTTTAAAAAAATTATCAATTGTAGTATGGTCAAAATTTGCTAAATGATTATATAAACCTACCAGCAATTAAAGTTCTCATGCAATTCCTACTATCACTAGGCTATCTTATACACAGTCCATTCAATATTCCACAATGTTTAATTAACAATCAAATAAGTCATATCCTAATGTGAACCCTGGATATTTTGTTCATCCTGCCCGAGGTCGGGCATTACTATTTGGCCGTTTATTTCAATGTAGAGGGTCAACTCTCTCTTAGTGCATCCACCACCATCATGCACAAAATACTCAGATGATCATAAGGGGTTTTTCGTCTTTCACGGTGAAATTTTACCGCCCAACTTGCTTTACTTTGGAGACTTCAACTACCCCAAGACATGATTGTTAGGCCAACTTGAGGGCTTCTCCTATTGGCTTTACCACAACCCTTGTCCATAACCCCAAACATACTTATCTTCGGCTGTGCACGCAGGTTAGTTCACAACCCTTGCGTGCACGGGATCCCTACCTTCTAACCAGATCAGTGTTATTAAAGACGCGCCTAGGCAAAAAGCACAAAGCCATGCTCTGTTAGAAAGGCGCGCGCCTAGGCTCCAGACGCAAAAAAAGACGCGCCTAGTTGAACCATGTGCAATTATGTGCTTGCAATTGATATTTTTGGCAATATGATTAAGTTATTAAGTAGATTTGATTCATGATTACAACAATCTGAATATTGACACATTGATTGAATATTATTTACATTCAAAATTATTTGTTATAGTTCTTAGGTAGGACCATATAAGCAATTGTGGATTAGATTTGATGACTTTGATATTATTTCAACTATTACAAGATTCAATGAGTTTTCTTTTCTTTCTCGATTTGCACATTTCATACTGATTTAGAAGCGCATGTGCACAAGCACACGGATGAAATAACACATTCAATCATTCACTATTTATTTTTTGTTTGCTATAATATCACATTTGATATCTTATACTGGTTATTAAATTTGAACTATACATATTTGAATATTTAATATATTTTAAATGACTTATTTAGAGCCGTAATTCAAACCTACAAGGCTACAACATTTGTGTTGTTGCAACAACGATCTATCCAATTTATCTTTTGTTTTAAGATTCATTTTCTTAGTCTAGTTATGCATGTTTTGAATATATATATATATATATATATATATATATAGGGTTATGCTATGGTGCGGCGGATTATCATGCGGCTAACGTGCGGCCACCTCCATGGTGGCCACGTGTACATATTTTTTTAAAAAAAAAAAATTTCGAAAGTGATCACCTACCCCTTGATGAGCCACATGTCAAAAATCAAGAACGGTCAAAAATACCGAGCACATTTGAAACACCTATAGGTCTTAGAATGAGTTGTTTTTTAACATGTGGCTCATCAAGGGGTAGATGATCACCCACGAAAAAAAAAATAAAAAAAAAAATCTACACGTGCGGCCATGGAGGTGGCCGCACGTTAGCCTCACGTTAATCCGCCGCACCATAGCATTTTCCTATATATATATATATATATATATATATATATATATATATATATATATATATATATATATATATATATATATATATATATATATATATATATATATATATATGCGGAATGCAGTAAGTGCGGCACCTTACCGCAGCCGTCTGATGCATCGCTGCATGCATGCGATGCACGCAGTGTGTGCATCAGACAGCTGCATTGCAGTGCCGCAGGTACCGCATGCCGCATTATAGCATACCCCTATATGCCTCATGTACGCCTTGAGCCTTTCAGAACACTGAATCAGATAGACTATCAATTTATCATTATTATATACATATATTGAAGTTGCGAAAAAGTTCACTCGATGATTAATGGTTTCCAATAGTTTACCCCTGGTTCCGTACTACTCTTGTAACCTACAACAGTACAACAACTAAAGGTTGCATCGCTCTTAAAGCGATTCGACCTACACTCTCCTGAAACCAGTGTACTAGGGTTGCCACACTCCCTTTAGGAGGGTGGGCCCTAATAATTATTAATTGCTCTTTTATAGATTTATTTTATGAGAAAGAATAATTACAATGTCCAAGCAATCAATAATAATAATTGTTTCAATGTTAGATGTTTTAGGCATGCATCGCTGGACTCACGACTCTGCATATAAAGCGAGATCCACTTGACCACATACGACGAACCCGGCGGGGTCCGCATGCAGTGTCATGGACACCAACTCTTAGTTTTAGTTGTTCTCATTTACCACTATTAAAGACCACCGAAATGTATATGTCACCTGGTTGGCAAATACGAACTCTTAGTAGGTAACCTCCACTCCGACTCCGTCTTCGAATGGATTGTCACGGTCATGAACTAGTAATTTGCATACATCCATACGTTACTGATATGATAAAAGCGAGGGCTTAATATTAATCTTGTGTAGGATCTAGATGCAGCTATTATCATGTCATGGTCACAAAAAAGATCAATGGGGTGGCCTCGTGATCGGGTTGTCCTTACCCAACTTGCACCCTATAAAGATTTATAAATCCCTTATAGGTTTAGAATAATGTTGCATAGGTGATTGGTCTGGCAGGTCGGCTACGGGTTAACCGTACATGATTTGGGACAGGTTGCGACAGGGTTCGCGAGGGGCCAATGGCTGCGATCAGTCATGGGGCATCATAAGGGTCATGGGTCGGTTATTGCTTGGCTACTTGCCCGTCGGACCTACTGCCAACAGCAACTCAACAAAAGACAGAGAACTATAACAGTTGTAACACAGGTTTTCGACTTCGGGTGCTCAGACACGACTGGCAGGTGGGGGTTCAGTCAACTGGGTTTTCTCGGCAACCGAGCGCAAGGCCCGATCGCCGTAGTGAGGGAAGGGACAGGTCAGGGGTTGAGATTTCGGCCTAGACTTGGCAAGGCAGCTGTGGGTGGTGGTCGGCCTCGGCTTCCCCATCGCTGGTCAAGGGCCGACGGCAGCCACGACAGAGAGGGAATAAGGGGTGTCGGCCTGACTTGGTAGGGCCTCGCCGGCTGCACAGACGCCGGCCACATGGCCGGCGGCCATGGCCGCGTCGAAGGGAAAAGGGCAAGAGGGGGTGGCGGCTGGTCGGATCCACAGAAAAAGGGAAAGGGAGAGAAAGAGAGAGGGAAGGGGACTGACCTGGTCGGTGGGGTCCTCGACTCCGGCTCCTCCCTGCTCCAGCCGGCTGCTCCTCCCAAGCTACTTGCTCCGGCTGCCGCGCGCAGGCCACCACAGAAGGAGAGAGGTCGGATCTAGGGTTTAATAAATAGGCGGAAGAGAAGCGGGGCTGCGAGGATCAAAGGGAAAGATGGAAAAATCTATGGTATAACGGTGAAGCCATATCACTGGTATCACGTGCAAATCAAACGATGGAGCACCAATTGAGCACCACAGGTGCATCACACTCAGCCCCAACCGTATCGACCGTTTCTCTTATTTGAAGGACAATTGCGGAGAGAGAGAGATTGACATCAGCGGTTGTGAATGATCCATGATTCCTCTAAGAATCACGAGTATGCCAAAAATTTTCTCGACGATCGAGAAGGGGATTGTGAACGAGTTTCTCAGATCCGAAGAGATGGAGAGAGATTGCGATCAGAGAGAGAGAGAGATATGGGTCTAGGTTGGGCTCATTCGATTTAGATCGGATAGCTAGATGGGGTTGGGAATTGGTGGGGTTGAGATCAATTCCATAACATCTGATTTGGTTATGTTTTTTTTCAAAATGATATTTTAAAAATATAAAATTATTAAAAAATTATTATAATTTTTATAATTTTAAAAAAGACGCTCTGATGACCACGTGGCAGGTCAGCGTCGGAAAACGCACCGCCACGTTAGCCGTATTTTATATTTTTTGTTTCTCATTGAACCCTACAATTGGATTGCAGCGTTTAGTGTCGAAACTAAACCCTACAATCCGGTTGCAGTGTTCATCAGAATCCTACGACTGATGTGGCAATGTGCTTTTCAACATGGACCCGCAACGTGGCTGTCAAAACGTCACTTTTGAAATTATAAAGGTTATAAAGATATTTTAATAATTTCATATTTTTAAAATGTTATTTTGAAAAAAAATCTTGATTTAGTTGAGTGGGAGGTGTGGTTAAAAGGGAATGGTTGAAAGGGTGGTCAAAATATTGGCTTTCTTTCGGGATTTTTGTCGAAATAACATTTTGAAATAATGAAATTATTAAAAAATCATTATAACTTTTTTAATTTCAAAAGTATCATTCTGACAGCCACGTGGCGGGTCCATGTCAAAAAGCTCACCGCCATGTCAATCGCAGGATTCTCAATGGACACTGCATCCGAGTGGTAGGGTTTAGTTTCGACACTAAACACTGCATCCAAGTTGTAGGGTTTAGTTTTGACAGTAAACACTGCATCTGGATTTGTAGGGTTTGGTTTCGACACTAAACATTGCATCTGAGTTTGTAGGGTTTGGTTTCGACACTAAACATTGCATCCAGGTTGTAAGGTTAGTTTTGACACTAAGGGTCTGTTTGGATGGCATGAATTGGAATTCACGCTCGGGTTTCGATTGCATAGAGAATAGAGGAGTTTGTACCCCATGATTTTCAGGTGGAGTTCCAACTCACACCGCTTGCTAGGTCTTTTCCCCATGTTGTTGACCCGAGTTATTCGAGTGTTACCTCCCTCTCAACTATGAATGCCGTGATCTAGGATTTATTTTCCTCATCTCCATTACCCTTCTCACGTTGCTTTTCGTCTGTGGTGGGCGAAACGATCTAGGGTTTCGCTGGGATTTATTTCTCTCATCTCTCCTGTCGTTCTCTGGTTGTTTTTCAACCATGGTGAGCTACTCATTGCTTTCGATCGTGGTGAGCTACTCATTGCTTTTCGACCTTGGTGAGCTACTCTTTCTAGTTTTCTTCCTCTATTATATGCTCCTCGCTCTCGACTGTGGGTTTTCTTTCTTAAAATTTTTGATTTTTAGAACTTTCTGTCTGATCTAGGGTTTGATGTTGACCCTTTGCATGTCTGAGCCTTTGATTTGTATACTTTTACTGATCTAGGGTTTGATGTTAGCCTTTTGTATGTTTGAGCTTTTAATTTTCATATTGTTGCTCTGCTTTAGGGTTTGAATTTGGTTATTTTCATGTCTGAGCCTTTGATTTTCATACTTTTGTTGATTTAGGGTTTGGTGTTGGCCCTTTGCATGTCTGAGTCTTTGATTTGTATACTTTTACTTTGATTAAGGATTTAGATTTGTCCATTTTTATGTATGAGCCTCTGATTTGCTAAATTTTGCTGATTTATAGTTTGATTTTTGCCCTTTTAATATCTGAGTATCTGATTTTGCTAAATTTTGTTGTTCTATGGTTTAATTTTGTCCAATTTGCTTTGTTCTACTATTTTATTTATACTAATTTTTGCCCTTTTAATATTTGAACCTCTAATTTACTACCAAATATTGTCATATACAGTATATATTTTGGTACCATTTTTATGTCTGAGCCTTTGATTTTCTTCAATGTGCTATGATTTAGGGTTTTTAATTTTTTCTTTGCATGTTTGAGCATCTGATTTTTACGTAGTTACTTATGTTAAGTTTCTAAGAGTTTATATGCACAGTTTTTCACTTGTTAGTCTTATTTTGTTAAGTTTTTTAGAGTTTATATGCTCAGTTTTTTACTTGTTAGACTTGCTATGTCTAGTTTTTTTTTTTTAAAGGTAAGATAATTGTATTAATTGGTACTAAAAATTACAAGTGAGACATGTCTATGCACCAAACTAAGAAAAGTTGCAACCATCCATTCTCTGTAGCCTCCCTCTCCAATCAAGAAGTTCCACTTTATCTTCTTCCTTCAAGTTAGTTTCGTCATATCCAAAAAAAATACTCTCTAGCTGAGAGCAAACATCAATTATAATTTGTTTGGGTGATTTATCATGGACCCCGAAATTTCTTTGATTTCGCTCCCCTCATAAGGTGTAAATTACACACACAAGTGAACTTCTGAAAATATTTCCCTTCATGCTCTTTCCGCCTCATAAACTGCTTAGCCTGCTAGAAAGTTATGCTATACCTTCATTGCAATAAACATGCACCCTCATCAAAAAACTTAATAGATTCCATACCCTCTTGGAATAATTGCATTGGAAAAAAAGGTGAGCACCAGATTCCTCATCTTCCATGCAAAGGACAACCGATTAGCAAGTCTCACCCCTCTATCTTTTAGAATATCATGCGTTGCTATTCGATTTAGCATCGCTCTCCACATGCAAAATGCCATTCTAGGTGGGACGGGCGACCTCCAAATATGATTTTGCCATCCCACCTCCGCCTCAGTATTCTGAACTGCTTCCCAAGCAGCACAAAAATGGAACTCGCTGTTGGCACTGAGATTGATGCTCACCCATTCCGGATTGTATTTAGTTTTAGCAGGGAGGATTTGTACTTTTTAATTCGATCAAACAGGTCTCTCACCCTTCTGCTAGCAGCTCTTGGCAAATTCATGCTCCCCTTAAGGATGAAGTCTCAGACTATAACTCCTTGTGACTACTAGCCATACATTGCTTGCTCTCCCATAATTTTTGTCGGGCTTTGGCCTTCAATCCATGGATCATTTCAAAAGTTCACTTTCGAATCAGTCGCGATGGGGAACCTCAAGTTTCTCTTCAAAATCTCTCTACTATCCAAGATATCATTCCAGACCGCCGAGCCGTTAGAGGACCTCTCCAAGTTCTAAAAGCTAAAATTGTTGACGTAGCGACCTCTCATCCAGTTGGCTCACAAACTATTATCCCCACTAACTATTTTCCACCACAATTTGAGATAGCTAGCTTTTGAGATATCCCTTAGTCTTCTAATCCCTAGCCCTCCCTCCTCTTTCGGCTTACAAACCTTTTCCCACTTGACGTGCGTGCTGGACCGTTGCCAAAGGAAATCACGCATAATTTTCTCTACTTTGGATTGAATCAATTTTGGAATTGTGAACATCGACGCCCAGAAATAAGAATAACTTTGGAGTACATATTTGATCATCTCCAATTTCCTCCAATTGATAGATGTTTGATGGCCCAACACTTGACTTTGGTGGTGACTTTCTCCAAGAGGGGTCGAAACATGACCTTGCATGTTAACAGTGGAAGCGGATAGAGACAATCCCAAGAATGTCACCAGTAATGTTCCCAATCTGATCACCAAATCTTTGATCTCATTAAAGAAATCAGCGCATGATCTAGACAAGAAGATAATACTCTTATCTCTATTGATTTCAAGTCCTGATTTCTTCGCGAACCTGTTGAGTACCTCCATAAGCTTTCCTACCCCCTTCTTGCTAGACTTCAAGAATAGCATGAGATCATCCGCAAAAAAAAATCAAATGTGAGATGACATGCCCTCCACCCAACCCATAACTTCTCCGATCTCCTCCTAGCACTCCCCATTCAATCTCCAAGGACAAACACTCCATGACAATGGTAAACAAATAGGCGAGACAGGGGATCCCCTTGCCTCAACCCTCTATTAGCTTTTATCATAAATGGTGGAGATCCATTAATGAGGATGGAAAAGGAGGGAGAGCAGATGCAAGATCTAATCCACTTCACCCACGTGCCATTGAACCCCAAACTCTGGAGAGTATGTAGCAAAAACTATTTATTCATAGAATCATAGGCTTTAACAATATCCAGCTTGAGACATATTCTTTTGGAACTCAATTTCCTATGAAACTCTTTCACTAGTTCATGGGCCAACAATATGTTGTCTTCTATTCTCCTTCCTTTAATGAAAGCCAACTGGTTGGTCGAGAGGGGATTGGCGAGGATTTTGACGATCAATTTATATAGGCAATTGCATAAAGAGATAGGCCTTAAATCCTTAAATGCACATGCATTTTTTATTTTGGGAATCAAAGTGATGACTGAATGATTCATCAAGGAAAGTAGTTGCTCTGATTTGAAGAAATCATCAATAGTTGCCCACACATCATCCTTGAGCTCTTTCTAGAACTTTTTGAAGAAGAAGAAGTTGAATCCATCCGTCCCCGACGCTTTGTCTCCATTAGCTTTCTTAATCATTGCTTCTAATTCATCTTTTCGAATAGGCTTACTGATCTAGTTAGAGGCTTTAGGAGTTAGAATTTTCTAGAAGATGAGGGGCTCAAAGCTCGTTTCCTTACCATCTTTGACAAACAATTTGGTAAAAAATCTAACAGCTTCCTCCCGAATGCAAGTTATGTCATTCGAAAATAGATCCGTTCTCAAGTAATATAGATTCTAAGAAGTTTGCATTACATCTCGCTTTGAACGATGAGAAGAAGAATTTGGTATTCCTGTCTCCTTTCTAAAGCCAATCAGCCCTAGCTTTTTGCCTCCAATTGAATTTCTCTTGTGCTGAGTGCTTCTCTAAATCAGAAATAAATTTCTTCTCAAATCTAGCTAGTTTGATATCCATCTAGTACTAGGATGGGTGACCCCCCTGGGAAGTTCTCGTGCGGGTACGGGTAAAGCGAACAATATCTTGTATGTTTGGGGTGAATGTTACAAAATGGTGTTAGAGCCGGTTCTCCTCGCAATGGGGAGGGGGTCTAACCCTACACGTGGACGAGTAGGCCTTAAGGGGGTGAATTCTGACGATCAAGATCCAATAGACCAAGAGTTGGAGCCAAGACTACTTAGGCTGTGATGCCAAGATGGATGAGGTGAGATGAGGTAAGGTAAGGTGTACAAAGCCACGAGTTAGCCCCATATTGCATGGAGAGAAGGAGATCCTGAGCTATTTATATAACTTCCCCTCCCAATCATAGAAGCCACATTTTAAAATCGTACGTCGTTACGGATTTCGTAAGAACTCCATAGTTAAGCATGCTCGGGCAAGAGTAGTAGTAGGATAGGTGACCCCCATGGGAAGTCCTTGAGTGGGCATGGGCAAAGCGGATAAATATCTTGTGTGTTTGAGGCAGATGTTCCAAAATGGTATCAGAGTCGGTTCTCCTTACAAGGGGGGTGGGGGGTCTAACCCTACACGTGGACGTGCAGCCCTTAAGGGGGGTAGATTGTGACGGCCAAGATCCAATAGGCCAATAGCCAAAAGACAAGATTCATAAGACTGTGATGCCAAGATGGATGAGGTGTCCAAGGTCACCGAGTTAGTCTTACACCGTCTAGAGAAAGAGATCTTGATCTACTTATATAATTTTTCCTCCCAAACATAGAAGACGCGTTTTAAAACCGTGCACCGCTACGGATTTCGTAAGAACTCCATAGTTAAGCGTGCTAGGGTGAGAGTAGTACTAGGATGGGTGACCCCCCTAGAAAGTTCTCGTATGGGCACGGGCAAAGCGGATAATATCTTGTGTGTTTAGGGCGGATATTATACATAACTAGTATGGCAACCTTTGATGGCTTATTGATCTATAAGCTATCGGTTGCAACTCTTAGTTTACTTGTGATAATTAGGACAAACTTGAGTATAAAACTTTAGAGAGCTTTAAAATTGGACATAACAGTGAATATATACTATTCAAAACTGAAGAGTAAAACTAGATATAAGAAGTATGACAATAAAGGGGCATAGCAATAGCGATGATGAAATACCCAAAGCATGATAGTTATGTCTATCATGTTCAGATCTAAGATGGTGAAGCAACCTTGGATGGTCACTATGTAAGCAACCGGTTGCAGCCTTGACTTGGGATAATATAACTTGGGCTTACGTGAGCCTAATATTTTTATTTAACTGTATAAAAATTTTGTCTTGTACATCTTACAACTTGTTATTATTTCAAGTTGTGATTACAGATATGGCATCATCGAGCAATAGTAACTCGGTTGGAATGGTGACTCGATTTCAAAACATAAGGTGCGGGTGCAATCGGAAAACAATTGTCAAAGTCTTCGTGTCCGAAAAAAATCCGGTCAATTTATAATATTCATTTGTATTGGATATATGTGGGTGGTTGGGTTGGTGCAACCCATATGTGGACGAGCAATCCAATGAACATATTCAACAAACAACATTGGAACGGTCACAACCAGATGATGTTGC
The DNA here is from genome assembly GCA_947650365.1 of Chamaelirium japonicum. Classification (NCBI taxonomy): domain Eukaryota; kingdom Viridiplantae; phylum Streptophyta; class Magnoliopsida; order Liliales; family Melanthiaceae; genus Chamaelirium; species Chamaelirium japonicum. The sequence continues at coordinate 27,055,223 of OX393553.1, forward strand.
ACGGCTAGTGAAGTTGGAGGCCAACATAGGAGTCATGAAGATATTGATATTTATAATTTTTTTATTCTTTTTGAATATAATAGTTGTACTAATTGCGGTCAAGTAACTGCATGTTATCAAAGACCTGATCATTTAATGAAATATAAGATTAATTTATAATTTTCAATTCAAAGTTGTCTCTTTTTTTTTGTCTTAAATAGCATGTTCTCTCTCTTTTTCCTTTTCCTCTCTAATCTACCTCTCCTCTCTCTTTCCTATCTCCCTCTCTGTTCTATCTCTCTCTTTCTCTCTCTAAACAGAGTTTTCTCTTTAAAAACTGAGATTCCATAACTTCCACTCTAAAAACTAGGTGAAAAAAGTTTCTTTCTAAAAACCGGGCTTTCATAGCATTCTCTCTCAAAAAATAGATTTCTATAGCATTATCTTTCTAAAAATTAGGCTTTCATCGACTTTTCTCTCTAAAAACTAAGTGTCTATAGCTTTCTCTATCTAAAAACTAGATTTTCATAACATTCTCTTTCTAAAAACTGGGTTTCTATAGCTTTTTTCTTTCTAAAAATTGGGTTTTCATAGCTTTCTCTATCTAAAAACTGGGTTTCCATAGCTTTCTCTTTCTAAAATATATATTTCCATAGCCTCCTATTTCTAAAAAATAGGTGAAAATAAGCTCTCTTTCTAAAAACTGGACTTTCATAGTATTCTCTCTCAAAAAACTAGGCTTTTATAGCATTCTCTCTTTAAAAATAGATTTTCATAGCGTTATCTTTCTAAAAACTGGGCTTCTATAGCTCTATCTCTCTAAAATTTGAGTTTCCATAGCTTTATCTTTCTAAAAATTGGATTTTTTTAGTATTATCTTTCTAAAAACTAGGTTTTCATAGCTTTTTCTATTTAAAAATTAGGCCTTTATAGCTTTCTCTTTCGAAAAATTATGTTTCCATGGCTCTTTATTTAAAAACTGGGTTTTCAGAGCTTTCTCTCTTTAAAACTAGGTTTCCATAGCATTCTCTATTTAAAAACTCGGTTTCCATAACTTTCTCTCTAAAAACTGGACTTTCATAGCATTCTTTCTCTAAAAACTGCGCTTTTATAGCTTTCTCTTTCTAAAAACTTGGTTCCCATAGTTTTCTTTCTCAAAAAATTGGCCTTCCATAGCTTTCTCTTTCTAAAACTTGATTTAAATTATTATATATTAATTTAATAATTAAGTTATTGATCTAGTCACAACTATATACAACCAATTATACCGAACCAAACAATGGAGTTACAATTATACCATTCGAACTACATCAAACAAAACAACAGAGTTATAACTATATCATTCCAACTATATCGAACTATATCGAACAAAACAGTAAAGTTGCAATTATACCATTCGAACTACCTGCAGCCAAACTGCTTACTTTCGAACTGTATACATTGAAATTACACTGTGTAGTCAAAACTCCCTCCAACCAAACAGACTGTAAACAATACAATCCGGTTGCAGAGTTTAGTGAGAATTATATATATATATATATATATATATATATATATATATATATATATATATATATATATATATATATATATATATATATATATATATATATATATAGATAGAGAAATGCTTGAATGCGGCATGCGATGCATGCGGCATCGCACCGCAGCCGTGTGATGCACTGCTGCGTGCATCCGCACGCACCGCATGCCGCAGCATAGCATGCCCCTATATATATATATATATATATATATATATATATATATATATATATATATATATATATATATATATATATATATATATATATATATATATATATATATATATATATATATCTATATATATAGGGGACGGGGAGCTGCACCCGTCCCTGCATGCGTGACACCTGTCCCCGAAATCGGCGCCAAAATCGCCCATCCCGACTTAAATCCCGCAGGATTAACCGTAGTCGTCTGATCCTGCGATCCGGCCGTCTGAACCGCACCGCACACGCACCCAGCCTCCCGAATCGGCCGTTGGATCAGTCGATCGGGCGGCTGAAACAAAAACCTGGGGGCTGAAACAAAAACCGGGGTTGTGGTGAATCTCAGCCGTCCGATCGCACGGATCGAACGGCTCAGTATAATTTCGCGGTTACTGTAGCCGCTACAGTAACCGCGAAATTGTTTTGAGCCGTTCGATCCATGCGATCGGACGGCTGAAAGCATTATCGCGGTTACTGTAGCGGCTACAGTAACCGCGAAATTTTTTCCAGCCGCCCGATCGCCTCCATCCAACGTCCGAGATTCATCCGGACCTAAAACCGCCCGATCGCCTTGATCCAACGCAGCGATCAGACGGCTGGGTGCGTGTGCGGTGCGGTTCAAACGGCCGGATCGCAGGATCAGACGGCTGCAGTTAATCCCGCGGGATTTAAGTCGGGATGGGCGATTTTGGCGCCGATTTCGGGGACAGGTGTCACACATGCAGGGACGGGTGCAGCATTCTCCCTGCACCTGAGGTCCAGGCTCCCCGTCCCCATATATATATATATATATATATATATATATATATATATATATATATATATATATATATATATATATATATATATATATATATATATATATATATATATATATATATATATATAGAGAGAGAGAGAGAGAGAGAGAGAGAGAGAGAGGCGTGCTAGGATGCGGTGTGCGGTACGTGTGGTGTCGCACCGCAGCCGTTTGATGCACCGTTGCGGTGCGTGTGATGCACGCAGTGGTGCATCAGGCGGCTGCGGCGCGACACCGCACGCACCGCACGTCACATTTTAGCATCTCTCTCTCTCTTTCTCTCTCTCTCTCTCTCTCTCTCTCTCTATATATATATATATATATATATATATATATATAGCTAACGTGGCGGTGCGTTTTTCGATGCTGACCTACCACGTGGCCGTTAGAGTGTCACTTTTGAAATTACAAATGTTATAATGATAATTTAATAATTTTATATTTTCAAACTATTATTTTGAAAAAAAAACCTTTTTCTATAAAGAGAGTAGGATTCAGGAGAGAATATGTGGCCACGGGATTTAGGCGTGGGATCAGATCCGATGGACCCCGTTAGTTGGGGATTTTAGGATAGCTCTGAAGTGAAAGAAGTGATACAAGATTGAGATATATGAGGGATCTTATCGATCTCTTGAGATCTAATCCGATCAGTGGCCTTGGTTCAAGGGAACTGATGTAAGGAATTTAGATCATATCTTAAGATCAAATTCAGGGCTTGAATGGTAGCATAATTGTAAAAGGGAGGAGAATTTATTTTTTTATTTTTTATCTTTTCAATTTCAGAGTTGTTTTGTCTCAGGACGCGAGGCTATGCTGGCGCTCTTGAATTGCACATGTAGGTTAAATGATAGACGTTGCACACAGAAGTTCGTTGCACACAGACCCAATCGTTGAATATATTCACACTTAGAGCATCTCCAACGGATAACTCGTATGCATTTGTACTATGCATAGCCAAAGGACAACCATGTCAATGTATATATAAAATCGAAAAAAAACATAATCTATAGCAGACTATGCATTTGGTATTTCCATGGTCAAATATTAATAGCCCGTGAATTTAGAATGGAGAACGAAAGAGATAGCTCGGTCTGTCGGATCCGTCCGATCTACATGATCTTCTATGTCATCGCTAACAATCACTATATTTGTAGATGTTTTTGCATAACATAGGTGCATGTGGATCAGACCAATGGGTACTGTTGGATAGCAAAATTTGTGTCATTTTATCCATACTTGTGTGGGGCTTAGTGAATGGAACATCCACTAGATATGCTCTTAGCCACAAATGAACCATAGTGATGGTATTTTAGGGTTGAAGATGACGTACTTCTAACATGCTTGAAGTATAACATTCTTAATTAAGTAAAAGATCCCATCAAGTTTGAGATTTAGTAAAGAGTGGTTGCACGATGTCGCCCCAAAGACAAGGAAGGATGTAAGGTCTCGTTGGTTAGATATATTGAAATGGAATGAGAATGTGAATGATCATTCATACTCTCTCTCTCTCTCTCCCGTGCGCATGCACGTTAGGACTGGGAGGGGATCAAGTTCCAAATTTAAGTTTCAGGTTTTATACCGACAGACATATATTATTCTGTTGGTAAATAAATATTAATTATCGACAAAAATGTTATACGTCGTTGGTATAAAATATCAAAAATTATAAAAATAAAGATATTATTATACCAACGCTCACTTCAATATCCGTCGATAATATATAATTTTATACCGACGGGTACTACACTTATCGTCGATATATATATTTATACAAGTTCAAACCGTCGAGGGAAAGAGGCGCAAGACAACAACCTCTCCCCCGGCCCGCTGCAGTAATTTCGCTTGGGTGCCCACGACAGGCACTCGGGCACCCAAAACTATTGCAATCTATTTCGCCTGAGAGGTTGGGCGCCCACAGCCGACTCCCGGGTGCTAGATCCGACTCTGAGGACGAATCCCAGAGCTTTGATCCTCCGATCGCACCTCGATCGGTCTTCAGGTGTCCCCCCAGGTGAGGTGCATGTCCAACACCCCCCCCCCCCCCCCCCCCCCCCCCCCTCCTAGGCCTTCACTTGAGCTCCGGTAGCCGCTGCAAAGCACCTGCAGGGAGGGGTGTGCCCCCCCTAAATCTCGCACCTTTGGTGGCTCTCCTCTTGAACACATACCTTCAAGGGCGGAGCCACATAGGGACCATGGGGCAACTGCACCCCCTGGAAATTTGAAACCCCCCGTACCACCCCTGAAAATTTTGAAACCGGTCATACCCCCCCTGAAAAGCCATCTATTGGTTTTTTGGTACGTGAACAAACCAAATTGGGCTCCCTTCCTTTTTTAGATGTGATGGAAAGTTGCGAGCCCTCTTTCCCTCTTTGATATGTGAAATCAGAAAAAAAAAAAGAAAAAAAGAGAGGGTAAATTACACATTGCACCGTAAAATTTAGGTAAAAATACATTTTGCCCCCTTCAAGTGAGTCATGATCAGATAAAAATTACCAAATGAAAAAATTTAGTAGTTGACAAAAGGGGTATTCTGCCCATTTCCAACTTTAGAGAGTGATTTGGAACAAAATAAACTACTTGGGAGTTAAGTATTTTTGAGATAAACTTTTGCGGGGTAAAGTATAATTATCAAAAAAAAAAACTTAGAACTCTTTGTCAGGCATCCCATCCCTTGTCATGTACACCATCTGCCAATTCAAAACACCGCGGCTCGTCTCAGGCACTCAACTGCCGACGAGCAATTAGCACAAGCGCCCAACTACACAATGAAAATATATTTTCCCCTTCGATATTACATTATATTATCTGAAACCTTTGTCCCTCCTGTAAGAAAATCCTAGCTCCGGCCCTACATGGCTTCTAGGGTTTTAAGCCGTCATCGTCTCCAAAAAACAACGCTTATGCTTCAGATCGCAACGCTCATGCGTTAAACCTCTCTAACGGGTCGTGCCGGATGTGGGCCGAACTCATGAGCTGCCAAACCCAACAACAATCGCATAATACCACGAATACACATGCAACAGATCTCGAATGATAACAGATCTGGCAAATCCGTTTAGGTGAGGGTAGACGAGAACTGCCGGATCTAATGAGAATGATTAGTGGATTATGGAGGTCTGATTGACTTCCCAAATGTGAGGGCGCAATGGCGCATTAGGGGTATCAACGGGTCGGGTCGGGTCGGGTCGGGTCGGGTTCGTGTTGTGTCTAGTTCCGGATTGTGTCCAAAATCCCTAGACCCGGACCCGATCCGTTTAACTAATCGTGTCTAGATCCTAAACCCGTGCCTGACCCGCTAATAAATGGGTAGACCCGATAAGACCTGTTTACCACATGGGTCTATTCAGTTGACCCAATCCGACCCAATCCAACTCGACCCGACCTGACCGATACACCCGCTGGTACTATATATATAATAGTATCGGATTGCAGGTAGACCTGATCCGACACGACCCGTTGAATATTAAACAGGTCTTCCTGAGTCTACCGTGTCCAGACCCTAAACCCGGATCCGACCCATTTATTATACGGGTCTATCGTGTCGACCCGTTTACGATCCGAACATGTTTAGCCCTGACCCAGACCCGCTAACTTCGTGTCGGGTCTGCCGTGTCTGGTCCGAAATTGCCAGCCCTAGGGCGCATGGTTGGATTGACTGAAGATGGTTAGCTCGCTGGAGGCTTGGATCCACACCGTAGATCATGGCTTGCTGAAGCTGTAGACGGACCAGAGATGCAGGCAATGGATCGAGACAGCACTGTTTCAAGGATGAGTACCAATAGGCAATCCTCAATGTATTAAAACACAATGGCCAATATTAATACACCGTACATATAAAGGGTACGTATTATGACCTACGAGTAAAAATACCACACTAAGATAATAAAAAAAGAGCGCTGCTATGCACGCACACAGTGTGCGCATAATGAACGGCCATGACAACATCATGTCGTCATCCTGCATGCATCACTCCCATCCCACGGCCCTTATGGTGACGATGCAGCGCTATGCACACACGCCCTTGTAGGGAGGATGCATAGCCTTCCTCCAAATAAAATTTATATTAAGCTTTAATTAGTCCTAAATCCCTCACAGTTGATAGGATATTAGCTAAAGTCCCTTCCGAAGGACACGTTTGTACAACAAGTCCTTAACCAAAAATATTAACTTTTTTTACCCTCCAATAAGAGTATTCATTCGTTTCCAGTAAGAGTATCCATTCGTCTTTGGCATGAGTATCCATTCGCTGATTAACACTATACGTACATGTAGGTATTGCTACAGTGATTTCATTGTAGCTACAACAACGAAAACACTGTAGGAAGAGTATACATTCGCCTCTAGAAAAGAGTATCCATTCGTCATCAACAAAAGTATCTATTCATCGGGTGATACTATGCATGTTGTGATCGCTACAGTGATTTCACTATAGCAAGAGTATCCATCTGTCGTCAGAAAGAGTATCCATTCGGCTAATTGATACACTTGCTACAGTGAAATCACGGTAGTAGCTACAGTGAAATCACTGTAGCAACAAACAATTCGCTAAATTGACTCTTACCAAATCGAATTGATACTCTTGCTATAATGAGTTCACTATAGCAACTACAATGAAATCATTATAACAGCTATAGTAAAAATCATTGTAGCAATCGCTACATGTACAATGTCAACCAGCGAGTGGATACTCTTTATGGAGAAGAATGGATAATTTTTCTGTAGCACGTGAGGGGGTAAATAAGGACGAGAGACTTGTTGTAGCACGCAATGTTACAGAGGTCTTGAAACATTACCTGTCCTTTAGTTAGAATAGCATTTGCTAAAGGACTTAAGGCTAAATCTCCATTATATCAATGTAATAAATAAAAACTAATATAAATACTCTCAACAGGATCCAAATTTAAGGTGGCGTGACGGAGAGGTAGAACAGGGACGTGGGACCGAAGATTTGGTTCCGGCCAAGTGGGTAGCATGGAATTAAGGGAGGGTCCCACCTTGTCTGCCAATAAGACGACAACATGTCAGCACGGGCAGCTGGTGGCTGTCCTAGACTTCTGAAACATGTCCACACTCTCTACACTGATGAACCCCATCCCTATGTAGTCCCAGCCAGGGTCATATCATCACTAAATTCCACATCACCCGTTTGTTGACGATGTTTTTCCCATAATACCCCCAACTCATACGTACCACTGAAATAGACTCGTTTGTTTTGCATTACTTTTCTAGCCCTCAACACATGTCAAATGTCACTTCTGAACCGCCGTTATATTTTTGTGATCATTTTACCCTTAAAGACTAAACAAAATAATAAAAATTATATTCATCTTCTCCGTTTGAATTTTTTCTCGTTTTAACCGCCTCTCATCGCCGGAAATCATTGAGATGATGTCATTTTTCATCCCCGATGTCCTTAAATAGTTTAAAGTATTTAGTGAGTCCTTTCCGTCAAGTCGGTGGCGAGCGGACGGTGACAGTGGTAGGCGGTAAGAAATGAGAGCCGGAAGCAAGTTCGGCACGGTGGACCTTCTTCATTTCCCATCAGAATTTAGTGATTCTGGAGGTATTGCGATCCTCGGGTGATCATCTACGAGATCATTTAAAGACGAGGATAAAATAAAGTCAGTACCTCTTATAGTTTTTAATGGAAGATTGGATGGACGTAATATAAAAATAATAAAAGAAATAAAAGTTGGAGGCAAGTTCGGCATGGTTGACACCCCATTGGCCACCACCCATCGCCATCGCCGTTGGCCACCACCCTCGCTGCCCCATTGGTCATCACGGGTGATGGCCGACGGGGCGACGACGACAGGGAGCTAGTGGTTGGTGGCCGTCGTAGACGGCGGCGGGCCGATTAGGTGGCGTCATCGGTGAGAAGTGCCTACTGGTGGTAGATGGCGTTGGCACATTAGTGAAGATGCACCGGAGCATCAATAAAGATGCGCCAGTGCATTCTACTGCGGCCCGCAGTGAAATGCATCAGCGTATTCTACTACGGCTAGCAGTGAAAGGCACCGACGCATTCTACTGCGTCTCGCAGTGAAAGGCGCTGACACCTTTCACTGAAAGGCCCCGATGCCTTTCACTACGGGACACAGTGAAAGGTGCCGGTGAATTCTAATGCGGCCTGTAGTGAAAGGTGCCAACGCACAAGCACATCAGTGAAATGATCAAAAGTATTTCACTGATGCGCCGACCCATGTGCGCCAAAGCATTTCATGGTGACCGACGCCCCATCGGCCATGACCCATCGCCATCGTCGCTGGTCACCGTCCACGCTGCCCCATCGGTCGCCGTGGGTGGTGGCCGACGAGGCGGCGGCGAGCAACCGGTGGTTGGTAAGGGTGGTGGTCGACGACAACGGTGGCGGGTGGTGGCCAACGGGGTGATGTCGTCAGCGGGAGGTGCTCGTCGGTGGTTGACGGCGACTGGCGAGCGACGACGGCCGATGATGGGCTGTAGTCGGTCGTGGTACTGGCATCCCTCTAAGTTTAATCCCTTGGCCCAATCATGGCCATAGAAATGGGATGCACCACGTGTCCCTTCCTAAAGCGTCAGCGATCGAAAGGGGACATATCATCAGTGAAGCAGAGTCAAATCCCTTTGAAATTGGGAGTGAAGCCATTTATAAGGCTCGGGGGTACTTTAGTCCTAAACAAAAAAATGGTTAGAAAAGTAATAAAAAAAGCAACTGGGTCTATTTCCAGCAATACGACAGATTTGGGGGCAATTTTGAGAGAAACCTCTTTATTGACGCATCTCGAGTAATGCTATTTGAACAAATCAAGGGACAATCTGAGTACACCCGTGTGAAGAGGAGAGGTGTCGTCTCCTGATTGGTAGAATTATGCGCCATGGGATGAACACTAGAGATCCCGCCACCAATGTCGCCGTTGCTAATGATGGCAACGATGCGATATAGGTACAGTTTTGGGCAAAATCGAAACCACACTGCATTGTGACGATTTATCATTATGTGTTACGAAGAGACATGGAGAGAGAGACTAGGGTTTGGGGAGAAAACTCCTTGTATTATATCACATAACATTAAATAAGACTATATCTCCTTATATAAGGAGAGAATGCACGTCATTACAATACCACAACTAAAGTGGGACTAATAGCAATACTACATCTAATACCCCCCCTCAAACTGATGTAAGGTATAAACTGACATCAGTTTGCTGAATAAAAAAAAGAAAAAAACAAGAAATTTTTTTTTTCATCAAATATCCAATTTTTTATGCTATAAAGTAAAACTAGTGCCAGGGCGACCTGCAAGCAAGTCATCCTGGAACCTCGATTGACCTGCAAGCATGACAACTAGGGGAACCTGGCCAACCTGTAAGCAGGTCAACCGAAAAACTGGCAATGATTACTAAGGATCGGAGCGGAGAAAACCAGCGGTGAGAGAAGACAGCAATGAAGGAGGCCGAAACGGGAGAGACCGGCTAAAAAAGTTGTGGATGTGTGAGACCTTAGGAGGCAAGCACTCGGCTGAAGCAAAGCACTTGACACCTCGTAGAAGATCTCAATCATCACAGATGAGGGAGAGAAAAGGATTTGAGAGCCGGCACAAGAGTGGCCGAAAAGAGAAGATCCGAGGGTTCATGCGACCAGGGAGAATGAGGATAGAGTCAAAGCTCTGATATGGTCGCACGACCAGAAAAAGAGAATAAGAGAATAAAACAACGACTAAGGAGAGAGATATCGGAGGGAGAGAATTAGCTCTGATTGGGTCGCATGACCGAAAAGAGAGACCGCGTAGGGGGTGCAACGCTTGGGATTGCAATCAGAAAGGGGAAATCACACAGGGGGGAAGGGAGGAGATTGGGATCACAGGGGGAGGCGATCGCTAGGACTGGCAATTTCGGACCCGACACGAAGTTATCGGGTCTGGGTCAGGGCTAAAAGGGTTCGGGTCATAAACGAGTCAACACTATTTTCCCGTTTAATAAACGGGTCGGGTCTGGGTTTAGGGTCTGGACACGGTAGACCTGGGAAGACCCGTTTAGTATTCAACGGGTCGTGTCGGGTCGGGTCTACCCGCAATCCAATACTATAATATATAATACCAGCGGGTCTTTTGGGTCAGGTCGGGTCGAGTCGAATTGGGTCAGATCGGGTCAATTGAATAGACCCGGGTGGTAAATGGGTCTTACCGGGTCTTATCGGGTCTACCTGTTTATTAGCGGGTCGGGTACAGGTTTAGGATCTAGACACGATTAGTTAAAACGGGTCGGGTCCGGGTCTAGGGGTTTTGGACACGACACGAGCTCGACACGACCCGACCCATTGCCACCCCTAGCGATCGCACAAGGGGGTGGACGATCGAGATCAATTTCGCAGAGGGAGGCGATGCAGATGATCGTGAGACGATCTCACAAGGGAGGCAATCACATAGGGGGCGGACGATCGGGAGATGATTGAGATTACAAGGGGGAGGCTGTCAATCGATTGCAGGAGGGCTATCGATCAATAGCAAGAGATCACGACCAAATCGGCGAATAGGGGAGGCCTCCAGGTCTCCTATGACGCCGACAACCCCGCACTCGTAGAGGCGAGAAGGAAGAAAAATCGGAAAAAAAAAATTTACTATTCCTCACCTCCTCAAGATCGCCAACGATGACCCAGGAGGCCGAGGTTGGAGATAAAACTCCAAAACCTTAGGCTGGCTCCGATACCATGTTACGAAGAGAGAGAAAGACTAAGGTTTGGGGAGAAAACTCCTTATATTATATTACATAACATTACATAAGACCAAGGTTCGAAATCTCCATTTCGGTGGAAATTTCGACCTTCTGGATATGGAAATATTTTGTGAAAATATTTCGACAGTGTGGAAATATTGCAATTTTGTAGAAATGGTGAAAATATTGATTTTTTGATGAAATTTTTTAGTGAAACTCTGGATAGTTATAAACCAAGTATAGATACACACTTTGGAATACTCAAATAATATTTGTACCCTATCTAGGGGTGTAGAGCTTTACATAACATGTATTCAATGTATTGAGTCTGTGAGTCTTGTGCAATCTTATTTGGTTCAGTTTTGATATATTTTTTTTAAATATTTTTTAATCTTTTTTTTGGATAAAAATATTTTTGAAATAAAGATTAGTTGATTGTTAAAATAATGTTTCAAACGATTTTGAAAGCGGACTTAAAACAAGAAAGTTATACAAATTTGAAATTGTACAAAAATTATGCTGAAATGTGAAACATTATTTTTTTACTAAGTCTGAAAAAAAGAGTTTTTATATAGAAAAGCTTTTATACATTCAAAGTTTTCTAAGACGTACCATGGTTTTCTAGATGCACTCGTACTTCTACATCTTGTGGAACTTTTTGAGCTAAAAAGGATTTGATTTAATCACTTTTCTCACCATGTAGATTTTATAAAAATCCATAAAAACTATCTTCTCCTACTAAAACTGAAAATTTACTTTTTGATCCCTTTATTTTTTGATTTTTTTGATATTTTTATTAAAATCAAATAGGGGGGGTATTTGCTTATTTATATATAATAACTTAAAGTAAATGGAGAAAATAAAAATTAAGTAAAACGATATTTACTTAAATGTTATTATATGTAAATAAGCTGCTGAGAACCAGACCTTCTAGTCCCCTTTTATAACCAGTCAGTCACAACATTTCGGATAAATCTTACAAATTTTTTTAAAATTTTCACGAAATTTCGATAAAATCTTGCGATATTTCGTGGAGATGGAAATATTTCATGCAAATATCGCGATATTTCGCGAAATCACTCGATATTTTGACATTTCCAGTTCTGCTCGAGATTGCAGGTGGTGTTTCTTATCGGGTTTTCATTTTTCCGATATATTTCGCGATATTTCACGAAATATATCGATTTTTGTTCCTTGCATAAGACTATAAGACTACGTCTCCTTATATAAGGAGATAACGCACACCATTACAATACCACAACTAAAGTGGGACTAATAGTAATACTACATCTAATACTAAGGTGTGACTAATAGTAATACTATATCTAATATTATGTAAAACTAAAACCGCATATACGGTGCGGTGCACCGCTCTTTATCATTATAATGATTTAATGATATCGTTTTTATACGATTTTGGTCTAAAACAAAACCACACCGTTACACCAAAATCGAAAACCGAAATTGTACCTCACCGTGACGGTTTTATATTTTGGCAAACCAAAACTGGTGCGGTTTACCGTGATTTTCGGTTTTAAACCGCACCGCTGCCACCCCTACTCGTGGCCCTGCTAGTCATCTCCGGCCCACCAGCAATCGTCCACTGCCACTGTCGACCACCGCCTTGTCAGCCACCACCCACCACAGGCGATCCACCGTCAGCCCTATCATTACCGTCCACTGTCATCACCACCACCTCGTTGGCAAATGTCGCTCACCACCGACCACTATCATCAGCCACCACCTACACACGTGGTATCCTCATAGGGTTCATTCCATGGCCCATCGTTCCACCAATCAGATTGTCCCTGGGTTTGTTAAGGTAGCACGCATCACTCATGCATCTCCCATTAAGCTCTCACTTGAAGTAGAGAGGCCCGTTAGCTCACACGGCTATTTAATATCACCTTCCTCATAGGTCAACTCGCCCTCCTTTTAAAATCTTCACCTCCTGCCTCAACCCCCACGCAAACATCATAAACAGAGCCCCCATCTCTCTCTCTCTCTCTCTCTCTCTCCCTCCCCCCAATGGCTTCTAGCCGTAGAAGGTTCCTGGTGCGCCACCCGGTGGTGGTGGACATCGGCTGCGGCTGCCGGCGGCCCAAGCTCTCCTCCCTCTTCTCCTTCTCATTCTCAAAACCCAGAAACCCCAGGGCGTCGGGGACCTTCTCACTCTCCTCCCGCTCCACCACCACCACCTCCCTCTCCCCCTGGGAGACCACCACCGCCGCCACCACCACACCCACCTCCGCCACCTCTCTGTACGAGGACAGCTCATCCCCGTCCATGGTGTACTCCGCCGCCGCGGACGGAAGGAGGAGGAGGGGCGGGAGGAGGAGGAAGAAGGACAGAGGGAGGGCGGCTGGGGGGAGCGTGGCGGTGGTGAAGGAGTCGTCGGAGCCGTACCTGGACTTCAAGGAGTCGATGCTGCAGATGATCGTGGAGAACGAGATGTACGGCTGGGACGACCTCAACGACCTCCTCCATCAGCTCCTCTCCCTCAACTCCCCCGCCCACCACTCCCTCATCCTCCGAGCCTTCACCGACATCTGGGACGGCGTCCTTTCGCCCCCCTTCCCCTCCGGCAACTGACGGCCGCAGCCGCTTGGGTCCCCAAGCCCGAGATCCCCTCACCACCGGCACGACGAGCCGGGGGGTGGGTGTACGTAACCGGTGGTGGTGGGATCTTGAGTCCGGAGGGGCCGGGGAAGTGGCGGGCCGGAGTGACGTGGTGTGTAGTGTAATGATGGGTGTAGTAGCTAGTGTCAGTTTCGTGTTTGATTGTCCATGGTGCGTGGGGTTGTAATGAGTAGGAGGAGCTCTGGAGCTCTGTAGGGGAGTCTGTGATGATGTTTTGGTTCAGATCGACTATCCCAATTCAGACTGATGTTTGCCTTAATTAATTTGTTCACATGATGCCCCCCCCCCCTTCCTTCCTTCTCTCTCTCTCTCTCTCTCTCTCTCTCTCTCTCTCTCTCTCTCTCTCTCTCTCTCTCTCTCTCCACGTGAAGGTCTATGAATGGTTTGTGCGTCTTTATGACAAATTTTAAGAGGCCTCCTCCCCTCTATAAATGAACAAGAGAAGTGACATGGCTATTTGGTTTTATTTTATATTTGTAATTGGATTATTGTTTGGTTTTTTTAATTTATCTGATGGGAAAGAGATCGTCGGTTTTGTAGCTGAGCTGGTGAGATTTTTTCATCACCATTTGTCGCATCTTAATTTTCATTGGGTCATCCATAAGAAAAAAATCATACCAATTAAAGCACATTCTCTTGAATCTCCTCCTTCGGAGAAGCCTACGGTATGTGCCTAAATAGTTATCGAGCCCAATTTTTAAAGACTAAAGTTTTTGAAAAAATTGATTGGGTTCATAACATTTGGTATCAAAGTTAATCCCACGTTCTAGGTTTGAATTCTGAAAGGAACAATTTATAGACTGAATTAAAATACTGGTAGGTAAGTAAAAATCGTCTAAAAAGAAAAAGGACAATCATTAGGTCAGTATCGATAGAGTAGTCTAACAAGGACGTCAGTCACAAAAGCACGATGGTATGTTATGTGCCTAAATAGTTATCGAGTCCAATCTACAACAACTTTGGAGCTTTTGGACAAACGATCGGATTTGTAACGTACACATGCAGAATCCCACCGTTGGTCGAGTAGGCCTCAAAATAGTCCCGAATATGAGGTACGCAAGGGATGAAGACGAGAAAAGGATCAAAGGAAGAGAAGGACGGATGTGGCAGTTGGTGCTTAGAGACTGAGAGAGTGTGCTGAGGTCGGAGATGGCTACTAATGAGAACAAAGAGGAAGGGAGAGAGGAGGAGGTCGAGCAACCGCAGAGACCTGCATGGACAACGAAGGCAGCGACTTGCATGGACGGCGGATGCGAGGCTGCCCCAATTAGCCAATTAGGACATCCACACTTTTGTTAAACGTGGCTGCCCCCAATTGGTGGGGTGCCACAATTGGGACCCAACAATGAGATTAGCCTTCTTAAGATGTACTTACGTGGTTTCATGCCATTCGATAACCACACATGAAGCCAGAACAGTGGGGACAGATCTGACCTGGAATCTAACTTTGCTAGGAGGTTCTGTTGAATTTATGAAAGTGGATTGTTATTGCTATTTGGGCAATCTACAAACTATACACTTCATGCTCCATCTATATTTTATTAGAAGGCGATAAGGGTATTTTTAGAATAAAAAATTTACAAAGGGGGTTAAATACAGACGGAGCATAATTCAAGGTTCAAATTATTAAAAAAAAGAATGGAGGGACCAATATGAAACGAGGTGTATAGTTCAGTGAAGGTTTTTGTAATTTGGCCTTCACATTATACTTCTTTTTATTAGGGGTGGGACTTAGGCGAGTCTGACCCGAACCCGACCCGCTCAACGTACGAACATGGGCAAAGCTGGTTAAAAACTTGAATGGATTTGGACAAAAAAAATCAACCCGATTTCAATTTGAACGGATTTAGACATCTTTTCCAACCCGAGGAACCCGAGTAGGTGAGTACAATGACATACATACTTGTAGGCCTAGTGTTGTTGATCCATTACCACAACCATTCCATAGATGTTTTTGAAAGAGAGTGGTGTTGGCTGATTTTATTTTTTATAATGATGGCTGTTGGTTAATAGAATAATTTATTAATTTATTTTTTTAATCACGTATTTTTATTTATTGTGATCAAATTAAATCCGTCCAACCCGCTAATTTTTTTGGCAAAATGGGCAACCCAAGCATCCCGACATGGGCAAACACGGATTGAGCTTCGGAGGGCAAAATGGGTTAAGGCATGTGTAGATCAGGTTGGGCATGGGCAGACCCTTCAACCCGCCCAAGTCCCATGCCGACTTTTTAAAATACAAGTGGTCTATCAAAAAGAAGAAAAAACCTTCATTCTGTTAACAGAAACAACCTCCACGCTTAAGCCCTATGATTTACATTGTTGGCCCCCTCTCTGACGGCTCGAGCTTTTGGATGAGTTGGCAAGTTAACAGAAACAACCTCCACCGTTAATCAAGGAACATCAACTCCGAACTCTTGGGGATAATTAGCAAACATACACAGAACATTAGAGAGCGCTTCTCGCACTGATGACACAAAGCAAATCCCATTCATACAGTCCTTGTATCACACTTAAATTGCGGGACCCACAATTTTTGCGGTACCGATTACGATCACATAATAGCGGGTACCGTCGGTCCCCATTCACTAGAAGAAGGTACCTTCAGGTGGCTGAACGAGCTTCCGGCTATGGGGCGCGGCCATCTCCTTCCTCAGCTGGGTAAGTATGTCTTCCATAGTGTATTCTCGCTGCCAGTTCGCCAGCATGCCGAACTTCCTTGCTTCAACCTGGACAAAATCACGGACACGCGGGAGATTCAAGTCACGGGTATTGAACATAGCAGATTAGGGTTTGGTATTACCACTCCTGTCTCGTGGTTCACACAAGTCATGTTGATCCGGGAGTGGTAGCGGACGCTCGGAGGCTTCTCCGGGTAATCTTTATCGCAGAAGAGCTTCAGCTGATAAATGCGACCTTCGTGCACAGACTGCAGTGGAATGAAAAGAAATAAATTTGAAGATAACCTAACCGAACAATATGAATTTTAGAGTAACGTACGAACTGTACTAAAAGAGGGAAATGATATTAAAAAAGGGCTATAATTTGCTCCAATGAATCTCAAGGATTCGAACCAGAGTTCATCCAGAGGTGGCGACTACCAAGTGGTATTACCGTGTTACGCTACTAGTGCTGCTGAACTGAGTTCCCACAGTTCTGAAAAGTTTCTGACCTTCATATTTCGACTTCGGCTCGATGAGAACCTATCTTGAGTGTGGGGAAGCATGGACCATTGAATGATACCAGTTTGATGCCAATTGGACTTGACCTACCTACAATTGGGCCAAAATGACCTTGTCCAACTTGATCTTACACAGCCTGGTCCAATCCAACCAAACCTGACCAACACAGCTTGAACCAACTGATCCAACTAACTTGACTTGAGTTGATCTTAGCTGACCCAATCTGACCTGACCAAGTAAACCACACTTCATTTCCATGACTTACATGAAAACAAACACCTGAAGTATGAGGGAAATAGATCACTGCCTGGCATTTCCTTTCAAACAAATGTTAGAAGTGCAATTGCAATTCATGGAAATACAATTCTGCTATTTAGAACAGCCACCTGGAAAATGATCTTGAATTTCACTAATGAATTGTCAGAGGAAAGTAAATAAAATTTTCTTTTGTAAATTAAGGTCAAGAAGACACATAACGAAAAGTAAATACTTTGTTGGCATCCTCCTTACTTTCCGAAGCCTGAGGAAAGTAAATATTAACCGCCACTAAATGTAGCTTTTATAGCCGATGACAAGGATTATGATGGCATTCATGTATTCTGGGTAAGAATACTAGGATATCCAGGAATCATCAGACGTGGTGATGATATTTAGGTCATTGAACAAACATACAGAAACATTAACAAGATGGTGAATAACTGCAAGGTTATTGATTCAGGTTTTGTATTACATTCAGGGTCCATTTGGTTGGGAAAGTTGGTTGAACTGCAACACTTCAGACTACAACCCCTCGATACCGTTATTCAGTTCACGTAGTTGTAGTCAAGATATGTAAGCCAGACTGCAATATAGGCAAACCAACGTATTTCAAACTCCTACCAAAAACTATTAGAGGATGAAGTACAGAAATCATAACTACAATAATCACCAACATACGTCAATTTCAGTAGTTAAAACTGCAGCAAACCAAACAAGTGAAGTTTCAACTACAATAGTCACAAGTACTAATCCCGTACAATGCACAGCCGCAAGATGCATTGAATCCCGCTTCCCATTGTGTGGAGAGAGAGAGAGAGAGAGAGAGAGAGAGAGAGAGAGAGAGAGAGAGAGAGCCTTCATTAAAAACATTAAAGAGAGAAGGAGAGAGAGGGAAATGGGAAGGCGGACTTGTGGCAACATAGGCCCCAGCTTTATAAGTATTTATAGATAACTACTTGTAGTTCTAATTACAACTATAAATGCAGTTCAAACTCCTCCAACCAAACGGACCCTCAGCCTATAGGAAAATTATATGAAGGATTCTACTGGCTAGAAACAGAAGTAAACAAAAACTCAACCCGGTAAAGAGAATGCACTGACTACACCAGATAACGGATGTCAACATTTCTATGATGAATTTAGGCAGAAAAGGAAGGCCACTGTTAGAATGCATTATTCACATAACAAATTCAAAAGGATGACATTCCTACATAATTTGGTGAAAACTTAACATAAGAGACATACGTTGTGTGGACCGATGATGGTTCCAGTCCATGAACGCATGTAAATGTCATCTCCATCATCCATTCCGTAGCTAACTGAGCCATCTCCAATACCCTTCTCTCCACGTTCAAGTTCCTCCAACAATCTAAAGTTCCTAGGTACTGCACCAATGCAAAGATATATTCAATACTAGTATAATTCCTCCAAAATGTACAGTGCACAACAGTTCATGATGCAGACAATATGTACTGTTTTACTGAAATCAAACACAATCATAACCAAAACAACAAACCCTCACGAGGGATTGAACAAGAGTCAAGAGTGATAAGTGGAAATAAGTAAAGAGAACTAATATATTTCGCTTTACTGACTTTAGACAAAAAATCAGTAAAGCTGAATATATTTCATTAATAATTTGCACGCTTACAATTGAGGATGACATGTCATTTTGACATATTGTCCATTAAACCTACATAGAGGTCGCAAAATTGGCTTAGTTTGGTGAGGATGCTTACCATGTCATAGATGGATGGCATATCCATCAAAAGTCTACTGATTCTGAAACCTCTAGGTGTGTCAAATGTGCTGAGCTTTATCGAATGCTCATTTTAAGTTTCCCTCCATACGTATGGAGGCTCCCTTTATATATATATATATATATATATATATATATATATATATATATATATATATATATATAAAGAGAGAGAGAGAGAGACGATACGGGGTATAGGCTGGCGGTCTATTTCGACGAAATGGGCATCCGCCCATTTGATGCCCCTAGGAGTCTTAGAATGTGCTGATTTTTTGTGAGCATAAGCATCTTATTTAGATAGAACACCCACAAAAAATCAACAAATTCTAAAACTTTTAGAGGCATCAAATGTAATATTTCAAATTAATGGTTACAACGGATGCTCGATAAAACTTCTAACATTTGATGCCCCTAGGAGTTTTAGAATGTGCTGATTTTTTGAGGGTGTTCTATTTAAGATAAGGCACTTATGCTCACAAAAAATCATCACATTCTAAAACTCCTAAGGGTTTCAAATGGGTGGCTGCCCATTTCGCCAAAATAATAGGCTGGCAGCTCATTTTCCGTTTCCTCTCTCTCTCTCTCTCTCTCTCTCTATATATATATATATATATATATATAGAGGGCTGTTACAGTGAGCTGTGGGCTGCCGGGGGGGAAAGTGAGCTGCGGGTATTTTGACCCCCCAAGAAGTTATGGAATTTGATGAAATTTGGTGAGGTTGTTGCCTAGGATAAGATGATCATCCTCACCAATTTTCATCAAATTCCAAAACTTCTAGGGGGGTCAAATGGTCGAAGCAATTTTAACGGTGACTGTGGACAGCAGAAATTGCTTAAACCATTTGACCCCCCTAGAAGTTTTGGAATTTGATGAAAATTGGTGAGGATGATCATCTTATCCTAGGCAACAACCTCACCAAATTTCATCAAATTCCATAACTTCTTGGGGGGTCAAAATACCCGCAGCTCACTTTCCCCCCCGGCAGCCCACAGCTCACTCTAATAGCCCTCTCTTTCTCTCTCTCTCTCTCTATATATATATATATATATATATATATGGATGATAAAATGCAGTCTGCGATTCGTGTAGCGTGAAACCATAGCCGTTTGATGCACTGCTGTGTGCGTGCATCGCGGTGCATTAGACGGCTGCGGTATCGCGTCGCATGAACCGCAGACCGCATCCTAACATCCCTCTCTCTTTATATATATATATATATATATATATATATATATATATATATATATATATATATATATATATATATATATATATATATATATATATATATATATATATATATATATATATATATATATATATATATATATATATATATATATATATATATCGGTGCATCAGACGGCTGCGGTATCGCGCCGCATGAACCGCATCCTAACAGCCCTCTCTCTCTCTCTTTCTCTTTCTCTCTCTCTCTTTCTATATATATATATATATATATATATAGAGGCGTGTTAGGTTGCGGCGTGCGGTGCGTGCGGCGTCGCACTGCAGCCGCCTGATGCACTGCTGCGGTGCATGTGATGCACGCAGCGATGCATCAGGCGGCTGTGGTGCGACGCCGCATTTAATCATTCCTCTCTCTCTCTCTCTCTCTCTCTATATATATATATATATATATATATATATATATATATATATATATATATATATATATATATATATATATATATATATATATATATATATATATATATATATATATATATATATATATATATATATGGGGAGGGATACTCTTACTTATGGCCTCTTACTCATATAGTTACCTATGATCCGGGCCATCCATTAGATCCCGACGTACGGTTCGGATTAGATGGGGAGATAAAGCAATGGTGTTCGCATTAAATGCGGGTTTTTAATACAGGCTTTTAATACGTGCATTTAATACGGACACCATTGCTTTAACTCCTCATCTAATCCGAACCGTACGTCGGGATCTAATGGACGGCACGGATCATAGGTAACTATATGAGTAAGAGGCCATGAGTAAGAGTATCCCTCCCCTATATATATATATATATATATATATATATATATATATATATATATATATATATATAGGGAATAGGGAACACGATCCTCCCGACCACCCAACACGTTAGTCCTCCCTTCAATTTGGGTGCCACATGACACTTTTTAACCGGGGTTAGGGGTTGGTCAAGGTGGGTACATCCCTCCTAACAATGATCATGAAACAAAATTTGAAAAAAAATATGCCAAGTGACATTTTTAAATTAACCATAGCAAGGGCTATTTGCACGCTATAGTTTACCGTTAAATTTGTCGATCGTTGATCGGGTTGTTTTAAGTTTTTTTTTTAGATTTTTTTTAAAAATCTTGATCGAAGTAGTGGATTGACCATCCATAAAAAGAAATATGGTTAAAATTGTCATGTGGCACCCAAATTGAAGGGAGGACGAACGTGTTGGGTGGGGGTGGTCGGAAGGACCGTGTTCCCTATTCCTATATATATATATATATATATATATATATATATATATATATATATATATATATATATATATATATATATATATATATATATATATATAGGGCTGGGATCCGTTGACAACCCAAAATGGGAGGTAAATTTACAACCCGCTTATAACTAGCTTTAATCGTTGGATAGAGGTTTCCGAATTTGCTGATTTTTTGTGAGGATGATCATTATGGCAAGTTGATCATCCTCACAAAAAATCTACAAATTTTAAAACTTATAAGGGCATCAAATGTGTTATTCAAATTAATGGTTCAAATAGACGGTTAAGAAAAGCTTCTAACATTTGGCACCCTTAGAGGTTTCAGAATTTGTTGATTTTTTGTGAGGATAATCAACTTGTCATAGTGGTCATCCTCACAAAAAATCAACAAATACTGAAACTTACAAGGGCATCATATGTGTTATTCAAATTAACGGTTCAAATAAACGGATAAGAAAAGCTTCTAACATTTGGTGCCCTTAGAGGTTTCAGAATTTGTTGATTTTTTGTGAGGATGATCAACTTGCCATAGTGATCATCCTCACAAAAAATCAGCAAATTCTAAAACCTCTAGCCCCTTCAAATGGTGGGTTGTCAAGGAAACGGGTTGTTATATATATATATATATATATATATATATATATATATATATATATATATATATATATATATGGGAATGCTTAGGTGCGGTCTTTGGTCCGCAGCCGTCCGATTCATCGGCCGCGTGCATCCGATGCACGGAGTGGTGCATCGGACGGCTGCGGACCGCGGACCGCACCTAAGCATTTCCCTATATATAGTGGCTGTGATTTATTCTGAGAAAAGATAAACAAGGTCTTGGACGGCCAGGATTTGAGAATGGGGTTTAATGGGGATTTGAATGGAGGTTTTACGAGGGGCCAAATTGGGAAAAAATTGTAAATAAAAGGCATATGAGGATTTTTTGTTAAAAGAGAGGGCAACTTTGTGATTTACCACCCAACAACCCAATGTTGAGGGGGACCCACACACACTCTTTCCCCCAACAACCCAATGTGATGGGCTAAGACACAGCCACCGATTTTTAAGATAGGAAAAGGGTCTACATGCAAACCTTGTAGGTACGACTAAAATTCATATTTTACTATGTCGGAGACAATACTAAAAGAAGATAATAAGCGAAAATGGTACAAAGATAAACCACATACTGCGGTGAAAGAACAATGCAAAAGACAATGACCTATAAATTCCTCTACATACCAAGTTTAAAACCACTGAAAGAAGAAAACCTCTTATCTAAAACTGTGTTTTTAGTATGAAAATTTCTAAATAATAGACACCCACAAAATTGATGCTAAAAAGGATAGTGCATGCCAAATTTTTAATGGACACGCTAATTTTATTCACTGCCGTGCACAAAGATGTGAATATAGAATTTATGTTATTATGGTTTTTGAGCAACAAAAAAAGATTTCATTTCACGATAGTTCTGTACTCAGTTGTTTGCAACATGATGTCCTAACTACCCTTATATTCAATTGGTAAAATGGTAATGCCAAGTTAAAACAAAGTTGAAGGAACCAAAAAGAAAGAGAGACAAAAACAACCTTGCATTACCTAGATAACAGTATAAACAACAAAGACGCCGAGGCAACTATACACAATATCCCTGCATTCATAAAAATCCAAAACTTCTCTGTACCAAACATTGACGATGACATTAATTGTTTCTCTCTATTCAATAGGCCACCAAAAAAGGAGATAAAGGTCCTAAATACCAACTTTCCATTATTCAATAAAAAGCAAAAAACTTATTTTACAAAGAGGTTAACACAAAAAGTCAGTATTTCCTATGTGTAAAGCTCACCTATCATAAGATAAAAAACAACTCTTACATCTTGAATATATGGAGTCATCCTCGATGAGTTTGTACTCCGACTAATTTACATGGAATATCAGTTTACAGTACTGTATGCATGATCGTTAATGAGAGAAAAAATTTAGAAAATAGAAGTTCTGCACTCCAGGTGATTTCTCCCTTCAATAATGAACTAAAACACATTGTTCCAATAGCCTTTTGGTAGCACAAGATCGCCATTTTTAACTCCAAGTCCACGTTTCTCGATTTTCAAACTATTTTCTTGATTTCCAAACTCAATCGAGATTCTTTCCCCTATTTGATAAGATACAAAAAAATGATAAAGGCAGCCCATATTCAAAAACCAAGGGTGCAACGTCAAGGGTAAACACTTTCTTAATCTTCCTTACAAAGCTCACTACAAATAAGATTTTATATAATGTACTTCACATGTAAAAGGATACTTCACACATGCAAGAAATGTGATTCTAAAAGGGTTCTACCCATGCTTATATTCATTAAGAGCAAGTAGTGCTCCATCAATGCCACTGATGAAATGATGTGAAAAACATACTCCTGTGACTCCAGTCACATCTCAGAGATATTGTTCAGACCCTCTCCCCTCCTAGTCCATGTCTAAGGGTTCTTCTCTTCCCTTCTCTTTCATTCGTTCTTTCTTTTCTTTTTTTTTTTGGGTCCTCCCTAACTCACTTCCTCATTTAGCTACCCCATAAACTTGACAATGTTGACTCGTATATTTGAAAACAACTTAAAACATCAACCACAAACTATCCACGATCGAATTGATATGTTAGGTAATGTGATAGTAGGTTGTGGCCTCTTCACTAATAAACCAAGAATACTCCTCTCTGCATTACAACAAACAAAAACTTAACCCTTCCAAATCCATAAAGCACATGGGTAAACAAAAAGAAGTCTCCTTCACCAAAAGTTTCTGTAACTTTAAAGAAACCCTTTGAAGTTCCATGCAGCATAAACCAAAACCATTATTCTAATTTAGAGCACGTTTTAGTAGCATTTAGAAATAGTGAAACCAAGAACCTACGCTTTGGAAGATTATAATGTGCAAACATGTTATTTGAAGCTTATTAGGAAGCACTTGGATTCCAATGGCTGGAAACAATATACTAGAGGAAATCTGAAGAATGATATGTTATGATTATCGCAGTTCAAAGTGATGATAGGAGTGGGAGTGAAAGTGGGTTTGGCACCTTTTCCAATCCTAGACTAATCATAGTGGCTCCAAGACTATTATTTACTTCCAACTGTTAGTGCTTTGGTTACTAATTTCGGATAATTTTGTTGGTTTCACTATTTTTAAATGCTACAAGGCATGCTCTATATTATATCACATTGATATTATATCATGTAGGTTGTTGGTTACTAATTCTATTGGTATCACTATTTTTAAATACTACTAAGATGTGCTCTAAATTAGGATAATGGTCAGTCAGGAGTTTCATTCACATGATTCTATTTTTCAATTGGCTACTACAATCACCAGGATTCCAATCGATTTTGAATGGATAGCTATCCATCTTTCTCGCTTTCGCTCTCTCTCAATTAATCGCGAGGGTTACGGGCAAGAGAACACAAATGCCCAACAAAACAAAACGTCCGAGGACAAAAGACAAAATGCTATGAGGGTAACTCATTTCATATCGGTGTACGCCGTACAGTTCTCTATTTTGTGAACAGCATCATTGCAGCTATCTCGAGTAAATGCAATAATGTGCATTTAGGATTGACGCCTAAAGAATATACATGCATGCAAAAAACAAATATGTTTCAGGCAAAGTGGCAAATCTTTAACTAGTCGAAGAGCTACTCATCTCCACTATATGTTCTCTTCATCCTCTCTAGTATTCTTACTCTACCTTGGGAATGATGGATGGGTGTTTATAGAACTCAATATGGCAAAAGGTTCTCTTCTCTTCACTAATAATGGAGTGTATTACCGTCGGAAACATGCTCATGAATCGACCTTAGCAAAATGCTTCTTACCCAAATTTCACTTAATGATGCCTTTCCTCCAATCAAACTAAACAAGTTGCTCTCGTGGCAGATCCCTCCCCCACCTCTCTCTCTTCCCTTTACTTAAGATCACTGATTGTATCGCTCATTGATGATTTCTCCATAAACCTTTGAAAAGGAGAAGACAGAATGGTAGTGGCTCATCAAGAGCATACCGACCTACTCCTCCAATAACAATCTACAAATTTAATTTTTTTTCTAGCAATGGGTTTTATAGGGTAGATATCAAACCAAGACTTAATGCCCTGTAAGGACTTAATTCCATAAGTTTTCCTTCATCCCAAACCTTTTGAAAATCATCAACCTATTGGGGCTAGGAATTTTCTACGGGAAGTTTTCATGGAAAATTTCCTTCATATACAACTCACAAAACAAGGCATTGACCAAGTGTTGATATTATATCAAGTAGATGGTTGCAAAGGAAGAAAAAGAAAAAAACGGAAGAGCATCACACAAAACTTGTGGCTACCACAAATAGGAAGTGGGAGACATGATGAACTAAATAATGTGGTTTTTGGACACCAAAATTTTATCAATTAAATATTGAATATCGCATCTCTTGTTTGTTGTAGATCTCTATTGCAACTTCCTTGGTGAGATGCTACAGAATCCCTTGATGTAATGCCTAGGAAACATTGAGGTATGACTCCTTAGGTTAAAAGGCACAAAGTTGCATCATTTATCCCCCGACTTTTCAAAAGCATTGTTTATATATGACTTTGAACATCTTTAATTTTTGCAAAAAAATAGTCGATTCTCTTAGATGTTAGCCCCTATTACCTTTTCTTTCCATCTCCATGCCTAAAACTAAGTCTCATATGATCCTTACTAATAATTTCTACTGCATATCTTAATTCCAACAACCCAATCTTTTGATGTTTCATGCCCACAAATCCTAAAAATCTCGCAACACCCTTTGGATCCCAATTCCTCTTGATAGCATACCGCTTTAAGATTACCATTTACAATCCAAACCTTATATTTCTAGTGCAATTCCTGGTAAAACTCAGATCATTGCGCATGTTGAAAATTCTGATTTTTTTTTTTGTGGCAAACCATTTTCTAACCCAAATAGATCAAAGTCCTCTCTCTCTTGCGCCATTATGTCTTCACTTATTTTTGTTTTGGAGTTTTGGAAACTAATTTTTGTCATTCTATAAACAATAAACTTTTTGCTTGATATAATAAGTGAGTTATCAAATCGGGTGTAATCTGACACCAATCTCTAAGGAGCTAGGTGATGTATAAAAACTATAGTAGTTAACAAAAAAGGAATTGACATCACAATATGAAGTTATAGTAAGGGCAATAGGGCACCAATGAATATCAATTGCGATAACCGTGGTCATCTGTGCCATGTGTGCAAAAGTCTTATCGTAGTCGATCCCATACACCTAAGTGAAGCCTCTGGTGACGAGGTATGCCTTGTATCGCTCAATGAACCCATCAGGTCGATTCTTGATCTTGAAGACCCACTTACAGCTAATAGGTTCAACGCATGTAGGTAGGGGAACGACGTCTCATGTTTGTGTCTGCTCAAAAGCTTGAAACTCCTCGGCCATGACCTGCCGCTAGCCCGCCACTGAGAGGACTGAAGTGCCTCTCAATAGGATCGAGACTCCCGATCAACGTGAATGATAGTGAGGTAGGTGTGGAATTACAACAAGCAACTAGTATATATACAAAAGAAACCTAGAAAGAGATTTCCAAACATTTCCGAAAAGGGTGATTGAAATGCATCAAATAAAAGGAAAGGAAAGGAAGAAGGGGTGGGTGGTGGTGGTGGTGGTGGTGAAGAAACAAATATGCACCCATCTAAGACAATGAAGGAAAGGATAAATCAACAAGCAAATGGAACAATATGAAGAATAGTCACAGAAATCAAACTTAAAATTTAAAGCCACCGAATCCCAACCCCAAATCTGATTTATAACAAACGGACTGAATTCTAAATACCACCAAAAAGAGCATCCAACTCCTAAGCATACAATATCAAACATCTGAATATTCTATGATCACATCGTCCAAGATCCATTAAAATTCATGTTGAACCATTGAATCATGGAAAATGAGGAAAATGCACAACCTGCAGTACAGTAGTGAAAAATAAACCGGAATGATTATAAATCTCCAGTGATTGACCCATTCAGAATGCCCCAATTGCAAGCACCCGATCTACTTGTGGACGGCGGAAGAAGAACGGTTTCCAGGGCAAGATCAGTATCTGGCAGAAAGTTATCATCACAACCCAACTCCCAGTGGGAAATCCTACTATAAAATACACAAATTTAAGTGTATCATCCTCTCAAAGTCCTCAAGCTCCGATCTTTCTTCCCGTCACGAACTCTTAGCCGATAGGCAGCCACAACCCATCAAAAAAAAAAGAAGTAACATAAGCCTTAATCCCATAGAACGGATCACAGATTCACCGAATATATCCAGTAACAAATACGCATCATGATCCGAGAGCTATACAACAATCAGCAGTAACCCATAAATCCCATCATCACCACCCAAGAACACATCACAAAAAAAAAAAAAAATCCATAATAAAAGTCGGAGCTATGAAACAAATTGAGATATTTATTCGAAACACAAAACATGGAGGTGGGTCAGAGTTTCAGGGGAAAAAACGTGCCTACAACGCTCGATCCACCTGAGCCCATCTTCATGCCCCGATCCAGCAGTGGAGGAAGCGGAGAGACCCGATCGAGAGGTCGAGGGAGAGGAGAGGCGAAGGGTGGGGAGCAGCAGATTAAAGGAGTGGAGATGATCGAGAAACGACGCAGAAAGCAAGGAGGAGTTGGGGGATTGGAAGGAATAAAGTTGAACGGCCCCGACTGGCCCACTTCGATTCCTTGTGTAAATCCAACGGTTAGATTTAGAGGAAAATCCAACGGTTGGGATCAATAGAACTAAGTTATGAGTATGACCGTATAGTTCGTGTATAAGATACACAGCAGGTCTGGTTGGAAATGGGGAGTTGCCCGTCTCTCTCTCTCTCTCTCTCTACACGCAGGGCGGGAATGCTTCGATGAATTTGAAGTGTTTTCGGTGAGTTCTCAGATGATATTGGGTTTGCGTATTTCTTTTATCGTTGTGATGTTTAATTTTACTGGATTTTCCATTTTTGGGCAATCCGAGGAATCAATCTCTTTAGGGCGGAGAGCTGTACTGGAATTTGAACCAAGATTAGTTCCATTTTTAGTAATTTTTGCCATTATTAGTAATCAGGGCTCTAAAGCTTAAATTCGCTGTATTAAAAGAATGAAATCCTTATTTTCTTCAAGGATACCCACAAACTGTATGAATGAATGCCGGTGAGAATTGCGACTACACCCCCACAGCCCCCACCCTTTTGTTCTTACTAATTACCAGATAATTCAGTGTAGTTAATGGGGCCCTCACTTTGATCACCGCCAATTATAAGCCCATTGTGCCGCCAGCATTACTATATGATCCACCAGCTCGCACCAATCCATTCCAAATTGTCTATCAGGAGAGTTAAGTAGCATCTTATGGACTCTCAGTTTCCATCTGTCGTTTGTGGCACGGATATTGATGCACATAAATCGGGCTTCCCTTCTATCTTTCTAAAACTAAGTTAAGCAGCCATTTGCTAGAGCATCTCCAACCAACTCCGATCTTTCCTTCGAAGGATTTCATCGTGCTCTGTGCGTGAATCGCACCCTCCAACCTGCTCCGAGCTCCGTTCCCAAGGCCTACGTGGCACCGAAGCGAGAGGAAAAGATAGGAGTGACTTTGAACCTCCCAACTAGCGGATCCACCCTTGGGCAATTTACATTAACGACCCCTCCCCCCCTGCGCGGCCACATGCCACCAAACCCCCCGCTATAGGATTTGGGGGAGGGGGTTTGCTGCAACTTTGGGTGGTTTAGGTAATGTGAAACGTTGTAGGTTTTAATTTGTTTTTAAAAAAATCTTGATCCCCCCTCCCTCCCTCTCTCTCTCTCTCTCTTAATTTTTGAGTTTCTGGGTCAGCCATTGCCCAACTAGGAGTCAGTTGGAGATGCTCTAAGTCTCTAAGATGACTTCCCTTGTGTCAATATTTTTTGTGACCCATTTTTATCAGTTTAGATATACATTGGAAATCATGTCATTTGAAAATTGTGCCCCCACCCTATATGCTTTATGTCTTATCAAGGAACATAATGTCCTCTAGGAATCTTGTATTGGTGTGCTAAGACTGTGGTGAACATATGGTTGGTACTTGGTACAATAAGATATAGTAGGAAACATTTTTTACTCTGTTACTCGGTTGTTTGATAATTGCAAGTGCTAATGTTACAATTAGATTTTTATCTTTCTAAACTCGGTTAAGAAATCCAAACCGTCGATGAAAAATATAGTTGATACTCATAGTTTCATGATATTGGACCATTATTTCATTAATTTATGAGTTTACATAGTAGGAAGGAATGAGAACATAAATCTGAATATGTGGTCAAACGTAGGTCTCCCAAGTCTATAGTCATGTATGTTGTGTGTGATAGCATGATCAACAATGAAAAGAAGTACAATACATGAGCAGCAAAAAGAAGAACGATATTTTTTTTTTGGTAAACAAGAACGATAGATATAACTTCATAGTTGTACTCCCGAGAATGGAGGCAATGAAGAACAGTAGAAGAAGCATCATGTAGGATTGGCTACATGATTGCAAAAATTTCAAAACATGTTTTGCCTATGTTTATGATATCTCACCTTGGATCTAGAACAACTCTAGATAGAACAACAAGTTGCACTCGTGAGAGCCGGGATAAGACCTTCAATCTAATACTCACGTTAGAATCATTAGATCCTCGCAAACCAATGCTCTGGTCTTGCTTTTGTTGGAAAATCCTTGGACTAGGGTTTCAAGAACACCCACTCAGAGGGAGTTGAGAGGAAGAACATTATTCAAAATCCTTAACAAAGGCAAGTCCGGCATGGGCAAGCGTGCAGACACACCTATATATGCATGCATATGCAATATGTCGACCCCCTTCTCTTGCTTAAGGACCAAGGCGTAGTAATGGTTCCTCATGAACAAGCACACATCGGAGAAGATAGTGCCGGTGGACATTGCATGTTCCACGCTTGCACATGCACGGGCATGCCCATGTGCACACATGCACACAAGAGTTAGGCCTGTCAATGGATTGGGTTCTAATTCGAATTTGATCTGTTAAGTTGGATATGGATGTGGTTTTGTTATCCGATAAACTAATAATGTCCCGAATCTGGTAGGCCATTAACTGAACTAATCAGATATGGATTTAGGCCAATCCATTTCGTTAAGAACTTGATCCAGCAAAATATTCAACATAATGTATTTCATAATTTATTTTCCATCGGTAGATTGCTTAAGATACTCATCTCCCTTGGACCCAATCGAACAACTATTCAATTTCATATTTATCCCATAGCCCACCCAAGTTTGGAATCGACTCCTATGTAGTTTGGATTATCTGGATTCGGCACCACTCTTCTTGATGTGGTTTGTATCTTTTAGGCTGAAGCTAAATGGATCGGATTGGATATTTAGTATGTCAACAAGTCGGATACAGATTCTTTCAACAAGGATTTTTTGGATTATTGGATCGGATCGGGGGTTTTTTTTTTCTTACCGAATCGGATTCGGATATAGCCTAATCTAGTCCATACCGATCTGTTGACGGGTGTCACGGATCAGGCCAGTGCTTGCTTGTTGTGCGCATCTAGCTCACATTTGTGCACACGAGCCCAGTGCACACCTAAAGAGGTCTAGTGTGGCATCTCCTCTCTTAAACATGAGTTTATATATGCTTCACGTGGTTTCGAGGATTCTGCCGAACCCAAACCGGTTTGGTAGAAACAATACATGTTTTGGCTGGTTGGATCCAAAACTAGTTATGAGCATTCATCGAAGTATGATTTAGACGAGTGAGTCTTTTCCGAATCTAATTCAGTCAAACCCGTTGATGCTGTTCGGAAATGATCGAATCCGACCCAAGTAGATTGAATAGGACTTAAATTTCTGTTTGTTTTTTAATTTTGTTAATTCCTTTTATTAATATTTTTGCTGAAACGACCAATGATCTTAAACCTTGCTAATCAATGGGTCCCTCTAGTCTTCCTCGGTAGCGAACCCCCTAGAAACATGGAAAATGATGCAAAGTATTGATCTGAATATGAAACTATTATCAGATCTCATCTCCATGGCCATAAGTTAACCACTAGTTAACTATTACTTAGTCGTTATCCTTAATCTCTCGTGGCTTGGAACAACGATATTGTGACTAAATCTCATGAGAATAGACTGTATGATAATAGGTCCTTCCATAGAGTGTATTGCATTTAGTTCCTCCATAAGATCAATTTTGCATATTGGTCCTTGGACTATGGTAAAACACCATCTAGTAATGGTCCAATTTCTAGATAGCTAGGGCTTGATTGGACATCAGGGAAAATGATTTCACAATACACAAATATAACTATAAATTAAAAATTTTCACAAAAAATTGTTTTTTCAAACCATTTCTATGATGACCATTAACCACTAATGGATTTTTTCATTCGACTTGGGCCTAACTACTAGTCACGATATTTTTCCCACATTTTGTATGGACTACTTCTTCCTAATTACTTGTCATCAAGGTACAAAAAAATCAAAATATTTCACAAAATTTTGCAAGATATTTTGGTTTTTCAATTTACCGAAATGCAATATTTCGTGAAGTTTCGGTATATTTTGCGCAATATGCCCTTATTTATGGGGGTCGAAATGATGGTCGAAATTGATATTTCGAACCTTGCTTGTCACGATATTTTCCCCGCATTTGGTGTAGATTACTTCTTCCTAATTACTTGTCATGATATTTTTCTCACATTTTGTGTTGATTACTTGTTGAGCATCTCATAATTCTCACTTATGCACATGATCACTCAATGAGCCATTTAACATGATCTAACATCTTTGTACAACCTGACTATCAAAGTGAGCAAGACAATTGCTAGTAGTATATCGGCCTCTCCCGTCGAGGGACATGCAACCTTGGCATGGGAGACATGTTACCATGACAATGTGTTTTTCACTATATGAATTCTTAAGTCAACTAGTTAATATATAATACTACACCCATATGTTAGTGCAAGATCATCATTCTACTGGTTGAGAATCAACGTTACCATCTTATAATCACTATACACAGATGGCAGGCATATAAGACAGTCTCCTTAATCCCCCAAGGTGTGTCAATTCTAGAAACAAGAAAATTGGTTGCTAAGTTCCTTCACAACTGCTCGAAACAGACATCGGAGTAGGCCATCATGCAACTATGAATCTTCGATATCGCATACCATATTGATGCTGGAACCTAGGAGGACAATCTGAGATGCAATACAATGCTTGACAATGGAATAACACATGCAGATTTTCAGGACAGCAAGCGACCAAGTACAGAGTTGTAAGTTATATGCTATGATGCAAAGCACAAACAAAGCGTATGATCCAACCCTACTGCAGATGTAACTATATGTTTATGAAAAGTAGGTAAATTTGCTGAAATTAAAGCTTCAAAGTAAGTAACTTAATTATAAGACAGAACAAAGTTCAAAACAATTCCAGAAGTTTTAACTATTGGAAGATGTAGATATGATAAGTGAATTCCCTTCGAAGACCAAAGGCACTTGAAGGAAGAGAGAGGACTTCCGGGCCTTTTGTCACCATCGAATGTTGTACTTTGCGTGGGGTATCTCCAACACAAGCTTCAATGTGGAAGTGTGCTATCAACTTTAAAGCCGATGGGAAATGCGTGAGATCAGATTTTAGCATGGGGTCAAAGGATGCGGTTTCAATGAAAGATGGATATTCCTATGGGGCTTTCAGTTTGGGGATGTGGAAGGCTTGTATGGTTATTGTGATTGCCGAGAATTTGACAAACACATGGCACCATCAGAGAAGGTAGCTCAGATCAAGACATGAAGAGAAAACAGCCATAAGGTCAAAGGATAGGTGAATAGCTGATATCAGATAGTTGCAGAATGGATAACTGAAGTATACCTGCAAATTTATTCCATAGGTGCATATATCTCAAGCTACACCAAGCAAAAGATGCAGAAAGTGTATAGAACGCCACTACATACAGGATAACTCAACGAACTCTGATAACTGAGCCCATCAGCAGAGAAAACTCGATTATCAGATTTTTCTGGTAGAGCACAAACTAAATAGCTCAAGGATTGCCCCCTCCTTTGCAGATTTCCCGTTTTTTAGTATCCGAGCAAGACAAGAGGCAGTTAGGAGCATCCAATGAGGAGAATTTGTTGAACTTGTAGGAAAGCCATCATGAATCAGCTCGTGCAGACAACTCACACCCAGCTGTCAAGGAGGAGCTTGCTTCACAAACAAGTTTCTAACTTCCATATGCTTGGAGAAGATGAAAGTGATTAGAGTTAGCTGACGTGGAGGAGTTAACATGCTGACATGGAACGGTCAAGCACTTACTCGTCTTGGACAGCTCACCTCCAGCTGTCATAACTACCTGAATTTGTTGATGTGGCAAGAAATTCTGCAATCAACGGAAGAGAGCCACCACCAGTCCTGGAAATCTATAAATATGGGTCCATGGCTTCAAAAAAGAAGATCACATGAGAGAGAGACAGCGAGAGAGGGAGGGAGGGAGGGAGGGAGGGAGGGAGAGAGAGAGAGGGATCTGGAGCTTGTAAGTTGAGATTTGCAGAATTTAGTATTTGCGTGCATAAGTTATCTGTTTAATTTCCAAGTGATCATTAGTGGGGTCTTGTAATGAATTAACTATACAAGTATATGAAGAGTCAGTTGAGAGTTATAGAATTGATTAGTCATGTGTCATTCTTATGATGTTGAAGAGTCATGTTGGAGTCTACATATACTCCATGTAGTTAGCCATTTTTGATGAGGAAAGAGAGATTGTTCGTAATGAGGAAAAACTTAGTTATCCTTTTTCTTCTTCCCACATGAATTCTCCTTACTCTTTCTCACCTCTTCTATTTTATTTCTCTTTGTTCTCTTAATCTATGATAATTTGGCATGTTGGTTTGAATTTCTGCACGAGTTTTGCGTTCAGAATTGATATATTTGGCTTCATCCATGCTGCACTATGGCTAGAATCTGAGTTTGTGTGTACATTGCATCAGAGTTTGATATAATTTTTCTAGTTCAGCTTAATCACTTTTGTATTGATAAAATCTGATTATCCATGATCAACAAGAATTCTGTATTTCTGAGTTTTTTTTTTTGAGAATTTATTTCTGAGTATATGTATGTTGCTGTCTGTCATTGTTTGCCCGTATAACAAGTTTTTTCCCTATTTAGTTAAACTTCTGCTATCAGATTTGAGATATTGTTCTTGACTTTTAAATTTTTATTTAATCTAGAATTCAGTAGCATGAGCTGCTGGTTTTAATCAACATAGTTGATTATTTGTCTTTGTTTCTTTCTCCTGACATAAATTGATTGCATCATTTGCATTTATTAGATGAATCAAGAACAAAAGGGATAAAAGGGCAATGAGTAGGGAGGCAAGAGAAGTTTAGCAAGCTGAATTTTAGAGCATACGATTACAGAGAGGTGAAGGGGGTTGAAGAAGCCAAGGGTGTTTCTTGATAGGTCATGTTATATTAGTTGAATCAATCATCATGTCCCTTTGTTCCATTGTCCTTGGTAAACACAAAACAAAGGTGGAGTGTTTCCATCAATTGATCATGTCATATAGGCACCAACTTATATAATATAGATATCACATCTAAGAGGAGCGGGCAACTAGCAATCAATTCTTTCAATTGTTAGGTTGAGAGCCATACATAAAAAACCAACTCAACCTATGAAATGAATCCTAATTTGATAAACATTAGTGCTATGTCGTCACCCATTGTAAGTGGCATGCATGCCACAACCTAACCCGATTGTTGTGAATGGGAAAAGGGTTGTTAGGGGCTTTAGGGTGTCCCCCGTAAGCCATGTGCCACAACCTAACCAGACTTCTGGTGAGAATTATCTAGGGTATTCCTTGTAAGCATGCAACATGCCACAATAAAATTTGTTTGTCATGTAAAATATGTTAGGGTTGGATAGGGCTTGTGTGTCTCGTCACGTTGCAATAGTGAGTAGTTGGAGACTTGGAGTAGCAAGAAGATGAAGGCTTTTTTACCAAATGGAACGAGGCCGGATAACGAAGAAAGTCTCACAAAAGAAGGTTAAATTTGTGACTTGAACAATGGGACTTTAATGGGAAAGGATAAACAATTTGTGAATAAGATGACGAGGAGTGTCAATATTGCTATCTTATAAGAAATCACATATGAGAAAAAAATCTAAGAAATTTGGTAATGGATACAAGTTTATATATGTAGGAAAGGATAATATTACAAATGGAATTGGAATATTGGTGGATAGAAATATGAAAGAATACCGTTGTCGAGGTTAAAAGGAGATATGATAATGAAAATGTAAAGACATATTCTTGGGAAGAGGTGGACAAATAAGTGTAAGGAATTATAGAGGGAGAAAGAATATTTTTTATAGATGATTTAGAATCTTAGATTGTCATTTTGAGAGAAGTAGAGGATGTAAGGGAATACAGGGGGGTTGCAGTTTGAGTATATAAATGCAATTGGAGATGTTGGGATTTGAAGACTCCAACGATCTGGATCTGACCACCGGGTCTTCCGCGAAAACGATGCCGCAAGGGATTGAGGTTGAGGTTTTTCCGTAGATCACACACTCGGAGAAGATGATAACCACACAAGCACAACAAGAGAGATATGCAACAATCAAGGAATATGATTTCACTATCAAGATATTACAATCACTGATAGTGCGTCACCGTTTGTAGGACCCTCATCACATCGTATCTCTACTCTCAACAATCTCAGAACAATCTCACGACGAAGACAAAACCAACAAGAGATACACAAGAGAATAACGAACACTATCGAGAGTAGAAGCACCGGGAAGACGCCAAAGTAGACCCGTCGAGGAACTCGAAGATGGTCCGCACACTGTACCTTCTTCCTGCTTTCCTCATCTTCTTCTTTTTCTTCTCTCCTCTTTTCTCATGCAAAGTTCTCTCTTCTAACTACGGCTGCAACAACACTATTTTTTAACCCTAAAGCCTTAACACCCCCCCTTTATAATAGGAAAAATGTATGGATTTAGTTTTCCAGAAATAGCCCTGTCCCGCATCTGACCCGTGCTACCAGAATCCCGGTCGTGAACACAATGTCCACATTGTGCGCACGATGTCTCTAGGATTTTCTCACCCGAATTTGCTGTCGATTCATCGTGCACACGATCTGGAAAGTCGTGCACACAATCGCTAACCATCTTGCGCATGATTAAGAAAAACCCGGATCTAATTCTGATGCGCATCTGTCTCGGGTATTGACTTTTGCAAGCCAAAAGCCTAACATGAGACTATATAGTTGAGTTCGTGGTGGCCTATGATCTAGCGATAAAAAGAGACGTGAGCATTTAGTTATCTGCAAGAGTGGATCAAAAGCATCGCGAATAAATTTAATGAGAAAGGAGATCAACATGCAAGGATTTTAAAGTGTGAGATAATTTGACAACACAATATAGGCTAGTGGTTATTGGAGTGTATATTAAAAGTAAGAAGGGAAAGAAAAAATAATAATAATAGGCCCAAAAATAAGGTGGTGGAATTCAAAGGAGAATAATATGTCATCCGTTGAGAAGTTAGTAAAGGACGGAAATTGGATCTTGAAAAGCACACCAAATGTTATGTGGAATCAGATGAAAAATTGTTTTAAGAGCCTTGATACATAATTTCTTGGAGAATCTAGATGTAAACGACATGGGAATAAAGATCCAAAAGACAATCAAGAAAAAGTGACATGCTTTAAACGAATGACAAAAATTAACCGACATTGAGAACTTGGAAAGGAATAAAAGAAATAAGAATGATGCTAAGAAATTAGTTAGTAATTCTAAGTTGCATCCCAGCGGCAAACCCGTTGTTTCCCTTTCTGGTGGTCACAGGATCGAATCCCGAGTCTATCCTACGTGCTATGGCCTATAACAAATGTGGTGCTTTTGTGAGCGAATTCAAGGGTGGTCTTGGGCGAAAATATTTGCTTCGAACCATGGTCTCTCTCATGCATAGACGCTACCAAGCGCCTCTCTAACCGGGCAGGTATGTCCCTGATCAGAAAAAAAAGTAAAATATTAGCATATGGGTATCCTTGAATTAATCTTGGTCATCTTTAGGAAAGTCATACAAAGATAGAAAGATGTTCCCATATAGAAAAGATGTCCTGAAGTTGAATTTCATTGGCTAATGGCATGTCTAATACAGCTGTTAATTGAATGCTTATTAAATCAGCATCGGATTTTTTTTTGACTGTTTGATGTCATCTTTTTATGAGCTAATCTGTGCAGTTGCAATTTAATTTAATTTCCTTTCCATTTTCTGTTTCTTCAACATTATCTTCCAGAAAGAACAAATTGATTTATTCCCATTCAAGCTCCATTCTTTTTGTTAAGAAATACATCGGAGGAGCTTCTAATGGCTTACACCTGTTTGCAGATCACCGATACTGTGCCTTTTGTCCGTGGTCCAATTGGCGGCGCTGATTTCGCTGTGCTGAGTTGATCTCAAGAATGATTTGTCATCCATTGCTATTTGCACCCCAAGCACGTGTAGATGATACAGATTTTCCAGCATGGTCTTTCAGGACCTGAGTTCAAAGGTATGTAGACCCTCTTCTCTTCATCTGAAGCTATATCCATTGTCCAGTGCTGTCATCATATCAATAATCTTGCTTCACTCGTTTGTATTAATGTTGATGGTTTACCCAAGTGGGAGTTATCTGGTTAGGTCTCTATTTTATTATGTGTTCACCAACCAATCAGCACTTCTATTTCCTTCTCGATAAATATGGGAAATCCTTATCTGAGTAGTATGTGTTGGAAGAAAGACAATCCTGAAGAATTGGATTCACAGTGTTCTTAGCCAACATGAATTGTTGATGAAGAATCCCCTTCAATCCAGAGTTTAGCGTGTGGTATTCGTTGGACATACCTGAGACCTTCCCATACAGCTCTAGGATAAGAAGAGGGAGAATGAACGACAAACTAGGTGACGGCGACCGAGGATGCTTCCAAGGGTCTGGCCAATATGATGAAGATCCGATGGAGGGAATCTTCATCGTAGGAAGGATCATGAATGTTTTGACAGTGATGTTTGAGCTTCCTGACATCTTAAACCATATCTACCTCAGGGGCTAGTCGATAGATTTACCGAAAACCCATCATCTATTTTTTAGATCTTGTGGTTGGGATTGGTGGTGTCCAAACACAGGCATTGAAGCATCCAACACCACCACCAACAATTTCCTTACCACAAACATGAAACACCCATCTGACAGCTTCACTTGAGAAGTGCTTAAAGAGTAGGAGAGACCAACACTCAGTGGGAAATGGGGCCATGTGTGGTCCTTCAACAAATGGACCCTACCCTAATTTGGGATTTTTTTTTGTTTGTTTTAAAGGTAGATCTCATGGTTTTTTTTTTGTTCTGGAGTCATAATTTAAAATAGACCCCCCACAATCTTCTCTATTTACATATAAACCCCTATAAATTGATATTTACATACAAATCCCATAAATCGTCCAACCTTTACATATCGACCCTGTAATTAGTTGTCATCCAAACTAAAGGTTGTTATTTTACTAGTCTAAAGGGAAAATGACCAATTCATCATTGGTTTTAAATACTTAAATTGACTCATTTTTATTGAGTATGAACTTAACCCATAACTAACATGGACCTGACATGAATCTAACTTGGGCCTAACCCGAACTATTTTCACTTTGCAGCAGTATTTATGGGATTTATGCAACAAGTTAAGGGTAATATGGAAAATGTTCTCTCGTTTTGGATATCAACTAATTGCAGGGGTCCATATGTATAGTTTGAATGAATTGAGGGGTTTATATGTAAGGAAGGGGTGAGAGAGGTTGGGGAGGAATTAAGTTGGTATTTATCATCTGACAACTAATCCCCTCCCATTAATCTCAACTGTATCAATTACTCGTGCATTTATGTACCATTTTATGGGATCTCAATCCGAAATAGTCCTCCCTTTCAATGCCCCTAACCACCCATACCCCCACCACCTCTTCTATCCCCACTCCCCTCCACTCTTTTCCATCCTCAAGTCCTATCTACAATCGCAACAGTACATGCATCCATATAGAAACAAATGTATGGAACCACATAGACATGCCAGCCCCACATGGGAATTCATGGTTGCACATGATGTCCAACATGCATGGATGTGCATGTATGTGGGGCACATAGAACAAGAAGCTATGTTTGTTTGTTCTTACTCTTTGTTAAGCAACTACATGATTAGGTTACATGAAGTGAGGTTAACCTCTTCTTTCTGTGTGATTAGTGGGCTTAATCCCACCCCTTCTATCTATAAGACCTTTTTACCTTGTCTTTTAATTAAGGGAATATTAGAAGCTTATGTGTCCTACTATCCAATCATGGTGTTGGAGCTTCAAGATAAGAGTTATAGATGAAGTACCATGTATATTACCTTGATTAGAAAATTTGGGCTTGTCCCCTTTTACATTGGAGAGAGAGAGAGAGAGAGAGAGAGAGAGAGAGGTTGGGGCTGATGACACAAGTGGTGGGTGAGCATGCAGGGGCAAAGGCATGACAGAAGTGTTATAGATTGAAGTACCATGTATATTACCTTGATTAGAAATTTGGGCTTGTCCCCTTTTACATGAGAGAGAGAGAGAGAGAGAGAGAGAGAGAGAGAGAGAGAGAGAGAGAGAGAGAGAGAGAGAGAGGTGGGCGGGGGGGGGGGGGGGGGGAGGAGGAGGTAGGGGCTGATGACAGAAGTGGTGGGTGAGCATGCGGGGGCAAAGGCATGCAAATGATTAGCTCCCCCTGGTGGTGTTGAAGTCGAGGAGGACGGTGCTCTTGCACTTGGGGCACTTGGGGTCTTTCTCAGAGAGCATGACGTACATGAGGCACCGGGGGCACCCGGCCAGCACCATGGATGTCGCCTCCGGGCTGGAGGACTGCTTCTGCCCCTGGTCGCTCTCCGACGACACGCACGAGCTCGGCGGCGAGGTGGGGGATGACGACGACGACGAGGAGGAGGACCGGTGCGGAGAGGAGTCATCGTCGGCCACGGCCCTTGATGGACCTCCCCTCGACCGCGGTGGCGCCGACAGGTTCAACTTCAGGTCGACCTTTGGCCCCTTCCCGTTGTTGCGGCTCATCTCTGCTCCCCTGTAGTAGACGATACCTATCTGCGAGCAGCACAAACAATTTAAGTGAAGGCCGGGGGAGAGAGAGAGAGACGTATATGAGGTTTGCATGGAGAGGGGAGATACCTAAGGTCAAGCCACCTCTCCCACCCTCTGGTAGCAGGCCCGGGCCAGTCGAGGCCTGCCGGGGTGGCGGCAGAGAGGGAGAGGAGGACGTCGAGGGTCGCCGGAGTGCGGCCAAGAGCGGCTTCTGAGGGTGGGCGTTCTAGAAGTAGGCAGCCCTGCCGAACAAGGAAGATGGTGCCTTTGGTTGTGAGGCTGGTGGTGCACCTCCCATGCCATTATATAACAAGAGAATTGAAGGGAGGGTGATGTGTTTTCTTTAATACAACCACAGATGCATG
This sequence comes from Chamaelirium japonicum, assembly GCA_947650365.1. Taxonomy (NCBI): domain Eukaryota; kingdom Viridiplantae; phylum Streptophyta; class Magnoliopsida; order Liliales; family Melanthiaceae; genus Chamaelirium; species Chamaelirium japonicum. The sequence goes on from OX393553.1 coordinate 27,096,360, forward strand.
CTTTTATCCTTCTCTCTCTCTCTCTCTCTCTCTCTCTCTCTCTCTCTCTCTCTCTCTCTCTCTCTCTCTCTCTGATCCTTTATCACAGCTCTAATATAGTATCTCTCTCTCTCTCTCTCTCTCTCTCTCTCTCTCTCTCAGATCCTTTATCACTGCTCTAATATAGTATTAGATTTGGGGGGGGGGGGGGGGGAGAGAAGGTGGGGGATGAATGCAATTGAAGGAGTCTGGAAATATATTAATTGAGGAAATAAAACCAAGAGGCTTGTACAACATCGAAGAAAGAAACTATTCACACCTTAATAATTTATTAATAATTGAAAGATAAATCAAACAATTGCACAGACATGAGAGATTTAGAGAGAGAAAGAGATCTAGAGATAGAGAGGCGGTGGCACATATTCATGGGGCATGAGAAATTCAACATGTTGTGACGTATTTGTGCTTTGTGGATGATGGAAGTGAATGAAAGAATGAAAAAGGATTACTGATATATTGAGCACAATAATCTTAGTTTTGTTTGGGGTCGATGCTATTTGTCCAACCTGACCAGCGGGGTTGGGTCCGACTGTGATTCACCGGTTGGAGCTTGGTGCAACATACGGCTGTGATCGTGCCCTGCTAGGTAGCACACTGGAGGTTGGACAAAACAAGATGGAAGAATAGTATTTTCCTTGTCAAAAATTCAAATCTATCTTTTCGAATATGAGATTTGTAAGTCAACTTCTCTCTCTCTCTCTCTCTCTCTCTCTCTCTCTCTCTCTCTCTCTCTCTCTCTCTCTCTCTCTCTCTCTCTCTCTCTCTCTCTCTCTCTCAAATGTAATGGTTCTCTTTTTATCTGTGCTCACATCAATGGGATTTATTGTCTCAATGTCTCCAAAGATTCGTGGTTTAAGAAAGCAAATCGATCACTGGTTTTCAGTAAATGGGTCTTAAATAGGTGCTACCTTTTAGTAAATGGGCCTTTATTTCCTATTTTCATACGAGGCAAGTAGGTCGGGTCCGTCGATTTAGATCCACAGAATTTGTGATGGCATCCAAATCTTTCTTGGCCCCCAATCCATTTTAGCCTGCTAGTCTTGGCAGCCACAGTAATTCCAAAATGCCACCCCCTCTCCCCCCTTGCTCCTAGGTTCCCAATTACACGCTGATGTCGTCTATGTCCGATCACCCACCCCTTCGCCCTTGCCTTGGCTAGTTGCCCTCCTTCCTCTTCTTCTTCATCCTTCCTCCTCCCGTCTTCTTTCTCCTTTTTCTTCTTCAATTTTTCATGTACTGAACCCTAAGCAATTGACCCTCCTCCTCCTTCCTTATCTTTTCCATGCTTGAACCCTAAGCCGCTAGCCAATGTCAGTGGCTGTCCACGGAATATAAGCACCGTCGACAAGCAGCCACCGACATCGGCCAGCTGTTACGGTTCAAGTGCAGGTAAGATGGAGGAAGGAGGCAAATGAGGAGGGAGGAGGGCAACAACTTAGGGTTCCTGCACAAGGAAGCTGGGTGAAGGAGGGAGAATGAGGGGGAAGAAAGAATGAAGGAAGGCGACAAGCAAAGGGTGTTGTCGGAAAAGAAGGAGGCTGGGACGGAGCGGGGTGGCGGTATCAATGGCGACCTACCAGAATTTGGGGATGAGGGTAAACGGGGAATTATATATACAAAAAAAATTGGGTTCTATCACCAGTTCCTTGTATGGCTAGCAATGGGACGTGTCTGGTTTTGGGTCGGTTCCAGAACCCCTAGACCCAGACACAACCCATTTAACTAATCGTGTTTAAAACCTAAACTCATACCCGACCCACTTATAAGCGGGTAAACCCATTTATCTCACGGGTCATACTCACTTGACACGACTCGACCAGATAAGACCCACTAGACCTGTTTACCTTAGTTGACAATATGATTTATGATCTCTCTAATTTACCGGAAATTGAATCGCAATCGTTTCTTGGTGATCCAACGATTACAACTTTCAAGGGAAACGGTGCATTGCCGACCCAAAGTCTTCAGGATGTTACAAGCTATGATTCAGTCTTGCACAGTTGTCTGTTAATTTGGACTGGGTCGATCGCCGGTGCCAAAAATCCACCGGGTACTTAGTTATCGGATTGCCGGGTAGGCCTAACCCGACCCGACCCTTTGAATTTTAAACGGGTATTCTCGGGACAAACGGGTTGGAGACAAAAACCCGAGACCGACCCATTTACTAATCGGGTTAGCCTTGTCGACCCGTTTATGACCCGAACATGTTTAACCCAAACACAGACCCACTAATTTCGTGTCGGATCTGTGGATCCAAGATCCAAGATTACCAGCCTTAGTTCTATGGGTGCAAATAGACGGACCCAAGTAGGTCCCATTTATTGGGATACCTTTTAGGAACACTCTTCAATGTCACTAGCAGATACATAAAAGTGGTGTCCCTGTCATTATAGAGATTCTAAGTGGGCAATTCAGTCGATAAGATCTCGTTTTCTTAGCATTCCAATTTTTTAGACCCAAATGCTAGTTGGACCAAGACATGTGACCATATTTGAGACCAATAATTGGACCCACACCTTAAAAAGGATTTCCCAGGGCCACCACCACCCATACATCTATATTGCTATCAACACTCACTGATGCTAGTTCAGTTTTGAAATCTTCTACCACATTGATCATCTTATAGTAACTCTTCAACATCACTTTTCCTATAGGGCCCCACTTGAGGGCCCCATTTCGCTCCTGTAATGACATCGGCCAGTAACAAATCAGTAGCGTCCAGGCCCGTGCAATGAGGAATCAGCGGCTACAATGCTCATGCGTTAATGATGAAAGTACCCTTATGAATCATGGCAGTTGCTTCTACATCGCACGTGTCTGTGCGCTATTGGTCTGTTACTGGCCGATTTTGTTACTGAAGTAGAGCTAGTCCCCCACTTGGATGGGTAAAGAGGGGTTATTCAAGAAGTCCACTGTTTGGTTACCATCTCTGGGTCTAACTAGCCACCAAGGCCAAAAAAATAAAAAAGATAACCCTTATTCCAAAGTAAGTCACACTTCAATGTGATGTAAGGTTGGAGCAACATTCATTCAATTGACCCCAAATTGATGGGATAAGGTAATCTTTGATTTTGAATCTCTCTCTAACTTCAAATGAAAGTCGAATATCATTTAAAAATACAATAAAATCCACGGTTCCGAAACCTTTCGGAGAATGGCCCACTTCAAATTCGAACTAATCCCTCCGGGAGTGGAGCCCGACCCACTCGGCAATTCTCGCCTCACTCCTGAGTAAATCGAGGGGAGGAGTTGAACCCCACAACCTACTCACCAAAGCATCAGATGCTCCCCCCCCCCCCCCCCCCCAAAAAAAAAAAAAAAAAAAAAAAGATTTTACAAAGTTATTTCATAGCCACACCAATAAGAGGTGAGAAGTCAATGTTCATAGCTGGAGAATTGGATATTCTTTTTAATTTCTCCACCACCCATCATGTTTCCACATTGGAGCCATTTAATACCTAATATTAGGGCTTCATCAAACCTACCCATATGAATGGATTTGACTTAGAGCTCCCCTCATTAACTTGACAGCTTGAAAAATTAATGTGTGATTAAGTGTAGTGAATGAATTAGTATATAAAAAATTTGTAATCAAGTTGGTATTTGGGCACAAGCCCATGTGCCCATCTTTAATTTCTGGTCAAGTGCATGAATGGAGATTTTGAATAGTTTCAATGTGGGAAAGATCTAAGAAGTGCATTAGAGGCAAAAGGATAGAAAAAAAAGAGAGGCATTGATTGAGGGGAAATTTAAAAAGTCAAGGAGCTTAGAGGGGATTGAAAGGAAAAAAAAAAAACCAAGGCATTGAATAGGTTGGATCCTTATTGAAGACCACATCTATTGCAAATCAAAACATTGCATCATATCAATCCTCAATATGTAATTTGGATCCTTATTGAAGACCACATCTATTGTAGTCAAAGTTTGAGACTTCAGGTTAGTCGGATTCGAATTCGGGTTTGTGCACAGTTCTGATGTTTCGATGAAAAAATATATAATCAACAAGGTAGGCCTTCCTACCCGCAACTCGGCCTTTTAGATTTCTTGACATGGCTCTATTTTGCCAATTCACCGATGCGAGATGGATGAAGTCATGTGCAAATTGGCTTGCAAAGATGATGCACATCACAGCCACGGGAAAACTTTTGGGAAGACGATTGTCCAGATGATCGAAAGCCTTCTTGTTTGACGATGTTCGAGTTATGAGTCCGTCCATAGAATGGGGTTAGTAACCTCTCTCTCTCTCTCTCTCTCTCTAGTGTAAAATGACCCTAGCAAATCAAATATGACAATGTTCCATCCCCCCCCCCCCCCCCCCCCAACCAATAAAAAAAAAAAAAAATCAAATATTACAATGTTAGGGTTATTGCATAGGAAAACTAAGATGAGCATATTAGAGGAAGTTTAGGATTGAGAGAGAGAGAGAGAGAGAGAGAGAGAGAGAGAGAGGGGGGTGCTTTTGCAGGTGTGAGCATTCATACAGACATTTACTGTGGGAAGGTTCAAATGTGTTGATGGCAACCCAACTTGGTTGGCTACACGTCATGAGAAATAAACACACTCCATTAAGAACATTCAAGGGCTTCTTTCATTTGGGCCTTTATGGGATGAGGGGAGAGGTGGTGGTGGTGGTGGTGGTGCTTTTCAAAATCTTTAAAACCTCAGGGCGCCTCAAAACTATTAATTAGCATCACCACCCTCCCATCAAACCCAATCTCCTACGACCCCTTTCAATACCCCCCATTACTACTCCCACATACTAAGAAAACCACATGCATGCAATAATAAGCTCTCCTCCTTTGCCTCACAATTGGTTGTGAGATACCCACGTTTCTACCCCACACTAGCGGTGGTCGCTGATTTCGCATCGTACAGCTTGGGCGCTACTGGCTCGTCACTGCCCATTTTTTCGTTACGAGCCCCATCAAGAACATCCTGACGTGGCACCAGATCACAGCCATTCACCTCGATTGTTAGGCATCAGACGGCTACTAAGTGTTCCTAATCTGTCTTTTAGCCATGATCTCTGGCTAGGATGTTTGACCTCCTCAGAAGCAGCTATGTTTCACCCCTTCCAGCTTCCTAATACAACACATGGAACCAGACTCGAAATACCCGACAATTAAGGCTCATGGAATCAGCCCATGAGAATTATTATCTTGTTGAACACCTGATCACAGCCGCACCATTACCTGCCAGCCGGGATGAGTACAATTCACCTGTAGTCGCTGGGTGTGACGGACGGTTGTGATCAGGCGCCACATCAGGATGGCCATAATGAGTATGCTATGATACTACGATATATTCTTACCATTAAAAAAAAAACACTAATATTTGACTAACCTGCTAAACAAACACAAAACAATCTATAAATACATAATTGAATTTAAAACATATAGTACCTTCATCAGATGGGAATTAGGAAGTTCGCCGAGAAAAATTATGCAACCAATACCTGCTAGCTTGTTTGAAGCCAATTGTAGCTCAAGATCTACTCTTGTTGAAGTGATTAAAAAAAAAATCCAAAATTACTAACGTCTCGAGTAATAAAGCCGCAACGAAGTCATTTTACGGGAATACACGAAGAACCATTCTAGAAATCTACAGCATCTCCAAACTGGGGCCTATCTTCCAACACTTGGAAAAGGCTGCAACACCATAAAATGCTCCAGCTAGCAGTGACCATAAGTGGGAGTAAAGGAAAAGGGCTAACCATGTCTGACGGAAGTACTGTTAGATGGTCGGAGCCGTTCATATTGTCATGGCCGAGGGGGTACCCTACCTGCAATAAAAGATCAGTGAGCTTTTTTCACTTAATGTTAGGCAAGGATTCAAGTCTCGAATTTTGACTCCATATCGGAATCCCGGAAAAAAATGAGACATTTCACATGATATCGCGTTTTTCACGGGGCCGTGTGTTACGGGACCGAAAAATTATGGATATTTTGAAGATTTCGACAGACAGACAGATTTTCTCGGTCCGGAGAAAAAAAAAACAAGATATTTCATGATATTTCAAGATTTATCTCGAGATTTCATTGCTTGAATGTAGGTGGTGAGTTATCTCAGATGCTCACTTACCATGATTTAGTCCACCCCTTTGCATTGTCTACGTTCAATCAAGTTATGTTTTAGTTTACCATGTAAAACATTTTCCACACAGAAGGAAAGCAATGCAAAACAGATGAATATACGGCCAATAAATGGAGGGATAAATCATTTCCGAAGAAACTATTTCTCATCGACTGTAGATCTTGCAGAATCTACCATTCCAATAAGAAAAGCCATAGACAAGACGTCGACAGCAAAGCTATGATGAATAGAAGAATGGTGAACTTGCTTTAGAGAAAATGGGCAACCAAGAGACATGATGACAAACTGATAACATGAAAGACAAGGACATAATATTTGGGGAGCATGCAACATGATGCGCCCTCATACCTTGGTTGGAGCTTGAGGTTCAAATTGATTAATGTTACAGCCTTGAGTTTGTAACCTGCTCCTTTGCTGTTTGAATGAATTAAACCCATAGTTTACGAACGTCATCATTGCCAACTTCGTCCACCTCACTGTCATCACTAACATCACCACCACTGATATCGCTAACATTATCGCGCATTTGATCAGAATTCATCTCCGGTAGTTCATGTGAATTCCATGAAGGAGGAAAAGTCTTCTGCAACGCTTCAGTGAGTTCACCGCCAGTTCTCTCGATCTTGCGAAGACATTTGGACCAATGAACCGCGGTTCCCATATCAACAGTCAATTCGTGTTCAACCATTTCTCTACAGACGCTCAGAATCCCCGAGCAGATGTATTCTTCAGCAATGGTTGCCCGGGAAAGAAGAGAGGTCATTAGGCAATGGTACGCAGCTTTGTCCGGCTTCAATCCGGCTGATTTCATCTCTTCGAAGCACGTCAAAGCTTTCTCGGGAAGTGAAGCCCTGGCCCAGCCTCTGATTAGTGTGGTGTATGTTTTTATATTGGGCTTCACTCCAGCTGCCTCCATTTCTTTAAGCATCTTTGTTGCTCTCTGCACACAGAAATGGTTGGTCCAAATGTTTGTCTATTAAATATGAATACACCTACAGATATTGATTCTATCATTATCCAGGTATATAACACAAGGAGATGCTCATGGCAATTAGATCGCTACATGCTCAACTGGAAATGAATTTATTGCATTTAGAGATGGCATTGAATCACAAACTTCAAAAAATTAGCTGAGGCACTTCATATTAAACGAAAAGATGTATGTCAACATATATCAGATTGTAGGATCTACTTTTCAATGTTAAAGGGAAAGAAAAACAATTTTTTTAAAAAATAATGGTTCGTAAAATGCAAGCCTGAAGTTCAGATTCAATGGTATTTCAAATGCAAACATAAAGATTGGGCAGGAGTTCTATGGTTGTGTCCCGGATATCATACATTTCTGATGTTAAAATTTATCTACATACATAATAAAGAAAACCATTTATCTCAGTAACAGTCACGATAATATATAGCTATGAATAATTAAGGACAATATATAGTATAGCCAGCAAACCTTTAGCCCACTAATTCGGCGCAGCGAAGCACAGAATATAGTTAACGGATCAAAATATGTTTCTAACCCACTTCTACATATGCAATTCCTAAGCCATGATTAAAGTTCTAGAAAATCCTTACAACTGAGTTGGTTTAAGAGAAGCCATTTCTTTTTATCAAATTAGAGTAAATATGGAAGAGTAAAAAGTTCTATAACTATGTGATGTCAAATAGCTCAAGTATAATGAGATCATGACAGGATCAGTATGATCATCATGTTTACCGAGGGACATAACTATCATTCGTTCATGAATCAATGAGATATTTGCTGGTTCGATTGGTAACTTAAGATTTCGCCTTATCTATTAGTTTTCAACAAATGGATGGTCCTACATTCAAGCAATATCTCCACTTCATAATGATAAATATAGAAGTGTGTACTTGGACTTTGTGTGATGCAGGACAATTAGGGGAATGCCTATCCCATTGACAAAACGCCTATCCCATTGGCAAAGATGAACGCTCTGAGCATGAAGGAACAGAAAATTTTGCTTCAGTTGCTAAGATTGTTGCAATTCCACAAATGCTGAATTATGACGTAGCAAAAAAAAATAAACGGTATAACTAGCTCTACAAGCTCTCCCAGGTGATGCAGGTGTGTACTGGCTCCACTAGTGAATTCTCAAAGATCGAAATGACTCAAGATTTGCTCCAAAATGGCCAATAAATCTTAACACAACTTTAATGGGTTGACGGTTTTGCGGCTTCATAGGCTCATGGATCTGCAAATCTGTGACCCTTGGGTTCACGATCTGCAGGCTCGCAGACCTACTACGGGTAATAGGGTCCATATGCTTGCAAGTTTGTGGGTCTATGATCCGATCAGTTTCCAATCCTACAGATTGTGGATTTAAAGACTAACGATGTGACCTATAACCCCTTAGGGATCAGATGTAAACCCACAAACATGAGAGAGAGAGAGAGAGAGAGAGAGAGAGAGAGAGAGAGAGAGAGAGAGAGAGAGAGAGAGAGAGAGAGAGAGAGACTCAAAGGGCCGGGCGTGGTCGTTATCGGTTCATACCTAATCATGTTGTCGATTCATGCCTTCAAGATGAAGAAGTTGAGGACACATTTATATCCTTCAAGGAGTGGAGGCTTCATGGTATCACCTAAATGTGACGATTGGACAAGGCCACACAAGTTGAGCATCATCAACTTTCTTGTCTACTATAACAACACGATTGTCTTCACGCTTATATTGATGCATTAAAGTATATTCAGGACCAAGAGGGTCAATCCTAGACACATAACCGCCAACATGACTCGAATCCGACACACGAGGTTATCAGTTTGGGTTTGACCCAAACGGGTTTGAATCGTATACGTGTTGATCCGAATGAGACGACCATATAAATAGGTCATGTTTTGGTTTATTTATGCCTATAACCCTATTGACAAGACTTGACCCGTTTGCTTAATGAGTCGTGTCAATCCAGTAACCCGCCCGACCATTTAACTAGAACCACACATAAACCAAGCTATACGACATGAGCCATTGGTTCCTTGTGGAAATAATTCTTTGTGGGCAAGACTTGGTAGTTCCTCTCATTCCCATGATTACCATCCAACAATCGAAAAGTGAAGTGGTTCAAGTTTGTCCTGGGCACTTGATCCCGTGAAATGAGAAGCAAACGAGTCGAGAGAAACATAGAACACGAGAAACACTAACAGTGTCATGTGGGAGGTGAGATCTACCTTTTTGGTTCCCCCTCTTGTTGTCATTGTCATGTGTGAATAATTCCCATCTCGATGAAATCAATTTGTTCCTATGTGAATTTTTTTTCCCCTTATTTTTCTACATGTGTCGTAACAAATATTACATGGGTTATTTAGATGTGCCGACCCAACATGTTTATTAAACAAGTTAAATGGATCAGGACGGGTTACCTGTTTATTAGGTAGGTTGGGTTTCAGCCAAGGTTTTAAATTCCGTTTTCGGTGTCCATGTCAGTCGGCCAAAGAAAGAATTTTTTTTGTTTTTCGGTAATTTATCGGTGGAAAAATTGTAAAATGGAAAGATAAATTTCGGTGGAAATATTTTGTTTTTGGGACTTCGGTCAAATTTTGATGTTTTTCGATGAAAATGTATTGTTTTTCAGTCAGATTTCGATTTTGTTCGTTTGATATGAAAAAAAATGAATATTTCAGCAATACTTCAGAAAAAAGATGACAGCAAAATATTGTCTGTTATGAAAAAAAAAATCAAAATTGAGGAAAAATGTAATTTCTTACTGATAAAGATAAGCTTTGTTTTGTTAAAAAAGATAAAAATTTTCAATGAAATTATCTGGAACAAAGACATAATGTCGGACAATGTTTAAAAAGGCAAAAGGCGCACCGATGCGTTTTTCCTCTGGAGAGGCGAGGCGCAAGCCTCAAGCGCATCGAGGCGTAAGCCTCGAATATTTTCGAGGCGTTTTGGTAAAAAAAAGTTAAAAAAAGAAAACAAATCACAATAAATACTATTATTGAATATGTAATAACAATTGAACTAGATATGCATAATAAATCACATTGTGTTAGAAAATATCTTATATGATACGATTGAGGACTCCATCGAGTAATCTAACAACAAAATAGAAAGTCAAATTGCTCAAACACACTTAATTCTTTAATATTCAAGATAATAATTAAATTAACAACTAACAAGTAATAACAAACAATAAAATACGAATATAGGACTAACATTGTCAAGATTCAAAAAAAAAAAATGATACAATTATATAAATACATAAGAATGGTAAAATACAAAGAAAAAAACATAGAAAAACCTAGTAGAAGATACAAGATCATGATCCATACCTCTAAACTTGAAACAAATCTTTATTTCTCACTTGTAGTTGGTAGACAATCCACAAAGAAGAAGAATATAACTTTGGAATCAAAGTTGAAAAGAAATAAGCAGTAGATTTTGATTTTGGGTTTTTGGAGATAAGGGGGTTTCAAAACCTAAGAAGATCTAAAAGGGTGGTAGGAGATTTCAATGGGTGAAAAAAGGGTCCATGGGGACGATTTACATATCAAACCCTTAGTTCCCCCCACACCAAACATTTGTTTTAACCCCTCACCGCCCTAAGTTCCATGCCTGGCCCAAAAGACGTACGCTTCGAACGCCTTGAGGTGCGTCTCGGACAAAGGCATACGCCTCTTGATGCAGAGGCGTAGGCTTTTTATATGTGGTTACTAAGGCGTGCGCCTCGAGGCAGCACAGGACCGCCTCGCCTCGAGGCGGGCCTCGAGGCGTAAGCCTCAAACGCCTTTTTAAACATTGATGTCGGATTTTGATCAACATTTCGTTATGTTGGAAGAAAATTTGGTACTATTAAAAATTCGGTCAATTTCTATGTCGGACCCTAGAAAAAAAACATATTTCAGTGATTTTGTAGAAAATTTGTCGACATTTGATTCCATGGTTTCGGCACAACATCATGAACCGTTGAATATCATGATGTATTTCTAGGATTTGCCGAATGATTTGCCCTCACCAAGGGACATCCAACATCATATTGGTTTAGTCTTGGGATCCAGGCTACTACACCAACCACACTACTACATGAATTCAAAAGAGCATGAAGAATTTTGTCGCCAAGTAAAGGCACTCATGGATAAGGGTCAATCAGCGAGGGTCTTAGTCCCTGTGTGGTCCATGTATGCCTAAGAAAGATTTGGGTGGCATATGTGTATTGACAGCAGAATTGGGTGGTTTCATATTATGCATGTCTCAACAAGGCACGATTACGACCTGATCTATTGCCACTCCTATTAAAGATCACATATGCATTCTGGGCTTATGCATAGGTCATTAGTGAGAATAGAAAAATGTGTTGGCGGCACTAATATTGTGAGAAACTATAAGAAGGTTAGAGAGGAGTTGATGAAGCAAAAAATGTATATTCTAGAGTCCTTGTGCGCCTTATTGTATAGATATGATGTCGCATGACGTTGGGGAGAAAGAAAGGGTGTAGAGTGTGGTCACCATTGGGAAGAGTATCTCACAGTTCATATACAATCACCACTACATTAGTGAGGCATGATATATAGGGAGAGATCTTGAAGCATGGTGACTAGCTTTGCTATAAATTATGCCGCACTTTGCAATCTATGATAGGAAAAATTAGGTCTAAAGATCTCTCCCTATATGTAAGGTGTTGAGGCTAGTGGAAGTTGAAAAGAAGCCTCAAAATGGTCATCTGTGCTGCAAATCCCAAATTTTTTAAGAAGTACTAGGAGGTCATAAGTGAGGAATGGGAGTATAAACATGGAAAGTGACGAAGCTAGATCGTTGATCTAGAACTTGATTTATCCATTGCTTCCATTTCACTACGATTATTCTCTTTTGGTCTTCATTACTATTTGCCTCTTTCTTTTCACTATTTACCAAGTAGCTTCCCTTGTTTTTGTTCTCTTTTCTCTATGAAATTGGACATTCTTAATTAATATTCCTTATTTTCCACAAAATAAATGCTATGTGAATGGTTATCCATACCCACATAACAATCTTCATTCAACCTAGTTAGTTCTTGCTAGCATGTTTTCTAGTGCATGAGTGTGTGGTGTGCGGCCGTGTTATCCTCTAGCAATTGTTTGAGCCTATTTCTAGCTTCTTTATCTCCATTTAATTTTTTCAATCATCCTCTCCTGATTCTCATGGACAATCCAGTACATTTACTTCTTGCCATTGACATCAACTTTGAATGGAACGAACTATGTCTTGGAGGGTTACCACAAGACGTGCTTGAAGACTAGGGATTCATATCGACTTGGAAGATTATATAAGGATCTAATGGAGATGTTAGTAGTACAGGAGCCGCACATTAGGCAATCGTAGATGTATGCCAACTCCATTTGTAAAATACACAATTGTATAGATGTTCATATGTTAATTAATGGGTACATAAACTAAGGCATGTACATTTTTGGGCTTGTTTACTCTAATAAGATATGATACCTATAAGAACAATAAGGCTAGGTGAATAATAAACACCACCATGTCAACCCTATCTTCGTGATATGAAGACCACATAATTTGTTGAGGTCTTTCCAGATACCTTTCCCCTAACTTCCAATCTCTCTCCTCCTAAAATTGGATGCCAAAAAATTAAGGGTTAATGTGTTAAAAGTCCCTGACAACAGATCCATCCCATGAACGGGACCCCTAAAAGTTTCATTTAGCCTAAAGTCACTGCCTTTTTTGGTAAATCCAAAACTACCCCGGTTTTGCCTCCCATCTCTCTCCAGCAGCTCTGGCGGCGAAGGTGGGGGCAGCAGGCAGCAGCCAGCAGCTCTAGCAGCGGCGACGAGCAACTCTGGTGACGATGGCGTTTGGTTCAGGGCGGCGATCAGCTCCGGCATAGGTCTAGGGTTCATCCCATAGCCTGTAAATCTTAGGGTTAGGGTTAGGTTCAGTTCGACGGCGGCGAGTGGCTCCGGCGGCGGCGTTCGATGTTTGGCGGCGACAAGCAGCTCCGACGGATTCACTGGTTCGGTGGCGGAGGCAAAAGAAAATTTGAAATGCTATGGAGGGCATTTTCGTCCACACCATTTCAAAGTTCTTAAGCTAAACCAATCTCTTTGTCAGGGACGGCTCACTAAGTCCCCCAAAAATTAATCTCCTCTCCTCCAGCTATCTAATCCAAATATTGTAATTTCCACTCCTCTTTTTTTTTTTTTATCTCAGTAACATTGAACTGAAAGATTAGTGGAGACACCTCATAGAGTCTAGATACCATATAACATTTCCTTTTCTAATTGCTACTAGATTTTCAAATCTCGTTATCTTATTCCTTCTTGGTGATAGTTTATGATGCATACAACATAAAAGATTAGTATAACGATTTACGGATTGTGCACTATAAGTCAATTATCTTTTTGACATTTTATAATTTATAAACGAGATTTATTGAAAAAATTGTTTGTTCCATATCTGATTCATGCGGTGTATTAGTACAATAGTGGCATACTTAATGACTAACTCATGGGATGAGTCAGGGGCCCACAAGTTACATTGGAGGTGACATGATGCACAAACGAGTCTATATGAGTGGTGTTCATGAACAGGAGATCATGTCACGAGTAACTTGTAACTTACAAACATGATTCATAGTCAGTGACAAAGCCGGGCACTTGATCAAAAAGGTTGTAACATGTTTAGCCCTTTATCTTTAATCTGATGATTTTTCTTGATCATCCAAGTGGATACTTAGGCTCAACATGTTAATGTATTACATGCATTGAATGGGATAGCGGTGAGAACAAATCATGAAATTTTGCATCCATGATTTGATTCTCACCACTGCTATTGGCAAGAACTCTTGATCCTAAGGGAATAATGAACTCAAGTTCCCTGTGTTGATTACCTTGACTTACCAATGAGTGAGACATCGATTGCATATTTAAGACCTTTGTTTCTCGGTCTTTGGGAACACGCATTTGCCAATGTGGAATTCACTCTCTTAACACAATGTTATATACCCTTTAGTAAGTCTACAATAATTGATCACTTAAATTTTTTGTTATTTTAACATAAGTGTTTTACTAAAACATGTTTCATCTTCTATGAAGTCATATACTTTTGGAATTTTCATCTTTTCTATAAAAGTGTTTTTGATCAGTGATCAAACTGGATAGATTGGATCATTGGACACTCAAGGAATCAAGTGGTACATAACTAATTGGGTTACCATTAGATATCAGATGGTCCCAAGTCTTTTTTATGGATATAGGCTAGTGGAGGGCGGTTGTAGGGCTGTAAATGGTTCGGGTTCGGGTAGGACAACCCCAGCCCAAGCCCAGGCCCAGCCTGAACTTGTGAGCGTGTACCCAAATCCAGCCTGTGCCCAACTTAAGTATTACGAGCTTGGTCCAAACCCGGCCTGAAGCTTCTTTATGAAGCCCAAGCTTGAACCCAGCCCAAATTAAGCCCATATTTCTAACATGGATGGTATACTCCTAAATTTTCCTTTTTTCCTCTTGATCACATGACAAAAGGGAACATAGCATTGATTATGACAGGTATTAAAAGGTTAATATGAAGTAATGCTCTTAAAGTTTTGGAACATTAATATTTGTAAAGTAGACATGTAAAATTTTATATTCATTGTATGTAAAAATTAAAGTAGAATGATTCAGGTTTTGGTCCAGGCTTTGGGTCGAGTTAGGGGTTGCCCATACATGGCCCACAACATAGTGGGCTCGAATATTCAAGCCCATCCCAGCCCAAAGCCCAATCTAACCCTGCCCAAACTGGGCCAAATCAAGTCTGGCCCGAGCCCATTTACAGCCCTACCTGGTTGTAGTAATTATGCAGGAAAGGGCTGAATGTAATATTCACGAACTTGGAGTTCATAGAGTCAGAATTTCTCAAGGTCCTCTTTACTCAAGAACCCAATTGAATCATAAGTTTACATATTGGGTCTGGGCTAACCACCTAGCATGCTCCCCCTCTCTCACGTCCTCATGGGCAGCTGACATGGGCTAGACAGTCTATTAGCTGCACCCTAAAGAACCAAAGGGGGCTGCCAACTAAGTGTTTCTCAAAGGAAGACAAGAGGGTGGTCACCTAGGCTGGTTCGAGGCTAGGAAGCGAAGGGACCAGCAACCATGAAGCTTCCTTGAAGGAGGTTGGGGCCGGCCACTGTGGTAGCTTCCTTGGATTAAGCGAAGGGGTTGACCGGCCTTATCCTTTAGAAGCCAAGTAATATCATCTGCAAATTACACTACTGCAATTAGTCATAAGAATACCTGCATATCACCAGCCTTGCAGCATGCATTTATGAATGAAGTGAATGTATGAATGTCAGGTAGAACTCTGTCTTGTTTCATTTGTTGTATCAAGTCAGCAGCCTCCCATACATCCCCTCTTCGGGCCCATCTGCGCCATGAAGCAATTAATTAGAGAGGAGGTGCATTAAATGACAAAAAATGGCATTGAAGGCCATCAAAGAACAAAACAAAAATTTTAATCAATATGAATTGCAGAAGAAAAAAAGTAATCCGACATATGACCTACAGAAAGGCATTAATGACCCAAAAACAATATGAGAAAAAATTGTAAAAGGTAGCAAGATCATCAATTTGCATGTGCCACTCACTACATCCTATAATAGAAGCCAGTGATTGATGCGGTACATCTGTCTGTTCATAGGCCTATGTTGCAAGTTGTCGAACCAATTTGGCAAGTTACCCTAGTGAGATATTTCTTAAGTAAAAATCAAACTCAATAACCACCTTAAATTCCATAGATACATGTACAAATTTCAGAATAATGACAAGGTATCTTACGAACTACAGTTTTTCATAATGAAACATAACTACACAGAGAGATCAGGATGAGTTACATTTTTTAGATGCATCAGGACAATTAATGTAATTATTATTACTCACCTCAATTTCTAAATGGAAATACCATTAGCTAAACAATAGTTCAGAAGCTGGTAAAAAAAATTCACAACACAAGCAAGTTCCATGATGGATAAGTGGGGACATGAAAGTACAGGTCAACATTCATCAGAGGTAACAGATTAAACTGTGAATCAACACATACCCATCAATTAGTATGTTATAGACAAATGAATTCCTTGGTATCTTTCGAGCACTCATTTCCCTGGTGACTGCTAAAGCACTTTGCATCCGACCTGACTTGCAGCATGCCTTGAGTAGTGCTTCATAAGTGAATACATCAAGCTTCAAACCACTTTCTTTAATTTTCGTAAAATACTCGAAAGCTTTGCCAGTATCACCAATAGCAGCATAGCCTTCCATGACAGTAGTGTACGTATGCTCAGTTGGAGTTATTCCAGCAAGAGTCATCTTGTCAATGACTTCAACAGCCTTTTCCATCTACACAGAACTTGAGGGATAAATACATTTGAATGTTAATTATCAGCATCATAAAATAAAACCATGCAAACTACCTGACGCTTTCGAACAAGACCGAGAATAAGAACATTGTAAGTCTGTACAGTAGGAACACAACCAATTCGCCTCATTAGATCAAAAATCTCCAAAGCTCTTTTCATATCTCCGACTGCTGCAAAGCCATATATGATCGGCCTGAATGTTCGAGATGAAGGGCGATGCTTCTCTTTCTGCATTTCGTCAACGATACGGATTGCCCGGTCGATATTACCCATCTTACAGAAAGCATTGATAATAATATTGTACAGGACAGCATCAGGCTTGAGGCCTAATTTCAACATTTCCTCGAAAATAGTGAAAGCATTTGCATAATCATTCAATTGGATAAATCCGTTGATCAACATCGAGTAAGTCTTACGATTATGTTTAATGCCGCTCAATTCCATAATTCTGCTAACCTCTAGGCCTTTAGAGACCTTCCCAATCTGAAAGAAACAGCAGCCAATTTCTCATTTTCTAAGATCCAAGAAGTCATTATGGCAATAAGTGAGCATATACAAATTAATACATACATTAGAATTGCATGCATATAATTTGCTTACAAAGCATAGAAAAATCTAAGGCAATTTAATACCAATGTGAAGGAGAAAAAATTTCCAAACATTTACTTTTAGTGTAAGCCAAATAAATGTATTACGCTAAAAAGTAAATTCATATGCATCTTCGTATCTACATTTAAATTACACATATCGCAAACTTCTTAGCCAACTACGTAGTACTACCGAACGTGATAATTGTGAAAGAAACATAAGTGAAGGATTACAAAGGCCCCGTGGGCTGCCTCAGCCCGACCCCGGGAAAGGGATTCTTTCTCACCATGACTTCATTCACATGTGAACACAATCAAGCCCCTTCATCCTTCCCATGAAAGATCATCATCTACCTGTTGAGCAATTGGCTCGCTCTGATGTCAATTGTTGTGAAATCAAGACCCTCGCAGTGGAAAGAACACGAGGTGCAAAGAATCAGCACAAGTAGACAATCACCACTGAGAAGAAGATACAACCAAGCACAAGCAATCACACAAGATTCAGGTAAAGACGACCAATGGATTCACTAGCATGGGGAAAACAATAGTGCCTGTTTGCTTGTCTCTACCAACCCCTCACACAACCCTCAAAGAGATTACCCAAGAAGAAGAGATCCCGTAGTCCGTACCCACCTCGAAGAACAAGAAACCCCCCACCGAAACCCTAAGGCCCTCTGATGGGTTCCCCTCATCGATCCAATCCTTTTATAACCCTGTAGACCGCAGTTAAAAAAATATGTCTGTTGTTTTCCAAAACCTACACCTTGTTTCACCTATAACTTTTCCGATACTTGTCGGAATCCCGCGAGACTTAAACCATAACATCTTCATACCTAGACCTACCAACCAACAAAGTTACATCCCAATCTGAAAAACTGAACTCATTTAAAAGACCAAAATACACCCTTGCATCCTAGAGTCCTCCCGTAGGTCGTCATGCATCGAATACTCTTTGCATTCCCCTCTGAATGGTCATTAAGTGTTGCCATGTTGATTCTCTCCTATATAAAAATAAGGGGAAGTTTGACATAAATCCTTTTTGAGAGATAACTCTTAGTTGTAGGACACGTTAATTTTGATATATAGCTTAAGTCCCTCGCTCACGAATGTATACTCTTTCTGAAGACGAATGTATACACTTTCTGAAGACAAATGTATACTTGTAGGGACCATAGTTAATATAGCAAATTATGGTGTCCTGCGGACCTAGACCTAATTAGCCGTAAAAATAATAATAATCTCTAATCCCTATATCAAAATTGGGATCATCATCATAGTGCTAAAAACCACCTCCAACTCTTTGTACTTCAAAGGACACCTATACATATTCAAAATCATTGCAAACTTCTCACTGTATTTTTGTTTAATTGTAGTGCGGTGGTTACAATAATGAGCATTTATACATTGAACAATTTTCATTAGTTAACATTATCACATTGAAATATGGTACTTCAAAAGCAACCTATAGATATCCAACACCCTTGCATATTTCTCACCGTACTTGGTTCATTTCGTGACATTATACACTGAAATAATTTACTTCAAAGGGCACCTACACATATCCAAAACCCTTGCATATTTCTCTTTCTCAAGGTATTTAGTTCATTACCTGACATTATAACACTAAAATATGTTACTTCAAAGGACAACTATATACATCTAAAACCTGTGCATATTTTTTTTTTTTCTGTATTTGGGTTTAGATGTAGTGTGGTGGTTATAGTAATGCCCTAGCCAACCCTTGCCCATTTCTCATCACAATCAAGTTAGGGTTGTGCCAATGCGCTAGTGAGGTCACCTTACCCAAACATTGCCCATTTCTAACCACACGGGTAAAAAATAAAGATGCTAGTGAGGTCACCTTACTTCAAAGGACACCTATACATATCGAAAACCCTTGCATATTTCTCATTGTTGTTGGGTTTAATTGTAGTGTGTTGGTTATAGTAATGACCTAGCCTGCATAATGAGAAATGGGCAATTTTAGTGTGTTGGGCAATTGTACTTTCTCCACGTCTAAATATATTTTAATACAAGAAACATAAATTTCCTAGTTCAATTGCTTAAATATGACTTAGCAATGTTTGGTTGATTGATTAGTTGATTTACGAAGAAAATGCATCCAAAGCTAGTCGAGAACATATATCACCAGGTTTGTTTCTAAAATGTAAGTTCATTAGAAATTTATTATTTTAAAAAGCAATTATATATAATGCAGTTCGACATAAAAAACTGAAAAAATAACATTGAAACTAAATGTTGCATGCATGCCTAAATATGTTGCTCAAATAGTCCTTAAACATCAAATAAGGATGAACACAATATTTTAGAATAAACATGATTTCAACATTACAATACATAGAACCGAATCGAGAATAGAAATAGGTCATGATTCATGAACAATTATGAGATTTGAGGATGAAGAAAGAGGGTTCTTGGTCAAGTTCACCATAAAGACAGATAAAAGGATTGATCAAATTCTATTTTACCATGCAAGTAAAAACTTCATTTACAACCCTCTAATTCTCTCATTTTGTTTTTACTCTCTTCACGCATTCTTCTTCTTTCATCTTTTAACTTTGTTGAAATGCAAAATAGACAATCCCATTTTCAGCTTACACCAGCCTAAACAATTCCAAACTGGCATGAAATGGTTGGAACTAGTTTAAACCAGTAGGTTCCAAGCTGATAAACCGTTTCTTCCATTAATCCTCCTTATATACTTCTAGATGTCAGAACCGATCTAACTAGGGAAAATGTGTACAAACTACAAACAGTGGTTGATGTCTTTATTACACCATTCACATCCACTACAAACACTTTCATATGGCACATGGAATGTTTGTGGAAGCTAAACGAGAGTTGATCTTTTAAATCATATTACACATGAGAAACGGTTTGAAGGTAACCCTCAATAAAAATGATTGGATTTGGTGGAGAAGGGATTCTGCCGAGCCCAAATAATGGGGTCAAGGTTGGATGTGTAGTACAAGTCAAGGTTGCATATACTTTTGTCCTTGGTATATACTTGTGGTAAATCATGAGTCTGACTTTATAACCCAATTCAAATTTACAAATTCATAACCTGATTTTCCACCTTTAAATGGAATTTCAAAAAAAAAAATCAAAAGTAATGCAAGTTTTGTTACAATTAACAACATACTTTAAATAGTTATATTTTGAAAAGACTGTAATAACTACAAAGATAATCACCATAAGTTCCTGTTCAATCGTTTGAAAATAGATAATAGGAACTTTCTATTAAAGGAACATAACATTTATGTAATCAATAGTATAAAATGCACTTCGTGTTTATTTTTAATCATGTAAATGCAATGATGTAAATAAAGAAAGAAATCATTGTATGTAAATTAAATATTACAGTATACAGGGTAATATATATATATATATATATATATATATATATATATATATATATATATATATATATATATATATATATATATATATATATATATATATATATATATATATATATATATATATATGGGTTAGGATCGGATGACCCAGCAAATAACCCAGTACCCTTTGATGCACCTAGAGGTTTTAGAATGGGCTGATTTTTTGTAGGTATGTTGTCTATGGTATGTTGATCATCCGCACAAAAAATCAGCCCATTCTAAAACCTCTAGTTGCATCAAATGCGCTCTTCAAATCAACGGTTAAAATTGACAATCGAAACCCAACATTTGAAGAGCGCATTTGATGCACCTAGAGGTTTTAGAATGGGCTGATTTTCTGTGAGGATGATCAGCATACCATAGACAACATGTCTACAAAAAACATCTCATTCTGAAACCTCTAGGTGCATCAAAGGGTGCTGGGTTATTGCTGGGTCAAAATTTGTTGGGTCAGCCGATCCCGACCCTATATATATATATATATATATATATATATATATATATATATATATATATATATATATATATATATATATATATATATATATATATATATATATATATATATATATATATATATATATATATATATATATATATATATATATATATATAAGGGCCGGGACACTACCTCTCAAAGCAGCATTTTTGCTGCTTTGACAACCCACCACGGCCGCACCACATGTGATCTTCGGCCGGAATCAACATCAACAACCTCCGATCACCTCCACCGGTGATCTCTGTTGACATCACCTGTCGGTGACCACCGACAGAAGACTCTGATGACTACTTCCATTGTGAGCCATTCATTCATCACCTTACCTCATTCGGCGACCTCCGACGACATCCGCAGTCGGCGACCACCTCGATGACATCTAGCACCTCCCAATTGTGAGTTCGGACGCCTTTTATTGTCGTTCATGGCTTTGATAGCCACCGGCAGCAAAGAACGTTGCTTTCGAAGGTAGCATCTTGTTTCTCTCTCTCTCTCTCTCTCTCCCTCTCTCTCTCTCTCTATATATATATATATATACATATATATATATATATATATATATATATATATATATATATATGTGTGTGTGTGTGTGTGTGTGTGTGTGTGTGTGTGTGTGTGTGTGTGTGTGTGTGTGTGTAGAGAGAGAGAGGAAAAGGAGACTCCATATGTATGGAGGAAACTTACTTCCATACGAGGTGATTTGATACACCTAGGAGTTTTCGAATGTGCTGATTTTTTATGATGATAAGCACCTTACCTTAGATAAAATCAGCACATTCGAAAACTTCTAGGGGCATAAAACATTAGGATTCAAATTAATGGTTACAGCAGACGGACGATAAAACTTCTAACATTAGATGCACCTAGGAGTTTTAGAATGTAAATTAAATATTACAATATACATGGTAACAAAGTTTATTAATTTTGGATATATATATATATATATATATATATATATATATATATATATATATATATATATATATATATATATATATATATATATATAGAGAGAGAGAGAGAGAGAGAGAGGGGGGAGGGGGGGGGGGGGGGGGGGGAGGGAGGGAGGAAAGGGAACTCCATACGTATGGAGGAAACTTACCTTCATACGAGGTGATTTGATACACCTAGGAGTTTTAGAATGTGCTGATTTTTTGTGATGATATGCACCTTACCTTAGATAAAATTAACACATTCGAAAACTTCTAGGGGCATCAAACATTAGGATTTGAATAAATAGTTACAGCAGACGAACGATAAAACTTCTAACATTTGATGCACCTAAGAGTTTTAGAATTGGCTGATTTTTTGTGGATGTTCTATCGAAGGTAAGGTGCTTATCATCACATAAAATTAACACTATCTAAAACTCCTAGGTGCATCAAATCACCAGCGTATGGAAGCACCATTTCCTCATATATATATATATATATATATATATATATATATATATATATATATATATATATATATATATATATATATATATATATATATATATATATATATATATATATATATATATATATATATATATATATATATATATATATGCACTTTGTGTCCATTTCTATCTTAGGAATATCAAAGACAAGGTACATAAGGGGAGATTAGCTACGTAGTAAGGAGCATTAACAATGAGGGGCGAAAAGGTTGGTGAGGAGAGTGAGAAGTAGGATTAATTGGAATTAAAAGTTTCTCTACGATTCAACAAAAGGATGAAAGGAGGGGGGGGGGGGAGGGGTTCAGAGAGAGAGAGGGAGAGATGAGGTTTTGGGGATATAGTTAAAAAGAGAGACAATTTTGACACATGAAGGTTTTTGTGGGTTGAAGGAGTGTGTTTTGCGCCTCAAGTGGATTATGGGAGAAGGAACCCGAGAGGAAGAAGAGACAAAGGGGAGGAAAGAGAGGCTTGGGTGCAGTTCATAAAACTGGTTTGAATTTCAATGGCCCATAATTTGCACTATCACTTATTTATCTCTTATATACGAGAGATTTTCAAAGCTACCAATTGCAATCTGTTCTTTCCTCTCTATCGTACAAGAAATTTCCACTTGATTCCTCATCAAGGGTAGAGAAGCAGTTATTTCTATATGTCTTGATGTTGTATATTATTTGCTGGCCTTTCTCACGTTACGTTTCCTTATCTTTTGAAGGTAAGTTGTTATTATTTGTCATTGATTTTGTCTTAAGCTCAGTCCTTGGATTCACCAATTTCATGACAAAACCCATGTAAATAAAGAAGTATGGTAGGTTGGCAGCATACTCTCCTATTTCTCCCACCTTAGCATTTTAATAACTTATTCGTACCCAGACTTATGGGATAATGGTAATGACTACGAAAGTGTGCCAACTGAACTTAGAATGACTTTTTAGCAACTACAAATCATCATAATGGGGTGATAAACTAGAACTGTTATTATATAACACTACTGACGTCCACAACAATGTGAAATTGAAGTCAAATAGTCCATAATGATCCACAGCCTGGACAAATATATGAAATTGTGCTTCGGTAGAAAACCATCAACAATTTTTTTTTATTAGAATCAAATAACTTAACACAGACTATCAAAACTGCGCCTCAGCTGAGAAGCATTAATTATTTCCAAGTTAGATTTTGATTATCACAAGCAAAAAACTGGCCACCTATATTTCGACATGTAATACTGCTAAAGCAAATGCAGAGTCTGAATTAACAATGTAACTTCCAAACATCATTTTCAGGATTAAGATGACTTGGTCAATGACAAATTCTTTCATTGTTTACCTTGCCTAGAACTGATAAATGTATGACAATCAGACTTCATCAGATGATTATATAGCATATGTACAAGGTACAAAAAATCGATATATTTCGCAATATGAAAAATGAAAACCTGATACGAAATTCCGCCTGCAGTCTCAAGCAGAATTGGAAATGTCAAAATATCGAGCGTGCTGCGCGAAATATCACGATATTTTTATGAAATATTTCCATCTCCTCGAAATATCACGATATCAGACCTAACACAAAGGGATTTTGTCGAAATTTTGTAAAAATTTTGAAAAATTTCGCGAAATATACCCGAAATTGTGGGACTGACTAGTTATAAAAGGGAGCTTGTGGTCTGGTTCTCAGCAGCTTATTTATATATAATAACATTTAAGTAAATGTAAGTTATTATATGTAAATAAGCAAATACCCCCCCCCCCCCAATTTGATTCCAAAAAAAAAAAAAAAAACCAAAGGAATAAAAAAGTAAACTTTTAGTTTTAGTAGGAGAAAAAAAATTTCAGGGTTTTTTATAAAATCCACATTGTGAGAAAAATGATTAAATCAACTTCTTTTTAGCTCACAAAATTCCACAAGATGTGAAAGTACAAGTGCATCTAGAAAACCATGGTCAGTTTTAAAAAATTTTGAATGTATAAAAACTTTTCTATATAAAAAATCTTTTTTCCAGACTTAGTAAAAAAACAGTGTTTCACATTTTAACATAATTTGTGCACAATTTCAAAACTTTCTTGTTTTAAGTCCACTTTCAAAATCGTTTGAAACATTATTTTAACAATCAACTAATCTTTATTTTGATAATATTTTTATCCAAATGAAAGATTAAAAAGCATTTGAAATATATATATATATATATATATATATATATATGAAAATTGGACCAAACAAGATTGCACAAGACTCACAAACTCAATATATTGAATACATGCTATGTGAAGCTCTACAACCTTAGATCAGGTACAAATATTATTTGAGTGTTCCAAAGTATGTATCTATAATTGGTTTATGACTATCAAGAGTTTCACTAAAAAATTCCATCAAAAAATCTATATTTCCACCATTTCTACAAAATTACAATATTTCTACATTGTCGAAATATTTCCACGAAATATTTCCATATCCAGAATGTCCAAATTTCCACCGAAATGGAGATTTTGAACCTTGCATATGTAAAACAAAAATACCAATAAAATGTATTTACCTTGGTATATAAATTAATAAGACACCCATAAGTGATCACTGAAGGTGTAAAACCACATTCCTGAAAAATATGTTAAGACAATAATCAATACATGACACCAACATAATAGAGCATCCATATTGACAGCATGCACACAATATTCGTGATAACATGTCTTCCACAATAATTTACGAACCATTTTAGTAAATGTTCTGAGCCTCTTTAGCTAAAGATATAAACTACAAGAATCTCAATAGTCGTACCATCAAGCTGCATATCATGGCACAAATTCCAGAAAATAACAAGCATTTCTCTATATCACCATTATTTTTAGTACATAACTGTGAAATTAATAATGATACTTATAAAAGGATAACATGATGGATGAATAGTAAACATGCCCAAGAAAAGAATGAAGGGCAAACTACATAAGATAGCAATCAGGCTGGATTTGTGATGCAGGACGGGCTAGGGGGGTCCTACAAAGATATGAATTCTAGCTCTAGGTGGAATTTTTTTTTGGTTTGGGAAGATGCAGAAATCTAAGACAGCGGCGGGGTATTTTAGTCTTTTCAATAGGTTCAGTTTTCCGGATTGTGATGAAACTTGGTGTGTAGGCAGGTATAGAAGTTAGGAAGGTTGTGTATAAGGTTCGGCTTGATCAGACTGTTGGATGTCGTAAGATCAAGGAATTATCAGATCTGGACTGTCTCCAGATTTGCGAATTCTTCAAAATAAGGGTTGAATTTGATCATACAAATTGGCGCTTTTTATATGGGAGTGTCTAGGGTTTAGAGGGGCTTCTTTAGGATCAAGTTTGAAGGATTTCAGACAAGATATGGTTTTGGATAGCTTTAAGGTTCAGCTGGAGGTATTTCAAAAGTTTTCGATGAAAGTGGATTGATGATGGAACTCAGGGGGTGGTGGAGAGTGATGGAATGGGGATAACTACAAACCTCTCATCGGCGATCTACTCCGACCTCTCGTCGGTGAGCCTCACGCTCTTCTCTCCTCTCTCAGGAAAGCGGTAATGCAAAAACCGTAGACGATTTACAGCAAAAGAGAAACTCATTCATAATCTTCATTGCTTACAATGGAGGCCTAAGGCCTTTAAATAAAAGATAAATATGGTATAACTAATTTAAACCATCATATCTCACCTAACTTCCTAAAATAAAGAGATAAAGATGGTAACTAATTTAAACCATCATATCTCACATAAACAACTTCCTAAAATAAAGAAATAAAGATGGTAACCACTAATGAAATAAAGATCTCACCTAATTAACTTCCTAATTCATCATATCCCTATCTTTAAAATTACCCATAAATAGTCATCCGAATTTAAGAAATTAATAAAGATAAATCCTAATAAAATGCTTGGAATATTTCCGAGAATATCTTATGATGCGCCCACTGTTCTAAAAAGCGGTTTGGGCACCCGCCTAGGCGTTTTGGGCCTTAGACCGTACTGCCTAAGTTGGGACCGCTTTCTTGGACGTTCAAAGGAGAAAGGTCATCGATGTGATAGTCGGATGCTATCATCTCTTTTTTCTTCTTTAACTAGTACATTATTGTGCTACTACTATATAGTATTAGTGGCTCCTTTAGCCCACCGTATTACTTGAAAAAAGTGATGATAGCGGCACCTTGGCCCATTGTGAACTCATAAAAGAAGGATAACAATGGAAACATAGTAGATATATAAATTCTAGTCTTCTAGAGTAATATTCGTTGAAATTTCTTGTGCCTCAATCTCTGGGCACTCGTCTAGGCGTTCGCCTTACCGCCTTGGAACCCCTTCACCATATTAGGTTTGCCAAACGCTTTTTAAAACATTGAATGCGTCGGGATGCGTGTGAATGGTAGGGCGGTCCACTGGTGTGCCGAAATGCGTAGGCGGCCAATATGCTCCCGCATCAATTTGTTATGTGGATAAGAGTGTTAAGCAGCAATGAAAATGCATACCTATAGGACAATGGTGGGGAGAGAGGGCTTTACACTACCGAAAATATAGAAGGCCCCAATAAGAAAGGTGAAGTAAACACGGCTTAAGGAGCCAAAGAGAAGAAAAGACTTGATTCGACAGTGGCCCAATCTTTGAACAGAGATAAACAATGCAAGAGGGTTCTGAGACGTAGCCCCATGTAGCCTATGTAGGTATGATTTTGGTTTTATAGTTGTTGGCTTGCAGGCAATACAGTGATGGTTGATACTTGATTGGATGGCATCGGCCTCAACTATTATAGCACAAGATAAAGTTTGTTTATTTTCTCATCACCTTTTGTCTTTCCTATGCTCTTGTACTTGATTATCAATATGCATGCAAGTATTCATCCACTCTTCTTTTATTTATTTTACGAAGCTCTCTTCTACAGGTCAAATGATCTAAGCTGGATACATTCACTGATCTGTTGGACATTGATGGCAAGTTGACAAAGATCACAAAGTTCTCTCAATCTCTTTTGCCGAGCATTGTTATAAAGTTGGTCTACATAAACAAACTATACCGATGAAAAGGTTGGTTATATTGTGTTACTGTCACCGTCGTTATCATCGTTTCCTTTAAATAGTGGGTAACATCAATGAAAAAGGACATACGACACCTAAAAACACAAAACATAGGAAAATAAAAAATATATAAAACTATTGTGCACATAAAACTTGATAGTGGATATAAATAATACCAAGTATTACCAATTCATCCATCACATATGACATTGAATATTATAGGAATGCAGGAAATATCAGATGTAGCTAGTAGAAGGGGGCTGCCAAGTGCCATCAGATGGGTTTGCAATGGTGTATTGGGGAAAAAATCAAAAGGCATAATGTTTGCTCCCTAGTTGCATGAGCTTAAAATGGGTAACGAATAAGATAGGACTCCCCATGCGTCAACTACCCTTTTAAGTTTTTTGGAAGGCCCCAAGAAGTTGCAAGTTGCCTTGATCTTAATCTAATAGAGGTTGAAGTCAGGTTGACAGTTGCTTAGAAAAGTTGTCAATCTTTTTGGAGCCTTCTGTGGTAGAGTTGTGCTCCATAGTCATCCCCACTTTAGTGAGATAAGACTTAGGATGATGATGATGAAGTGAGCGACTATAGGGGAGCATCCAACAGCCCAAGAAAGATTCTAATTAGGGATGGCAATGGGCACAAATTCAGGCCTCATTTATACTACGTCGGGTCGGGCCTATTCAAAAATACATATTTGCTAGGCCCAAGCCCGGCCCATTGCCGCCCTTAATTCTAATGTCTTTGTTTTCTTTATTAGTAAGGACTAAGGAGTGATAATGGAGAGATGTTGTAATTTTTTTTACCATGCCTTTGTCTTGTAGGAATCCTTAAAGGACTCAAACTTATTTGCAAGTGGTCAACCTGTCTAATAATCTAACGAGTGCGAGCCAATTTTCATGCACCAACAGTTTTGGAGAGTGCCCCCCCTATCCTAGTCTTTCTTCTTCTATTCTTCTCTCATGCCTTTCTTCTTGTGTATATCTCTCCTTTTTATCTTGCTCTCAAATTTGATTTTCTAATCTGCATAAAAACAGCCATATCAAACATCCAAAACCCTCCCAGTTTCAATTTAACACTATTAAGTCTCGATTTCGCTCCTTTACCTATTGCATGTGGCTGCTATCAGATGCATCACCATATTACATCAGACCAGTTTGTACTATCTATAGGCACTTGGAACACAGGCCATCACCAATCCTTGTACCATAAACCATTAGCACATCTAACCCTACATAAATGAATAAACCCTAATACTAAAGCTCCTCCATACCACAGTCAAATCCTTCATCTCCTTTACCTATTTTCTAAAGATCTTTCTTGTTTCAAATTATTACAGAGTAACAAGACTAACTCTCTTCTAAAGCTACTATTCCAAAATATTTTACCTTCCTACTCTTCCACTGACCTTAACCCATAAAGGATCATCACATCTCATACAACATTAACCCTATTACTAAAGCTCCTGTGGGCATTTAAATATCTATTGTTCCCACTCCTTTAGCTCTTTTACATCTTTTCGGATGCAGGTTACATCATAACAATCCAAACTTTATTCTAAACCTGCTGTTTTTCAACATTCCGTACCTTCCTATCAGCATATTTGAAAAACGTGATCCTTGAGCTCATATTGATCAACTATATTTCGACAATTATTTCAATTGCTAATGAAATTATTTCCGGATAGAGCTTAGTTTATGTCCATTTGCTAATTTATGAGGCTTTTATTGAAAACAAAGTTGGCTAACATATTTGGGTTCATGAAAGCTCAATGGCATATATAAGGGGGGACAATAAATCTTGAAGAGCAAGAAAGGCGACCATAGCTAGAGTACGGGACAAAGAGGCCATGCAATCATAGTTTGTCAAAGAATTGAAGACTATTGAAATTGTGCCCAAGTACAGGATGTTTTGGCCAAAAAACAGAGAAAACAACACTGAATCAAAGAGAGACTATAGTGAAAGAAGGGAGAAACAGAGGTGTCCCACTAGGGAAAACAAACACGTGTACGCGTTCTTTTGGGTTGGCTCTTCATTTATTTTCTTCTTAAAGAGGTATGCCTCGCAGCCATCATATTATGTATTTAGGCCATTGTTAAGTGTCAAGGTAGGTTGAGATCATATTCCAATAAGGATAAGTTCTTGGCGCAAAGAAGCTTCGACAGCATTATTAAGGAAATTTTATTTCAGACTTAAGAATGGACAATGTCAATGACCATGAGTCTATTTTTTTTCATTTTCACCATGTTGCTTTCATGGATTGTTGGCTCTATGCCAAAGATTGGTTTTGAAGGCTTAACATTTTCCATTTGATTCCTCATCTACCCCTCTCCCTACAAATCTGAACCAAAAATCAGACAATCTTTTAAAGTTGCAAGATCCAACTCAAAGATGACATCAAAGGGACACCTCAAAGAAGTTAATACACTATTGACGATGTGGTGGAAGGATATCGCAGAGCAAGCACAGAGATCCTGCGGAAATATATTACACACCAAGCACCCAATGAAGATCAGAATATGAAAATTCGAAGGTCAATGACAAATTGCAGAGAATCAGATTGTCAATAAGATATTGACCGATCAGGGAGCTAAGATTTATAAATCAAATTAGGAAATTAAGGACCATTGAAAATATAATATTTAATTATTCAACTAAGGAGTGCTACTACAAGAGTCAACCATTAATTCATGCTAAACAATTGAGGTCAACTTATTTGATGCTCCATTCATCTTCAATATTATGCACATACATTACTTTACATATGGAATGATTGATCAAGCACATTGCGGTAGCTGAAGGGTCTTTACAATTCTGATCCACGGAACTGGTGACAGAGTGATGATTAAACTCATCCCCCTCATCCGACCTTTAGGATGTATACAAGCGAAGTACATGACCAACAGGATCACCTAAGTGAATTGATGTAGACATGTTTTATATGGGACTCACGCGTTGGTAGTTGGTACAAGTATTTAGAATTTTCATATAGTTTTATTGCTGGTTTTTACTTCAAGTTCAACAGAAATACACGATAGGCAATAATGGTTTGGGTTTACAACAGTCTGGTTGGTTTATATATGAGCTCTAACAAGTTTTAGAAAGCGAAAAAGGACTTAAAGCAAGAGCAAGAGAAAAAGAAGTATTGCAGCCTAAGTTCACCAAAGAGAGGAGTTACCAAGAAAAAAAAGAGAAAAGAGAGATTGAAAAGAAAGGACAGGAGAAACAAAAGGTTAAATATAACAAAGAATAAAGTGTTTTGCCAACAAACAAGAGATGTTGGCTGATTTAAGTGAACGACTCTATGTTTATTGTTTATATTTCCTTTTTTAAGTGATGGGCCCATAACACTCATATGGTTTTTTAAGACCCACTTTAGATAAGAGGATGATCAGGGAAAACCAAGCGAGTAGTAAGCCATGAAGCTTTAAAAGGGTCTTATTAGTGCGAACTTGTATTAATTGGAAGAATATCATGACATTGAGTCAATTATTTTGTTCTTCCATTTTTTGTTAATCCCGTGCATAGTGGACTTCATATAGCAGAGTTAGGGTTCCACATTCGAAGATTCACCACACTCCAATCACGGATTCAAATCAAACCATCATCATTCTCTCCTAGTTGAAGAGCTGATATAAAGACCACATTTAATCTTCTAAGAGATCCAAGTATAAGGATTACGTTTGAACAATAAGAACATGAGTTCAGCCTCTCTTTTGACAATTTTATTTATCTAGATGATTATAATGATTTTGTTAATATTTTCATTTCAAGCACAATAAACTTGTATCTTGTGGATACCATGGTCCAAAACAGAATGAGAGAAAGTGAAGAGGCATCATGTGGATACAGTAGTGGAGAACCATTGTTATTTGTGACTTATCATCCCTGCTCAAAGAAGGCCATTATTTTACGCAACCTCATCATGTTTCCTACTCATTCTTATTTCTCCTTTTTCCTATAACAATAAACATTTTTTGCACATATTGATTTAGTGAGAATTGAATATTCACATTAAGAGTAGAACCGCTTATGAACGGATGAGATTAAGAGAGCATGGGCATTTATTTTGTACCCCACATGCCTCAATCTGTTTGAGGAGTCCAAGACACCTTTTTGTTGGTTAATTTAGGGAGAAGGCCCAGCTTTGATTGTCAAGCACACTTGGACTTCCTCCTTTGAATAGAATATCTATTGGAGAAAATTTAGAGATCAGCATCTTTGAAGGAGAAAAAAAAAGGGATCCCTTGTTTAGCATAAGGAGGCTTATGGGCTTGATGGTGCTTTGTTGCACCAAAATTATTTGAAGCAAGCATGGGATATTACGTGGACCCACCAACAACCATTTGCTTCATTTTTTTGACCCTCTCACTTTGTTTTAACAATTAAGTAAGAGTTTTGAGTAAGAGGACTTATTTCAGTGAACTGGAGCTCCCCTAATCTGGGGGAAAGGATTCCTTATAATTGTTCTAGATTAGGTTCATGGTTATCTTCTGGGATTTTTTGCATTATAAAATATTCCCTAGAAGCTAATAAGATCATAATTTTAATCCATTCACTAGAGATTCCTGATGTTAAGCATCCAAGAAATCACCATTTTTATAGAACTTCATAGGATCAAGATAGAAATCAATAAGAGGTTGCTTTCGAATCAACATTGAGGTGAAATTCAAATTTTAGAAGAGATTTTTTCAGAGTGTGTTTTTGTTGGTTTCATCAGAATTTGAAATCATAACGGTTTGAAACACTAGTCACTGTTCTCAGTATCAACATCAAACAGAGACTAATAAACAGGCAAAAAGCAATTGTTTTCAACGGTGATTCATTTTCCTCAAATAAAATACTTCCAATAATATTGTAGAACAGATGTGTGAAAGCCTAATGTTCCAAGTTCGCCACCATGAATTTTTCCCAAATTACTACACAGTTGAAATAATAAATCGCATTTTTCCTTTTGAACTATTTCCAATTGTCAAAAGAAAAGGATAATTAGTAAGAACTAATCAACCAAACATAGTTTAATGTTTACCTTTAGTCTTTCAAACACAATCAAACACTTCTCTTCATTCTGAATATTTGTATAACCATCCATCATAGTATGATATAAATCGATAGGCGCATCAATGCCTTCTTCCTCCATTTCCCTCACCAAGCCTTCGGCTCGAGCCATATCACCTGTTTGACTACATAAATTTTACAAAAAACAAAATAAGCAGAAAGTCTTGGTAACAAAAAGGGTGGTTCCACCTGATCAATAACAATCCAACTTAACTGAAATGTCCAAATATGTGAGTGAACAAGATGTGCTTAACTTGGTGGCCCAAAGAGTGCAGACAAGTTCTAAAAAGTACTTTTTGAAGGGATAAAATTTTATTGGAAAAAGGTAAAGCAAGTCCAAAAGTTGTAGGTTAATGTACATCAATTTCCTGCAGCAGTATACTTTGCTTTTCTGGTAAGATCTCCATGATATATTGAGATGCAGTCATACTACTGGCCACTATATTATTCACACTGTTATATACATATTGAGACAATTCATGAGATTAAGCAGACACTAATCCAAGAATGGAAAGTGCAAAAAAAAGAACACAACCATACAAGGCGAGATGGAGCATTAAATAAAACAAAAAGATCGGTTTTGCTTAAACTTGATTGTGAAGCAGACCCGTCACAAAAAAGGGAAGTGTAATCATATACCGATTCAGAGATAGTAAGATACTAACCAATGAGCGTATATAATGTTGCTATATATGATGGCATTCAAAGATGGCAGCTTCTGCTTTGCCTCCTTAAAGAAATTATCTGCAGATCTTCCAAAGGGACACAGAAGATATTAGCTGGCAGCTGAAAATCTCAAAATCGTAAGTTGAAATGTTGAATGACTCCACCATGACCCAATAATCCAACAATGCAAAAGTTATAGCTTACAGACTGTTATACAAAACTATCTATAATAGCTTTCAGACTATGGACATAACTTAAATTTGGGAAACATCGCACCATGGCCAAATAATTCATTCTACAAAAATTATATAAATACCAGCCAAAATAATCTGCATTGGGTTCCTCACTAGACATAATTAACATGTGAGTACCACATATCAGTAGGTCGTAAAAGTAAAGGGACAGCTAAATCTCAAATCTACTACGGAGTGTTTCAAGAACATTTAAATGATTACATATATAACAAGAAAACATTCCAAAAAAAAAACATCACCAAAAACTTTAGATACAATCGTTATCAGTATGTTTGTCCTCTTTTACTTAGGAATCAGGTAGTCATTCCTCCTTCGGTATTCTTCCTGTAATGTGTTTATAAATGCAAAAACAGAAGCATGATTACGTGAATCAAGAATATAAGTACACGGAAAAATAACACAAGCTCATTTTATAAATCCTTCACCATCTACTCGAACAAAAAGCTAAATCCATTTTCACTGCAAGATTTCAAAATCTTTCCAAAAACTCACATCCTTTTTATGTTTTGTTTGCCCTGGTCAAACCTTCCCACATAAGCTAGCCCCTTTCCTTAGTTATGCAAGTGGGGTCCAGATTTGACCAAAACTCGACCCAAATCTGATTCAACCCAGACTTGAAATAGGGACACATATGTTGACAGGGGTCCGAAACATATATAACACCCAAAATTTGTTGAATTAATGGAAAATATGATCTACCAACTTGTGCTGACC
The DNA here is from genome assembly GCA_947650365.1 of Chamaelirium japonicum. Classification (NCBI taxonomy): domain Eukaryota; kingdom Viridiplantae; phylum Streptophyta; class Magnoliopsida; order Liliales; family Melanthiaceae; genus Chamaelirium; species Chamaelirium japonicum. Next base: position 27,130,514 of record OX393553.1, read on the forward strand.
GAGTCTAACCCGAGCTTACAAATTTCTTCTCGAGGTGGGAAGTGCGACTGTAGACATTGAAATATTGCCTAAAGCTAGAGAATCAGAAATTTGGCTAAGTCTGGAAGACTTTATTTCCCTGATGACCAGGGAAATTTTGCTTCCTTACATTCTGAAATTTGGCTAAGTCAGGAAGACTTTATTTCCCTGATGACCAGGGAAATTTTGCTTCCTTATACTTTATTTCCCTGATGACCAGGGAAATTTTTCTCTGCACTCAGAAATTTGGCTAAGTCTGGAAGACTTTATTTCCCTGATGACCAGGGAAATTTTGCTTTACACTCAAAAATTTGGCTAAGTCTGGAAGACTTTATTTCCCTGATGACCAGGGAAATTTTTACTTCCTTACACTTTATTTCCCTGATGACCAGGGAAATTTTTCTCTATACTCAGAAATTTGGCTAAGTCTGGAAGACTTTATTTCCCTGATGACCAGGAAAATTTTGCTTCCTTATACTTTATTTCCCTAATGACCAGGGAAATTTTTCTCTACAATCAGAAATTTGGTTAAGTCTGGAAGACTTTATTTCCCTGATGACCAGGGAAATTTTGTTTTACACTCAAAAATTTGGCTAAGTCTGGAAGACTTTATTTCCCTGATGACCAGGGAAATTTTTGTTTCCTTACACTTTATTTCCCTGATGACTAGGGAAATTTTTGCCTACACTCAGAAATTTGGCTAAGTCTGGAAGACTTTATTTCCCTAATGACCAGGGAAATTTTGCTTTACACTCAAAAATTTGGCTAAGTCTGGAAGACTTTATTTCCCTGATGACCAGGGAATTTTTTGTTTCCTTACACTTTATTTCCCTGATGACCAGGGAAATTTTTGCCTACACTCAGAAATTTGGCTAAGTCTGGAAGACTTTATTTCCCTGATGACCAGGGAAATTTTTGTTTCCTTACACTTTATTTCCCTGATGACCAGGGAAATTTTTGCCTACACTCAGAAATTTGGCTAAGTCTGGAAGACTTTATTTCCCTGATGACCAGGGAAATTTTGCTTTACACTCAAAAATTGGCTAAGTCTGGAAGACTTTATTTCCCTGATGACCAGGGAAATTTTTGTTTTCTTACACTTTATTTCCTTGATGACCAGGGAAATTTTTGCCTACACTCAGAAATCTGGCTAAGTCTGGAAGACTTTATTTCCCTGATGACCAGGGAAATTTTGCTTCCTTATACTTTATTTCCTTGATGACCAAGGAAATTTTTCTTGCTTCCTTACGCTCTGAAATTTGACCAAGTCTGAGAGTAAGGAAAGTACTATATCCCTATCGTCCAAAGGCTATATCTAAGTCAATAGAATGATACTTAGAGATGAGCATCCTTCGACAAGCCGATATACAAGGCCGAAGAATAATCAAGCTTAAGCTCCTACAAGTAAGCTTACACTAGATTTCGACAAACTCATTGAACCTACCAAGTCAGAAAGGACCAGATCAAGAGTTAACTTGGTTAAAATCTAAGTCGCAGTAAGTCGATTCGGATTTAAGACCCGAACCACAAGTCGTTTTAATCAGACCGGCTCACTCAAGCTCAAAAGGATTAAGCTACCAGTGGAAGTTACAAAACCACTCGAATATGATCCTAACCATCAAGGAAGTTATGTAAACCACCTGGAAGTTTCTCTAACCATCCAAGGGAAGTTATAGAAACCACCAGGAGGTTGCTTCAACCACCCGAAGTAGTTATTCTCTACAATAACTACTTCGACCCTTATAAAAGGAGGGACAAGAAGAGAAGAAAAGATCTTTGGCCATAGCAAGAAGAACCTACAAAGCTCCCGACTGAAGATACTTCAAAGCTCCAAGAAATCCCGGAGAAGAATGATCGAAGATCGAAGCAAACCAAAGAAAATCGAAGACCGAAGATCGAAGATGGAAAATTGAAGATTCAAGTCCAAAGCAAGTCGAAGAACAAGCGAAGAACAAGTGAAGATTCTAGGAGAAGAAGAGTAAAGCAAAGCCCCTAGCCGATCACGCGCAAAGCCCGAAAGGATCAAGCACCGCAACGCTCTTCTCTTTTCATTTTCTCACTTGTTGTAATCTTTGTACTTCGAAATCGAGTATCAAAGGATCAAAGACGGATTTCCCCGCAATCTCCTGATATACATTTTGTACTCCGCTCCCTCAAAGCGAGTCCTTTGAAATTTGTACTTGAGTGAAAAATCAAATATTTGCTCATACAGCGACCTCGCACATTGAAGGTCAGGCTGGAGTGGGTTACGGGCAAGGTTCGAAATTTCCATTTTGGTCAATATTTCGACCCCTCTGGATATGGAAATATTTCGACAGTGTGGAAATATTGTGATTTTATAGAAATGGTGAAAATATTGATTTTTTAATGAAATTTTTCAGTGAATCTCTGCATAGTCATAAACCAAGTATATATACACAATTTGGAACAATGTTTTAAAACTCGTCGGGTTGACCCGAAACTAGCCCGGGTCAACCCGACCCGGCGAAATTTCGAGCCAACTCGCCTGTGGACTCGTCCATGTCGCGTTTTGTGTTAAACTCGCCGGGTTTTAGCGATTTGGGTCGGGTTTCGGACCTGTAGGAACCCGCCCGGGTCGGGCTTTATTAAAAACCTGCGGCCCCCTTTATTTCTCCTGAGTCCCGACTGTTGGGATTTGGAGACGCCGCTCGGGGTTAGGGTTTTGTTCGTCTTAAAGCACCGAGATGCCGCTCGGGGTTAGGGTTTTTGTTCGTCTCAAAGCGCCGAACGAAGAAAAGAAGCTCTGCAGACGAAAGAAGAGAAGAAGGAAAGAGGAAGAAGAGAAGAGGGAGGAAGAAGAAGGAAGAGGAAAAAGGTAAGCACTGGTTTTCTCTTTTGGTTCGATCTCTTCCCCCCTTATCAATTTCCTTATTTCTGTTAAAAAAAAAGTGAAAACAGCAGAGCATAAAATCTGATTCTTCCTTTGCTTTTCTCCTTTTTTTTCTTATCAATCAAGGCAAAGACAGTGTCGATCCTTTTCTTTTTTTTTCTTCAATCAAGTCTCAATCCCTCTCTTTCATTTCTGATTTCCGGATCAAAACAGAGCTTCCTCTGCGTTTATCTCTGATATGAAAGTGAAGTCTTTATATACCTTCAATCAAAGAATCAAAATATCAATTTTAAATAAAATTAATTTGATGCCATGTAAGTAGGAAATTTTAACTAAACAATGTTTGGAATTAAATCATGCATGAATGTCTATAAAATCTTTTACTTGTGTTAACTAAATAAAGTTTGATGCTTGTAGTCTTGTTAGTATTTTGATAGTGGTGGATGAGTGTATATTGCAAAAAAATCTGATATATATATATATATATATATATATATATATATATATAATGTCGAATTTTTTGTATTGAGTTTTGTCGAGTTTTAGTTGAGTCGTCGAGTCGACTCGACTCATTAAGGTTTCGAGTCGAGTCGAGTTTTCGTGTTTTAAAACACTGATTTGGAACACTCAGATAATATTTATACCCTATCTACGGGTGTTATGCATCACAAAGCATGTATTCTGCATTTGAGTTTGTGAGTCTTGTGTAGTCTTGCTTGGTCCTGTTTTGATTTATGTTTTTAAAATGATTTTTAATCTTTTTTATGGATAAAAATGTTTCCAAAATAAAGATTAGTTGATTGTTAAAATAATGTTTCAAACGATTTTGAAAACGGGCTTAAAACAAGAAAGTTGTGCAAGTTTGAAATCGTGCAAAAATTATGCTGAAATGCAAAACACTGTTTTTTTCTAAGTTTGAAAAAAATGAGTTTTTATAAAGAAAAATTTTTATACATTTAAAATTTTCTTTGACGAACCATGGTTTTCTAGATGTACTTGTAGTTCTACATCTAGTGGAATTTTTTGAGCTAAAAATGAGTTGATTTAACCACTTTTCTCAGCATACAAATTTTATGAAAAACCGAAAAAACTGTTTTCTCCTACTAAAACTGAAAACCTACTTTTTGATTCACTTGGTTTTTGATTTTTCTGATATTTTTATTGAAATCAAATGGGGGGGGGGGGGGGGGGGTATTTGCTTATTTACATATAATAACTTAAAGTAAATGGAGAAAATAAAAATTAAGTAAGACAACATTTACTTAAATGTTATTATATGTAAATAAGCTGCTGAGAACGAACCCCCAGTCCCCTTTTATAACTAGTCAGTCCCAATATTTCAGTGCCAAAATCCCGAAATATCTCGAACTTTCCCGAAATATCTCAAAATTTTCACGAAATATCGTGATATTTCGTGCCGACAAATATATCGTGCGAAATATCGCGATATTATCGTGATTTCCATTTCGTTCGATATCGCAGTAGGAATTTCGTGACAAGGTCTGAGAAAACCGAGATATTTCGCGAAATTTCGCGAGATTTTTTACCTTAGTTACGGGTTGTGGTTTCTATAACATGGGTTGAGCTTGGGTTAACCTCTAACCCAACCCAATCCGCTCAAGTTGCAGCCCTAGTTATCAGGTAGAGAGACCTAACTCATTATTATGTTGTTTAAGCTCATGCAACCAAGGAGTGACCCTCCAAGGTTCACATAGACTAGAACAAACTCAAATCAAAGATGGTAGAAGGCAAGATTTGATGTAGAGAACAGCATTCATCTCTATGGATGTAGAGAACAGCATTCATCCAAATGGCCATTTAAGCAACCATCTTTAGATGTCACTGTCACCCTCCCAGATCCCATGCATTTACTCTATCCATCACTTCCTGAGTTTTAAGTATCTACACATGGAGCTTGGTTGTAATGAAAACCTTCTTGTTAAAGTGGATAGCATGAATGCATACCAGATGACAAACTCAAAGCAAAGATGTTAGAAGACAAGATTTGATGTAGAGAACTGCATTCATCTCTAGTCTCTATGGCGCAAATCATATGCCAAAGAGTGGAAGTGGAACAACATTTCCAAATGACCATTGAAGCAACAACCTGTAGATGCCACTGTCACCCTCCCAATCCCATGAATTTACTCTATCCATCGCTTCCTGAAGTTTTAAGTATCTACACATGGGGCTTGATTGTAATGAAAACTTTTTGTTTTAGTGGATAGCATGAATGCATACCAGATGACACCTATACCTCTTGCGTGTGTTCTTCAACTCACTGTCTAATTCTATTTAAATGCATACACATACCGTGTTCCATGACTGCTGCAAAAGAAGAGCCTTTTGGCACAATCGACATGGGACCAGCTATGAAGCTAACTCTAAATCAAGAAGACTCACCCAAAATCGGTCAACCAGCCTAAGCATTGTACTCCACGGACCAGAGAAATAAAAGTGTGCATAAAGGGTAAGACCTTGGCAATCATCATAGCACCACAAATTAACAACCATAATGAAGATATCAAAGGACAGATCTATCATAAGTACAACATACATCAGCAATGTTACAAATCACTAGAAAATAATTTCATGTTGCATGGGCTTATAGCACTAAGGGTAATAAGAACTACGTGATTTACAATACCTGATGTGCTAGTCAAGAAAAAATACTTGATATGCGTTGTACAACAATCGTGACATTATGTTGCTTATCTAATGAGAAAATTAGAGAAAACCACGATTGGTGACATCGTAATTGGCAGGTTCATTGAACAAAGAGAAACAAAGAAAATTAAATTGCAAATGATTATTTCTTACTCACTCAGCATCACAAATATTTGCAAAGCCAGCAATGAGGATGCTATATGTCACCAAAGTCAACTCAAGCCCCTCTGCTTTCATTTCTTCAATGCAAGATAAGGCCCCTCGCATATCTCTAGCAACTGCATAAGCGTGAACAAGGCTGCATGAAATGAATTATCTTCAATGTAGGAGAACTAAAAAATCATACATGAGTGATAATATAGAACTCTCCAAATAGAATCGATTAATATAAAGTATAGGAAATTATAATACAACATACATGAAGAAAGCAAAGCATAATCTATCCTTGCATTATGGGATTTTATGGCAATATAATAATGAAGCTTTTGGTACCGCTTAATTAATGCTCAATCGGAAAAGTATAAAACCCAAGGAACCGAATCTTCTTCATAGATACAGTTTTATCTGACTTTAGTTGCAGCAACATTTTGCTACTCCCCCTCTTGGAACCCCGATCTTCCTAAAGGGAATCTTTAGTGAATACACTCCCAAAAACATAGAAACACGTACTAGTCTTTCACAATTTCAAACTTTTGTAAGGTAGATGCATATACAAACCTTTAAGATGATATGATAAGATGTGTATGCGTGCGTAGTTAAAAAACTATAACATAATCCATAATAATATTATTACAATTCAAATTAATAGGAATATTAGTAATAACTAAAAAGCATACTACAAAGACATACTAAGCTGAATTTTAAGTGTATATTTCAAGTAAAAGGTTTGTGTCACCAACTCACTTAACGATTATCATCTCTAGTCTAAGTGTGTTGTTTAGCCTGTCTATAGATAAAATGATCGTTTCTTAGACAATCACAAGCACCTGCCATTTCTAATCTGCCATCACTCCAGCTGCATGAAATCATTGTCCCTATCAACCGAGGTTGGAAGCTTGGCTTTGGTCCATCGCCAGGAGTTTTATTTTAAGCAAATCAGCGGTTTTGGTGATTTGAATTGGAGTTTTCTTGGTTTCAGCATTAAAAAATTGAAAATTATATATTAGAAAATAGTAGAAGATAGCATAAGTTAAATAAAACATCTTAGGCACTATTTCATTGTATGATATAGAGTTTCATAGTTTGATGGTTCAAAGACATACAAGCTGTACGGGTGTCTCTAAGGTTGAGTCAATTGAGAAGCTGTACAGTGTCACTAATACAGAGTCTGAAACGGTGTCTCAATTGAGAAGCTGTACGGTGTCTCTAATACGAAGACTACTAAACAATAAAGTGCCAAATTCAGATATTCAATTATCCAACTGTCAAATATAACCAAGTAACCACTATGTGTCAATTATCTTCCAAATATCAACGCTAGTAAAATAAGAGACGTAATCGCTGCTCCGTAACAAGTAATTACCAACAATTATTGAAGTAGCAAGTGTCCATATTGCTTATTCACACTTCAAGTCTTCAAGTATACTATATATGATATGCCAGCTCAAAATCCGAACCTAATGTGAGCAAGGTTGGGCTATTGCTAAGAGCCATTGGTAATAGCTTCAAAAGGCCTCCAAATGCTGAGATCATTTCTTGCCCCATAGATATACCTACAACATTTTGAATAGATAATTCCTTGACCCAGAACTTATGAGTTATCACTTTAACATTAAAAATAATAAAAATCCAAGGTTCATGATGTCTTTTATTCATAAACAATTTGTCGTGCTGACAAGGCTGTTTAGAAATTCTAAGGTTATACCTCTGTTTCTAAAAGCCTTACTTCAAGAAATTTGGGCTATTACTTCTCCCAAATGCAGAAAAAGTAGTATTTCTTTAATCACTAGCAAAATATGAAGATAAAATAGAGTTTCCCAAACACGCAACAATTATAATACATAACAATATAAAATAAAGATAAAATGGCCAAATACCAAATACCAAATTAATCAAATATAGGGTTCAGCTGGTTTGATGATTTTTTATTGAAACGGATCAAATCAAAGTTGAAATGGGTCCAGACTAAGCCTGGATTGCAGTTTTGTTATGGATATAGTAGTAAACACCATAAAATAAGGCTCACGCACACACACAATAGAACCACCATAGAATAAGGCACGTGCAAATGCGTAAACACGTAAGGGGTGGAATTACTTGAGTTTAAAAGTTAACAGTTTAAAGTTTAAACAGAGGGAAAAAAAGGAATCCAACAAGTTTGGACTCTAAGGATGGGGAAAATTGTTATCTAGTACTATTTTACCTCGCTACCACTAATTAAGGGATAAGAGAGAAAGGAACTTTAGTTTAGGCGTCTTGCAGAACGTAAAATCTGCTTAGGACATTTATTGAATGAAGCATTAATTACTTAAGCTCCCTTCTTAAAATTGCTCTTGTTTCAGCTCCCACTTCGTGCAACTAAGTTACTGCCATCTGATTAAATGGTAAACACCATACAAAAGGATGAATACATATAACGGGGAAATGCATGATCGTGGTGTGGATCCAGACCCACATACAGATGACTATCGGAGTAAGCCCGTGCACCCATATTGATTTTGAGGACCATGTACATTGGCCGGTTTTGACCTCGAAGACAAGCTTCACCCACAAGAAGTGAATGATGTGAATCCAGGCCCGAGCATGCACACTTATCGAAGCATGGATGATGCCTTGATCTTATGTCATTTTTCTTCTATCATTAGTTTAGTCATAAAGTAGCCTTTTAAGTGTGGGCCTTTATATGCCTTTGAATTAGGCTTAGTGCGAGCATGGATTGAGATTTCAATCGAAATGCCGAAATTTCGGTCCGAAATTTTGGTTTCGGTTGTAACTGAAACGAAACACCCATGCGAAACCCTGAAACTCTTGATTTAGGCTGGCTTCGGGGAATTTCGATAGTTTTCGGCGAATTTCGGTTGAAACCGGCGAAATTTTGATCAAAATGTGAGATCTCAACGAGATTTCGACAAATTTTGACCAGATGTTGTATGGCCCTCGAAATGAGATCTTGTCGGCTCTTTCGGTGGCTTTTGATGAGATTCCTTCCGAAATCACGTGGCCTCAAAAACTTAGGGCATGTTTATGACGGATAATGATTATCAAGTTTTTTTTTCCAGTTTACTGGTATTCCACATTGGTTATCATGGTCCAGGCAAGCTTACTATGTGTTTGGCGTGTGTTTTCTTCAAAACATTCAAGTAAATATGTATGTACAACCATAAAAAACTTAAATTTTTTAAAAAAATTACAAATTCAGTCCTTTTTTTTTACCATTTCGAAATTTTTTCCACATTTCAATCGAAATTTCGGTTTCAATTAGGACTGAAACCATACACGAAATCGAAATCTCAAACCTTGAGTGCGAGCCCATTTTAGACTTTTAAGGTTTTAGTTGGATCCCTTATACAAGCAATGTAAAACCATATTAAGGGGAGACTTTTGACGAATGAAGAAACAGAAGGTTTCCTCTCCCATGGAAGGTGTGTTTAGGAGCAGTGTTGTTAGTATCGGACGACACACGATACGTATCGTCTCGGAGCAAGTTCGATACGTATCGAACCCCCGTATCGGTTTACTAGTGTATCGTGCTATACACGATACTGTACCCTACGATACGGTATGTATCGCACGATACAACGATACACCTATACACTTGATGCACAGGTTTTTTTTTTAACCCGGTTTTTTTTTGAACCAAGTGGGGTCCAACTTTATAATATAAAGGATTCAATAAGGCAGTCGGGTTTTATTTTTACCGAGTTGCCCACGCGAGTCACCCTCTGGTCCGATGAGATGAAAACCTAGGGTTTTCTCCCTCTTCGTGCTTGACGAGGCCCGCAGCCGGCAACCTTGGGTTTTCTCCCCCTTCGTGCTCAACGAGGCCCGCAACCGGCAACCCTGGGTTTTCTCCCCCTTCGTGCTCGACGAGGCCCACAGCCGACAACTCTTCTCTACTCGACAAGGTCCGCAGCCCCTCTCTGATTGACGCGACGAAGGCTTCGAAGGCTGTGATCTTTTCTTCATCGACCCACGCCCTCTCTACCCTCCTTGCTCTAAGAAATCTACAGTCAGGTTTGTGGGTTCCTTCAAACCTCTTTTGATTCCTCTTGATTCTGTCCTTTCTTCGTGCCTTTGTGGGACTCGAAAGGACTGAATCCAAAGGAGTCGGAACCTTTTGCTGATTTTGTCCTTCGAGTTTTGATTCCTCTCAATTCTTTGCTTTCTTCGAGCCTTTGTGGGACTCGGATAAGCCGTGCTCATGCTTCAACAACAGATATTCAAAGACTCGAAGAAAGGACTGAACTGCAGTGCATTGGATTTGGATTTAGTCCTTGGATTTATGCTTGCATTTGGATTTAATCCTTGTATTTATGCAAACCAATAGAAGTGTATATAGTTTACATTGTCTGGATTTAGTCATTGCATAGTTGTATAGTTGTATTTATGGTTACATTTGGACTGAACTGCAGTGCATTGGATAAGCATTAGTTACCTATGTTGTATTTATGCTTGCAATTGGATATAGTAATTTTCTTTAACTTTTATCAATTTTTGTTGGACAGTGAACAGAAGACAAAATGACTGACAAGGGTAAAGAGAAACATAGTGATCCTGCATGGGATCATTGTACAAAAGTTGTGGATGGAAAAAACAAAAGAATACAGTTGAAATGCAATTGTTGTGGAAAAGTATATTGGGGTGGTGTCTCACGAATTAAACATCATTTAGCCCGTACAAGTAAAGATGTCGCCCCTTGTAAGTTCAGATGAGGTACGAGACATCTTCTTGAATATTTTAGATTTGAAGAAAAAAAAGAAGGGGGATGATTTGTATTTTGGTGAGGATGATGTAATGGAAGTTTCAGGGCCTAGAGATCAAGGAGGTCCAATGGACAGATTTATTAAAACAAAAGTTAAAATCTGGCACAACACTCAATACATTATGGAAGAAGGGTAATAGAGACACTGTTTGCTTGGACATTGCAAGATTCTTATATGCAAATGCATTGCCATTTAATTTGGGAAAGAGCCCTTTTTTCAAGAGAATGATGGAATCGGTTGCTTCGTTTGGGCCCGGGTTAAAACTCCCTAGCTACCATGAAGTTCATGTAACCTTTTTAAAGAAGGAAGTACAAAATATTTCAAATGGAATGGTGAAGTACAAGATTGAGTGGAAGAATACTGGCTGCACTTTGATGTCCGATAGATGGACAGATGGGAAAAGTATGTCCATAACAAACTTTCTGGTGAATAGTCTAAGTGGAACTGTATTTCTTAAATCAATTGACACATCCGGCATTATCAAAAATGCGGATAATTTGTTTGATTTACTTGACTCTTTAGTTGAGGAAATTGGTGAGGATAATATTGTACAAGTTGTTACCGACAATGCTGCAGCATATGTTAAAGCAGGGGAGCTACTAATGGAGAAGAGGAAGCACATTTTTTGGTCACCATGCACGGCACATATTTTAGATTTGATATTGAGTGACATTGGAGATATTCCTGTACACAAAGACACAGTGGAAAAGGCAAGAAAATTAATTGTGTACATCTATAGACATGCATGGGTCCTAAACTTGATGAGGAAGCATACGAAAGGTCGTGATCTAACACGGCCGGCGGTTACAAGATTTGCAACTGCTTATTTGACCTTGAAAAGTGTGCATGAACAAAAAGTTGGGTTAAGGGCGATGTTTGCTTGTGAGGAATGGGCTAGAAGTTTATATTATAAAAAAACTGATGGATGCATTGTTCAAGAGATTGTCTTGTCTGACCCAACCTTTTGGCAAGGAATCCAATATTGCTTGAAATGTGTCTTGCCACTTGTGAAGGTGCTTAGGCTAGTAGATGGTGATGCACGTCCTGCTATGGGGTACATTTATGAGGCGATGGATAGGGCCAAGGAACAAATAGAAAAAAAATTCAGCTTCGTGAAAAAGAGATATCAAGCAATTTGGGGAATTATAGACAAGCGTTGGGACTTGCAGCTTCATAGACCTCTGCATGCAGCTGCATACTACTTGAACCCAAAGTAAGTCTTTATATTTTTTGAAGTTTCGTACTTGTTACTTGATAGTAATGAATAATGATTTATTCTTGACATAACTTGTTAGGTTTCAATATGATCCTGATTTCAACCCCGATTATGAAATTAAATCGGGTTTATATCAAACAATTGAGAGGATGTGCCCGGATATCACTTTGCGCATAAAAGTTGAACAACTAGAGCACTTTCGTAGAGCAGAGAAGTTGTTTGGCATAGACATGGCTAAGATTACAAGGGATAAAAAGCAACCCGATAATCTCATGATTCTCATTTACTTCATCTCCAATATATATTTTGTTTTATTTGTAGATTATATACTAAAGGATTTTTTATGTAGCTTTATGGTGGGAGAGCTATGGAGGGAGTTGCAAAGAGCTCCAAAAACTTGCTATTCGAATTTTGAGTCTTACATGTAGTGCCACAGGATGCGAGAGAAACTGGAGTACATTTGACCAAATTCATTCAAAGAGAAGGAATCGATTGGAACAACAAAGACTGAATGCCCTGGTCTATGTGAAATACATTCTCCAATTGGAAGCAAGGCATAAAACGAGAGAAGAGGCAAATGAGACATATGATCCTATTTGTCTATCAGATATGGAATCCGATGACGAATGGATTACAGAGAGGGAGGATCCTTGCCTACAAGAGGAAAAGATTAGCTCATGGATGGATATCCATGAGTGTTTTGAAATAAGAGAAGGAGAAGGTGAAGGAAGCAAAAAAAGAAAGAGAGGTATTGTGAAATTATGTGAAACAAATTTATATGGTTCTACCAATTTATTTATATTTTAACTTACAAATGGTGTCAATTATTTCTAAGTCCAAGAAACTTAAATCCAATTGGTAAGGGAAAAAAGAAAGTTGTAGAGTTCAAGGAAGGAGTTTGAGAGTGAGGGCACATAGGAGGAAGAGATAGAAGGGGCGGCAATCGAAGTTGATGACATCAGTGATAACGATGATGATAGATGGCTACATGAGTGAAGGCCTAGATGTCTTTTGATTTTTGTCATTTATTTTGTAGGAGGGTGGTACATGTGATGTGAATCACTTATATAACATCTTTTTGTTTGGCATTTTGAATGATGGTCTAAAATTATCCATGTCTTGTGTTGTTAATTTATGAGCTGTGCTATGATATAAAATCATCCATGTCTTGTGTTGTTAACATCTAAGTTATGATATAATACATTAATACTTATAAGTTGTAACTTATGAGTTATGATGTGCTACTAAACACCTTCATTTTCATGGAAACACTTTCAATTTGTTGGAGAATACATTTCCTATATTTCATATATTGTGTACATATTTATAAATATTTATATTAAAAAAAACGGAATTATAGTGTATCTTACGATACACGATACGATATGATACACAATACACAAAAAAGGAAAAACGATACACGCTACAATACATGATTTGACAACCTTGCTTAGGAGTGTAAAACAAGTCGGGACGAGTCGAACCAAGCCTATAATACCTCTGTGCAGGTCAGGTCGGACATAGAGACGCTAAGCCCGGAATGGCTCATTGGGCCGAGACGGGCCAGGCCAAGGGTCTAAAAGCCCGGGCCCATCTCGAGTATACATATATTAGAAATTTCGAGTCGGGTCGGGTCGAGTTTAAGTTAAAGAATATGTATTTTTTAATATCTTCAAAGGTTTGTGTAGGTTTGAACACAAAACCTGATAGATTTTGCATAACACTTAAGCCATTGTACTGTATTTCTTTAATGTTAAAGGTGTACAGTCTGTATGTATACTAGTGCATGCTCGTGCCTGTCAGCACTTCAGCGGGCCGCCTTCGGCGGCAACACACATGTCGGCACTACAGCGGGTCGCCTTCGGTAGCAACACACCTGAACACCTTCGGCAACAAGAAACTTTCAACGACAACACTGGCATTCATAGGGACACCCATTTCCTCGCCCGTACCGATTGGCACGAAGCGGGCGCCTTCGGCGCGACCAACTCCCCCTCCCCCTATAATCGATCAATCACAGTTGTCTCTGTTCGAACGGATTCCTCGAGATCGACCCGATGATTTGGGGCGACCGAAATTTCAGCAGGCAGGTTTATAATCGTTGATGTGAACAACGATCACGGAATGAACAGTCAGGTTTAGTGCAGTTTCAATGGGCCGTGATTTTAGGGGTTTAGTGCAGTTTAAATGGGTTGGGATTTGAAACCAATGATAGATCGTCCGTTGATTTTTGGCCGAATGGTTCATCTATTTGGTTCATTTTTATCCAGTCAGCTTGTCCTAGTCAGCTTTTTTGTTCTGTTTTGTCTAGTAAGCACTGGCACGAAGCGAGTGCCTTCGACGCGACTACCTCCCCCTCCCCCTGTAATCGATCAATCACAGTTGTCTCTGTTCAAACGGATTCCTCGAGATTGACCCGATGATTTAGGGCGGCCGAAATTTCAGCAAGCGAGTTTATAGCAGTTGATGCGAACAATGATCACAGGATGAACGGTCAGGTTTAGTGCAGTTTCAATGGGCCAAGATTTTAGGGGTTTAGTCCAATTTAAATGGGTTGGGATTTGAAACCAAAGATAGATCGTGCGTTTATTTTTGACCAAATGATTAGATCTATTCGGCTCATTTTTGTCCAGTTAGCTTGTCCTAGTCAGCTTTTTTGTTCTGTTTTGTCTAGTTAGCACTGGCACGAAGCGGGTGCCTTCGGCGCGATTAACTCCCCCTCCCCCTATAAGCGATCAATCACAGCTGTCTCTGTTCGAACGGATTCCTCGAGATCGACCCGATGGTTTGGGGCGACCGAAATTTCAGCAGGCGGGTTTATAGCCATTGATGCGAACAACGATCACGGGATGAACGGTCAGGTTTAGTGCAGTTTCAATGGGCCGGGATTTTAAGGGTTTAGTGCAGTTTAAATGGGTTGGGATCTAAAACCAATGAGAGATTGTGCGTTGATTTTTGAATGAATGGTTAGATCTATTCGGTTCATTTTTATCCAGTCAGCTTTTTTGTTCCGTTTTGTCTAGTCATCACAAATCTGACATCCCTTGTTATATAGATACCAAATGTACAGAATTATGATCGGGCTTTCGTGCTTCCTTTCGGGCGGGGCCGAGTCAGGCTGCGGGCTCAAGGTGGCGGCCCGAGCCCTGCCCGAGATGTTTTTGGGCTGGGCTGGGCCGAGCCGGGCCATTGACTGGGCCAGACTGGGTTCGAGCCGTTGACTTTCGGGGCAAGGCTCGGGCTGGGTTTAGGTCAGTGGGCTTTTTTTTCACCCCTAGGTGTGCTATGAAGCACGAATACAACTAGACTTCTTATCTATTCCGCATTGTATCAATATCGGATATAACACACATCTGAGATGCGGTGATACATATTTGATACGTTTTAGACATGTCCTAAATAAAAAGAAATAATGCACCTGCATATATTGGATTAGAACATAGTTGGTAGGGATACAAACAGGATACGGCGGAATATGACCCGATTACGGGTTGCGAGTCGATAAAAGGTGTAGATCAGGTAATATTACGGGTCAAGTACAATTACGGTTCAAGATGCGGAGAATTATTTATATACTCGAAACCAGAAAATCGACCCATATATATGAAGAACCCTAACATAATCCCTTAATTCCCTCTCGATCTGATGTCTCGCACTCTTCCCCTCACTAATCGACGTCTCTCCCGTCCGGGAGCTAAGGTATCGTCACTGCTTGCCCTGTCCTTGTCACACACATTCCCTCCTTCAACTCCCTCTCTTGAGTCAATAACCCTCGATCTCTCACTCCGAGGTTCTCCCTCCCTCGTTGAGTGTCTAGATCGTCTAATAGCTCAATAATTGTTATATCAGTGTATCCGTATCCCGTATCTGTGTCCACGCTTCATAGAAGTTAATATGCTTCCCCCATGGATTATGTGATTCCTTCTTCCACTATGTGTGAGGCCTACGGTTTTATCGATGCAAGGCCGGTAGCCTATCTTCCCACCATCCCGACTATCCTCTCTCCCCTCCTCGCGACTTCACATAAGTGTGGCATTGAGGTCCTATAACAGTTTAGTCTTAGAGCAAGTTTTGTGAACTCCGTTTTGTCAAGCGATTTCAAGGTATCTATAACATCGATATCCCCCTGGCTGTCGCCGCCGATCACCAGAGCACTTATGCAACATCATCATTACTGACAACCACGACTGCGACCACTACCAACCCAAGCATCCATCTTCAATGTCATCCCATCTTCCCTTATCAGTTCCCCCATTAAGAAATCCTCTGAACCCTAACCTCCATCACCCTACCACCACCACCACCGTCCCAAATCGCCACCAACATCATGCATCCACCGTAGCCAGCTCAATCTATAAACCCGAACACATCTCCAACTGCATCGCTTGTTCACTCACCAACCCTATTTGTCCAACACCTCTACAACATCATGACAGACATGATCCAGCCACCACTCATCTCAAACCCTTTTGCTCATGGATTGAAAATTTGAAACGAGAGAGAGTGGGACTGTTACAGATTTTGAAAAGAAGGGGAGGATAAAGGAGAGGCAAATCGATGCTATCTGCTTGAAACAACAGTGTTGCTGCTTCCGTTGACTGCCATCACTCACGGCCTACACCCATGACCCATCAACAGCCGTCGCCACATAAAACAGTCGTTCACCTTCACTGCCAACAGATAGAAGCCCACACCCACCGTAATCCCATCCCCTTTCCCTAGCCCTTTAAATCTCAAACCCTAAAGAAGACAACGAACCCTAACCCCTCATAAGATGTCCCTTTTTTTACTTAAATGTTATTAGGATCTTAAGATCTGCTTCACTTTAGCCATCTAAATAGTATGACCATCTCTTATAAAATCCCCCAAATAGTACAATCGTCTTCCACCTTTGAAAATCTTCTCTAAGAACCCCACAACATCTTCCGTTAGAAGTTGATTCCTCTACCGCATCGCACCGGTACCGCTAGTATTGCCCTATTACACCACCTATAACTCGTTGATAGCTTCGTTGGTCGTGGTCTACTACTGCCAATCTGCCAAACAACACGCTACTGTTATTGTTCAGAGTCAGCCCACCTGGGCCACCTCTGAAGCCACCACAGTAACCACTAGTTCAACCCCAAGCTTTCCTTTCCTTTGCCGCATTTATACTCTTTCCAGCAAATCCATTGAACACAACCACCATACAATCGACCCCTCCGCACGTCGCTATTGTTAGCCCCCCTATGCTCGTCATGCACCCACCACCAGACTATAGCTCTCGAACAAACACTCTCCTCGTCATACAACTGACATTAATTGCCAAAAAAAAGGTATGACGTCTCAGCTCCTCCGACAACCATCAACTCTACCAATCGTCACCCCATCACGACCGCCACCTGCGACAGTTGTTGTCGGTCACTCTTCCGTTAGACCCTTCAGACCCTATCTTATTCTTCAGTTTCCCTCTATTAGCTCATCGCCCGTGCTGCAGTGCACTCAAGTCACTGATGCAGCTTTCAGGTTGTTCATCTCCATGACCAACGTATACTCAACTCAGTCACTGTCCCGGGAACCCCGGAGGTTGGTACCCCTAGGTCTACGGCTTCATGCCCTACCACACAGACTGGCAGTGTCAATATCGCTTGATCGTAGGAGCCTCAACTGAATTGCCGCACAATCTCTTCATCATAGCTTAATGCATGATTGCATCCAAAGTTTTCAGAAACGCCTAAGGCGTAGACCTCGAGGCACGCCTCAGGGCGAGGCATACCTAAAACGCCCCAAAGGCACTGGATGAGGCACTCACACACCTAAGGCGTACACCTCAAAGTCTGAGGCGTACGCTTCAAGTTCAAGCCCAAGGAGTACACCATAAATGTGTTTGGTTTATGTATTTTTTATAAATTATGTTTTTATTATAACTAATGTTGTTTTCTGGATCGAAGGGGTTAAGTGGCTGCCCTATCTCTCAAGACCCCTCATTTCCTTCTACTGCTTCAAGCACCACAACCCAAGCGTCTCAAGTATTATACAATTTAGGTCAATGGAACACTTTACATACTTTATGGATATATTTTGATAAACTATTATGAGTTGTAAAATTAGCTTAACGGTTGCCCGAATCCACATTATACTCCCGAATCGAGTCTAACTCGTATTCCATCAATATCATTGTTTTATTAGTTTGAATTGATATATATAGAGAGAGAGAGATAGAGGGGTGTTACGTTGCGCTGTGCGCTGCGGGGGCGAAAACGCGCTGCAAAAGCGTGGCCATCCGATCGGAATTGATCGAACGGCAGCCCAAAATCCCGCTCCCGATCTCCCTGCGCAGCTGTGACAGTTCGATCCCCTGACCCAGCCGTAACACCCGTCTGATCCCGTGTAGCGCACCCTCGTCCGGCATTTCATCAGTCGGTTCGATTCCCATCCGTTGGATCGATCGGAATCGAACGTACAGAAATGATTTTCACTGTTACTGTAGCCGCTACAGTAACAACGAAAATGATTTCTGTCCGTTCGATTCCCATCGATCCAACGGATGGGAATCGAACCGAACCGAGCGGGGGTGCGCTGCACGGGATCAGACGAGTGTTACGGCTGGGTCCAGGGGATCAGACGGTCACGGTTTCGCTGCAATATCGGGAGCGGGATTTCGGGCTGCCGTTCGATCAATTTCGATCGGATGGCCACGCTTCCGCAGCTGTTTTCTCCCCCGCAGCGCACAGCGCAACGTAACACCCCTCTATACTTATATATATATATATATATATATATATATATATATATATATATATATATATATATATATATATATATATATATATATATGAAGTTAGTGGTTATTCTATGATCCATATATCACAAGACCTTTATTTTAAATGGCCGATTCGGTCCCAAATTAGACGAATCAAACCCTTTTTTATTTTTATGATTTTTTCATATTATTGTCTGAAACAGCCGAATCAGTCGAACCCGAATATGAACCCGAACCAATTCATTTTTTACCGATCTAAACCCGAACCCGAACCCAAATTCTCAAACCTTGGTTATGGATGTGGAATCGTGGATTTTAATTTATAATGGGAAATTATAGTTCTCATAAATTTCTTTATTTTTCTCTTTTTAAAATTTTTAAAATTTATTATATATTGAATTAATTAAAAAATACATTCGCTTGAGGCTTACACCTCACACCTCGAGACTTTGACCAATCAAGCGCCTTCGCGTCTGAAACCTTTGATGCCGCCAGTCTAATTCTACAGCGGACACAATGCAGCCTCCACTGCATCACTGCGGTCGTACTGGAGGCCTGTCAAGACATATGTTCTGGAACAATTGGCTTTATCCGCCACTGTACCTCGAGCTCCACCCACCCTATGATCATGAAAGTGACTGATACTCTCCACATTAGACGGAGGACTACACCCACTTTTTCTAATTACTACGTTCCTATTGTTACACTTACCAATCATGCACTGAAGAGGAGTATATTACTCATCTATCCTCATCAATCTGGCATACGATATGAACCTACAAGATAGACAGTTCATCCAATGATTTCTACGTCGTTCCCCGAACTGGACACTTCAAGAGAGATTTGAGTATGTGCAAAAAGTGATGGTGGACATCAAGGGTGAGTTGTGGTCAAGGAGCACATCAGCAAAGGATGAAGCCAGAAGAAAATGGGATGAAGTCCATCCTTGCATCAACAACCCAAATGTCCCTTCAGACTTTAATGATACTTGAGTTTGGGCGCAACATCACTAGAGCTACCTCACCGACACTGTACAATGGGTTCTTTCATCAGCCGGCATACGTACACCTCCAGATTCCACTAATGGGCTCACCATCATTGCTCGTGTACTTATGTGGAATCCACCAGAGGACGTTCGGATAGTTTGCCAACATATGACGAACTCCACCACCAGCTACTCCGACAGATGTAATACCATGGTGTAGTGATTATGATGATCCTCAGGACTGCATCTGTTGATCCAACTCCGTCGAATTCGTAGGTGAGATTCACCCAGCGAAGGGGAGTAATGCAAATTCAGGTCCACACACCCATGTTGATTTTGAGGACTATGTTAACTGATCTGTTTTGAACTTGAAGACGAGTTCCACGAGCGAGTTGTGAATAAGGCAGATCTGGTCCTGAGCACAGTTATTGGAGCAGATCTTTTGCACGGATGTCATAGTATGAATGATGTCTTGGTTTTCTAGTATTCTTGGCATTTTCTTAAGGTAGAATTTCAGCATCTTTATGTTGGGCCCTTATGAGCCTTTGAGTTGAGTTAATCCATATGTTGGGCCCTTATGAGCCTTTGAGTTGAGTTAATCCATATATGGTTTTAATCGGGTCTCTCATATAAGCTATGTGGAGACTTTTGATGAATAAATAAATGAGACTTTCCTTCTTCCCCTAGGTGCGAGAACGGTAGCCTATCTCCCCTTCGGCCAAACCCACCCCCCCCTCACCCCACCCCCCCGTTCGCTCTCTCTCTCCTCGACAACGGTTCGGTATCGAAGTTCAGTATCAGATCTACTTAAAAAGGAAAAAATCAAAACGGGGAGGGGGGGCTTTGTAATTAAGGATAGGTAAAAGTGCTAACTTGATATTGTTTTGCATTTGTACCTCTTATGAGAGAGAAAGAGAGTGGAACTTTAGTTTCAACGGCTTGGAGAAGTTTAAATATGCTTAAAAGTTACAAATCAATTATTAGTCTAAACATGACTTAGTTAAATTTCCAGTTTCCCATATATTTGACATAACAATATTATACCTTGGCATAAAATCAAACACTATAAGTGCATGGCCTTTGTTCTGTTGATAAACATGTTAATATTTTTTTTCTTTATCCAAGAAAGTAGTAACCTTTTAAGTCCATTAGTTGTATTGCAGTGCTCAAGCAAATCCTTGACTTGCAAAATATCCAAAACTATATCACATTAAATCCAATTAACCTTTACCTTAATCAACACAGGTTGTTAAGAACAAGTTTAATCGGAATACTCATAATCATAATAGAAGAAAACCAGATAATAAAATAACTTACTTAGTAAACACATATGAACTCGGCTCTATTCCTCTTGCTCTCATGTTCTCAAAAGTAGCACGAGCATGATGCTTATCTGCTCTCCTTGCATAATAGTTAACCATCAACCCAAACTCTCTTCTAGAAGGCTGAACCAAAACAGAACAACTTCAGCAGGCTAAGATAAAAACAATGTAAGGAAAATCTGAACCAGAGTCTGATCAAAATGATGCTTTACATGCTCAAACGCTCGAAAAAATTAATTATCCATGCATCCACTTTGCAAGCAACATTGATCTTGCACCATGTCTTTTAAAGACAGTGAGAATGGATAAAATCTATGAATATGGCTTCAATTGCAGAGCGTGGCCATACGAAACGATTATTAGTTCAGTTTCATTGCAATTCCGAAAAGAAAACTATTTCATTTTGCTTGCAATCACTTCACAACTGTTTTCACTTTTCAACACAACAAAACCATTTTGTTTTCATACTTCTCAAAAAATGAAACAAATAAATTATTTTGCTGATTAAAAGGTTGACAGCTAAATTTCAGGGAAGGTGAAAACACCATAAAGCTTGCATTGGCCAAAATGCAGGGCATAATTTTCATAACTTGAAATGTTGAAGGGAACTTATAGACTATGAGAACAAATTTCAGAAAAAATACACAGGAATAAATTCATAGTTTGGCTTCTTTGCCTAGTGGCCATCATCTCGCAAACAATTCATCTAAGCCTAAAATAAGATGAGCAATCCACCTATGCCTTTAGATGTCATAGAAATTAGATGTAGGGTTGTTCTTTTGCGAAATGTCCCAAGACATTAAATGTTTTAGCTCCCAAAATATCTGACCAAACTATAACAGTGATGTCTTACTAAGACATGTACCCAAAAAAAAAAAGATGTCTTACTAAGACATCAATGTCTTAGTTTGTGAGACGTTTAATTAAAGTCAAGCTAGATACTTTTACTCCGGTCAGTCGATCACCACCCAGCCAACCACCGCCAACGTTAACCGACATCATACCCCCGCCATTGTTGGTCATTAGTTGTCACCACCGCCCCGATGGCCCACCACCATCACCATAGTCAACGCCCGCCACCGCCGAGGCCCACTACTGTCGGTCGCACCGCTAGCTGCCACCAAGGTTTTAGATGTCAATTTTGGTCGATCTAAAAAGGGACATTTATCGGATTTCGGTCAAATGTCGGCATATATTTTGTGTTTTCTAAGGAATGATTTTGGATGACATTTTGAGGATTACGGTTTCGATCGATTTTGGTCAAATACTCAAATGTCAAACTATAATGAAAAAAAAAAGGCGAATGGAGGAAAAAAGATTGATTTTTCACTGAAAAAGGTGGAATTTTTAACTAAAGATGGAATTTCCAGTAAAGTTGTATGAAAAAAAGATGGAATGTCATATTTCGGTCAATGTCAGTGTGGGCATCGAAATTAACCCACGGGTCGAACCCGATTTGTACACGAAAAATAGGCCCGCACCCAACGGTCTTCGGGTCGGACCCGACTCGCCCATGCAACTTGGGCCCGCACACAACGGCCCACATGCGGAAATCCGGCCCATATACAACGGCCCACATGCAACTTGGGCCCGCACACAACGGCCCACATGCAAAATTGGGCCCGCACACAACGGCCCGCATGCAAAATTGGGCCCGCACACAACGGCCCGTATGCAAAATTGGGCCCGCACACAAACGACCCGCATGCAAAATTGGGCCCGCACACAACGGCCCGCATGCAAAATTGGGCCCGCACACAAACGGCCCGCATATGCACTCGGCCCGCGTGCAAATTCGGCTCGCGCGCCGCAGCCCAACGCAAAGCAAGCGGGTCCCACCGGACCCGCTACCCGAGCACAAAGAGGGGGGCCCACCGGCCCCCCTTCTAGAAAACCGTGCCCCCCTTCTCATGGAGAGGTGGGGCCGGCCATAAAGAAAAAAAAAAAGAGAAAAAGAAAAAGAAAAAGAAAAGAAAAAGAAAAGAAAAGAAAAAGAAAAAGAAATCAAAACCGCCTCGATGCGGGGGGAGGTGGCGTGGACGTCTACGCAGCCGTAGATCCGCGACGATCCCTCGATCCAACGGACAAGATGACGTTGTGTCGCCATCCGATCCAAAAGTGCAACAAAAATAACAACTCAATCTTTAAAAGATCGAGTCACATCTGGCCCGTAACCACCCCAACTAAAAAGGAGGGGATCGGGTTTGTTTCCTTGGATAAAGGAACAATATCTTGATGGTTATGGGGGGAGATATCGGATGAAACAAAAAGATTTCAGCCATATCTCCCCCCACCGCCCCCCTTTGCCTATAAATAGAGGGGGTGGGGGAAGGCACAAAGGGTCCGAAAAGTGGGAAGACGAAAGAGCGCTACGAAGAAGCTCCAACGCTTGAAGACCGAAGGCTTCACGAGGCACGGCAAGCAAGTCCTACGGGAATCCTTGGCCCTTCAAGTCCTCATCAACGTGAAGACCTTGCACTCGGAGATCAAAGCTTCGACTCCTCGCACGAAGAAGAAAGCGTGGAGAAGAAGACCCGGAGCCGTCATCATCCGATTGCTCCAACGATCTTCATCAGCTCCGAAGACGCCATAAGCAAAGCCCGGAGAAGAAGATCGAAGCCGACAACACCCGTCGTCTTCAATCAAGGCATCGACTCCTCGCACGAAGAAGAAAGCCGGGAAAAGAAGGCCTGAAGCCGGTGCTACCCCTGCCGTCTTCATCAACAAAAGTCGACGCTACAACCGTCGCACGGAAGCCGGTGCTACCCCTGCCGTCTTCATCAACAAAAGTCAACGCTACAACCGTCGCACGAGGATCGGTGCTACCCCCGCCGTCTTCATCAACAAAAGTCGACGCTACAACCGTCGCACGGAGATCGGTGTTACACCCGCCGTCTTCATCAAACAAAAGTCGACGCTACAACCGTCGTGCGGAGATCGGTGCTACCCCCGCCGTCTTCATCAACAAAAGCCGACGCTACAACCGTTGCACGGAGATCGGTGCTACACCCACCATCCCCACAAGAAACCTTCAACTCCGATCAAGCCAAATACGCCCGGAGAAGAAGCCAGCCGACGCCACAACCGTCGAGGAAGCCGGAAGAATAAAGAAGCCCTGAAAAAGTAGCCATCGCAGTTCGAGAAGAAGATTGAGTCTAAGCTAAAGTCAAAGCCAACGCCAAAAGCCAAAGCAGACGCACCGGTAAAGCCCGTGCCAAAGCAACGCACGTGCCAAAGCCAAGCAACTACGCCGGTCACGAGCAAAGCACCGCACGTTCTAGCCGATACGACGCGAAGTCCGGAAGAACTAAAGCATCGCAAGTCTCTACCCGTCTACGTTCAAGCGCAAGCGCCAAAGCAAAGCAAAAGCCAGAGCCACGCCAAAGCCGAAAGCTAAAGCCAAAGCTGACGCCAAAAACACGATCGACGCCGCGAACCGACGATCAAGGACGCCGAGGTCGAGCAAGGATCGAGGAAGACACGAAGACCAAGGAACAAAGCCTAAAGCCTCCCTAGCCGAGAAAGCGCGAAGCACGGACGGGACAAAATCAACGGCGGAAACTCCTTAGCCTCTCAAAAACCCTCACCCTGTAAAGACCTCTGTCCTGGGCAACCCCTACAGAGCTCTCGCACGAATACCACGTGGAGACGCGGATCAAAGGGACCCTCCAGAGGATCTCTCCCACAATCTCCTGATCAAAGAAAATTTGTAATCTCGTGTGATCCGCAATAAAGACGACCCGAATCTTTTTCCGCGCTCACAGTCAGTTATTTCGACCGACAATTTGTTATGCTGGACCGAAATTTGGTACTATCTAAATTGAGGACAGGTCCTATGTCGAATCCTTACAAAGTCATATTTCGGTGATTTTGTAGAAAATTTGTCGACATTAGATTCCATGCTGCCACCTCCGACATCGTTGCACCACATGCCACTGCCACCACCATCGCCATTACCCAGCTAGCCATCACACCACCAACTGATGCCTCAGCCACCGCCGGCGGGAAAAAAAAAATTAAAGTCACGGATTGGAAATTTTCAATCGACATTGTCTAGGGATGAAAAGAGCAACGGACATTGAAATCATGAAAAGTTGTACATGATTTTCCGAGTACAAAAGATCGCAGCAAATTAAAAGTCACGTAATGTCTTAGATATCAAAGTTTTACCAAAGAAGGGAGCCTCAAAAATCAATAATAACAAGTTCCCTGCTCTAATGAAATTCACAGAGTAAAAGCACCAATAACCATTAGAATTATATTTGGATCAAAATTCAAGTCATATGATTCATACCTTTGGTATCCTTTCAAAGGCTGAAACCACTGCCTGCCAATTCTCTGGCTCAGTCTCCAGCACCTTCCGGAACCTACTGCAAGCGTTATCCCTCTCCTCGTGCCACTTGGACCGGTACTCCCTCTTGTCGGACCCTGCCAGCCATCTCGTCCGCTCCTCCGCCCTCACCTGGAGCCGTCGCCCATCATCCATCCGGACCGTCAGGACTCGTCCATGGAACTCTACCCCATCGAGGTCCACAGCCTGGGCGGCCGCTTCCTCCGCAGTGGGGCCACCATAGATGACGAAGCAATAGCCCAGGTTTCTCTCGGGGTCATCGTGGCCCTTGATCAGCACCAAGCTCTTCACGGGTCCGAACTGCCGGAAGAACTCGGCGACCTCGTTCTTCTTGATCCAGAGGGGCAGGTTCCCCACAAAGATCTTGCCTTTCTGCTGGAATTCCGAGGGAGTCGGAGGTTTAGGATCAGGAGCGGCATCGGGAGCGGATGGGTACCCGACGGTGGCTTCGTGGTCTAGGGTTTCTTCGGGAGGGGGAGGGGGAGGGGGAGGGGGAGGGGAAAGCTTGCTAGAGAGCCAGAGCTTGTTGGCGAGGGGGTTGACGGCGGCGGGGGCGGGAGAATTCTGGGAAGTTGTGAGGTTGCGGAGGGGATTTGTCGGGGGTGTGGGACGGTTCGGGGGCTCGGAGGACGCCTGGAGGGTTGAGGGGATGAGAGGGCGGCGGAATGCGCCAGAGAGGGAGGGAGGGGCGGAGGGCTCCGGCGAGGATTTGCAAGAGTGCTTCGAGGGTTTCACGGAGAGGGTTGTGGGGGAGAAGGACGCCGGCAGGGAGAGAAGATCCATCAAGTTGGAGCTGCCTGACTTCGATTGTTTCTCATTGAACGAAGGGCTTGGAGGCTCTCTTCGCAGTGTCGATGGATAACAAACACGACGACGGCGTGTAGATGAAGTAGAGTGAGCAACGAATCGAGGATATCCTTGTAATTTGCCCCTCCAAGGCTGTTGCTAGCACAGTGGCACCCCCCAGGGTTTTTTTTATTTTTACTATTCCCTTCCTTTTGATACTGCACCCACATATGAGTTTGTCTCCCTCTCCTCCCCGCTCCGCCCGCTGCCACCTCGGCCTCTTCTTCTTCCTCCGGCACCCCCCTCCTCGTCTTCCTCGTCCTTCTTCCCACTCTGATCGTCCTGCCGGAGCTGTCGGTACCATGCACCTCACCGTTGTTGCCTCGTCCTACTTCCTTCCTTCTTCCTCCTCCTCCTTTCCCTTCCTTCTCCTCTTCCTCCTTGTTCCTGCAAACCTATTAGTCGGGAGTGACCGACATGGTGGCAGTGAGGTTCATGGGACCGGTGACTCCGGCAGAATGATAAGAGTGGAGAAAAAGGAGGAGGAAGGGGAGGAGGAGAGGGAGAGAAGGGTGGACGTGGCGACAACAACCAAAGCGGAGAGGTGGCGAGGGTGAAGGGAATGGGCCTAGCGCCCAGCGCTCCGGGGCTTTTCTTTATTTGTGTGTGTCTGTGTGTTAGTAATCCACAGATTTTTAAGTGGTATCGAATACAGTGGACTGTCCTTTCGTTCGTGCACGATATATTCGTGCTCCTATGTGGCTATATTACAAGCAGGATAATAGTTTGAACCCTAATTTGTCTTTGTGTTCTAAGCACTAACAGGTGATGCGTTGATACCAACATTACTCTTGGCATGTAGCATACTCCCCCTACCCCTTCTTCTTCTTCATCCCCGTTAAAAATCCTAACTAATCTAGGATGGGTTGTGGTTGTGATAGGGAAGAAGAAGAGGAAGGATGAGGGCGACAATGAGGGGTGGGGGTAGACGACGGAGTGGGTGGGGACGATGGTTAGGTTGTCTAGGAGTTAGGGATAATTTGAGGAGAATATTTTTCTTAATTTTGTTCGGTGCCATTAGTAAAATGTTGAGTGCACTCTATGTGTAGAACCCGGGTGAGGCCTTGGACGACTCCACTGCTACCACCATCGTTGCCTCCATTGGTTGACATTGTTGGAGCTAGTGGCTATAGTTGACTCGCCACCGTATTAACAGGATGTCAGGGTTTGTCATGGCTCTACTCCAGACAAGATTCCCACATAATTGGAATCTGATATTTCCATTCAAAACTAATTATTAGTGTGAATCAATGTTGTTTTTTCTATAGGCATGTCGCATGGCATTATCACAAAGATCATAATCAAAACAACAAATTCACAATGAGAAAAAAGTTAGTTGGAATTTATTACTGGACAATTTTTCAAAAATAATGCAGCAAGAAAATCTACTAAGCAATCAATAGACACATACTAATTCGGAAATTCCAAGCTCATGTACAAACACAACTAGGCACCTACTAATCTAGGCTCTGTTTGGTTCGAAGTCACCAGTGCAGTAACTCGCTTTGAGGTAAGTATTCATAATATTGTACATAACTTACGACATTTGTTTTTCAGTATCTGCTGCAATAAGTCGATTTGGTGTCTCTGGGATATCTCATAACTGAGGCAACTCAATACAAGAAAATACAATATTCTAAAAAGTGGTCTAGACAGCCGCCTAGGCGCTAGTAGGCCCCCCACCGCCCAACCCTAACCCCTAGGCGGTGTAGAAAGTGGGCCAGGCTGCTTATGCGGGCCAAGGTGGGTGCATGCGGCTGCCTAGGTGGGCTCAGGTTGACCTAGGTGCTAGAACATGTATAGATGCTATTATATTGTTGGTAATCTTGAATTTATGATTTGGATTGTATTAAAATCATGGATATTATGATATTATCTCATAATGTCATGCTTGCTTTTGTTCTTGTTAATCTTGAGTTTATGGTTATGTAAATGATACATACTCTTTAAAACAATTATTGGAATAATCTTAAATTTATAATATTTTAAAAAATATTTTATAAATAATAATTAAATTAATTTTAAAAAGTCAAAATGCCTAAGCACCGCCTAGATGGCCTAGGCGCTAAAAAAAACCCCATTGCCCGACTAGCGCTTCTTAGAACATTAGCAAAATGAGTTGTAAGGCAAATATCTCATATCCAAAATACCTCGTAACCATAATACCTCACAGGATACTTCAAACCAAACGAAGCCCTAGAGTATTTCGGGTAAACCAAACACAATCAAGAGACTCAACATGATGAGATCTCGATGTCATGGAGGTTCGTACTTGCAAAGAATAGAATCGACGTCAATATAGATCCTTTGGTTGAAGATTGAGAAGCCCTGATGAGTGGGTACCAAAACATTAGAATCCTGTAAATTTTTAGCGATCGTTTGGTTGTCATGCAAGTGATGTGTATACATCTTCTTACACATGTGACATGAGCAATTAATAGTGTCGGATGCCACCCAATCCGTTGCTCCATTTCCATCTCTAGGGGTCGTTTGGTTCCTGTGTTCTTAGCCTGTGATTCTAAAAACACATGTGCAAAAACAATATAGTGTTGTTTGGTTAATGGGATGTGATGTGTGTAAATAGATACACACTTATTTAATTTGTATAATTTTTGCACATAAAACTATGTAGATAAAATTTCACCTAAACACATGACGTGCAATTAAAATTTCATGTGTTTAGGTGAAATTTTATTTGCACAGTTTTCTGTGTAAAAACTGTACAAATTAAGCAAGTGTGCATCTATTAACACACATCACGTCCCATTAACCAAACAATCATAAACTATTTGCACATGTGTTTTCAGAGTCTCATGCTAAAAACACACGAACCAAACGACCCATAAACTTTCAGAGAAGAAATGGAGTGGCAGATTGGGTAGCATCCGAGAGAAGTACATAAATAAATAAAAAAACGAGAGAAAAAAAATCAATACATGGAAACAGTAAACAAATTCTTTGCAAGTGATGACACCAAGAGAAGTGTTTCAATCACAAACAAGTACAATTCTTGGAATGTAAGCCTTTGTGGACGGGAGGACTTTGGAGATCGTTAATTCTGACTAAGATTGTCCCTCGGATTTTACGATGTTACAACAACACACACACAACAATTCTGGAGACCAGAATAGGATACACTAAAATACGTGGTTGGTCGGAGCATCATCTTCATCGGGGATTTATTGCCTCGTGTCCTGCCTGATTTTTGTCTGACTTGAACTGAACCGACCGGTGGCTACCAAATAATTTACAATTGCCTCCTGTAATGTTAGCCTTCCAGGATCTGCTGCCTCTCGCTTTCATTAACATTTGCTGTCAAAGGATTTGCGGAGCCATGTACTGTGTTGTTAATGCCTCGGCAGTGTAGTAACTGTCGCCGAAGGCTCCGCACGAGCTCATTGAGGTGCTGAATGTTCTTTTCTTGAGATAAGATTATCTGCAGCAAAACAAAAAAAAGATTAAAAAAGCATCTTTTTATCAAAGGCGACTTATAATAACTGAAGCAAATGCAGGTTCCAGGTCAGGTGTTCAGCAATCCTGAACAGCGACACTAACGCATTGACCAAGCTCAAGAAATGTGCGAATCAATATTTTCCGAACAATAAATATTTTCATGACAATCAATCAGCATCTTGATGAAGTCACATTAGCAGTTTCTTTATCTACATGCTTGAACAAGATTAGAATATAGGTGGGTTGAATCTACAACACGTTACCCAAATCCCAGTAAGTTTTGTAGGGATTCAGGGCTTGATACGCTGCCTTTCAGGTTTGGTTGACTTACAGCAAAAGTTTAGTCAATTTTGCATTTTATATTTTATTTTTCCTTCAAGAGGAAAGGGGTTGATTCTACTCAAATGTACTTCGGGTTTTTACTTTTTACCTGAGTTGTAACTGATTTTTCACTGCTAAATTCATTGGTTATTTGTTTTTCTTATTCATACTAAGATGGGTTTTGCTTCTCAAGGTGCTCTTACTATTTACCTGACTTGTAACAGAATTTTCAATGCTAAATTCATTAGTTATTTATTTTTCTTATTCATACTAAAATGGGTTTTGCATCTCAAGGTGTGAAGAGCAGTAATGTATTTACGAATTTTTGTGCCTTCAAATCAGTTACTTAGTTTGCTGAATTGAAAGTTTAACTATTTACCAGTTTTTTTTTTGCTGGACCGGCCAAGCAATCATAGGACAGGGCGACATAGCAAGGGCTCAAAGAGGTCCAAAGATCAAAACAGGGGGAGGCAACAACTGCTATTTACTAATTTCATAATCCAATGAACATGACATCAACGGCCATGATTTGCACGCACAAGCAAGGCACAACGGTCTTGAGGGAAAGTTCGTTCCACGGTGTCCATACCGGGAGTCGAACAAGGAACCTCTCCAACATAGAATAGAGGAAGTACTACCAGGCCAAGAGCCCGTAGGTTTTAGCAGTTTTATATTATCCTAAACTATATCCATCATCATCCAAGTCTTATTCCATGTAGATGATAACCCGAATTAAGAAGATTCCACAACAAGAATATTTTGAGTTGTCAATCCTATAGTTCTGTTTTCATTTTTTTGGCACAAATTATAAGCCAACGTCAAACCTATATATTTGTTTACATCTCTTCGGCACAGATTATAAGCCAAAATGCTGAAATAAAACATCATTCATATTATATTAAGCTACATTAATAGCTGAAATTCAGCCATTGTCTACACAATAATTATTTTAAGCCAGTGGAAACAATAATTGATAATAAACCATCCAGAGGACAGAAGACTTCTATTCTGATATTGGTCTAGTAATCTCAAGGTTCACTAACTATGGATCCATCTTTTGCAATTCACAGAGTTTGGAATCTTTGGATGAGTCCTACTCTGATGTTTTTTCTTTGGGTGGGAGATTAACTGTGTTTTTAAACACAAAATTGGAGTTTTGGGTGGTTTTATTGCATTATTTCAGTGGCCATGGTTTTTAATGCCTATCTTATTTAGCTTATCCTCCGCATGGGTGGCTTAGGAAAGTGCACAAGCATATTTCTCAGTAAGGAATCTGCATCAGCGATCTCAGACACCTGTGTGTCGGGTGGCACCTGGTCCAATGTCCACCTCCACTATGGGCAGTTTGACTCAGCACAGAAGGTGAACCATAGGAACTAACGGCACTCTTTCTAGTTTTATCTTGGAGATATATGAACGTGGGGTTTTGATTTCTGTTCAGCTTAGATGGATTCTTCTATTCATTGTTGGATAATTTTTCATTCTCTTCATGTGACTTATTTTGTTGTTGTTATTAGTGTTGCAACTCAACTTTGCAAGCAACGATAGCCTCTCTCACATGGATTTCTGATCTTCCTAATGAGGATATACAAAAAGTTAATAATTTCAGTATTAATCTATTTAAATTTATGCATTCCAGTTTTTGGTATTTTGTACACTCTCTCCTTGAGGAAATTTGTGCTTTCTCACATTGTTCATGCTCATCATCTCTTGCAAGATTCCTCCTACTAGAGCTACGATGGGCTCTTTCTCTCACTCTAACGAAATAGATGGGGGTGTATATTCTATGAACAAAAAGATACTCCAGTTAGCTCATGATTTCTAAATAGAAACTGTTATGTTCAAAATGGAAAATCCAATTATCCAAATTTCCACATGCAGTGATGAACTCGAAATCAAGGAGGGTGCAATGAGAGCGAAAGAAGAGTTCAGTTGGACAAAAGGGCTTCAAGCAGCACTCAAATCGGTCTTTGTTTTGATCAAGTTTTCTTTAATCTTAGTTCAATAGGTATTTCAGGCATAGAGGGGCTTATTTACCAACTTACTAATTATGATAGGGGTCTGAGATGGCTTATTTACAAACAAGTTGGATCAATGCGGGAATCAAAGGATCCCGCTAACTAGGGATTAATTAGACAATTAAATCGTAAGTTTATGGTCGCTTCACAAGAATTTCAAACAAAGGTTTTCAGGTTCAACTGGTTGTTTCAAAGTGTTCGATTTTTGATATGGTAAGGGCCAAATTCAAACATACATATTCTTTATAATTATAGCTGAAATAAATTTGCTATTTTGAATGGGCTCAGTTATGGAACGAACTAACCAATTGATGATGGGGTTGCAAGTGTTGTCGTCACAAATTAGCACTGAAAAGATTTGATCAATTGCAGTCAAACGAGTTGGTGAGCTCGGGAGGGCTCGAACAGGGCCAAGTGAAGAACAACAGTTGGGCATGGGGGGGTTCCCTCAGCCAAGAGGATGCTGCAACAGGTGCTAGAAACTAAACGGGGGTGCCCCAGTGAGTGGGCAGCCAACAAAGGGGGTCCCCCGGACAAACTGGGCACGGGACTAAAATCGCGTGCTCTCCATCTGCCTCTCTTCTCTCGTGCGAACAGGGAATAAGAGGGGGAAACCAGTGGAACTTCCTCTCTGGCGAACGACCGGAGCACACTAGGCAGTGCCAGCAGGAGGCCGACAAGGCTGCGGCTGGCGGAGCGGGCCATAGGAGGAATCCCGATTGGGACTCACGGGCAGGGCCATGGGCTTATAGTGTCGCATGCAGTCGCGACCAACATGGGTTAGCAGGGCCGATTTGGGGCTGGATCGGGTCGGGGGGGATTGGACCAAGGTTGGTGAGGGCCGGCGGAGCCGGATCGAGGTTGGTGTCTATGACTACTGTTGTTCTTTTTTTTTCCTCTATGTTGTGACGCCATTGATAACGATGATGATGATGATGTGATGATGGATGTTGATGATTACGATGAATGACGCGAAGGGAGGGGGGTAATGGAGGTGGCGATAACTTGCCGCTTGCCGACATCTTGCCGGGGGAGCCTCACACCCTTCAATCCTCTCTCTGGAAAGTGTTTACAAATCACACGGATTTCAACTGCAAATTCATTCAATTGATAATAATGAGAGCTTTAGGGCTTTCGAGGTAGCCCTAAGGGATAAACATCCAACTACCCAGAAGATAAGTACCAGAAACTCAAAAACAACCGCCTAATTTAAAGCTGAAAATTTAGTCCTATTCCTAATCCGAAAATAAAAATAACGACATAAATAAATACGGATAAATAAATAATTGAGTCCAATGGACCTCCATATATGGGCCAAGTCATCAACTATCGAAACCAAGCCAAATAGTTGAGAGATGGCGAGAGAAGAAAATGAGAGGAGGGGGGGCTCAAGCCAAATCTGATCTCACACCGGTATTGGGTTTCCTCTCACAGGAATCGTGACACCGAAAGAATGGCAACAATAATCATTTAATTATCTAATAATCATAACCAAGCCATAAGGTTACATAGAATGTTCTAAAAAGCGTTAGACGCTAGTCGGGCGGTGGGGGACCTTCTAGCGCCTAGGTGTTTTTGCTTTTTTTAATAATTTTAATTATTATTTTAATATTATATATAATATATATTTTTTAACTTACTATAAATTCAAGTTTAACTATTACTTTAAAGAGCATCATCATTTACATAACCATAAACTCAAGATTAACAAGAATAAAAGCAAGCATGATATTATCTCAGATAATATCATAATATCCATAATTTTAGTACATTCCGTATCTAAAATTTATGATTATCAATTATAAAATAGCATATATACACGTTCTAGTGTCAAGGCCCGCCTAGAAGCCTGAGCAGCTTTTTAGCACCACCTAGGACTAGGCTGGACGGTGGGGGGCTTTCCAGCGCCTAGGCGACAACACTGGTTACATATAAAGCCCCCCATTGATAGAGATAACAACCCTAATAGATAACTACTAGTTTTCAAACAAAAGAAACCAAGAACCATAGCTGAAAATCCAACCAACTAATTAATCCTAAAACACTCAATAAATAATAAATAAAGCAATAAAAAGATAATTAGGTCCAATCTGAGTTGGGCAATGCAGATCTAGGGTTGAACTGTAAACCTGATCCACATCATTCTCCTCAGCTAAAATAAAACTCGTCTTTGAGTTTAGGTAGGAATGCAGTAGTAAGGTCACCTCCACTGTGAACATGTCTCAGAAGTAGAAGCTAACGGTGGAAACCAAGTAGATGGAATCGTACTGCACCAGAACCATTCCCCGGGTCCCACACAAAAGGTGCGTTGCCGTCAAGCGGGGACCAGGACTCAAAAAAAATCGGCGCATGCTGATGAAAATGGCCTTGGGGTTTGTTGAAGTTGTAGCTCAAAGGAAACGACCAAGTGTAGGTGACGCTGATGGAGAACCAAAACTGGGGGTTGAAGATCTAGCCCGAATGCCCAATGAAGTCAATCGTCAGGGCTAGTGCACTGAAGTCGCACCCGTTATCGGCTTTTGTTTGGTTTTGGACAATGGTAGATGATTCATCGGAGCTCAAAGTGGAGGCTCGAACTGTGGAAGCTCCTCTGGGATCACATACTCATCACATGATGGGTGCTTATCAGGAATCTTCATCTGTGGCTTTATTAGGAACAAAGGCACTATCTAAGGCAATGTTGAAGATGGCAGACCCACTAGACTCGGAGGTGCCACTGGTAGTGTAGGGTCCACTAGTGGTGGAGGCTCCACGGGAGATATTGGTGGTTTAAACTTTACTGGCGGTGCTAGCACAAGTAGAGGCTCCTCCACCGAAGACTCTGTCAGAAGTGGACGCTTGACTAACGATGCATGCTCCGCTAGTGGCATTGCTAGAAGTGGACGCTTGACTAACGATGCATGCTCCGCTAGTGGCATTGCTAGAAGTGGAGGCAGGACCGAGAGCATCGGTTGGTTCTAGTGGCTTACAACGTCTTGCACGCATGTTGATCTCTTCTTCAAGTGCATCAAAGTAGGCATGGATTTTGGTTCTTTTAGTATCTAACTCCTTATCTAATGAATCAAAGGGGATAGTAGCTCATTGAGAATCTTGGCAATGTTGGGATCCATAGTAGACTGATGCATAAGATGAAATAGGGTAAAACTATAATTTTGCAGTAGCTGGATGAGGGTGATACAAGGTCAGATGGGTAGATCTCTCCAAGATCGTCGCATCGATATGTGGATCAAGTAAATATGATGGTCGGATCTTGAGTTATGGCTAAAATAGAAAGCCGGGTCTATTACGCAAATTAAGTCGGATCCAAGTTTAAAGTCGGGCTCATGACTTAAGTGGCTGAATAGGGTTCTCAAAACTAGGCCTTTGGATTATAATCTAATGGCTTGGATTGAAAAGGATAAAGGGTTAAAGGATTAGAGGTAAAGGTAACTCAATAGGAAATGGGTTAGGGTTGAAAGTGTTGGAAACTATGGGTCGATAACAAAGATGGATTATCCAAAAGTTTCAAGGGACGAAAATTAATTCATTGTCTTTTAGACAAATTTCTCCCTCACTAGTAAAGCTGCGAGTACAAACAGGGTATTTAAAAAATCGTCCTCAAGAATCAGGATACAGTGAAGGTCCTAATCCGTGGTTTGTCAGATGCGGAATATGTACTCTCCGATCCAACCAAGATACACTCTCAAAAGAGAATTGATGAATTCGAAATAGTCTCAAGTTTCAATCCAAATTGAGTATGTATCTGTTATGTATGTTGTTGTGGAGGAAATGCCCCCTATTTATAGAATTCGAGGCAATGGTTCACCCAACCATTGCACCCCAAATACATATTGGTTCGCCCAACCAATGCAATGATTCGTCAGCCAACAGATGCTTGAAACACCCCTAGTCCAATCCGACAAGCTTACTCAGCCAACATGTGCTCTATGCACCCCTTGGGCCTAGCCCAATCCGCCCCAGGCCTTCTCGGCTAATACGCGCTCTATGCACCTCTTGGACCTAGCCCAATTCGCTAAGCACCCCTTGGGGCATACGCCCAGCCCACTCTTGGGGCCTAGTCCAGCCCAATCTTAGGCACAACCCAACTCAATGGGCCTCACACCCAAGTTAACCTAATCGGATTTGGCCTTGACAAAAAGAGAAATTGCTCCTCAATGCGACTCACGTCAAGCTAAGTGCAAAGTGCACCTCTAAACACCCAATCACATTTCGCACTAAACGCCCAATCGCACCTCGCCGTCTAAGCCTATTTTCACTTTATTTGTCTAAAATGGCTTCCAATGGGATTTGATCTCAAACCTCCTTCCTAGCAAGCCTCACCGCTTACCAAGGAGCTACAACTTTGTTGTAACCATCTACACTATAATAGTTAAATATCAAACTTAATTTGAAAATATTCAACATAGAGATTCTATAAACACACCAAGATCATATGTGAATACCAAACTGGGAATTTCCATGCCGAAGAACAAATATGTTTTCCAGGTTTCCGAAATGGAACAAAATTCAACCATGTTTTGCACTCAAAACACCCATTTATTACTAGCAAAAAATTGACAACGCAAAAGAAGTGGGTAAGATTTGTTCGGCAAAATGTAAGTAACAATGCTCACAAAGAAATTTTTATGTCACTTTATGCATGAGATTCTCACTCTGACCTGGTTTCTTTTGATAAAAGACAGATTTTGTTTGTTGAAGGACTTTTTGGCTGTATTGTGGATATGGGGGTAAGGCATCTCTGGACCCCTTCCTTCTCCTGTATCAGAATTGATTTTAATACACGACAAAATAGTCGTATCTTTCACCCAACATTCCATAAAAGAGTATGTACGCCCAAGAGGATAAATAGATGCATCAATGCAGCTTGATGATTACTACACAAGGCGTGACCTAGGCAATGCCTAGACCTAGGTGCTAGAATTTTTCCTTAGATACATATAATTAAATGTAAAAGAATTTTTAGATTTGAAAAAAAGAGATACAGAGGATAACAATTGCAATGTCATTAGGATTAAACACAATGGATGATACAACAAAGATTAAAAGAAAACATACAAAAAAGCATGAAAAAGAACACTAAGATATTATAATCAAGATTAGATCACTAGGGAGATTGTTACATGTTAGAGAGATTACAAAGATTGAGAGATTAGAAAGAAAACAGAGTTATGAAAGAAATAAAAATTAAGAGAAATGTTCATCGAAGAAACTAAGAATGAAAAAGAGCTAAACGAATGGATGTATACGGAGAATGATAGAAAAGGAGATAGAGAGAAGGATCAAACAAAAGGGGGGAAAAGAAAGAAAAAAAGACGTATCAGTGGTCCTGGTGGCTTCCCATGCCTTTTCCTTCCCACTTTTCACTCGGAAAACTGAGAGGGTAGAATTTGGTTTTGAAAGAGGGGGGAGGACACATGGGTTTATATTGGTCGCTCGACTAGGTTGCAGCCTAAGCAGTTTGGCCCAAGTTACATAGGCATGTGTTAACAACACCGGCACCTACAATTAAAATGATATGGGTATGTGCTAAAGTAGTCGAGCACACAACACCAAGAAA
The DNA here is from genome assembly GCA_947650365.1 of Chamaelirium japonicum. Classification (NCBI taxonomy): domain Eukaryota; kingdom Viridiplantae; phylum Streptophyta; class Magnoliopsida; order Liliales; family Melanthiaceae; genus Chamaelirium; species Chamaelirium japonicum. The sequence continues at coordinate 27,167,783 of OX393553.1, forward strand.
TGTGTGGAAGAATTGGGGATGAAAAGAACTAAGAATACCTTTATAAAATTTGCGAGAAGCAATTTAGAAGACTTGTGTTGGGTCGGGACTCGGGACTAAGTCTGAAAGATAGAAGGATTAAAACGATGGTCTCAACTTAATAGTTTATCATTACCGGTTACTGATACATGAATGCACATATCACTCTTCTCTTTGTTATTTTATTTGTGTGCGGTGTGACTGTAAGAGCAGTTATGTTTTGTCTTTCATTGCCACCTAATTAGTGATTATAATGTTAATCTATTGGAGTAAATACAAAGACACATTACCTTTTGATGATAAATCTACATATGAGAACTATCATGAAACAGTTATGGCAATTAGTCTGCTGAAGACTTACCTTTTCTTTGACAACTTCTTTGTTCATAATGCGTTGTTGCTTTTCAGAAGCAGATGTGCTAGCTTCCAATCCACCCGCAAGCTGCTGCTTCCACTCAAACTGGGACGTGATTACAAGTATCAACAGTAGGAAAACAAGAACCACAGGTCTTGACATCATTGCAAGAAGCTGTCACAGGACCTATTAACAAGAATACTCATGAGTGTCCCGCTAACATTCAATGAAGGAACTATGATTTTATTAAAAACCCAATAAAACCGGCTCGATTCCTCATTTTAGAGAAATTTGAAGTTCAATGTCTTCTCTATTCCTTGTGTTTTCTCTCGGGCGTGTGGTGGATTTCTGATCCACATTGCTTTAAACATCGGTTGTTTTCTCTCAATTAATTTCTGGGATGTTGGTTGAGGCGCGAGTGGAGATTTGACATTTCGCTCCCCAAAGTTCTCAATTTTGGTATTAGAGAACGGTAATTTAAGTTTGGAACCAAGTATAGTACATTTAGTCATGACCGCAGAACCATGTCATTGTCAGTGGAACCCCATGAGCAAGGTTCGAAATTTCCATTTCGGTCAATATTTCGACCCCTATGGATATGGAAATATTTCGTGGAAATATTTCGACAGTGTGGAAATATTGTGATTTTATAGAAATGGTGAAAATATTATTTTTTAAATAGAATTTTTCAGTGAATCTCTGCATAGTCATAAACCAAGTATATATACACAATTTGGAACACTCAGATGATATTTATACCCTATCTACGGGTGTAGAGCATCACAAAACATGTATTCTGCATTTGAATCAGTGAGTCTTGTGCAGTCTTGTTTAGTCCTGTTTTGATCTATATTTTTAGATAAAAATGTTTCCAAAATAAAGACTAGTTGATTGTTAAAATAATGCTTCAAACGATTTTGAAAACGGACTTAAAACAAGAAAGCTATGCAAGTTTAGAATCGTGCAAAAGTTATGCTAAAATGCAAAACACTGTTTTTTTTCTAAGTTTGAAAAAATGAGTTTTTATAAAGAAAATTTTTTATACATTCAAAATTTTCTTTGACGGACCATGGTTTTCTAGATGTACTTGTAGTTCTACATCTTGTAGAATTTTTTGAGCTAAAAATGAGTTGATTTAACCACTTTTCTCAACATACAAATTTTATGAAAAGCCGAAAAAACTGTTTTCTCCTACTAAAACTGAAAACCTACTTTTTGATTCACTTGGTTTTTAATTTTTTTGATATTTTTATTTAAATCAAATGGGGGGGTATTTGCTTATTTACATATAATAACTTAAAGTAAATAAAAATTAAGTAAGACGACATTTACTTAAATGTTATTATATGTAAATAAGCTGCTGAGAACGAAACCCTCAGTCCCCTTTTATAACTAGTCAGTCCCAATATTTCAGTGCCAAAATCCCGAAATTTTCCGAAATATCTCGAAATTTCCACGAAATATCACGATATTTCGTGCCGACAAATATATCGTGCAAAATATCGCAATATTATCGTGATTTCCATTTCGTTCGATATCGCAGTAGGAATTTCGTGCCGAGATCTGAGAAAACCGTGATATTTCGCGAGATTTTGTACCTTGCCCATGAGATCACTCGCAACAAGAAATTATGAAGATGTGCAAGAAAAAGACATACAACACGCTATGGTTGAGGATTTGAGAAGGTAAATCGAGGCCTTAACCGAGTACTTAATGCAAATCACTACTAAGAATGGTGAAAGTTAGGATTTGGGGGAAAACTTCAACAACCCATTCTAGAGATGTGCCCTGTGATGTGAGACTTCGGTTTGGGAAGATAAATTGTGGGACAACATCAAAGCTGGTCTCCTAAATTCTGTGAGAGTTTACAGGTTGAACAATTCAACGCTCAACACAGTCGAGTTTTTGAATTTAACGAGGCCTCCCATTCCTATATTGAAGGGATGAAGATCCGTCTTGGGGGTGTAAAATTCAAAAACTAGGACCAAAGAATAAGTCGAAGATCGTGTAGGAGGAGAAGATGAAGAAACAGAGGGAGCAATATTTGCAAGTCAATTACACGCAAACACAATATCAAAAGCTTCAAAACTTTGACAAGTACGAGGACCATGGATGAATACGAGAAAGATCTTATGAATTTATAGCTCGACGTAACCTCCCGGAGAGTGTTGAATAACAAGTTCTGTTGAATAGGATTTTGGAAATTTTGTTGAGAAGCTTGGGCAGATGAGAAGCCAAAGTTGTTGGATGTTGTGCTACCTCATGCACATTGCTTGCAGTAGATACCAAAACTGATCTATGGATTTCAATTCTTTTGAGATTATCTATGAACAGAACTAAGTAGGGTGCTAGACTTGAATTTTAGTCCACATCTGAAAAGGTCCATTGGAAAAAGGTAGATATAGCATAACACATCAAGGCAACCCATAAGCAGGAGAGGAAACAAATTGAAGCTAGTCCTGCTAAGCACAAATTTCTGTGGACAATCATCATTGGAAGGTGACATTCAAGCCAAGAAAATATGTCTAGCCTATGATGAGCAAGGAGTATGTTTCCTATGGGTGAATATCACTATCTTAGCCACAAAAAAAGGTTAGGGTTTTATGAAGTCTTGCAGAAAATCAATGATAATGCCGACAGTTTGAAGCATTGAAGTCACACAAAAATACTACACTTGTTCAATGTTTAGCATCTTGTGCCGTGGACTGGAGACCTATAGAATGAAGATAGAAAGCCAAAGACGAGTTTTTCTAACCATAGAGAATGATGGAAAACTTTGATTGTTTTACTCTTTACTGATCCCATGTTGCCGAAACTTTCACTTCCACTGCCATCAAGGCAAAAGGTATTCTCAGATATTACTCTCCAATTTAGATAATTCTATGATGCGAACAACAGCAAAACAGCATGGAAGGATGGGTCACATTACTACGATAATGAATTGAATTTAGTTAAAGAACAATCACTAACTCTTTCAGTCCAATTCCAACGATATAGGCGCAAGGATTTGATTTTCTCAAGCAGAAGAACCCAGAAACTATGAAATGGTCATCTTCATGCCTCTTAATGCAAATGGAGAGCTATGAATTGCTGGTACGATGAGGGGCACCATAATCATATTTCTTTTTTATTTTAATTTTTTGTCATAAGTCATTCGTATTTCAACCAAGTGAGATTGTTACAGTTCTATAAGTGGATCCATCTTGTCTTCTTCTACGTGGGTCCACAAATAAGAACAAGAGGCGTCACAATTGGCTCCCCTTCTGACAGCCTACATCCTTCAAATGCAAACCCAAACCAAGCAAGACTTTGTATACCTCCAAACTCTCAGGGTGAACCTTATCTTCAACAGTGAATGTATGAAATTTTCCATTCACCTGAAGTGCACTTTGGCCTGGGGCTTTCTTCACACTATTTTGTTTCATCATTGTGCGAATCTTCGCCACACCCTCCCACCTCTCTTCAGCGGCATAAATATTGGCCATAGCAACATAGGACACTGCAGCTTGAGGTTCTAATTCAAAAAGACGAGTAGCCACATATTCACCAACCTCAGTTTCATGGTGCGTGAAGCAAGCACCAAGTAGAGCACCCCAAATGCCAGCATCTGGTTCTATTTGTATTCTATGAATGAATTCTAGAGCTTCTTTTAGCTTCCCTCGACGCCCCAGGAGATGAACCATGCAAGCATAGTGTTCTAGTCTAGGCTCTATCTGATACATCTTCCTCATCATATCGAAATAGTCCCACCCTTTCTCAAGGTAACCACCATGGGTACATGCTTGTAGAACAGCCAGGAATGTCACGTGATTTGGCTTCAATCCCGATTTCAACAATTGAGAAAAAAGATCCAAAGCATCTTCAAAATGCCCATTCATGGCATAACCTGCAATCATAGCAGTCCAAGAAACTATACTTCTTTCATTCATGCTATCAAAATGTCTTCGAGCATCAGCAACACTGCCACATTTTGCATACATATCTATCATCGCGTTACGAACCACCACATTTTCTTCGAACCCATTTGCAATCGCGTACTGATTCATCGATCTACCGAGCTCAAGAGCACCCGCTTGGCTACAGGCACAGAGAACAGCAACTACAGTGACAGCATCAGGCCTCTCTCCTACAGCTTCCATGGCATAAAACAAATTCACAGCCCTATCAACATCTCCAACTTTAGCATATCCACTGATCATTGCGCTCCAAGAAACACATGTTCTCTCAGACATGTTATGGAAACAATAATGAGCAGCATCGACATCTCCACATTTGGAATACAACGAAATCAGAGTATTTGTAACAGATATGTCTGACTCGAATCCTACTTTGAAAGCGAGAGAATGGATGAGCTTACCCTCTAGAAGAGCTTTTGAGTGAGCACATGATGAAAGCAAGCTTAGGATGGTGCTCAAGTCAGGCCTAACACCATCTCGAATCATCCGACAGAAAAAATCAGTGACTTCACAAGATCTTCCAATGAATGCATAACCTGCAATCATGGAATTCCATGATACAACCGACCTCATGCCTGCAGAAATCTCACTGAAGACCGATTCTGCCATGACCAAATCCTCACACTTGGCATAGGCGGAGATCCATGTGTTGGCCACAAAAACATCAGCACTAACTCCAATTCGAATCCCTAAACAATGAACAGCTTTCATCCCATCTAGATTCTTTTCGCACGCACATGACTGAGCTAGGCTTATGAAGGTGACTGAATCCGGGTAAATCTCAGCCAACCTCATGTTGCGAAAGAGAACCAAAACTCTCTTAAGAGGACCCAGTTCACAGAAACCATCAATCATTACGTTCCAAGCTACAACATCTCTTTTGGGCATTCTTTCGAACAGGTGTTGTGCAGCAGCGATCTCACTGCATTTGATGTACATATCAACCATCGCTGTCCCCACGAATACGTCGGACGAGAATGGCGATTTGAGGACATGGGTATGGATTACTTTAGGGGTTTGGAGCTTCCCGCAGGCTTTGACGACAAAGGGGAAGGTCATATGGTCGGGTTTGACGCCCATTTGCTTCATCCGGCGGTACAGAACAAGGGCTTCCTGGTTGAGGCCCTTGTTGACAGTTACTCTGATGTTGGTGTTCCATGAGGCAACGGTCGACGGATTTAAAATACAGTTGAGAGCTCGAGTAGAAGATGTCATCACCACATTTAAGAACTGTGGTTACAATATCACTTGGTTGAACTACGATTATGGCCTGTAACCAAAAAAAAGAAAGAAAGAAAGAAATATATTTAATGGAGCCCCTCATCGTACCAGCAGGCAGCAATTCATAGCTCTCCATTTGCATTAATCACATCAACCCATCAGTCATCACCCCTACAGTAAAACCATGCATTGCTTGGAAAAATCCAATTTTTCTTATCAGGGTTCACAAATCTAACAAGGAGCTACAAAAACCCTACAATTCTCACCGGAATCAAAACCAGTCAAGATCGAGGGTTCAATCCAAAAACCTTATGGCCAACAGCGGAAAGGGTCGGCAGGGAATTCGATAAAAGAGAAGGGCAAGAAAACTCACGGAGAATCCCAATCTGACGGCCGGCTCCTCCGTCCGGGGGGGGGGGGGGGGGGTGGCCGCGGCGAGAAAAGGGGGCACTGCTTCGCTTTCTTTATCGGAGGTGTGAACTCCGAAGGCAGACCGGGACCAATGTCGGCGGCAATGGTTTTGACCGGAAGGCGACAACGCCCGACCTTCAGGATAGCATAAGGTTACTTTTGTCCTGCCAAAAAAAAAAAGGGGGTTATTTTGACTTTGCCCACCAAATTTAGCCTTGAATTAGACTTTACCCCCATGTTTCCATTAATTAGACTTTACCCCCCAAAATTAACTGTTCCGTTAGCTCACCATCTAAGGGGAAGGATGAGCTGACGGAAAAGAAAAAAAGTTTTGGGGGGTGAGCTGACGGAACAATTAGTTTTGGGGGGGTAAAGTCTAATTAATGAAAGTTTGGGGAGTAAAGTCTAATTCAAGGCAAAATTTGGGGGGCAAAGTCAAAATAACCCAAAAAAATAAAGGTTACTTTTGGGTATTGATTTTTGCAACCCTCCCATCAACAGGGGCAACCACCTTAAGGTTGTTATTTTCAAAATACCCTTTATTTATTATTTTGGTATTAAATGTCCTTTCTTTTCAAAATAGAAATGCTAGGTAGCCAACTACTTTGCCATCTTTTGGGTTGCCAACTTTACATGGCATCCGCCTAAGACTCATCCCATGGCCCCCACAAAAATATTCAAGTAATGACGACCTGCCAGCACTCCGCCACACATAAAGTTGGCAACAAAAGTTGGCAAACGAGTTAGCTATATAGCATTACTCTTTTCAAAATAACATTTTAAGAAACCCAAGTCATTTAAAGAGTTTTTTCAACTTGCTTCCAGTTCATTCAGGTAATTTGAAAATACCCTCTTTAGCATTAATTTTTAAGTCTTAACCCCATACCATTGTGAATCCTAATGGTCATGGAAAAGTGAATTCTAGGGGGCAAAACTTTAAATTAAGATCAATGGGGGGATTTTTAAGGAGTAATCAATCTAAGGCTCCTCTAACTAATCATGTAGTTTGATAAACCCCTCTATATTTTGAGTAGAGCATTAAGTCCCTCCTTTACTCAATTTTAAAAAATAACTATTTAGCCCCTATATCAACTGTATAGTGAGAACAAACCATTGTATAGTTTTTTTTTCAACATTCATTGTATAGTGAAATCTTAGTAGTAGATCCAAAAAGTTATAGCTGCTACAATGATTTTGTCGTACCAGTAATTATTCTGGAGTATAAATTTGGTTGCTACAGTGATTTCACCGCAACAGCTCAACCGGAGTATAAATTCATGTTAGCAGAGTATGAATTCGATTGTTACAGTGATTTATTGTAGTAGCTCAAATGGAATATCAATTCGAGACAACGTAGTATCAATTCGGTTACTACAGTGAAATCATTGTAACAACTATAATGCAGATATAGTGATTTGGGAGTAGCAAATGAATTGATACTCTATTGTCGAATTGATAATCCAGAATCATTGTAGCAAATTATGGAGAATCAATTCATGTTAATAGAGTATAAATTCAATTGTTACACAAGGGTGAAAGAAGGGGTATTTTAGGCATTTGATAGGGGTTGAACAGGTCAACAAGGGTTTAATGTAAAAGTGTCTTTTCAAAATGGGTTTGAGCTAAAACCAAAACATTGTTGGGACTGGAACTTAAAAGCACCTTCTAAAAAAGGCTTTTCCTCAAATCATCCTATTTTTAATTGTCCCAATTAACTTGATGGCAAGGTAAAATATCTCATCACTTAAATAGCATGCTATTTTTTTATTTTTCAAATATAACATTCAGTTGCACTCTGACAACTACGTGGTGGGTTGGCGCCGAAAAGCTTTCCGCCACTTTGATTGTAAATTTTTGTTGTCGGGTCTCGATAAAGAATGCGTCTGGGATACAGGGTTCATTAAGAACCATTTATACCCCAAAACTAATCAGCTATCATCTTCCAAAAAACATTAAACAGAAATCTGCAGTCGAGGACCTCGAGGTGCAGTGTTTTTCAGCATAAACAAAACCTTGCATCCTGGTTACAGTTTTCAATGTTACCGGTTAGTGTCTTTAGGTTATACACAATTAGGCATTTCAGCTACAATGTACAATGAAAAATCAGTAAAAATAAAACCCTTCTTTTTTTTGCGACTCAAAATCCAACCCATTCAGTAGACTCCACCTCTTTTTATCCCAAAATTAGGTCCCAAGCCCAATGGATTGTCCAGTGCCAGTTGATCCTGATATAAAAGAGGGGAGGCTACTCGATCGGTGGTTAATTCATTAATGATCTTCAATAGAGTTTGTACAAAGCACCTCATCAAATAGAGGTGAGATACAGCCAGGTGACCAGAAAAAGAAAAAATCAGAGTTACAATGAAGAGCAAAAGAAGCTAAAACATGACCTGCCTAGTTGCATTCGCGAACAGCATGATTCATCTCACACATGACAAACAACTTAGACAATCTCCTGCATTCTATGGTGATGTTATGGATCTTCTAGGGAGGAGGGGTGTCCTCCAACAAGAGTGTAATGACTAAGATGTTGTCACCTTTCAACGTACATCACATTATTGACTATTTGATGTAGACAATTTAATTCCTTCCAGCATGGCATGTGCTTCCGCTTCAATTGGAGAACAAGCAGGAAGGCCCTTGCCGGACACCCATAGCGCTTGACCCTTCTTTCTTGATTGCAGTTTTCAATTAAAACTCATCAAAAAAGTACCTTTTATCTCGATAGAAGTGTTCAAGAAAAAACCAACATATGGCGGGTCGGCGCTTAAAAGGTCTCCACCACTTTGGCTGTAAATTTTTGTTGTCGGGTCATGATGAAGATTGCGTATGGGATGCAGGGTTCATTAAGAACCGTTTAAACCCTAATAATAACTGGCCCATCCTCTCCAAAAAAAAAAAAAAAAAAATGAACAGAAACCTACATTCAGGTTGCAATGTTTATCAATATAAACAGAACATTGCATCCTGGTTACGGTGCTCAATGTTACCAGTCAGTGTCCCAGGTTATACACAACCCGGCATCTCGGCTACAATTTCAATGAAATTAAACAAAAACTTAACCCTTTTTTTTTCCAGTTGAAGTGTTCAATGAAAAATCAGTAAAACAAAAACCTCCACCCTTATTGCAGTGTTCATATTAAAATTCGCAAAAACAAGTGCATCTAGATCCCACATGAGTTATAAGTGGTTCTTAATGGCCCCTGCATCCTCGATGTAGTCATTGAGATCCCACATAAAAAATTCATATAATTGGTGATTAATCCCTGACAGAAGAAATTTTTAGTGTAAAGAATAGCGAAACATTGTTTATTACCTTAGATCCTTGTCTATCAGATATTATTCATGTGATGCCCATATTTGTGATCCCCGAGTGGTTCTGCGGGAGTATTTTCTATTATGGATCTACATGATTGTTTTTAAACCTCTTAAATACCTAAAATGCCTAGAATAGGGACAATGTACTCTATCGAATATTATGCCACTATAATAAAATATAATGTGGGATCCCTATTTGTGATCTAAATGTAGTCTGCCATGAATATTAATATATTGAGTAGTGTTATTTAACAAAACCTATCACCAAACTGATAGGTTGCTTCCCATGATTGGTGGAACTATGGGCCAGGGGATGAATCCCATGGGGATTCCACCACTATCGGTCAATGTCATCCCATAGGCCACTTCTTATCGCCGCCACCGACCGCCCCATCGTCGCCTGCCTCCAACGATCGATCGTTGGTCAGCATCCACCGCCACCGGTGACGAGCGGAGGTGGGTGGCGACCGGTGGTCGGTAGAGGTGGTGGCCGACGAAGGCAAGTGGTGGTTGTCGCCCCGCCGGCAACAACTCCCCACCGTTAACCACCACCTCCTAAAAAAGTGATAAGGGTCTGACATAATCGGTCAAATTTTGATGTCTTTTACGTTAGGTGTTTATTTTGTCAGGGATTAATCGCTAATTCAGATGTAAAGAACATCAATAGGTTTCTGGAGCTTCGATTGTGGTTTTTAATTTTTAGCATCATGAATCAAGACTCAATAATTATATTCAATCAATATTTTATATTTTTATGAATATTAATAGCTGTAAATTGGTTAAAAATAAAAGAGCATCAATTCGGTTGTCAAAAGTAACAATTAACGATTTAGTGATTTTAGATCAAATTTTGATTAAATTTTAATTCATATATGTTTTAAAGGGCACATAATTTTAAATTCAGTATAAAAGGATATATTAGAGCAATGCTATATATTTTATAAAATATTAAATATCTGTAAGGTTTGTTAAAAATACAAGAGTAACAATTGGTTTATAAAGAACAACAATTCAAAAGAACATCTTTTCAAATGCAGACATAAGGAGAATATATTTCATTTTAAATAATATTCAATCGATCTCTACAAATTTTGGTTAAAACATAAGAGCAATAATTAAATTATAAAAAACATCAATTCAAAATTTTGTTATTTTAAATCAATTTATATTTGAAATTAAATTCATAAATGTTTCAAACGGTAATAGCTTTTCAATGTAGATCTAAAATATACATTAGAGTAATATTATACATTTTAAAGAACATTAACTATCTATAAAATGTGTTTAAAACATAAGAACAATAATTGAATGATAAAAAGCAACAATATAGAATTTGGATATTTTTATTTCAAACATGATTGGATTTAAATTTATATATGTTTCAAAGGGCACGTAATTTCTCATTAAGTTAAATATCTACAAAACTTAGTTAAAAAATATAAGAGCAACAATTGAATTATAAAGAACATCAATTCAGAATTTGGTTATTTTAGATCAAATTATATTAAAATTTAAATTTATGTATTTTTCAAAGTGCAATAGTTTTATATTGCATACATAAATGATACATTAGAGTAATATTATACATTTTAAAGAATATTCAATATCGGTAAAATATGTTTAAAATATAAGAGCAATAATTGAATGCTAAAGATCAACATTTCAGAATTTGAATACTTATATCAATTATATATAAAAGCACTATCGGAGAGCGACAATATAGGGGGTGGCCCTGAGGGTGGGGTTTGCACACGCCTGGTAGAGCTTTAGCCATCGATAGGCCGTAAGGATAGAGACGATGGGTTAGGATAGCGACCTTGTACCATCGGAGAGCAACAATCAGAACCTTAGCAACCCTGGGGGTTGCCCACTCGTCTCGGCCACCAACCAGAGTTGTTGGTTGACCACTCTGCACCATCAAAGAGTGGCATCACAGGATGCGATCCTATGGTTGGGTTTGCACATACCCCGTCGGCCATTGGGTGGGCTGGAAACACTGCACCACCGGAAAAGCAAGGAGAGAGACGACGGTTTGGATTGGTAAATTTGAAAAAATTAGTAAAATTTATTGTCTTTTGGAGTCCGATAGGCTGTAAAGAAAGGACATGGTATTTAATCTTTAATGCTGGGTTGTTACATGGACTTTACGTCCACTGTCAGGGACTACCCACTACCCCCCCCCCCCCCCCCCCCCCCCCCCAACACCAACACCACACACACACACAATTACAACCAATATGATGGGATGCTTTTCAATGCTGACTGTTGACCGTAACAAGGCTATCAGAGTGCATTAAAATGCCACTTCTGAAAATAGAAAATTCAACCAGCTACTTAAACATTTTATTTTGAAAACAAAACTCAAAAAGAAGGGGAAACATGATCTTCTCCTCTGAAGTTAGTATTTTCTTTGAGTCTCACAAGTCGGGCACCCTCATCCTTCAACGACGTGAATTGATTTCTGTGCACATGAAGTGGAGCCGTTTCCACAAACAAGACCCTTCCCCATCTATGTAGTACTTACAGCAAGGAGGAATATAATACAAAGGAAGAAAAAAGAAATATTAATGAGTTACCAGATTCAAAGTTTGAGGGAAATTGGGTACTACAATTGATCAAGCTGATCTTTTTTTTTTGGTATTCCAAAGGGAAGGTCACAATAGGACCCCCGGGAGGCGCCATATGCTGCAGCAGGAGAGGCAGCTATCTGCTGCAACAAGAACCACCACCAGGTGGGGGAGGAAGTCACCACATAACGGCGCTACCAGAAACAACCACCAACCAGGCGCGGGAGGAGGTGACATCGGCCACACAAAAAAAACCCCAAAAGTGGAAGACAAAAAACACCTAAAAAATCACAAAACATAACAAAAACACATATCCAAGAACGAAAACCGCCCGTAAGAACAAATCAGAGAAGCTACCTCCACGCTCCGTCGTCGACAGCCTGAAGTCGCCAGGAGTCCGCCCACCGTGACGAGGAGGCGCCCTAAATACCCACCGATAGAGACTCGTCGCCGGAGTCAGATTTGACCATCCTGTGATCAAGCTGACCTTATCATAGAAGTTTTGAAGCATACTAAGAGATGGACGTAGGACTAGCAATTGGGTTGGGCTAGCCTGATACTTGCTTGGTCGACTTGAAAATTGTGGACTGAGCTTTATTGAAACACGGGTTGGGTTGAGCCTGGACTTGGTGTTAGGCTTGGACTTGAGTTTGAACTGAGCTCGGACCATGTCAGTCTCAATCTGATTTAAGTCCAAAATCGATTTAGGGTGGGTATTTACATCATTTTAATATATTTGTATAAGTTTGTAAAACCAAAGTATTCCATATAACTAAAAGTCATTTGTTGATGACTTGTTTCATATTATCATGCTTGGACAAGTAAATGTGTGTGGATTGAGTAAGAAAAGTTACGAAGGCAACTTGTTAAAATGAAAAAGTACTAGCATTGAGATGTATTCAACTTACTCAATAATTAAATTATTATATTGTTGGAGCATATTGAATAATAGTTTTATCACCACTTTTTTAGTATGGCTTTTATTGAGGCTATATAACTTGATCTTGCCTGGGAGCCCGAAGTAGAAAAATGGCTTGAGTTTGTCCAGATAGGGTGTCAAAACTTTGGATTGATCTCGGGTTTGGGGAACCATCTAAAGTTCAGAACGGAGTCGGGCAAACCTTGATCGGCCAGATTGACAGTCCGTCTTAGATGGATGTTGAAATCTCCTTAACCCCTAAACTCGAGTTGTAAGGAAAGGTTCCAGCAAAGAATATAAGTAAGATCTTGATCTACTCATGATCGATGTGGGGGCGGGCTCCTCACTCCGGATGAGACACGGGTTTGCTTTGATATATATATATATATATATATATATATATATATATATATATATATATATATATATATATATATATATATATATATATATATATATATATATATATATATATATATATATATATATATTGGTAATATGGATGAGGTTATTATAGCATAACCTGGAAATCCTTCCGAATTAGGGTGGAAACATCATCGGGAATTATAGTCTCTCAGTAACCTTCACGACCTATCACTTGCGCTTCCATGGCCAGCCAGTGAGCCGTCGTGTTGGCTGATCTTGGAACCCATCTGACCGTAACCTCTTGTACTAAGTTATTAATCCCGTGCTTCCCCAAAATCAATTGTGAGAAAGGGGTGAAGTTAGCTCTGATACCATATTAAAATATTCTTAATCCTAAAACTTAGGGCGGGCAATTTTGGGCCCGACACGAAGTTAGCTGGTCTGGGTCAGGGCTAAACGGGTTCGAGTCGACATGATAGACACGTTTAATAAACGGGTCGGATCCGGGTTTAGGGTCTGGACACGGTAGACCCGGAAAGACCCGTTTAAAATTCAACGGGTCGTGTCAGGTCGGGTCTACCCGCAATCCGATACTGTAATATATAGTATCAACGGGGTCTATCGGGTTAGGTTGGGTTGAGTCGGATTGGGTCGGATCGGGTCAACCGAATAAACTCGTGTGGTAAATGGATCTAATGAGTCTTATCAGATCTACCTGCTTATAGACGGGTTTGGTACAGATTTAGGATCTAGACACGATTAGTTAGTTAAACGGGTCGTGTGATTTCTATCAAGCTAGTGACTCATGCCCATATCCTTCTAACCAGAGGCTGTGACAGTGTCACACCACAAACCATACGTTTGTTTTCGAACCGAACCAAGCCAAACCTAACTAAATGAACCGAACCCAACAAGCAACATCAAGATTTTGACACTCCGAACGGATGGAAGTTTGGGTTGCCGAATATGCCTATGAAGCTCCAACTTTCCCGCAGAAGGTTATACCCACCACATACACTGTTTTTAAACCGAACCAAACCGAAGTGAACCAAACCGATGGTATCAAGATTTGGGCAGTCCGAACGGATTGAAGTTCGGGTTGACGGTGTGACTCCCACCGTCCAGCACAAGGTTATGCCCACTCACACACTTGGAATCGTCGCTCGCTAAGTAGAGGACCGCATTGGCCACGTCCTCATTCGTCAGCGTCGCCCCCTTCAGGATGGCCGTCGACTCCATCGACGCCTCCAGCTGCTCCTCCGCCACCTTCAGGTACCTGGCGGCCCGTGGGGTCGCCACCATCGCCGGGGAGACGCAGTTCACCCGGATCCCGAACCGCCCCAACTCCACCGCCGCGTTCTTCGTCAGCCCCACCACCCCGTCGTGTAGGCGTAGTAGGCGGTGCCTCCGACGCAGCCAGCCATGCTAGCCGTGGCGATGATGCTCCCATGGGCAGCCGGGATCATGACGCGAGCCGCGTGCTTGGTCCCCAGAAACGGCCCCACCAGATTGACGGCGAGCACTCGCTCGAAGTTCGCCTTATTGTTGTCAACGATGCTCAGGTCGGTCGCGCCGCCGATTCCTGCATCGACCCAACTACTCGTCGGCCTTGTTAACTTTTTTTATTTTTATTTTTATTGTGTTTTAAAAATTTTTGCAACGGTATAGCCATTGCACACATTCAAACCATTGTGCAACGGCTATAACGGTCACATTCAAACCTCATTATTGCTTGGATTTTAAAGCCCAAAATAATGGGCAGCCATCACACCCCTTGGTGGACTATAAAATGGGCCCAAAACTCATGGCTAAAAGCACACTTTTCATCATATTTTGCTCTTGAAACTCTGCTCCAAAAATCTCCCTTTTTTAATTTTCTTTAAGCTTTTTGCTGGGCTCCTGAAGCCGATAGTGCTGTGTTCGTGTGACTTCTCCGAGGCGTGCCAACGAGAAGGAAAAGTGATCATCCGGGGGGTTCGTCGTATCTCTAGTCTTCCTTGCCACTAGACCCGCATGTGGGGGGCAATTGGATTTCTAGGACAGCGCCAAGGCGTGCTTCGACCCCAGGCCATCCTCTTAACTCTTCTTCTCTCTGAATTGTTAGGATCTTAATAGTACTATTTGCTTATGTATTAATTTAGCTATAATATTATCATATTCATACTTCGCTACAAAATTCTTATATTGGATCCTTCACTAGAATTCATTCACAATTTTATTGTCTCATATTTTCATCTTTTCATTTGGCAATATTTGGAATATAAAATTGTCATCCATCTCACATCTAATTAAAATAAATTAAGATTTGAAATATTTGTTTAGCAAGCGAATTATTTCCAACAATCTAGAATTCCAATTTTAGTTGTTAATTTGTTGGCTTAAAATAGTTTTAGATTTTAAAATAATTAAATTTATTTTTTACAAATCTCTATATCTTGCAAATATTTAATTATTGGCATACCCATATTTAGTTTAATTTAACCTTTGATCTAATCTAAAGCATAAGTGTTAATATTTGCTTAGTATTAGATCTTACTAATAATATAATAGTATAGTTAGTTAAAATTGTATTGTTAGTATCTTGATTGATTAGAAATTGCTTGATCATTAGTATAATATAGATAATACGACATTAGTGTAAGTGAAAAATTGTTTTACTACACATAATTAAAATTTAATATTTTATATAAAAAAAACTAATCAAACACATAATCTAAACAAAATCAAGACTCTAGTAGGGAGAGCTCGGCACATACATTCGTGTATGTGTGACTAGTCTGTTATCCCTATAATCTAGAGATTTTGATAATTAAAAAAAAATCCTTTAATTATTTTCTTTTATTTATACTTGGGTCTCTCACGAAGAAGTGACTTAAAGAATTCCGGTGAATCATCCTTAGTTAGACAGTGTCTAGAAAAGCTTATCAAAAAGGCATACGTGCCTAAGACGGACTGGTATTTAAGCGAGCCAAGTGCTCCACCACCCATCTGGAGCTGATCTGGCTGTCATACTTTGGAGAACTCATTTGGACTTCTAAAGTCAAATCTAGCGATACTCAGGTCAACTATTATACAAAAGAAGATAAATTTGGTTCACGTAGAAAATAATGCACAATATTGTTTTAACACAAAATTTGTTTCATTCCAGGCTTAACTCCCATACCCTGAAAATGACTTCCCCTAGAACTGAGTACCTTAGTGCGAAGCCTGAGAAATTCGATGGGGTTAATTTCAAGAGTTGGCAAAACCAGATGAGATTCTGGTTGTCCTTGTTTGGACTTATGTCTGCAATAAGTGATAGCACTACCGAATCAGAAAATGAGTCCAACCCTATAGACAAACATGCCCAAACCAGTAGTGGATCATCTAACCCAGATGGCTCTGATTCTACTTCCACATCAATGACTCATAAGAAAATAGAATATATTTGTCGCCACCCTATCCTAGGATCCCTTTCCGATAGGTTATATGACATCTACTATACCTCAAAAGATGCCAAAGAACTTTGGGATACCCTAAATTCTAAGTACGGCCTAGATGATGCTGGGATCAAACGCTACAAAGCAGCTGATTTCAACAAGTTTAAAATGAATGATTCTAAACCGATGAATGAACAAATTCACGAGTTTGAGAATCTAGTCCATTATCTCAAGGATAAGGGATCAACCCTAGATGAAAACTTCCAGATAGCTTGCTTGATAGATAAACTCCCATCATCCTGGTCTGACTTTGCTAGAAAACTAAAATATTCCCAAGGAGAACTATCTCTAACCCAAGTCTTCAATTCCATTAGGATAGAAGAACAACATAGACTTAGAGAAAAATCTCTTTCCGAGTCCAAACCCAAGGTAAACAATATAGAATCAAAACCAAAACACCATAAGAAAACCAAGTCCTTTTATCCCAAACCAAATAAATCATTCCACAAGAAGCCTTTCACCAAAAACCCCAAATTCCAGAAGAAGCCAGCAGGAGTACGCTACTACTACGTATGTGGTCGAACCAACCATATGGCATCGAACTGCTTCTACAAGAAGACTGGACCTTCTCAATCTAGGAAGAACGGACCACAACCTCCTTCCCAAGTAAATATGATCACCTCATCTGAGAATGCTTTCAGATCAGTTGCCTCTATTCCAGAAGTAAACTTGACTTTGCAAGCACTTGACTGGTAGATTGATACCGGAGCTAACATCCATGTATGTTCTGATCGTTCTTGATTCTCCACTTATCAGGTCTCGGATAAAGGAGCTGTGACCATAGAAAATAATGTCGAAGCTCGTGTATTGGGAATGGGTCAAGTCAACTTGAAGCTTACATCGAACAAGATCATAACCCTACACGAACTTTATCACGTTCCAGAGATTAGACGCAACCTTGTTAGCGATTCTCTTCTAGTTCAACACGGTTATAAACTCGTGTTTGAATCGAATAAAGTTGTAATCACAAAAGGAGTGTCTTTTATTGGGAAAGGATTTATGAGTGATGACTTATTTAAGCTAAATGTTTATATTCCTTTCAAAAATAATAAAAGTCTTTCTGTACTAAATATTGAATCTCCACCTATCTGGCATGCTAGACTAGGTCATGTGAATTACAACTCCATCAAGAGACTGGTGAATCTAAATCTAATACCTAAAGCAGATATCCAAAACCTCAATAAGTGTGAAACCTGTGTAGAAGCAAAACAAGCTAAGAAACTCTTTAGAACAATCGATAGAGATTCTGAAATCCTCGAATTAGTTCATAGTGATGTATGCGACTCAGGAAGGACTACTAGAGGAGGTAACAGATATTTCGTCACATTCATAGATGACCTATCAAAATACTGTTACCTATACCTCATAAAAACCAAAGATGAGGTACTAAGTAAATTTAAGGTCTATAAAGCTGAGGCTGAAAACCAAAGAGATAAGACCTTAAAAATACTTAGATCCAATCGAGGTGGAGAGTATACCTCTCATGAGTTAATCGAGTTCTGTGAAGAACACAGTATAATTCATAAAGTCACAGCTCCCTATACCCTCCAATCCAACGGAGTAGCTGAACGTAAGAATAGAACCCTTATGGACATGGTTAATGCCATGCTAATTAGCTCATGAGCACCTGAAAATTTGTGGGGAGAAGCACTAGTAACAGTCTGTTTCATACTTAACAGAATTCCCTCTAAAAAGAATAACCTCACCCTTATGAAATGTGGAAAAATAGAAAACCCACTTTGGATTATCTTAAAGTGTGGGGGTGTTTGGCGAAAGTCAAGATCCCTGAAAATAAAAAGAAAAAGATCGGTCCAAAAACCATAGATGACATTTTCATAGGCTATGCATCAGATAGCAACGCTAACCGATTTTTAGTTTTTAACTCTCAGATTAGTGAAATTACTAATAATACAATAATGGAAGCTAGAGATGCAACCTATTTTGAGGACATCTTTCATTTTAGGACTAGAATTGGAACAGAACCTAGATCGAACGACACTGACATAGCATCGTGCTCTAGAAACAAAGGACCAATTGAGGATAGCATTCCCACTGAACCTAGGAGAAGCTCTAGAGCTAGGACAGAAAAGATCTTCGATGACTTCTATGCTCTTCTAGTAGAAGATATACCAATCAACTACGCAGATGCAATAAAGTCATTCGATTCTCCTTTCTGGAAAGAAGCTATAAATAACGAGATGCAATCTATTATCCAAAATCAAACTTGAGAATTAGTAAACCTACCTCCAAGTTGTAAAACCATTGGATGTAAGTGGATCTTCAAGAAAAAACTTAGACCCGATGGATCGGTAGAGAAATTCAAGGCTAGGTTAGTAGCCAAAGGATTTACCCAAAAACTTGGAATAGACTACTTTGATGTGTATGCTCCTGTAGCTAGGATCACTACCATCAGAGTCCTTGTTGCATTAGCATCCATTAATAAGCTGATAATTCACCAAATGGATGTAAAAACCGCTTTCTTAAATGGAAACTTAGATGAGAAAATCTATATGGATAAACCTGAGGGGTTTATAGTTTCAGGTCAAGAATCTAAGATGTGTAAATTGATTAGATCTCTATATGGCCTAAAACAAGCACCCAAACAATGGCATAGGAAGTTTGATGAAGTCATCACATCCGACGGTTTTGAAATAAACAAAACCGATGAATGTGTATACCATAAGGTTAGTAATAATGGCATCATCATTCTCTGTTTGTATGTGGATGATATCTTGATCTTTGGATCTAACATTCAAGCAGTAAATGAAGTAAAACATTTTCTGTCCCAAAATTTTGATATGAAGGATTTAGGTCAAGCAGATGTGATACTAAACACAAAAATCATTAGAAATGATGATAGTATCACACTGACTCAATCTCACTATACTGAGAAGATCCTTAGAAAATACTTTTACTTAGATTGTACTCCAGTATCCACCCCTTATGATCCTAATATTCACCTTAAGAAAAACACAGGTTTACTTGCGTTACAAAAGGAATATGCATAAATAATTGGATCGTTAGGATATTTAGCTAACTATACTAGACCCGATATAGCTTATACAGTAAGTCGTCTAAGTAGATACACACACAATCCAGATAAAAGCCATTGGAATGCCCTAGAAAGAGTAATGAAATATCTTAAGGGCACACTAACCTATGGCCTTAAATTTAGTGGTTATCCAGCTGTCTTAGAAGGCTATACTGATGCTAATTGGATCAGTGACAACCTGGATGTAAATTCTACAACCGGTTTTTTCTTCCTATTAGGAGGTGCAGCTGTCTCTTGGAAGTCCACCAAGCAGACAGTAATGGCTAGGAGCACAATGGAATCTGAAATGATAGCCCTAGATACCACGAGTATAGAAGCCGAGTGGTTAAGAGACCTTATAGCTGATATACCTATAGAAGAGAGACCTATACCAGCTATATCTATTCATTGCGATTGTAAGTCAGCAATTGATAAATGCAAACAAGAAAGTGCAAATGTAAAAATGACACACTTAAAAGTGCGACATAAATCATTAAGGTATAAACTAAAATACCAAATAATTACCCTAAATTTTGTGAGGTCTGAGAAGAATATTGCTGATCAGCTCACAAAGGGGTTGTCTAGAACAGTGGTTCTAGAAGCGTCGAGGGGGATGAGATTAAGCCCATAAGAAAGATCACCACGGTGGCAACCCAACCTCACGGAGGTTCAATGGGTAGAAACAAGCCGTATTGGTGACTATGAGGAGCACTGGTTTTACCTACTTCCATCCCTATGGCGTCAGTGCTCATAAAAGCAAGGGTAGGATGAGTTCAAAACTCTTAAATGATTCCGAGATCCTTGAGACAGAGTGCCTCCTTGTTCGTACTCTTTGAGGAATCACCGATATGTGTGATCGTGAGGCCGTGACTATAAGATTAGGGCTGATCTCGAATACATACATAAGATACCTGCGCAAGACCATTAATAGCGCTACTTGTTTAGAACATCAGCATAGCCATACTGTGTGTGACACTTGTTAAAGTCTGAATCATGGTCCTAAGTTCAAAGACATAGTCTACTAAAGGTGCCACAGACCAAAACAATTTTCACTAAGTAAAGGTTCAAACCGAGAGGTACCTTTACCGAACTCATAGTATAAGGAGACCAGCAAATTCTCTTATTTTAAATTTTTAAAGATTTTTAAATATTTAATATTTTTAAAACATGAAGGGGATTGTTAACTTTTTTTATTTTTATTCTTATTGTGTTTTAAAAATTTTTGTAACGGTATAGCCATTGCACACATTCAAACCATTATGCAATGGCTATAACGGTCACATTCAAACCCCATTATTGCTTGGATTTTAAAGCCCAAAATAATGGGCAGCCATCACACTCCTTGGTGGGCTATAAAATGGGCCCAAAACCCATGGCTAAAGGCACACTTTTCATCATATTTTGCTCTTGAAACTCTGCTCCAAAAATCTCCATTTTTCAATTTTCTTTAAGCTTTTTGCTGGGCTTCTGAAGGCGATAGTGCTGTGTTCGTGTGCCTTCTCCGAGGCGTGCCAACGAGAAGGAAAGGTGTTCATCCAGGGGGTTCGTCGTATCTCTAGTCTTCCTTGCCACGAGACCCGCACGTGGGGGCAATTGGATTTCTAGGACAGTGCCAAGGCGTGCTTCGACCCCAGGTCATCCTCTTAACTCTTCTTCTTTCTGAATTGTTAGGATCTTAATAGTACTATTTGCTTATGTATTAATTTAGCTATAATATTATCATATTCATACTCCGCTATAAAATTCTTATATTGGATCCTTCACTAGGATTCATTCACAATTTTATTGTCTCATATTTTCATCTTTTCATTTGGCAATATTTGGAATATAAAATTGCCATCCATCTCACATCTAATTAAAATAAATTAAGATTTGAAATATTTTTTTAGCAAGCGAATTATTTCCAACATGCCTTACTGTTGTCGACGATGCTAGTGATGCAGGTGATGACGATTGATACGTACCGGCGTTGTTGAACATGATGTCCAGCTTGCCGTACTTTTCGATGGCGTGATCCACGGCTCTGCTGACATCGTCCTCGTCCGAGACATCGCAGTGGATGAAGGAGGCGGCGGGGCCGAGGCCGCCGCAGACGGAGATCCCAAGCTCATCCTGGACATCGGCGATGACGACCTTAGCGCTGTGATGGCAGAAGACTCTGGCTGTGCACTCACCTATGCCACCGGCGCCGCCGGTGATGATGGCAACCTTCCCTTCTACTCTGAAGTATAAACAGGTCACAGGTGGAATTAGCATTGCGATGGTTTGAACAAGATTGCACCTTGGGTTGAACCCCAACCCAATCCAACTCTCGGTTGAACCCCCAGCCCAATCCAACTCTCGGTTTGGCTTGGGCCCTATTATTCCAAGTGATTGTCCCAAGGCCTATGTGGCACTTCAAGCTTGGGATAATTCTGATGTGGCGCTTGAGGTATCTGAAGCCCACCACAAAGATAGGATAGTCTTGGGATCCAACCCTACCAGATTTTTTGCACATACCCCCCCTCAATTCACACAGTGAAAATTAAAACCTCTCATTCTGCGGACACCGTATCAAACAAATTAAGGTGGGAGATAGTTTGGGTGGGAGGGGGTTTATTGCAAAGTGGCTACGAAATCCTTGTTGGGACTCGGTTGGAGATGAATCATGAACCTCTCCCAACAAGGAGAGTTCGATAATGTGGCTATACAAGTTGGCCCCACAATCCTTAGGGTGAGCTCCTAACTCAGATTCAGTTGGAGATGCTCTTATTAGTAAGGACTAAGGATAAACAAGAATCTTTTCCACGTATTTTAATCTTTAAAACTCACAACTTACAACAAGTAATAAAATTAGCTTATCTGAACCTATCCAACCCAATCTAACCCACCAGCTTGCGCTAACCCGAGCTTGAGAACACATTCTCGGGTTGGGCTTCATTTGGACAGTGTGGGTTAGTGGTTGGATTGCGCTGGGTTGAGGGGTTTACCACTCATGCTGAGCTTGATTTGGCCTCTAAACCCACCCAATTGCCTAGGGCTGTTAATGGGCTCGGGCCAGCCTGAAGCCCACTGGGCCGGGCCCAATTTGAGCCTAGTCTGGACAGAGATAGATTGGGCTTTGACTTGGGCTGGACTTGAACATTCTGGCCCGATTGTGTTATGGGCCGGGTATGGACAACCACTAACCCGACCCGAAGCCCAAAATATTTTATTATTATTATTTATATACAATGAATACATAATTTAAAAGTGCCCACGTTACAAATATCAATGCCTCAGACATTAGGAGCATTATTTTGCATATATATCCTTTCAATGTGTATCGTAATCAATGCTATTTTTTACTTTTATTGTGTGATAAAGTAAAAAAAAAAAAAAAAATTATGCATATACCGTGTTAGAATTATGGGCTTAATTTGAGCCGGGTTTGGACTTGGGCTTCGTAAGAAAGTTTCCGGCCGGATTTGGACCAAGCCTGAAAATTTTAATTTGGGCCAGGGCCGAATTGGGCACACACTCATAAGTTTGGGTCAGGCCTAGGCATGGGGTGGCCCGACCCGAACTCGGCCCATTAACAGCCCTACAATCACCCAAGTTACAGCCCTAATCTCAACACAGACAAAAAGTTTATAGGCTTTTGGGACCACAACCTTTCTTTGGAAGGGACCAAAGTGATCATTAATGTTAGGCTTTAGTCCCACATCAGTTAAGGGGATGCATGATGTTACATTTAAATACCCGCCTTAGACCTTTCCTCACAAGCTGGTTTTGTGGGGAGGTGGGTATCCAGGGATGTAGGGGACCAAAAGTGGTATAAGAGCATGGGTTTCATCCAGCCGCTGTCCCATGTTGCGCTGCACGGCGTTACACAAAGAGAGGGGGGTCTTGCCAACCCTAAGCCTTATAGCGTGTTGCACGAGAGGGACAGGTCTTAGCAGCCCCAAGCCTTGTGTGAAGATCAAGAGGAACATTTATTCGAACCCTTGGCCAAGACTGTGGATTGCATGTCTTACCAACCGTGAGCAATGTCAGTTGCAGACATTTCTTGATGGTCCACCCGGATATTCAAGAAACGTGAGAAGAATATGAATAATCATCTAAAGAATCTTTGATAAAAAAAAAAACCCATCTAAAGAATCCTTTATGAACAAAGAAGATCGAAGAAACTTGTAACTAGTGATCCAAAGCTTACTTCTTTGCTGTGGTCGGCATGTCCGAGCTGCTCTCCATGGCCTATGGGTTCCAAATGGGTTGGTCCCTCTTATGAGGCTGGGACATTTATAGGATATGATGTGAGCTATTTTTTTTTTAAAATAAGGGTAAGTAAATTATATTAAAAGAGAAGGGGGAGTTAAATATTAAAGCAAGTGACAAACACAAGACTCCAAACAAAAGAAGTTGTAAACACCGGCACAAAAGGACCTATGATCCTTGAGAAAGAGACATCTGGAGCATCGCCACAAACTCGATTCCAGTCTCGATGGGAGTCTGAGGGACTTTGGAAGCTGAACTGCCAAAGGATTTGAACTTAGATATTAACTAGAATTCAATAATCCCGTATAATGCACGAACGATTACGATGCTGCTCAATTGGATGCACATCTGGCACTTAAATCCCCATTGTGTGGAGAGAGAGAGAGAGAGAGAGAGAGAGAGAGAGAGAGAGAGAGAGAGAGAGAGAGAGAGAGAGAGAGTAATTATAAAAAAGAAGGAAAGATCGATAGAGAGACATGGAGAGAGCAGGGGAATGGAGAGGCTGTCATGTGGTACCAAAGGACTCAACTTTATAAGAGTACTAGTAAGAAACCCGGGCAAAATGAGAGAGAGAGAGAGAGAGAGAGGGGGGGCGGGGGGGGGGGGGGGGGGAGAGGCATGAGGAGGCTGCCACTTGGCACCGAAAGACTTAAACTTTGTAAGAGTAGTATATATAGATAATTAGAACTATTAAGGAAGTTGTATAAGTGCTTACTCTTTGGACACCGAATCAACATCCAAACCATCACCCAGTCACTGTCGACCCGATTGTTCGGATGGGTGTTTTTGCATTTGAATAAGTGCAAGATATAAATTCAGATCTCAAAGGTTTAACTGGAATGAGATCACATCCCAGATGCTACTGGTATTATATTTCAACTCCCGAGTCCTTATGGGGTTTTCGGCTTGATACAAGGAATTTTGGGAAGAATCAATCAATGCCTCTCATTATGCCAAGGGCCAAATATATATACAAAGACAAGGGGTATCACAAGGGATATCCTATACAGGTAATCTACGGATGTGTGTATCTCAACACTGTACACTATCACTAACATCCCCACTCAAACTCAATACGGGTCATGCACCATGAGTTTGCTCAAATGCCTGAAATTTCTCGCTCATAGCCTGCCGCCACTGAGGGGACTGGACGGCCTCCGGGTACGATCGAGGCTCCTGGTCTGTGTGAAGGGCTGCAAGAAAGGCTGTAAACTGAGGCGAGTAGGACGTGACCGTGGCAAAGCCAAAACGGCCAGGTGGGCCAGAGCTAAAGCTGAAGCGATCAGGTGGGTGGTGCTCGCGCTGAGGATAGCGGGGCGGTGGGCAAGGATCCACGACCGGCGACGTCTGACTGGGCGTAGCAGGCGGAGTACCATGGACGTCGGGAGTATGAGGAAGACCTACGGCAGAAATCGGTGACGGAGGAGAGGAGGGGACAGAGGAAGACTCCGTGGAAGAATCACTGAAAGCAGGGGGAGAAGTGGAGCTGGATGAAAGGGGTGATAGAAGGGGCTCGAGAGTCGGAGACAAGGTGGTAGGAGTCTCCAAGAAGGTGAGGTCCTGAGCTGCAGAGAAGTAGTAAGGGGCATCCTCGACGAAGGAGACGTGTCGAGAGATGCGAAGGCGACGAGTCAAGGGGTCATAGCAACGATAACCCCTGGAGGTTGTGTTGCGCTGTTGGTTTCCGTCGACGGATAGTCTGTGCTGCGCTGGCGTGTGGCGCCTCCTGGAGGTTGTGTTGTGACCTCCCCCTTCGATGAACCACACAAAAAAAAGAGTAAAAATTATATTTACTTCATTGCTGGATACAAACAAGTGTTAAAAAAAGATTTATTTGTCAATTTACTTGGCTAAGAGGATTTACTTCTATTTACTTGAGGGGTCATCTAAAAGCCTGCACAATCAACTTGGAACAACGGAAAAGGGTTCCTGGTATCGAGTAGGGCTTGCAATTTCGGACCCCACACAGCAGAACCGACACGAAGTTAGCGGGTTTGGGTCAGGGCTAAATGCGTTCGGGTCGTAAACGGGTCGACAAGATAGACCCGTTTAATAAACGAGTCGGGTCCGGGTTTAGAGTCTGGACACGGTAGACCCGGGAAGACCCGTTTAAATTTCAACGGGTCGGGTCTACCGGCAATCCGATACTGTAAATATAGTATCAGCGGGTCTATCGAGTTAGGTCGGGTCGAGTCGGATTGGGTCGGATCGGGTCAACTGAATAAACCCGTGTGGTAAACGGGTCTTTTCATGTCTACCCGTTTATAAACGGGTCGGGTACGGGTTTAGAATCTAGACACGATTAGTTAAACGAGTCAGGTCCGGGTCTAGGGGCTTTGGACACGACCAGAAATTAGACACGACACGATCTATTGCCACCCCTAGTATCGAGCCTCCGACGATCAAGTTAGCCTTTGATCAACAATAGGTACAAAGATGCAGAAGTGCTTGCAAGCATACGTGTTGATAGAGGTCGTGGTGTTGTCTCCTTGGGATTTCTTCATTTTAAGGATATACTTTGAATACCTTCCTTTTTTTATCATCCAGTCGGATATTATGCTGCTAATTTGAGTTAAAAAAATTTAAAATTAAAATTGGACGTGTCCAAGCTTCAAGTAGGGAGTCTAAGGGGCTGTTTGGCATAAGGCACATGCAATTTCTCTGTTTCTTGCCTAAGGCTTGTGCCTCAGGCAGAATGTGAGGGCACAATTTTATACAAAAACTGTGTTTGGTATGTGGCACAAAAATCTTACCGAATTCATATTCTTTGGCACAGAAACACAGAAATAGCGTTTGGTATGTAATAAGATAGAGCATACGACAAAAAAATTATAGAAATAATATTTCACGATCCAACAACTAAATTATTTGTCCAATAACAGAATAAAATATTGTTCGACTTCTTAAAATATTTAATATTTTAATAATAAAATTTTAAAATAGAATATCTGTCAACATAATCAAATATTTCGACGATGTGCATAAAGAAGATCGGCTATCTGGTCACGTTGCTGTGAGATCTCCAATCGTCCAGCTGCTGTCCCTATCTCAATAGGACCATTTTGGGGACCAACCGAAGGACCAGTGGAAGAACCAGCCTCAACATTATTATTGGGTACAATTAGATCATCGTTCTCGTATGCCTGAAAGTGACGATCCATGTGTGCAGTTCTACGAATAAAATTGTGTAATGCACAATATGCTATTACAATTTTAGTTTGAGTTCTCATAGAATACGATGACATGAGCTTCAAAATAGGAAATTTGCTCTTCAGGACACCAAAGGTTCTCTCGATAATATTCCGAAGGGAAGAGTGGTGATAGTTGAATAACTCTTTCTTTCCTCTTGGTGATATGACTTCTCCCCTGAAAAATGAAATATGATATCTTTTATTCTTGTATGACATAAGATATTCGGGCAATCCAGTATATCCTGAATCAACAACATAATATTTACCTGCATTGAAAAAAATTATATTTCTTCGACTCAAAACAACATGCTAATTCTAAAAAACTTAATAACAATGAGAGAATACCAATTGGCGGATAAGGAAACTGGAGTGCGGGATTTATAATAGCTTCAACGAAAACACGTGAGTCATTAGCAGTTCCCTTCCATCCCGCATACACAAATATGAAACACATGTTGAAATCACAAGCACATAGTATGTTCTGTGTAACGGTTGTCTTTCGTCCTCTATATGGGATTTGATTTTTAGCATGAACCGAAGCACTCACATGAGTACCATCAATAGCACCAATGCAATCTTGCATATAAATTATTTTTTTATAACTTTGAATTTATAAAAAATTATTAATAATAAAAGAAAATAATTATATTTTTACCTTAAAATAAGGGTAATATTTTGGGTTATTGCGGATATGAGAAGACACATCAAAAAATGAAGGTGGTCTTATCTCATGTCTCGCTAATTGTACCAAAGCATTTAGTACCCTGCGAAAGTGTCGACTTATTGTTTCCCCGGAATGTTAGAATCTATCCGCTATATTTCGATTACTTCCTATGCATGCAACAGTCATGCAAAATATCGCTAGTTGTTCCTCTACTGAAAGGAACTTTGAATTATAAAGAAGATTTCTTCTCCTGAGTGTGTAACATAAATTTCGAAATACATCTTGATCCATCCGAAATAAGTCTTTGCATCTTCCAGGGTTCTAGTTAACACTTTGAATACAAAATGGGCTCCACGTTCATCGCTGTCACGCTTAGGTTCTTTTGTTAGAGTTGCACTTGCTTTCTTTAATAGTAGAATTTCTTGCAATTGCCTCAAAGAATCAATTCCACCATCGATAATGTCTTCTTCATCAGAAGATATGTGTGTAACTACTTGTACATTGCTCTCTTCATCAATTGATATAATTGATCCTACACAAATTTTTATAAATAATGCTAAAATAGACAATAAAATAAATATAAGAACCACATAACATAACTAAAGATAAAGTTAAATAAACAAGACATTAACTAAACAATTAACACCATAATTAAATACAGTAAAAAAATAACACAGCTAAAAATTACTATAACAGTTAGAGAAATAAGATGCATCTCAAATGTCATTACGTTCAGAAATAAGATATATCACCATAAATTAAAAAAATAAAATTATTGAGTCTGCGAAGAAAGTTATCATGATTGTCATTAATTATCTCCAAACATGGTACGCAATAATTATATCCTCCTTTCATCATTAAATGTGATGAAGAACTGTCGAAATGATGGGTCACTCATGATTTGCTTCCCCACTTTCACCAACAATGCCATAGGTAGGTCTGGTATCCCCATTAGTATTTGTGTAGCTTTCGGGACTGAATATAAATCATCATTATCTTCTATAGCCTTCCCCTTTTTTGAGCGAATTAAATCAGCCCTCTCATATTCGGCTTGACGAAATACCAACAATGCGTTGTCTAAGGAGCTTCCATCGCCTCTCTTTCTACGACGACTACTAGTAGGAGTTGTTGATCGAGAACGTTTTCCTGACACATCTCTATTGCCGCTGTCCATGTCATCGCCAACCTCGACATCTAGTGGATTACGAGACTCCTCTCCTAGCTCCACTATATCATCATCAGAGTTCAAGGGAGGTTGCGTGGATGCCCTTGCTCCTGCTCCAGTCGCAGTGGTGTCTCCATATATCAAGTCCAGCTCATCAAACATAGGAAATCCCTTGTTTTTGAACTGCCTAGCTCCGGGATTCGACTGTTAAAAAAATAATACAACGAATTTAATTATGCATATTAATTAAGAAATTACATATTAGATTAATCACAATTTACAACACAAATAATTTATATTAGTTACCTTTAAATAGTTCTCCCAGACATCGTCTAGAGCCGTTACTGTCTACGTAATAGGATCTCATCCAAATCCTGTCTGTTGATCACGTAGTTTCTTGAATTCTATGTATGACACCCTCAACTTATTAAATTTGTTCTTAAATTTTTCCTTTGTCCAATCATGCTCGATTTTCTCCTTAAACTCTGCAATAATTTCGTTCCATGATTTCAAAGAAAATGTGGTTGTCGCCCTGTTTCCTTTCCTAACATGATCTGCCATAATTTGGATGAGCACAGTCTCATCTCGGAAAGACCACTTCGCAACTTCTGTAGCCATGTTCAATCTACTCATCCACGAAAAACACAAGAATAAATTAATAGCAACAATAAAAAGATGATAACATGTTGTTCATGTAATTATTAACATATGAAGTTTAATATAGGGCCAACGGATCAATGAAAATTCAAAAATCTTATAGTTACTATTGTGTTTATTAATCATACAACTAAGATATACGAGAAACAATTTGACGATCAATTTTGACAAGAGGTAACTAGTGATTGATCATACAGCCTGAGTGGGGTTTCAACGGATCTCACAATGGGGACACTAGTGATTAATCATACAGCCTGAGTACAAATGATCAAAGCCATGTGTGTATATAAATTTTTTTATAATTGTATATAAATTTTCTTATGATCAAAGCAAATGATCAAGGCATTAACAAGTACACGTGGTATGTATAGATATATTAAAACCTATTATTTTAAGGCATCTAGGAAGGCTTAGGCTAAGTTGGGGTTCGATTCGTCCTTCGCCGAGGCAACCTTGGTCATAGGTGTGATTATGGCGATTGGTGCAACAACGATCCAAGGAGTCGCACGAGCCTGATTGGCGATGATTACTATGCTCTGCCTAATCAGATTCCATGGTCGGGAGGTTAGCACAAGAGCCGCACAAGCACATTACCATGCATAAGGCACGATGGCTTCGCACACAATACAAAAGAGAGCAAACGCTAGAGGTTATGCTTATGAACAATAGGGTCGATTGACAATCATCGATGCACCAAGATGGGTCACAAGACTCAGCTTCATGGTCTAGCACAGTTAGAATCATATCAACAACAAATTAAAATTATACAATCATTAATTGAATTGCCATAGAATAGCACATCCTTTAGGACCAAAATCAATGGCTCAAGAGTATTTGACGGCTCATGGTGTTCGTCGGCTGCGATCAGTACCACATGGGTTTGAAACTAGGATCCGATTACAGGGAAAAGGTCGAGAACCGAAATAAGGTATGGTATGGGTCATTGGCACCGAATCCAGCACCGAATGCTTAAAGACTGTTTCTCTACTCTCATGTTAAAAGACTACATCTCATCCCACCTGCTATAAGAATCCAATCTCCAAAAAATATTTCTTACAATAAAATACCCCCAATCGGAGATTGCATTTGAGGATTTGATCTAAAAAAAAAAGGGTTAAATCTGCACAACAGAGAGAGAGAGCAGTTGAGGATCTGATCCGCTCGGAGATTGCAGTTTGAGGTTTGATCTCAAAAAAAGAAAGATTTGCACGAGAGAGAGAGAGAGAGAGAGAGAGAGAAAGAGAGAGAGAGAGAGTGTGTGTGTGTGTCACGCCCCAGAAATCTGAAACCGATCCCTGGGGTGTGAGGTGAGAAAAACCAAGGGATTAAGGATTTGGTCAACTAACTACACCAATTAGGATTTCTCACAGGGCTGCGATTCTTTCTTAACTGAAGAAGAATGATGAGGGAGAAAACAGAGTATTTTAAATTTTGATTTTTAAAAATATTTTATTAAGAGGAAATCGAGAGCTAATTTTTTTTTTTTTTTGATAAAGATGACCATGCTCGACCTTCAACCGGGCTATCCTCTCAGCATGTGCGGCCTGCTAGTGCCCCACATGCTGACAGAAGTCCCTCTTAAGGGAGCACGAGACTCAGCCTCTAATGGCGAGCCGAGTGCCTCGCCCACTCTCTAGCACTTGGGCACTGGTTTAGAGGTCCTATCTATAGGACTAGTCAATTAAGTCACTTTAAGATTTATATTTTATTGTGAGCTATCATAGGCTTGGAGCCTTGAGGAGAGACCTACCCAAAAGTATTCAGCTGGATCATCACCACTAATAGTCACCAAACACTGACTAAACTAAATAATATTTATTCCAATCCAATCGATTATATTGCTAGAATAGGAAAAGCTACAAGACGATACACTGAATATGAAACATTATCACAACTCTAACTCCGCCTCTGGCCTCCCACTGCTAGTCCTGAACCGTAGTACCTGCAGGAGAGTCTACTCGTGGGAAAGAGTAGCCCCCAATAGAAAATTGGGAGATTAGCCAAATTAATGGCTAGTGACATCCTAGTAGCCTTTAATAATATGAGACAACCGATCTAATTAAATTATTTTTAGCAGTCCCAGTACGGATTATTAATATTTTCAGAGGGATAACCTAATCCTACCAACAGTCTATGTTCTCATGCAATACCTACTGTCACTAGATTGTCTAGCATAAATTTCACTCGAAATTTTACAGTATTAATGAACTATTTAAACAAAAAAACCATCTAAATATTACCAGATTGTCAATACTCCACAATTCCACAATCCAACATTAAGATTCCATGCTTTTTAATTAGCAATCATATAAAATATCTATACTAATGTGAACCCCGGATATTTTGTTCATCCTGCCCCCGGTCGGACATTACTATAGGGCCTTTTATTTCGATGTAGAGGGCCAACTCTCTCGCCGCGCATACTCCGACACCATGCGCAAAGTCACCCATATGATCATAAGGGGTTTCCCGCCTTTCACGGTGGAGCTCTACCGCCCAACTTGCTTTCCTTGGGGGCTTCAACTACCCCGGGACAGGATTGCTAGGCCAATCCCTCTTCGAGGGCACCACCTATTGGCTTTACCACAATCCCTGCCCGTAACCCCCTAGCCTACTGATCTTCGGCTGTGCGCGTAGGGTGGTTCACGACCCTTGCGCGCACGGGGTCCAATCTTTCTACAATATAGATTATCACATTCTATTATTTTAAAAAAGTGCCAAAAACTCAACACAGTGAATAACTACCTTTAAATATATACCAAGACAGATAAAAAGAGTACATGCGTTAATTAGTGATTTGCAATGTTTTAACCCTGATCTCGCACTGCTCTCGCAACCCATGCATCACAATAATCCTAAATTACTCTCGCCCGTATTCCCGTGTACTCGGGTCTCCACACTCCACACAGGAGGGTGGGCCCCGATAATTATTATTTAATTATTAATTTTCAAAACTTAAGGAAATTCCTACTTACGGTGTCCAAGCAATAATTATGATTATTTTATTTATATTTTAAAGTATGATTATTTTATTAATATATTTTAAAGCATGCTTATTTTAATAATATTTTAAAGCATGCGTCGCCGGACTCGCGGCTTCGCATGCAAGGAGGGGTCCACGTGACCACATGCGGTGATTTCGATCTTGCATCGATCGCAAACTTACGGTCCGGGCTCCGACTTGTCGCAATACTGGCAATAACGGGTTCTAATTCTCGAGACCTATTCAATTATTATGCTAATGGAATCTAGTGAGTACCATCTGAGACTTAGGGGTCCACTTTGGCCTATAAGACATACCTTTTGAGGACTGAACCTATTTTGGAGCCGAGTTTCCCCGTACCCTACATTGTATAAAAATCGTACCTGGTATCGTTAGGAAGGTTGTACCCTACTCTTATTTAGAAGTTTGAAATAGATTCCATAACCAGGGTCTAATAGCCCATCGATAACCATGGATTAATGACGCTTAAAATTCTCGACTCGGCCAACTCGGCCCTAAACTCGTATCACTCGGTAGCAAGCATTAACCATGGGTCCGCTGTGTGTGAATTTGGCAGTGCGTAACCGGGACGATCCAGCCATAGATGGAGCAGAGACGGATCGAGAATAGTTAACGGGAGTTTGTACATGATCTATAACCAGGTGACATCTACTCCCCTTCCCGTGGTCTTTGATAGTGGGAAATGAGAACAACTAGGGTAGGTGTCCATGGTACTGCATGCGGGTCCCGCCGGGCATCGCCGCATGTGGTCACGTGGACCCCTCCTTGCATGCGAAGCCGCGAGTCCGGCGACGCATGCTTTAAAATATTATTAAAATAAGCATGCTTTAAAATATATTAATAATATAATCATGCTTTAAAATATTAATAAAATAATCATAATTATTGCTTGGACACCGTAAGTAGGAATTTCCTTAAGTTTTGAAAATTAATAATTAAATAATAATTATCGGGGCCCACCCTCCTGTGTGGAGTGTGGAGACCCGAGTACACGGAAATACGGGCGAGTGTAATTTAGGATTATTGTGATGCATGGGTTGCGAGAGCAATGCGAGATCAGGGTTAAAACGTTGCAAATCACTAATTAACGCATGTACTCTTTTTATCTGTCTTGGTATATATTTAAAGGTAGTTATTAACTGTGTTGAGTTTTTAGCACTTTGTTAAAATAATAGAATGTGATAATCTATATTGTGGAAAGATTGGACCCCGTGCGCGCAAGGGCCGTGAACCACCCTGCGCGCACAGCCGAAGATCAGTAGGCTAGGGGGTTACGGGCAGGGATTGTGGTAAAGCCAATAGGTGGTGCCCTCGAAGAGGGATTGGCCTATCAATCCTGTCCGGGATAGTTGAAGCCCCCAAGGAAAGCAAGTTGGGCGGTAGAGCTCTACCGTGAAAGACGGGAAACCCCTTATGATCATATGGGTGACTTTGCGCATGGTGTCGGAGTATGCGCGGCGAGAGAGTTGGCCCTCTACATCGAAATAAAAGGCCCTATAGTAATGCCCGACCGGGGGCAGGATGAACAAAATATCCGGGGTTCACATTAGTATCGATATTTTATATGATTGCTAATTAAAAAGCATG
The DNA here is from genome assembly GCA_947650365.1 of Chamaelirium japonicum. Classification (NCBI taxonomy): domain Eukaryota; kingdom Viridiplantae; phylum Streptophyta; class Magnoliopsida; order Liliales; family Melanthiaceae; genus Chamaelirium; species Chamaelirium japonicum. The sequence continues at coordinate 27,201,928 of OX393553.1, forward strand.
GAATCTTAATGTTGGATTGTGGAATTGTGGAGTATTGACAATCTGGTAATATTTCGATGGTTTTTTTGTTTAAATAGTTCATTAATACTGTAAAATTTCGAGTGAAATTTATGCTAGACAATTTAGTGACAGTAGGTATTACATGAGAACATAGACTGCTGGTAGGATTAGGTTATCCCTCTGAAAATATTAATAATCCGTACTGGGACTGATAAAAATAATTTAATTAGATCGGTTGTCTCATATTATTAAAGACTACTAGGATGTCACTGGCCATTAATTTGGCTAATCTTCCAATTTCCTATTGGCGGCTACTCTTTCCTACGAGTAGACTCTCCTGCAGGTACTACGGTTCAGGACTAGCAGTGGGAGGCCAGAGGCGGAGTTAGAGTTGTGATAGTGTTTCATATTCAGTGTATCGTCTTGTAGCTTTTTCTATTCTAGCAATGTAATCGATTGGATTGGAATAAAGATTATTTAGTTTAGTCAGTGTTTGGTGACTATTAGTGGTGATGATCCAGCTGAATACTTTTGGGTAGGTCTCTCCTCAAGGCTCCAAGCCTAGGATAGCTCACAATAAAATATAAATCTTAAAGTGACTTGATTGACTAGTCCTGTAGATAGGATCTCTAAACCAGTGCCCGAGTGCTAGAGAGTGGGCGAGGCACTCGGCTCGCCATTAGAGGCTGAGTCTCGTGCTCCCTTAAGAGGGACTTCTGTCAGCATGTGGGGCACTAGCAGGCCGCACATGCTGAGAGGATAGCCCTGTTGAAGGTCGAGCGTGGTCATCTTTATCAAAAAAAAAAAAAAAATTAGCTCTCAATTTCCTCTTAATAAAATATTTTTAAAAATCAAAGTTTAAAATACTCTGTTTTCTCCCTCATCATTCTTCTTCAGTTAAGAGAGAATCGCAGCCCTGTGAGAAACCCTAATTGGTGTAGTTAGTTGACCAAACCCTAAATCCCTTGGTTTTTCTCACCTCACGTCCCAGGGATCGGTTTCAGATTGGTGTATATAGGGTGTTATGTATTGTTGGACGGGCTGCCCTTAGCAGCTACCTAAGTAGTCGGGCTTCACTTGGTGGGTGGGCCCCACTCAATGTGGCTGGGTCCCACCACCAAGTGGTAAATAGTTACCGAAACGGTTTTAGCTATCATTTTGCCGTCTAATGTCGGAATACGACAAAACTAGCGGCATTGGACTCGGTTCTTAGAGACCTTTCCGTTGGCGATGGGTTGACAATGACCAAATGTAATTACCAAAATGCCCCTACTTGGGGTCCGGTTCAGCAAATCTTTCATCGACCATATCTTTTATGATCGGACCCCGATTGCCATGAAATCGTTGGCAGTGAGTTCCAAACTTCGAGACCTACTTGTTGACAGTAGATTGGACCCTACTAGTCATAGTTACCAAAATCCCCCTACAGTGGGGCCCTGTTTAGTCGATCTTGCATCGATCGCAAACTTGCGGTCCGGGCTCCGACTTGTCGCAATACTGGCAATAACGGGTTCTAATTCTCGAGACCTATTCAATTATTATGCTACTGGAATCTAGTGAGTACCATCTGAGACTTTGGGGTCCACTTTGGCCTATAAGACATATCTTTTGAGGACCAAACCTATTTTGGAGCCGAGTTTCCCCGTACCCTATATTGTATAAAAATCGTACCTGGTATCGTTAGGAAGGTTATACCCTACTCTTATTTAGAAGTTTGAAATAGATTCCATAACCAGGGTCTAATGGCCCATCGATAACCATGGATTAATGACGCCTAAAATTCTCGACTCGGCCAACTCGGCCCTAAACCCGTATCACTCGGTAGCAAGCATTAACCATGGGTCCACTGTGTGTGAATTTGGCAGTGCGTAACCGGGACAATCCAGCCATAGATGGAGCAGAGACGGATCGAGAATAGTTAACGGGAGTTTGTACATGATCTACAACCAGGTGACATCTACTCCCCTTCCCGTGGTCTTTGATAGTGGAAAATGAGAACAACTAGGGTAGGTGTCCATGGTACTGCATGCGGGTCCCGCCGGGCATCGCCGCATGTGGTCACGTGGACCCCTCCTTGCATGCGAAGTCGCGAGTCCGGCGACACATGCTTTAAAATATTATTAAAATAGGCATGCTTTAAAATATATTAATAAAATAATCATGCTTTAAAATATTAATAAAATAATCATAATTATTGCTTGGACACCGTAAGTAGGAATTTCCTTAAGTTTTAAAAATTAATAATTAAATAATAATTATCGGGGCCCACCCTCCTGTGTGGAGTGTGGAGACCCGAGTACACGGGAATACGGGCGAGAGTAATTTAGGATTATTGTGATGCATGGGTTGCGAGAGCAGTGCGAGATCAGGGTTAAAACGTTGCAAATCACTAATTAACGCATATACTCTTTTTATCTGTCTTGGTATATATTTAAAGGTAGTTATTTACTGTGTTGAGTTTTTGGCACTTTGTTAAAATAATAGAATGTGATAATCTATATTGTGGAAAGATTGGACCCCGTGCGCGCAAGGCCGTGAACCACCCTGCGCGCATAACCGAAGATCAGTAGGCTAGGGGGTTACGGGCAGGGATTGTGGTAAAGCCAATAGGTGGTGCCCTCGAAGAGGGATTGGCCTTGCAATCCTGTCCCGGGGTAGTTGAAGCCCCCAAGGAAAGCAAGTTGGGCGGTAGAGCTCCACCGTGAAAGACGGGAAACCCCTTATGATCATATGGGTGACTTTGCGCATGGTGTCGGAGTATGCGCGACGAGAGAGTTGGCCCTCTACATCGAAATAAAAGGCCCTATAGTAATGCTCGACCGGGGGCAGGATGAACAAAATATCCGGGGTTCACATTAGTATAGATATTTTATATGATTGCTAATTAAAAAGCATGGAATCTTAATGTTGGATTGTGGAATTGTGGAGTATTGACAATCTGGTAATATTTAGATGGTTTTTTTGTTTAAATAGTTCATTAATACTGTAAAATTTTGAGTGAAATTTATGCTAGACAATCTAGTGACAGTAGGTATTGCATGAGAACATAGACTGCTGGTAGGATTAGGTTATCCCTCTGAAAATATTAATAATCCGTACTGGGATTGCTAAAAATAATTTAATTAGATCGGTTGTCTCATATTATTAAAGGCTACTAGGATGTCACTAGCCATTAATTTGGCTAATCTCCCAATTTTCTATTGGGGGCTACTCTTTCCCACGAGTAGACTCTCCTACAGGTACTAAGGTTCAGGACTAGCAGTGGGAGGCCAGAGGCGGAGTTAGAGTTGTGATAGTGTTTCATATTCAGTGTATCGTCTTGTAGCTTTTCCTATTCTAGCAATGTAATCGATTGGATTGGAATAAAGATTATTTAGTTTAGTCAGTGTTTGGTGACTATTAGTGGTGATGATCCAGCTGAATACTTTTGGGTAGGCCTCTCCTTAAGGCTCCAAGCCTAGGATAGCTCACAATAAAATATAAATCTTAAAGTGACTTAATTGACTAGTCCTGTAGATAGGACCTCTAAACCAGTGCCCGAGTGCTAGAGAGTGGACGAGGCACTCGGCTCGCCATTAGAGACTGAGTCTCGTGCTCCCTTAAGAGGGACTTCTGTCAGCATGTGGGGCACTAGCAGGCCGCTCATGCTGAGAGGATAGCCCGGTTGAAGGTCGAGCGTGGTCATCTTTATCAAAAAAAAAAAAGCTCTCGATTTCCTCTTAATAAAATATTTTTAAAAATCAAATTTTAAAATACTCTGTTTTCTCCCTCATCATTCTTCTTCAGTTAAGAGAGAATCGCAGCCCTGTGAGAAACCCTAATTGGTGTAGTTAGTTGACCAAACCCTAAATCCCTTGGTTTTTCTCAGCTCACACCCCAGGGATCGGTTTCAGATTTCCGGGGCATGACAGCTGGTATCAGAGCCTAGGGATATGATTCTATAGGTTAGGATTGTAGGAGTATAATTTTATGTCTTAGAGTAGTTCTCTAATGGGTAGTTGTATTGATGATGACTGATAGTAGAAGTGGGATCATGGTATGGTTCATGATCTTTATCTTAGGTCTAGGAGTCCATCGTAGGTTTTATCTCTCTCTTCTCGGAGCATGGAGATATATTCCTAGGGGATTCATTAGGATATTATCTTGTGATTATTTTAACGGGAGGTTTATGATGTAAGGGTGATTCTAGAGATAGTCGGGAGATTGATTTGGTAGTATTTCTTAGAGTAGTCAGTGGTAGCTTAGTGTGTGTATCTAAGGATGAGAGTCTAGGGTTTATTGTACTTAAAGAATTGGATAGGTTGAGGGAATTGATTGGTAGCTAAGAATTTATCCATGCTTAGATATTTGATTGATAGGGACTTAGAGTCAAAATAAATATATGCAAATTAATCAGGATTATATTTGTCTCAAGACCTTAATGTTTAAGCTCAGATGTTAGTTGCGATGACTCAGGTAAGAAACCACCTAGAACATCTTAACCAAGGATAGTGTTGAGTCAATCTCGGAGTTTTTATTTGGAGTCTAATGCTTATTGGACTTGCTAATTGTGGGCCTGATGGCGAGTTGACTAAGAATTGGATTATGATTATCGATACTTGAGAAATTCGTCCATACTTGAGAAATTGATTGACTAATGCTAGAGGACTTAAATTGTATTATACAGATTCATAAGGGATACAATTATCTTAGAACTTAGATGCTAGTTAAGTACACAAAATTAACTTCCAACATAGAGTAATCTAATTTGGAGCCATCTAAATAATTCAAGGGTTATTATATACTAACCACTATTCTAAGTATATGTCTTTAAAGCATATAATTGCATGCTTTGAAATTAAGACCCTAAAGGTGACATTGAGATTCCTTAGCACAAGTACAACGATGGAATCAAAATAAAAGTATAAGCTATTGTGATCTTTCTAGTGACAACATGTTGATCAAGTTTTAGATATTCATGTTTAGTTTGAAACTTAGTGAATTTGATTAGGAAAATGTATCTGACATAGTTGATGTAATTTTTAGATTAGAGACTTAGTTGGTAATCTTGGATCTCAAAAAAAAAAAAAATGGTTCTCTTGAAATTATGGCAACTGCTCTACCAAAGGGGACGCTCTTTGGGTAAGAAAAGTAGTCATCGTTTCTTGAGAACTTTAATTATTCCAATATAGCTCAAAATTAGTCACTATGTTTTGTATGTCAATTACGAAACCTAGCTAGTGATCTATCTATTCTGAATTCTTAGGATATTAAATTTTAGGAATAATATTTTTATAATGGTTGTTAGTAGTTTTCAGAAATAATATCGATTGTAGTGTCTCTTATATTCCTTCCCTACTAGTTTTTCTTTAAAGGTTTGTGGATCTTCTACGGACACTTAGCAAAATATTTAAGAATCCTTAGGTTACTCTGTTGAGGTTAGAAAGATAGAAAAATATATATTAATTTTCAAATTCTTCCTTTGGTATGTTTAGAATCAGAGATTATAAGACTTATTGGATGATAGGGTGGCTCGTTGAATTATTAGACTTTCATTGTATAGGACTTGCTCTCTAAGAGTGCACCGTAGGAAATTCCTATAGCGACTAGTACATATGTGGAATAACTGAACCTATACTTTTTATTTGAAAACTATAATATTTGGAAATTGCACTTGTGACTGATTGTGTACTGTTCTGGTATAAAACTTGGGTGGTTTTGCACACTGGTCAGATGGCAATGGCACATGGTTTGATACTTGTGATGTGTGCATTGGCTTGTGGAAAAAAAAAAACCCACATTTTGGGTTGTTGAAACGAATTACATATAGTTGTCGATACTGTGGTACCAAGGTTGACTTTACCTGTTACAGGTTCTACTGGATTGTTAAACTTATACACATGTGAGTTACTTAAAAACCACTTCTAAATGTATATCTCTTCTAGGCACGAATGCGTATGAGACTTCTATTACTTGATATAAACTTTATTATACCAGATTCATACTTCTGAAATAATTTTCAGTGAAAGCATGATGATTACATCATAAATCCTATAAGTGTGTTTAAATTTCGAGGACGAAATTCTTTTAAGGAGGAAATGATGTAACGACCGTGAATTTTAAAAATATTATAAATCATGATCCTTGTAATGAGATAATATTTAATTCTAGTGCTTTAGTGTCCGCATCATCGATAGGATTCTAACGGATCTTGTTTCACTCAATTTTGACTTACGGAGGAATAGTTACAACCATTTGCATATTTTTGATGAAGACCACGGAATCCGAATTTCTCCTAAATTGAACCGGACGTAATTCCGTAATTTGAAACCTTCCCAATAGATACCCGTGTGAGACTCATAACAACTGTTTCTTTTTTTTAGATTTTTATAAAAAAAATATATTATAATTTTCGAATTCAAAACTAATTTACAATGGATTCATTAGTATAGATCAATAGATTAATATATATAAATAATAAGTAATAAAATAATAATAGAAGAGAGGATATGAGCAAGTGTTGAAATAGGCTTCTTCGTTGAAGAAGCTGTGGCCCCATCCCTTCAATCACAGTCGTCCATTTCATCCCGATCCGACGACCCAAACTCCTCCCCCAATTAAAAAAAAAAAACACATCAGCCCCCCTTCTCCACTCACACCGAGCACCTCTCTCTCTCTCTCACACTCTACAATCTCATCCAAACCATTCAGCCAACCCCTTCAACCAAACCCCTTCAAACCCCATCCAACCGAACCATCTCCCTCTCTAACCCATCACAGCCGTCCCCTGGCCTTCATCCCTCTCAGCCGACCCCTCTCTCTCTCTCTCTCTCCTCAACCCCCCAAACCCGGCGACGCCGCAGCCGCCCCCCGCCTCAAATCCCGCTGCCACTGCCGCCTCGAATCCCACCCCGAATCCCGCTGCCACCGTCGCCGCGAATCCCGCCGAGCCGCCCCTACCATACCGCCCTACCCGCCGCCCCTTTTCCTCTTTAAAACCCCAGCTCCTCTCCCCCTCCCATTAAACCGACCCCCTCCCCCACTTCAGTGAAAGAAGAAGAGAGAAGGGAGAACCAGAGAGGAGAAAGAGAGAGAAGTCAGAGAGAGAGATCGGAGAAAGAGAGGGGGAGGCGGAGCAGCAGCAAGCGGCGGCGGCGGCGGCGGCGGCGGCGGCTGCGCCGGCAGAAAATCCCGGTCTCCTCCTCCGTCGCGGTGGTGTCGGCGACCCCGGCGAGCCCCCTTCCCCCCATTTCCGGTCAACAGAAAAGAAGAAGAAGGAGAGGAGTGGAAGGCGCATGACAGCCGAGCCCCGACCACCTACGCACACCAACGGCGACGAAACCGGCGGCCCTCGGCGAAGGCACCGCAGATGGAGCGCACGACGACCCCAAACCCAACTCCGGCAGCTTCTTCCCGACACCCCAAGGCAAGCCCCTACACTTTGTCGAATTTCCCTTTCTATGCGTACACTTCTGCGATCGTCACATGCATGCACCATGCATTTCCACACCACGGCACCTGCGGCAAGAAACTAAACCATCCCGGCGCGAGCGGTCGCTCTCCAGTGGTACCCCTTGGCGCCCACTTCGCGTCGATGGCAGGGGACGACAACCGAGGACCGGAGGTGGAGCCGGCACGGTGCAAAACCCCCATGGCTCTGGTTCGGTTTGTTGGAGAAGAAAAGTGACAAATCCGTCATTGTCGGATTTGTCTCGGGTTAAATGGTAATAAAATAATAGTATAAAAATTAAAATAAGAGTTGTGTATATAGGGTGTTATGTATAGTTGGACGGGCTGCCCTTAGCAGCTACCTAAGTAGTCGGGCTTCACTTGGTGGGTGGGCCCCACTTAAGGTGGCCGGGTCCCACCACCAAGTGGTAAATAGTTGCCGAAACGGTTTTAGTTATCATTTTGCCGTCTAATGTCGGAATACGACAAAACTGGCGGCATTGGACTCGGTTCTTAGAGACCTATCCGTTGGCGATGGGTTGACAATGACCAAACGTAATTATCAAAATGCCCCTACTTGGAGTCCGGTTCAGCAAATCTTTCATCGACCATAGCTTTTAGGATCGGACCCCGATTGCCATGAAATCGTTGGCAATGAGTTTCAAAATTCGAGACCTACTTGTTGACAGTAGATTGGACCATATTAGTCATAGTTACCAAAATCCTCCTACAGCGGGATTTTGGTAACTATGACTAGTAGGGTCCAATCTACTGTCAACAAGTAGCTCTCGAAGTTTGGAACTCATTGCCAACGATTTCATGACAATCGGGGTCCGATCCTAAAAGCTATGATCGATGAAAGATTTGCTGAACCGGACCCCAAGTAGGAGCATTTTGGTAATTACGTTTGGTCATTGTCAACCCATCGTCAACGGATATGTCTCTAAGAACCGAGTCCAATGCCGCCAGTTTTGTCGTATTCCGACATTAGACGGCAAAATGATAGCTAAAACCGTTTCGACAACTATTTACCACTTGGTGGTGGGACCCGGCCACCTTAAGTGGGGCCCACCCACTAAGTGAAGCCCGACTACTTAGGTAGCTGCTAAGGGCAGCCCGTCCAACTATACATAACACCCTATACACAACCCTTATTTTAATTTTTATACTATTATTTTATTACCATTTAACCCGGGACAAATCCGACAATGACGGATTTGTCCCTTTCTTCTCCAACGAACCGAACCAGAGCCATGGGGGTTTTGCACCGTGCCGGCTCCACCTCCGGTCCTCGGTTGTCGTCCCCTGCCATCGACGCAAAGTGGGCGCCAAGGGGTACCACTGGAGAGCGACCGCTCGTGCCGGGATGGTTTAGTTTCTTGCCACAGGTGCCGTGGTGTGGAAGTGCATGGTGCATGCATGTGACGATCGCAGAAGTGCACGCATAGAAAGGGAAATTCGACAGAGTGTAGGGGTTTGCCTTGGGGTGTCGGGAAGAAGCTGCCGGAGTTGGGTTTGGGGTCGCCGTGCGCTCTGTCTGCGGTGCCGTTGCCGAGGGCCGCCGGTTTCGTCACCATTGGTGTGCGTAGGTGGTCGGGGCTCGGCTGTCGTGCGCCTTCCACTCCTCTTCTTCTTCTTCTTTTCTGTTGACCGGAAATGGGGGGAAGGGGGGTCGCCGGGGTCGCCGACACCACCGCGACGGAGGAGACCGGGATTCTCTGCAGCCGCCGCTTGCTGCTGCTCCGCCTTCCCCTCTCTTCTCCGATCTCTCTCTCTTCCTCTCTGACTTCTCTCTCTTTCTCCTCTCTGGTTCTCTCTTCTTCTTTCACTGAAGTGGGGGAGGGGGTCGGTTTAATGGGAGGGGGAGAGGAGCTGGGGTTTTAAAGAGGAAAAGGGGCGGCGGGTAGGGCGGTATGGTAGGGGCGGCTCGGCGGGATTCGCGGCGGCGGTGGCAGCGGGATTCGAGGCGGCAGTGGCAGCGGGATTTGAGGCGGGGGCGACTGCGGCGTCGCCGGGTTTGGGGGGTTGAGGAGAGAGAGAGAGAGGGGTCGGCTGAGAGGGATGAAGGCCAGGGGACGGCTGTGATGGGTTAGAGAGGGAGATGGTTCGGTTGGATGGGGTTTGAAGGGGTTTGGTTGAAGGGGTTGGCTGAATGGTTTGGATGAGAGAGAGAGAGAGAGAGAGAGAGAGAGAGAGAGAGAGAGAGAGGTGCTCGGTGTGCGTGGAGAAGGGGGGCTGATTTTTTTTTTTTTTTTAATTGGGGGAGGAGTTTGGGTCGTCGGATCGGGGTGAAATGGACGACTGTGATTGAAGGAATTGGGCCACAGCTTCTTCAACGAAGAAGCCTATTTCAACACTTGCTCATATCATCTCTTCTATTATTATTTTATTACTTATTATTTATATATATTAATCTATTGATCTATACTAATGAATCCATTGTAAATTAGTTTTGAATTCGAAAATTATAATATATTTTTTTTCTAAAAATCTAAAAAAAAGAAACAGTTGTTATGAGTTGCACACGGGTATCTATTGGGAAGGTTTCAAATTACGGAATTACATCCGGTTCAATTTAGGAGAAATTCGGATTCCGTCGTCTTCATCAAAAATATGCAAATGGCTGTAACTATTCCTCCGTAAGTCAAAATTGAGTGAAATAAGATCCGTTAGAATCCTATCGATGATGCGGACACTAAAGCACTAGAATTAAATATTATCTCATTACAAGGATCATGATTTATAATATTTTTAAAATTCATGGTCGTTACAGAGAGAGAGAGAGAACCTGGAGGGGCGGCTTGGAGTTCGCACTTGAAGAGAGGCGTTACCGGGAGTTCGCACTTGAGGAGGGGGTGTCGCCCGGAGTTCGCACTTGAGGAGGGGCACCGATTGGAGATCGGGAAGGCGTTGCTCAGAGTTCGCGGGAGACAATTATAGAGTCGGGCACGATAGGGTTCTGGGGGGCACGGTTAAAAGGATAAGCAGTCGGGGTTCCGCTATAACGATCTGAGGAGCAATAATAATCTGTTTCCGGTTTCCTCTATCTGCGGCACATAAATCTTGAGACACACGGAGCAGGCTCAACAAACCATAACAACCAAACAAGTTTCTTTACCCGGGGCACAAATCCTGATCAGAATCGTGCTTGCGGATTGATACCAAACAGCCCCTAATGATATAGCTCCAAAAAAAACTTCCCACAACCGGGCATCCCGATTACAGTGTTCAATGCTACCGAACCTACCGGTTTGTGTCCAAGGTTATACACAATTGGGCATCTCGGCTACAATGTTCAATAAAAAATCAGCAAAAATAGAACCCTTCTTTCGTGGTTACAGTTTTCAATGAAAACTCGGAAAGTCGGAAACAACAAAACCTTTCATCTCGATTGAAGTGTTCAATGAAAAATCACCATGTGGCGAGGCAGCACCGAAAACTTCTTTGTCGCTCTAGCTATAAATTTTTGTTGTCGGGTCTTGATGAAGACTGTGTCTGGGATGCAGGGTTCATTAGGAATCGTTTAAACCCCAAGAATAACCAACCATCCTATTCCGAAAAAATTAAATAAATAAATAAACAAAAGCCAGCATTTGGGTTGCAGTGTTTACCAGTATAAACATAACCTTGCATCTCGATTATAGTGTTCAATGTAATCAGTTCGTGTCAAAGGCTATACACAATCTGCAAAACAAGTGAATCAAGATACCAAGTGGGGTTTAATGTTAATTTGGGCTGGGTTGAGCTCGGACATGGCATTAGACTAGACGTGGATTTGAGTTCGAACTGAGCTCGGACCATGTTATGCTTGTCAAAACTTTGGATCGAGCTCGGGCTTGCGGGAGCCATCGAAAGTTCGGACCAGAGTGGGGCAAACCTTAGCTTGGTTGTGTGACTTCGATCAAGTTAGTGACCCATGCCCAACCCATCTTATCAAACACTTGGGACTAATGATATAGTATAGCCCGAATAAGTCATACGTTGTGTTCGAACCAAACCGAACCAATCCGAATCAAACCAAACCAGTAACATCAAGATTTGGGCAGTCCGAACGGACTGAAGTTCGGGTTGACGGTGTGACTCCCACCGTCCAGCACAAGGTTATGCCCACTCACACACTTGGAATCGTCGCTCGCCAAGTAGAGGACCGCATTGGCCACGTCCTCATTCGTCAGCGTCGCCCCCTTCAGGATGGCCGTCGACTCCATCGCCGCCTCCAGCTGCTCCTCCGCCACCTTCAGGTACCTGGCGGCCCGTGGGGTCGCCACCATCGCCGGGGAGACGCAGTTCACCCGGATCCCGAACCGCCCCAGCTCCACCGCCGCGTTCTTCGTCAGCCCCACCACCCCGTGCTTCGAGCACGTGTACGCGTAGTAGGCGACGCCTCCGACGCAGCCGGCCATGCTAGCCGTGGCGATGATGCTCCCACGGCCAGCCGGGATCATGACGCGAGCCGCGTGCTTGGTCCCCAGAAACGGCCCCACCAGATTGACGGCGAGCACTCGCTCGAAGTTCGCCTTGTTGTTGTCGACGATGCTCAGGTCGGTCGCGCCGCCGATTCCTGCATCGACCCAACTGCTCATCCGCCTTATTGTTGTCGACGATGCTAGTGATGCAGGTGATGACGATTGATACGTACCGGCGTTGTTGAACATGATGTCCAGCTTGCCGTACTTCTCGACAGCGTGATCCACGGCTCTGCTGACATCGTCCTCGTCCGAGACATCGCAGTGGATGAAGGAGGCGGCGGGGCCGAGGCCGCCGCAGAGGGAGATCCCAAGCTCATCCTGGACGTCGGCGATGACGACCTTAGCGCCGTGACGGCAGAAGACTCTGGCGGTGCACGCGCCGATGCCACTGGCGCCGCCGGTGATGAGGGCAACCTTCCCTTCCAGTCTGGAGTATAAACAGCCAAATGATTCAGCTAGACAAAGGCTTGGGTCACACCTACAGGTTGGATTAGCATCGCGATGGTTGGAACAAGGTTGCAACTTGGGTGGGTCAACCCAGACTCAATTTGGGTCGGATTTGGTTCAGTTCACAAGGTCAAACCCAGATTAAATTTGGATCAGGCTCGTGTTAAGAAACACGCAACCAGACCGACAGCCCGAACCCAATCTGAATGCAGCATTTCATCTTAGGGGGTTTTTCAGTGGTCAGCGACGTTCCAAGCTTGCCGTTTCTATTCTATTTAAAAAGTAACGGCTACTATTTGTTTCGGTGGAAGAAAAATTAGAAATGAAATACTGGACCATCAAATTACATTAGAAATAGTAATTAACAATAATAACCTCTTCGGAAAAAGGATTTAAGTGGAACAGTCGTTCCACATACCAAACACCCCCTAATCATTCTGTTAGTTTCTCTCCCAACTACATGCCGAACCACTGAATTAATATTAGAAATGTTGATTTACGGGAATGCCTTCTCCGGATGAGATTCAAGCGGAATAGCTGTTACACATGCCAAACACCTCCTTGTAGGACACTGTTTTCAACCAGACCCACAAACCACCCGACAATAGAGATAAGAGATTCCTTACGGGTAAGAACTAAGGATGAATAGAAATTTTTTTCACAGGTATTTTAATTATTAAAATTCAAGATTTACCGTTTAGCCAGATTCGGCATAGTGCAAATCAAGGGGCAGCTGGCTAGAAAAGGAAACGTAGCAAAAGAATCAGGGTCAAGGATAGGTGCAGGGCCCGTAGGTTGGATTAGGGGTGGCAATGGGTCGGGTCGAGTCGGGTTGAGACATAGGTATAAGGGCAAAAAAACCCAACCCGAACCCGACACGTTTAATAAATGGGTCAAAAACTCAAACCCAAACCCGACCCGCCAAATAAACAAGTTGACCCGACTCGACCCATTTAACCCGTTTACTAAACGGGTCAGGTTGGCTTGGGTTGGGTCAATAGAACCCATGTAAACCTGCCGGGTTGGGTCAAGAAAAGTTAGATTGGGTCGGGTTGGGTTGACACGACCCATTTGGTAAACGGGTCAAGTTTGATCAATCGGGTTATAAGTACAAACCCGAACCCAACCCATTAAATAAACGGGTCAATCGGGTCGACCCGTTTATGACCTGAAACCGTTTAGGCCAAACCCAAACCCGCTAACTTCGGGTCGGGTTCGGATCGGGTTGGCGTCAAGGATTGTCACCCCAAGTTCTTTCTCGGCCTAGTTGAAAGCCTAGAGGACGAGGAGGTCTTATAAGAAGCAGCCCCAGTCAAAGGGCCAGGGTCTTCCACAACAAGACTCCCATCATTGGGTCCCATAGCAACAACACCAACAACGTTGGAATTCCCACCCTCAACTTCCCCACCCACCCCAGAATCTGCATCAGCACTTTGGGATATATCGCGTAACAGCAGCAAACAAACCACCACTTCTGCATGCGTAACAGCAGCAACATTGCCATCCCTCATCAATCTCAGCCTTATCTCTAGAATACTCCCATGAGGAATCTTTCTCACATTCGGAATGCCCGAGGGCACTAAGAGCTGTCAAGATTGAACAAGTCGAGCTCTGAAAATCTTAGGGTGCTTAGTACATCTATCTCCACTGTGATCAAAGCTTTTGCACGCCTTGCATCTTGTGGGGACCCAATCATACTTGATCGGTTGCCAAGACAGAAATTGACCACGATCGTTCCGAGCTTGGATTCTACTCGGCAAGAAGTCTTCCACGTTTATCTCCACACATATCCGTGCATGTTGAGCTCGTGAACCTCCCTCCATGGCTTGATCCATATAGATAGGGGTCTCAAACACACTCCCCAATCGACTGAGCATGTCGTGTGTCCATAAATCCCCCTCAAGATTTGAAAAGTTTGATCAAATAGAAATTTTAGAGACTAATTCCCTTTCACTGCACATACCTCTTGCCCATTTTCGGACAATCAAAGGCCAGCCTTCGAAGTGCCAAACTTTTCCTTTCAAAATTCGGGTATAATCGGACTCAATCTCGAATTTGAACCAAAAGACTCAATTATCCCTTGAAAGAATATCCAAATTACCCTTGGGCTGCCAAAATCGCAGGATAATTTTTTTTTTGAAAGGTAAATAAATAAATTAAACTGAAAAATGGAAATACAGTACACGGCTTGACTCTGAATGAGCAAGCAGATCGCACACAAGTTTCCAACTCAGAGCATACACGTCACAACCACCCTAACCAAAAGACTCCAAAAGGTGAGTAGCAATGGTAATAGGCCCTCCAGCTTAAGGCAAAGCGATCCCTCTACGTCAAAAGAAATCATCGTTTACTCCTAGTCGTTTTATCACAAGGTCCCTTTGTCCAGCCCTACTTTGTCCGTTTCCCAATCCGAGAAGAGCTCGAGGTCCACTCCCTCCCCTCTGTCATAGCCACAGCCTCTTTTTTTAGATTCAGAGATACCTGGTCACCTCCATCTTTGTCCGCGATCTCATTAGTCCCTCCGTCAAATAGACCCTCCGAATCCGCAGTGACCCCAATTTCAGAAGGCACCTCCCTATGCATTGGCACACCCTTGTCCTCAATGCCAAGAAAAGAGGTGAGCAAAAGGTCAACAACTAACCAAGAAATCCGGATCCGAGATGCATCTTGGAAAACCTCATTATAGAGATAGCTTATGTCAGATGAATCCAAGTAACATTCGCTTTGAGTTGGAGGTAGTAGGGCCTTCTATCTAGAACAAATCCCACAAGGGTGTGTGCCCATTTTTTTTTTGCATTCTCTTCTAATTCGGCTTGCGAGCAAATAGCACCACCTTTTGCCCTTCAAAGATCCCCGGCTCAATATAGCGCAGCTTCAGCTTCTCTGGAGGGAGTCGGGCCGCCAAAGTTGCTGCAGATTTACCTCCCTAGCTTGGAGTTGGCAAATCTGCAAACATCCGGTCTGCAGAAAAATTTCCAGCACTCCAAGCATTCAGACCTCTACCCTTAACAAGAGAACGACCACCTGAAGGGGCTTCATATCCACTAGGGGTATGGGCGGTAGTAACAGCAGCCCCTAGAACACAAGCCCCTGCAGAAACTGCTATAACATTTGCAAATTTTGCTCCCTGGCTTGGACTGGGCTTTTCAGCAAACACCTTGACTGCGCCTGATTCCCCAGTTCCCGCCGCCCTCATCAGCACTGTACGCTCACCTCCCTCGCATGGCACAGGCCTAGGGCTGTGGGGGGAGTAAATGCTGAAGAGGGTGCAGTCCAATTCTCCCCACTTCCATCTGAAACCTCCAAACCATTACTCCCTGAACCTTTAGAACCCGTAAAAACAGAGGCCCCGTCTGCTCCAAAACAACCCTTCCCATTCTTACCAGGTGAGCCTTTGCGGAAAACTGCTTCCACAAAAGCACACAAAGAAGGTTCAGGGGGAGAGAGATGAGTCTCCTGGTCCTCTTCATCCTCCGAGGAAGAGGAAGCCCCGTCCCACACTTTTCCTTCAGCTAAATCTAGCTCTACCTCCCGATCACCCCGAGCAACAGCAGATCCAGTCAAGGGCTGGATTGCATCTGCAAAGCCTCTAGCACCTACCAGCTCCGAGACCTCCAAGGCTTGAACGGCTATCGTCCTTCCCTCCAAGCACAAGGAAAGGGATCAGATCATGGGGGGCTCCATTGGCCCCCAACCGGGGGGGGGGGGGGGAAGAAGAAGGGAAACCCAAATCACCCAGAAACATAGAGAGAGAAGCTAGCTCTGGCATTGTAGTCAGCAATCTCTTTATGTTGTTGGAGATGGAATTTGAAGAGACTTTTAGGATCTGTTCTTTTAGTTTCCAGAAAAAAAAAATAAAGAAAATAATTTTTACAGAAATTATTTCCACACCATAAAATTTTTATCTTTTTTTTAATAGACAAATGGATTGTAAAAATCGACTGAGATCGAGTGGCCGACCATGGTCGCCAGAGGTCGAGGAGATTCACTGAAGGTTGATGAGGTCCGCTTGAAGGTCTGTTATGGTTGAGGAGGTTCGCCGGAGGTTGAGGAGGTCCGTTGGAAGGTTGCTGGAGGTCAAGGAGATTCGTGGGAGGTCGGCTGGAACTTGGGCAAAAATCGTATGCGGGATTAGGGTTTTAAAGAAGAAGAAGAGAAATCGATTTTCTGCAGGTTTTGGGTGGAAACTCATTTCCCTGATAGCAGAAAAATTTTAGGGGAGGGAAATAAGATTTCATCGCAAAAGAACACCGGTAGGGTGGTGGTCGAAGACATAGCGGGGGGTGGTGGCCGGTGAGGGGGTGGCGACTGGGAACACCAACACAGCTACAAAACAGGACAAGAAGAATAAATTTGTGAGTAATGATCCAAATCAAGCTTACTTCCTTGCTAGCGCCGGCACATTCGAGCTGCTCTCCATGGCGTTTGGACTTCCAAAGAGAAGTATAGAGCACCTCCACACTCCACAGACTGAATTCCAGTCTCCGTTGAGAACTTGTTAGTTCTTAATACACCAACTCACACCCAAGCCATCACCCACTCACTGCCGACCGTTTTTAATAAGCAATGGAGTTTGGGATTTGAGTAAAGATAAAGCTTAGATTCAGATCTAAAGGTCAATTGTTTAAGAGGGAGCAGGTGAGTTACAAATAAATGTTGTGGATGAAAATATCCTCGGTAGCAGTTTAAATTTCCACTTTGAATGGCACCGGTTTCTGAGACTGACTGAATCGTTGCCGCCGAAGATGCTCGCCGCCATCAAACCGAACCTAAACCTAAGATCTAGAAATCGTAAACCGAACCAAACCCCTTCGTCCCCCGTTTCTTCTCGTCTTCTCTGCTCGCGGCCGTCGAGGCGGCGGCGAGCAGCTACAACTTAACGGTATCCAAATCTGATCCGTTGACAAGTCTAATTACTGGAGGTTACCACAGGTCCACAGCACGCCCTCCAAAACAACGCCCGATTCTCTCGTCGATTTATCGCTTGAATTATCCTGTTAGTTTGCAATTTCTTATGTTAGGGACTAGTCACCAATTAGTCCACTATTTAACTCTTGAATGAGATCAAGTCCCAAATGCTCATGATAGTATTCAATAAGCAATGGAGTTTGAGAAGTTGGGATTTGAATATATATAATACTATTTGAAAAATCTCCATCGACAAAAACTTTGAGGTCTCGAGGCCAACTATTTGAAAAATCTTCATCGACAAAAATTTTGAGGTCTCGAATTAGAGAAAATCTTTCTGTTTCAAAAATCTTATTTCTACTCCTTTTTCAAATAGAGGTTTGAGTTCTTAACCTCTATTTCGGGTAGAGGCCATCGGAACATTACCAAACGCTCTAATTGACCCAAGCCTCTTATTCGGGTAGAGATTAAGCACTTACGAGGTTTGAAATAGAGTTGCCAAATGGACCTAAGCCATGAGTCCTCTAAAAAATATTCTTTTCAGCTAAAGGACAGCTACCAAGATATGTCCCACTATTGACTTTTACATCTTAAAGACAAAACCGTCCTTTTCTAGACCGAACCCTTTACCATAGATAGTGAACCCCAAATTTAATTATATATCCTAATCCTAAACCTAACACTAACCCTAATTCTATATCCTAACAATGAATGCTAATCCTAAATTTAACACTAACCCTAATTCTATACCCTAATAGCGAACCCTAACCCTAACCTTAACCAAAACCACTGTAGCAGATTGAAATATTGGAGCAGATCGAAATCATTGTAGCAATTTTTTTTTTTTTAAGAAGCCTAGCTATTTTATAAAAAAAAATGCTACAGTAACATCACGGTAGAAAAGAGTAATAATTGCTGCAGTAATTTGTGTCAAAACATCTGGATTCCTGTACAACCACATTGTAGGGGTCAAACGGGTATTTAAGATAAAGTTGTTTGGGTGGGACTTTTCACTAAACCAAAACATTGTTGGTTCTTTACCTCAAACAAATCTCTTGTGAAAGACCTTAGCAATATTACCTCTATTTTTTTTTGGGTTATTTTGACTTTGCCCCCCAAATTTTATCTTGAATTAGACTTTACCCCCCATATTTTCATTAATTAGACTTTACCCCCCAAAACTAACTTCCGTTAGATCACCCCCCAAAACTTTATTTCTTTTCCGTCAGCTCACTCTTTCTCTTATATGGTGAGCTTACAGAAAAGTTAGTTTTGGAGGATAAAGTCTAATTAATGAAAATATGGAGGTAAAGTCTAATTCAAGGCAAAATTTGGGGGGCAAAGTCAAAATAATCCTTCTTTTTATCACATCTTTTGTTCAGAATTGACTTGCGGATTTGCAATGGGTGACCTTACGGGGTTTTGCACCTTGAAAATACAAATTCTCTCGCCTACCCATGACCATTTGGTATGTTGATGATTGTCTACTGGTTTCTCGAGCAACCATCTTGTTGGGATTCAAGGCCCATACCACTAAGTAGGGTGGATATCAAATCCAAATCTCAATGTTGTGCACAAATCACGATAATCCGTTGAGTGTAATCGGAAGCGCCGTGCTATGGATCGAGGATCAAAGTCCTACAAAATTAGAGAAATTTGATAGTACCAACAACCCAGATGTTAGCGACAATCAAGGATATGGATTATCACTATCAATAGATTATACAGGCAATGAGTCATCGCTTGTCGGACCCTGCAAACCCTCTCGTTGATATCTCTCACAAAACACACCCACGAGTAGAGAACACCCCACCCGAGAGATACAGAGATATATCGGAAGATATACTAAGAAATGAAAGCGCCCGAAGTAGAAGCAGAATAGACACACCGAAGAACCCAGATGAAGATCCGCACATCGTATCTTCTTCTTCCTCCTCCTTCTCCTCTCTCTCTCTCTCTCTCTCTCTCTCTCTCTCTCTCTCTCTCTCTCTCTCTCTCTCTCTCTCTCTCTCTTCCTTCTTTCTTCTCTTTTCTCTCCTTGCAGTAAACTCTAGACCGGGTTTTCCTTCTATCCCCGTTAGGGGTGCAAGTTGTAACGAAAATTCCGATTCCGTCTGAAACCGATCCGAAAATTTTTGATTTTGGCACCATATAATTCAATCCAAATTCCGAAATTCCGAAATTCTAATTTCCAAAAAGAAATCGTATTAGAATTGGAACGGTGGTGAGTATTTCGAAAATTATGATTTTTGATCCGAAAATTTTGAAAACAACTGATCCAAAAAAATTTGATTTTTTATTCCGACCCGACCCAAGCCCATCCAAAGCAGTGTTGTCCCTCAGGCAAAGCCACCAAAGCCATTACTTTGAGCCTCACCCAAGGGGAGGGCATCAAAAAAAAAATTTAAACGTAAAACGGGTCCAACCCAATACCAACGGGCAATAGTCCATGATGTATCACATATAAAACTTAAGAACCCTAAATCCCAACCAAATCCTACTATTCCGTCTCCACCTTTTGCTCGATTCGGCCCAACCCTAACCCATCCAAAGCAATAAGTGCCGTGCAATCCCAAAAATTCTGCCAAAATTGAAAAATTTCAAAAAATTCCAAAATTTTGCCAAACTTGGAGAATTCCAAAATTTTCTAAAAATTTAATATTCCAAAAAAATTCCAAATGGGAATTGGATTTTGAAATTCCGAAATTCTGGAATATGAATCGGAATGCCATTTGAAATTCCCAAAATTTTTGGAAATCTTCAAAACACCCCTATTCCGATTCGATCCATCCGAAAATCAGCCCTACTCCTCTTCATTCAATTTGCTCTTACAACCCTCTAATTTAGAAGAACCACTCCATTGTGATCACCAGCTGCCTTGAACATCCAAGAATTCGGGAGGAGCGCCGCACCAGTGCCCCTCCTGGGTCCTTACTTCTCCCATGAGCCTCTCTTCTTCGTAGACGATATCGTTCACCTCTGTAGTCGCCGTAGCCGATTTCCCTTTCATGATGAATTCCGGATTTTAAACCCTAGAACTACTCATGCTCATCCCCTTATATAGGAGAGCAAATGTGACCTCGAATGAGTCCAAAACCAATAAGAAACTCGATCCAAATCTAGAAAACCCAAGCAAAACACGCAGCCCAGGTTTTGGGCGAAATCGCTCATGGGCCATGGCTCGTGGCCATGGCTCGTTGTACAAACCCTAGGCACCATGGCGAACTCCCTAGCAGAGCCCACCTCTATTGCATCCCAAGCGCTCGGGCAAATCTCCTGTTTGGTAGTGCTCGCTTGCTCGCTTGGGTTCGGCTCTTGCACGCCAACCCCAACAATCTCCATATTGGCTTCAAGAGCCAACACCATAAAGCCTTCGTCGTTGTTGCCACTACTTGAGAGAATGCGATAATCCAATGCCTTTCTTGTCGCCATTTTGTACCTTGCGCCAGGTGCCCGATCATCTAGACTGGTGATCAACCAAGTCCAATTTGCGCCTTAGACTTGACCCGGAAGCCACTTCTTATTTATCTTTCATGTATACATGCTAGATCCACCTGCGGAATTGTTCTTCACAGAACCCATCACCCTCGAAACTTACCTTGCTGCGACTTTGTATCATCCTCCACTGCAAACTCCCTCAAAGAATGGAGATATATCATCTGTGACTTTCAGGACTCCACCTAAACAGTGGACCCCTACCCAAGAGATTCTAATTTGAAAATAAAATTTTTATATTGACGTCTCTCAATCTTGGAACATGACGAATGTCCATGAGAGTCCGATTTGAGCATCATACATTCTCAAGCGGCTTTTTCAACTCCCTGATCTGCATCCTAGATCTATTGATGTTCGCCATCTACCACCCTCACACCCTACTTGGCTGCAAAATCAAGCCATGTGCAAACACACGTGGCTCCGCTATCCAGTACTTATTCTTGGCCTCATCGGTGACCACCAAAAGATACCTACATCAGAACTCAATGATCCAACATGATTAGTAAATCTTTTGACCTTAGCATCTCCATAGACTCCATTGCTTCCGGTCGACCTTTAGCTCTTTTCGGAACTTGCTCCGCTTGTCCTCCCGCACTCAGTGCCCGAGCTTCAAGCCCGCAGTGGTCTTCTCCTTGTAGATCTTTGAGATTAGAGTGAGAGGAATCAAATTCTTGTTCTTTTTGTCGAGAATCTTCCAATCCTTCTCGGACATCCCCTCTGACTTGTCCGCCTATCCTCCCAGATGGCAAATAGATATCCCTTTGAATCTTTCAGAATCTAAAATTCGGACCATTGAATCTATCGATCCTCACCTTGCCGCCCGTCCTTGCTCCACCCACCTCGAATCATCACATTGAATTTTGGCTCTGATACCAATTGTTGGGATCCAAGACCTTGATACAATTTGTAGGGTTGATATCAAACCTAGATCCTAATGTTCCGCACACACTACAATGATCCGTCAAGTGTGATTGGAAGCATCATGCTACGAATTGCGGATTAGAGCCCTGTAGAAATCAAAGAATTATATGCTCCAAACAATAGTATAAACTACACAGATGCCACCGACAATCAATGATATTGATTATTACCATCAAGAGATTATACATGAAATGGGTCACTGGTTGTCAGACCCTGTAAACCCTCTCGTTGATCGTTCTTATAGAACATACCCACGAAGTAGAGAACAACCCGCCCGAGAAATATAGAAATATACTAGAAGATACTCCAACAGATGAAAGAGCTTGACATGTCCAAATGGACATTACGACCATCGATTATCTTTTGCATAGTACGAGTGTTGGGGCCCAATGGATTCGATCAGAAGCACAGTTGACCAGTGATAGTTGATAGCAATAGCCGACCAAGGGCGTATCGAGTGGGCTTGCTGCTATCTTCCGGCGAGTGGTGCGGATGGAGTCAGATAGTAGGGGGTTGAGGCCAAAGTTTAGATTTCTCCTTCACACGCTACGAGGGATGAGGAGGCCTGACCAAGACATCACTACCTCCTTGCCCGAGGAACTCCATTGGCAATTACGGTTCCACTGCGAGTTCACCTTTTTTTATGGAAAGTCCTACATGACGCCTTACCTACGTCGGTCCTGCTGCAACGACTTGTGCATATGGGTTTTTGTTGTTGCCCTTAGTGTGGGAAAAAAAATGAAGATATTGGGCATATACTTTGGGAATGCCCAATGGCGGGGGAGTTTTGGCAGCAAATGAAACGCCAGTCTGGTCTTGATTTTTTGGGTTACCTCTGCTACAACCGCTTGACATGAAGGGGAAGTGGGGGCTTATGCTTGCTCCTGGAGAAGTTTTTGCGGTGGCTATGTGGCACATATATATGGAAGGCAAGATGCACCAAAATTTTTAACCATGAAGGGGAACCGGTACACCAGCTTGTTCATAGAAGTTTAGCAATGTGTGCCAAGTTCATCTGTGGATCATTGAACGCATCTTGGGTGGTGGTGGGACCAGAGATCGAGTACATCCTCTGGGTGGATGGATCTTTTAGATCGTTGGAGGAGATGGCGAGTGCCGCATGGGTTTTGGCTTTCCAGGACGAGTCTGTGCAGGCTGCAGCTTCGTTTGTTATCGGATAAGGAATCCCCTACAGGCTGAAATGTGGGGATTACGCGGAGCTTTTGCAGAGCTGGGTCGTCGACAGTTTGGGAATTTACTTGTGTTAACTGATGCTAAGCAAGCTCGTGATGCTTTGTTACTTGGCAAGGGAAACGATAGTGAGGTATGCCCTCTTATTGTTTTCTGCTTACACGAGTAGCAGGGATTGTCGGGGGTTATAGTCCAGTGGGTGCCTTGATCGGTAAACCGGATGGTGGACTGGCTTGCTAGGGAAGTACAACTATATGGGTGGGAAGGTTTTTGGGATGCAGTGTTCCTAGATGTATTGGTGGGTCTAGTGTGGGAAGACCTTCAAGCCATAATGTAATGGTCATATTTAGGCATACCCCTATTCCGTCAAAATATCATATAGTAATTTGTGAGTCCAAGTCAAATTTGGTGGAGCCGCTGCAGTAATGACCAAGTCTGCTTTGCCAAAAAAAAAACTTGTTTAAACAAATTTGGTGCGGATAAATTTTTACTTTACTGTTGGATACAAAATAATGCTAAAAAAAGGATTTACTTTGCAGTTTACTCCTATTATAGTTACCAGGCAGATTTACTCCTATTTACTTGATGGATCGAAGATCAAATCTCTTGCTTTTTCTAAGGTCCAAAAGTCTGCTATGCTTCGTCGCCGATGCAGGTGGTGCTGAAGGATCTGCACAATCAACTTGGAACACCGGAAAATGGTTCCCGGTACCGAGCCTTCGGCGAACAAGTTAGCCTTTGGCATGATCAACAATAGGCAGAAAGATGCAGAAGGGCTTGCAAGCATACCTTTTTACAGAGGTCATGGTGTTTATATAGCCATGGGCTGTCGCCTCTCTCGGGATTTCTTCTTTTCCTTGAGATATGCTTCGAATACCTTCCCTTTTTTTTTTTATCATTCGGCCGAGTAAGATGTTGGCGGTTTGAGTTTTTTTTTTTTCAAAAATTAAAATCGGACATGGGCCAAGCTTAAACTAGTGGGTGCAGATAGATTGTGCCTAATGATGTAGCCCCCAAAAAAAACTTTCAAGTTAGACTCCTTTTGGCTTGAAGTATAGGATGCAATAAGCCTTTTTTATACCTTTCCTCAGTCGCAAGACAAATACCAGATCTCACAAGTTACTTGCCCTCTTCTTCCACAAGAACTGTTGCCTGCCTCTCTTCTCGTCGAAAAATCGATAGACTCGTCGCCTCCACGTTGGAAAACTAGTGCATGCCCGTGCCAGTCGGCGCTGCAGCGGGCCACCTTCGGCGGCAACACACCTGAACACCTTTGGCAACAAAACACTTCCGACGACAACACAGGCATTCATAGGGACACTAATTTCCTCGCCCATGTCAATTGGCACGAAGCGGTTGCCTTCGGCGCGATCACTCCCCTCCCCCTATAATCGATCAATCACAGTTGTCTCTGTTCGAACGAATTACTCGGGATCGACCCGATGGTTTGGGGCGGCCGAAATTTCAGTAGGTGGGTTTATAGCCGTTGATGCGAATAACGATCATGGGATGAATGATCAGATTTAGTGCAGTTTCAATGGGCCAGGATTTTAGGAGTTTAGTGCAGCTTGGGTTGTGATTTTAAACCAAGGAGAGATCGTGTGTTGATTAACGAATGGTTAGATCTATTTGGTTCATTTTTGTCCAGTCAGCTTGTCCAAGTTAGCTTTTTTGTTCCGTTTTGTCTAGTCAGCACAAAATCGACCTTCCTTGTTATATAGACTAGTGCATGCTCGTGCCTGTCGGCACTGCAATGGGCCGCCTTTGGTGGCAACACATCTTTCGGCACTGCAGCGGGCCACCTTCGGTGGCAACACACCTGAACGCCTTCAGCAACAAAACACTTTTGACAACACCGGTATTCATAGGGACACCTATTTCTTTGTTCGTGTCGATTGGTACGATACGGGCGCCTACGGTGCGACCAACTCCCCCTCCCCCTATAATTAATCAATGACAACTGTCTCTATTTGAACGGATTCCTCGAGATCAACCCGATGGTTTGGGGCAGTCGAAATTTCAACAGGCGGGTTTATAGCTGTAGATGCGAACAACGATCACAGGATGAGCGGTAAGGTTTAGTGCAGTTTAAATGGGCCGGGATTTTAGGGATTTAGTGCAGTTTAAATGGTTCGGGAGGGAGTTGGTTGACGGGGAAATAGAGATCGTACGTTGATTTTTGAACGAATGGACGAGGAAATAGAGATCGTGCGTTGATTTTTGAACGAATGGTTAGATCTATTTGGTACATTTTTGTCCAATTAGTTTCTGTTTTGTTTAGTCAGCACAAAATTGATGTGTCATGTTACATAGACTAGTGCATGCCCGTGCTTGTCGGCACTGCAGCGAGCCGTCTTCGGAGGCAACATATCTGTCGACACTACAGCGGACTGCCTTCGGCGGCAACCCATATGAACGCCTTTGACAACAAAACACTTTCGACAACAATACCGACATTCATAGGGGACACCCATTTCCTCGCCCGTGCCTATTGGCACGAAGCAGGCGCTTTCGGTGCGACCAACTCCCCCTCCCCCTATAATCGATCGATCACATCAATGGCAACATATTTGTCGGCACTGCAGCGGACCGTCTTCGGCAACAAAACACTTTCGGAGACAACTACATTTCCTCGCTCGTGCCAATTGTCACGAAGCGGGCGCCTTCGGCGCGACCAACTCCCCCTCCCCCTATAATCGATCAATCATAATAGTCTCTATTCGAATGAATTTCTCAAGATCGACCCGATGTTTTGGGGCGACCGAAATTTCAATAGACGGGTTTATAACCGTTGATGCGAATAGCGATCACGGGATGAACGGTCATGTTCAGTGCAGTTTAAATGGGTCGGGATTTGAAACCCATAGAGAGTTGGTTGCCGAGGAAAGAGATCGTGCATTGATTTTTGAACGAATGGTTAGATCTATTCGGTTCATTTTTGTCCAGTTAGCTTCCGTTCTGCTAGTCAGCACAAAATTGATGTGTCATGTTACATACACTAGTGCATGCCCGTGCCTGTCGGCACTGCAACGGGCCGCCTTCGGCGGCAACATATCTGTCGACACTGCAGCAGACTGCCTTCGGTGGCAACCCATATGAACATCTTTGACAACAAAACACTTTCGACAACAACAACGACATTCATAGGGGACACCCATTTCCTCGCCCGTGCCTATTGGTACGAAGCGGGCGCTTTCGGCGCGACCAACTCCCCCTCCCCCTATAATCGATCGATCACATCAATGGCAACATATCTGTCGGCACTACAGCGGACCGTCTTCGGCAACAAAACACTTTCGGCGACAACTACATTTCCTCGCCCGTGCCAATTGGCACGAAACGGGCGCCTTCGGCGCGACCAACTCCTCCTCCCCCTATAATCGATCAATCATAACTGTCTCTATTCGAATGGATTTCTCAAGATCGACCCGACCGAAATTTCAATAGACGGGTTTATAACCGTTGATGCGAATAACGATCACGGGATGAACGGTCAGGTTTAGTGCAGTTTAAATGGGTCAGGATTTGAAACCCATAGAGAGTTGGTTGCCGAGGAAAGAGATCGTGCATTGATTTTTGAACGAATGGTTAGATCTATTCGGTTCATTTTTGTCCAGTTAGCTTCCGTTCTGTCTAGTCAGCACAAAATTGATGTGTCATGTTACATAGACTAGTGCATGCCCGTGCCTGTCGGCACTGCAGCGGGCCGTCTTCGGCGGCAACATATCTGTCGACACTGCAGCGGACTGCCTTCGGCGGCAACCCATATGAACGTCTTTGACAATAAAACACTTTCGACAACAACACCGACATTCATAGGGGACACCCATTTCCTCGCCCGTGCCTATTGGCACGAAGCGGGCGCTTTCGGCGCGACCAACTCCCCCTCCCCCTATAATCGATTGATCACATCAATGGCAACATATCTGTCGGCACTGCAGCGGCCCGTCTTCAGCAACAAAACACTTTCGGCAACAACTACATTTCCTCGCCCGTGCCAATTGGCACGAAGCGGGCGCCTTCGGCGCGACCAACTCCTCCTCGCTCTATAATCGATCAATCATAACTATCTCTATTCGAATGGATTTCTCAAGATCGACCCGATGTTTTGGGGCGACCGAAATTTCAATAGACGGGTTTATAACCGTTGATGCGAATAACGATCACGGGATGAACGGTCAGGTTTAGTGCAGTTTAAATGGGTCGGGATTTAAAACCCATAGAGAGTTGGTTGCCGAGGAAAGAGATTGTGCATTGATTTTTGAACGAATGGTTAGATCTATTCGGTTCATTTTTGTCCAGTTAGCTTCCGTTCTGTCTAGTCAGTACAAAATTGATGTGTCATGTTACATAGACTAGTGCATGCCCGTGCCTGTCGGCACTGCAGCGGGCCGCCTTCGGCCGCAACATATCTGTCGACACTGCAGCGGACTGCCTTCGGCGGCAACCTATATGAACGTCTTTGACAACAAAACACTTTCGACAACAACACCGACATTCATAGGGGACACCCATTTCCTCGCCCGTGCCTATTGGCACGAAGCGGGCGCTTTCGGCGCGACCAACTCCCCCTCCCCCTATAATCGATCGATCACATCAATGGCAACATATCTGTCGGAACTGCAGCGGACCTTCTTCGGCAACAAAACACTTTCGGCAACAACTATATTTCCTCGCCCGTGCCAATTGGCACGAAGCGGGCGCCTTCGGCACGACCAACTCCTCCTCGCTCTATAATCAATCAATCATAACTGTCTCTATTCGAATGGATTTCTCAAGATCGACCCGATGTTTTGGGGCGACCGAAATTTCAATAGACGGGTTTATAACCGTTGATGCGAATAACGATCACGGGATGAACGGTCAGGTTTAGTGCAGTTTAAATGGGTTAGGATTTGAAACCCATAGAGAGTTGGTTGCCGAGGAAAGAGATCGTGCATTGATTTTTGAACGAATGGTTAGATCTATTCGGTTCATTTTTGTCCAGTTAGCTTCCGTTCTGTCTAGTCAGCACAAAATTGATGTGTCATGTTACATAGACTAGTGCATGCCCGTGCTTGTTGGCACTGCAGCGGGCCGCCTTCGGCGGCAACATATCTGTCGACACTGCAGCGGACTGCCTTCGGCGGCAATCCATATGAACATCTTTGACAACAAAACACTTTCGACAACAACACCGACATTCATAGGGGACACCCATTTCCTCGCCCGTGCCTATTGGCACGAAGCGGGCGCTTTCGGCGCGACCAACTCCCCCTCCCCCTATAATCGATCGATCACATCAATGGCAACATATCTGTCGGCACTGCAGCGGACCGTCTTCGGCAACAAAACACTTTCGGCGACAACTACATTTCCTCGCCCGTGCCAATTGGCACGAAGCGGGCGCCTTCGGCGCGACCAACTCCTCCTCCCCCTATAATCGATCAATCATAACTGTCTCTATTCGAATGGATTTCTCAAGATCGACCCGATGTTTTGGGGCGACCGAAATTTCAATAGACGGGTTTATAACCGTTGATGCGAATAACGATCACGAGATGAACGGTCAGGATTAGTGCAGTTTAAATGGGTCGGGATTTGAAACCCATAGAGAGTTGGTTGCCGGGGAAAGAGATCGTGCATTGATTTTTGAACGAATGGTTAGATCTATTCGGTTCAATTTTGTCCAGTTAGCTTCCGTTCTGTCTAGTCAGCACAAAATTGATATGTCATGTTACATAGACTAGTGCATGCCCGTGCCTGTTGGCACTGCAGCGGGCCGTCTTCGGCGGCAACATATCTGTCGACACTGCAGCGGACTGCCTTCGGCGGCAACCCATATGAACGTCTTTGATAATAAAACACTTTTGACAACACCCATTTCCTCGCCCGTGCCTATTGGCACGAAGCGGGCGCTTTCGGCGCGACCAACTCCCCCTCCCCCTATAATCGATTGATCACATCAATGGCAACATATCTGTCGGCACTGCAGCGGCCCGTCTTCAGCAACAAAACACTTTCGGCAACAACTACATTTCCGCGCCCGTGCCAATTGGCACGAAGCAGGCGCCTTCGGCGCGACCAACTCCCCCTCCCCCTATAATCGATCAATCATAACTGTCTCTATTCGAATGGATTTCTCAAGATCGACTCGATGTTATGGGGCGACCGAAATTTCAATAGACGGGTGTATAACCGTTGATGCGAATAACGATCACGGGATGAACGGTCAGGTTTAGTGCAGTTTAAATGGGTCGGGATTTAAAACCAATAGAGAGTTGGTTGCCGAGGAAAGAGATCGTGCATTGATTTTTGAACGAATGGTTAGATCTATTCGGTTCATTTTTGTCCAGTTAGCTTCCGTTCTGTCTAGTCAGCACAAAATTGATGTGTCATGTTACATAGACTAGTGCATGCCCGTGCCTGTCGGCACTGCAGCGGGCCGCCTTCGGCCGCAACATATCTGTCGACACTGCAGCGGACTGCCTTCGGCGGCAACCCATATGAACGTCTTTGACAACAAAACACTTTCGACAACAACACCGACATTCATAGGGGACACCCATTTCCTCGCCCGTGCCTATTGGCACGAAGCGGGCGCTTTCGGCGCGACCAACTCCCCCTCTCCCTATAATCGATCGATCACATCAATGGCAACATATCTGTCGGCACTGCAGCGGACCTTCTTCGGCAACAAAACACTTTCGGCGACAACTATATTTCCTCGCCCGTGCCAATTGGCACGAAGCGGGCGCCTTCGGCGCGACCAACTCCTCCTCGCTCTAT
Organism: Chamaelirium japonicum; assembly: GCA_947650365.1. Taxonomy (NCBI): domain Eukaryota; kingdom Viridiplantae; phylum Streptophyta; class Magnoliopsida; order Liliales; family Melanthiaceae; genus Chamaelirium; species Chamaelirium japonicum. Next base: position 27,231,555 of record OX393553.1, read on the forward strand.
AATCGATCAATCAAAACTATCTCTATTCGAATGGATTTCTCAAGATCGACCCGATGTTTTGGGGCGACCGAAATTTCAATAGACGGGTTTATAACCGTTGATGCGAATAACGATCACGGGATGAACGGTCAGGTTTAGTGCAGTTTAAATGGGTCGGGATTTAAAACCCATAGAGAGTTGGTTGCCGAGGAAAGAGATTGTGCATTGATTTTTGAACGAATGGTTAGATCTATTTGGTTCATTTTTGTCCAGTTAGCTTCCGTTCTGTCTAGTCAGCACAAAATTGATGTGTCATGTTACATATACTAGTGCATGCCCGTGCCTGTCGGCACTGCAGCGGGCCGCCTTCGGCCGCAACATATCTGTCGACACTGCAGCGGACTGCCTTCGGTGGCAACCTATATGAACGTCTTTGACAACAAAACACTTTCGACAACAACACCGACATTCATAGGGGCCACCCATTTCCTCGCCCGTGCCTATTGGCACGAAGCGGGCGCTTTCGGCGCGACCAACTCCCCCTCCCCCTATAATCGATCGATCACATCAATGGCAACATATCTGTCGGAACTGCAGCGGACCTTCTTCGGCAACAAAACACTTTCGGCAACAACTATATTTCCTCGCCCGTGCCAATTGGCACGAAGCGGGCGCCTTCGGCGCGACCAACTCCTCCTCGCTCTATAATCAATCATAACTGTCTCTATTCGAATGGATTTCTCAAGATCGACCCGATGTTTTGGGGCGACCGAAATTTCAATAGACGGGTTTATAACCGTTGATGCGAATAACGATCACGGGATGAACGGTCAGGTTTAGTGCAGTTTAAATGGGTCAGGATTTGAAACCCATAGAGAGTTGGTTGCCGAGGAAAGAGATCGTGCATTGATTTTTGAACGAATGGTTAGATCTATTCGGTTCATTTTTGTCCAGTTAGCTTCCGTTCTGTCTAGTCAGCACAAAATTGATGTGTCATGTTACATAGACTAGTGCATGCCCGTGCTTGTTGGCACTGCAGCGGGCCGCCTTCGGCGGCAACATATCTGTCGACACTGCAGCGGACTGCCTTCGGCGGCAATCCATATGAACGTCTTTGACAACAAAACACTTTCGACAACAACACCGACATTCATAGGGGACACCCATTTCCTCGCCCGTGCCTATTGGCACGAAGCGGGCGCTTTCGGCGCGACCAACTCCCCCTCCCCCTATAATCGATCGATCACATTAATGGCAACATATCTGTCGGCACTGCAGCGGACCGTCTTCGACAACAAAACACTTTCGGCAACAACTACATTTCCTCGCCCGTGCCAATTGGCACGAAGTGGGCGCCTTCGGCGCGACCAACACCCCCTCCCCCTATAATCGATCAATCATAACTATCTCTATTCGAATGGATTTCTCAAGATCGACCCGATGTTTTGGGGCGACCGAAATTTCAATAGACGGGTTTATAACCGTTCATGCGAATAATGATCACGAGATGAACGGTCAGGTTTAGTGCAGTTTAAATGGGTCGGGATTTGAAACCCATAGAGAGTTGGTTGCCGGGGAAAGAGATCGTGCATTGATTTTTGAACGAATGGTTAGATCTATTCGGTTCATTTTTGTCCAGTTAGCTTCTGTTCTGTCTAGTCAGCACAAAATTGATGTGTCATGTTACATAGACTAGTGCATGCCCGTGCCTGTCGGCACTGCAGCGGGCCGCCTTCGGCGGCAACATATCTGTCGACAATGCAGCGGACTGCCTTTGGCGGCAACCCATATGAACGTCTTTGACAACAAAACACTTTCGATAACAACACCGACATTCATAGGGGACACCCATTTCCTCGCCCGTGCCTATTGGCACGAAGCGGGCGCTTTTGGCTCGACCAACCCCCCCTCCCCCTATAATCGATCGATCACATCAATGGCAACATATTTGTCGGCATTGCAACGGACCGTCTTCGGCAACAAAACACTTTCGGCAACAACTACATTTCCTCGCCCGTGCCAGTTGGCACGAAGCGGGTGCCTTCGGCGCGACCAACTTCCCCTCACCCTATAATCGATCAATCACAACTGTCTCTATTCGAATGGATTCCTCAAGATCGACCCGATGTTTTGGGGCGACCGAAATTTCAGTAGACTGGTTTATAACCGTTGATGCGAATAACGATCACGGGATGAACGGTCAGGTTTAGTGCAGTTTAAATGGGTCGGGATTTGAAACCCATAGAGAGTTGGTTGCCGAGAAAAGAGATCGTGCATTGATTTTTGAACGAATGGTTAGATCTATTCGGTTCATTTTTGTCCAGTTAGCTTCCGTTCTGTCTAGTCAGCACAAAATTGATGTGTCATGTTACATAGACTAGTGCATGCCCGTGCCTGTCGGCACTGCAGCGGGCCGCCTTCGGCGGCAACATATCTGTCGACAATGCAGCGGACTGCCTTTGGCGGCAACCCATATGAACGTCTTTGACAACAAAACATTTTCGACAACAACACCGACATTCATAGGGGACACCCATTTCCTCGCCCGTGCCTATTGGCACGAAGCGGGCGCTTTTGGCGCGACCAACCCCCCCTCCCCCTATAATCGATCGATCACATCAATGGCAACATATTTGTCGGCATTGCAACGGACCGTCTTCGGCAACAAAACACTTTCGGCAACAACTACATTTCCTCGCCCGTGCCAGTTGGCACGAAGCGGGTGCCTTCGGCACGACCAACTCCCCCTCCCCCTATAATCGATCAATCATAACTGTCTCTATTCGAATGGATTTCTCAAGATCGACCCGATGTTTTGGGGCGATCGAAATTTCAATAGACGTGTTTATAACCGTTGAATCGAATAACGATCACGGGATGAACGGTCAGGTTTAGTGCAGTTTAAATGGGTCGGGATTTGAAACCCATAGAGAGTTGGTTGCCGAGGAAAGAGATCGTGCATTGATTTTTGAACGAATGATTAGATCTATTCGGTTCATTTTTGTCCAGTCAGCTTGTCCTAGTCAGCTTCCGTTTTGTTTAGTCAGCACAAAACCGACGTGCCATGTTATATAGAATGTTCGATCCACTAGCTCGCCACCGGTGATCCCTCATATTTCCCTTTTCTAGCTTGCTTAGGCATCTCGAAAAACACGACAGATTGGGGGGGGGGGGGCTAGAAAACAAATATCCGCAGTCTTGGTCATGGTGTGTAGAATCACATGGAAGATAAAGAAGCACACAAGAACACACAAACTTATATGATTCGACATAGATGACTCCATCCACATGAGGAGGAGGAGGCGATCGAAAATCTCTTATTAATTCCTTCAAACAAGAAGCTGTGACACCACAAACCATACATTCGGTTCGAACCCAACCAACCTAACCCAACCCAACCCAACAGCATCAAGATTTGGGCACTAAGAACGGATTGAAGTTTGGGTTGACGATGGAACACCCACCATCCACCACGAGGTTATGCCCGCTCACATACCTGGAATCGTCGCTCGCCAAGTAGAGGACCGCATTGGCCACGTCCTCCGTCGTCTGCGTCGTCCCCTTCAGGTTGGCCATCGACTCCATCATCGTCTCCAGCTGCTCGTCCGTCACCTTCAGGTACCCAGAGGAGAGTGGGGTGACCACCGTCGCCGGCGAGATACAGTTCACCCGGATCCCGAACCGCCCCAGCTCCACCGCCGCGTTCTTCGTCAGCCCCACCACCCCGTGCTTCGCGCACGTGTACGCGTGGGAGGCGGCGCCTCCGATGCAACCAGCCAAGCTAGCCGTTGCGATGATGCTCCCACGGCGAGCCGGGATCATGACACGAGCAGCGTGCTTGGTCCCCAGAAACGGCCCCACCAGATTGACGGCGAGCACTCGCTCGAAGTCCGCCTTCTTGTTGTCGAGGATGCTCGGGTCGGTCGCGCCGCCGATTCCTGTATGGACGTAACTAGTTATCCGCTGAATATTCCAAATGTCGAGCTTGCCGTACTCGATGGCTATCTAGTGATATAGGTGACGACGATTGATACCAGCGTTGTTGAACATGATGTCGAGCTTGCCATACGTTTTGACGGCGTGATCAACGGCTCTGCTGACATCGTCCTCGTCCGAGACATCGCAGTGGATAAACGAGGCGGCAGGGCCAAGGTCACTGCAGACAGACATTGCGAGTTCATCCTGGACGTCGGCGATGACGACCTTTGCGCCGTGACGGCAGAAGACTCTGGCTGTGCACTCACCGATGCCACTGGCTCCGCCAGTTATGAGGGCAACCTGCCCTTCCAGTCTGAAGTAAAAACAGCCATATGATTCAGCTATACAAAGGCTTGAGTCTTGTGGCCACACCAATATGTGGAATGAACATGCATATTGCTCAAACAAGAATGGTTTGACTAGGGTTGAGCCCAAGCCTGACCCGACTCTTGGTTGGGTTTGGGCTCTTTTATTTGAAGATTGGATTTGGTTTGAGTTGAAGAGATCAACTCAGAGTAAATTTGGATCGGGCTCAGGCTATGTGAGCAGTTTCCACACAAGCGTGATAAAAGTTTGTTCGAGTTCGTTCAATTACTAATCGAACCACAAGACCAAGCCTATAGTTTAGGCTCGTTTAATAAACGAGCCAAGCTCAAGCAGAGCATAACTCGGCTTGGTTGGGCTCGTGAGTAAAAACAGCCATATGATTCAGCTATACAAAGGCTTGAGTCTTGTGGCCACACCAATATGTGGAATGAACATGCATATTGCTCAAACAAGAATGGTTTGACTAGGGTTGAGCCCAAGCCTGACCCGACTCTTGGTTGGGTTTGGGCTCTTTTATTTGAAGATTGGATTTGGTTTGAGTTGAAGAGATCAACTCAGAGTAAATTTGGATCGGGCTCAGGCTATGTGAGCAGTTTCCACACAAGCGTGATAAAAGTTTGTTCGAGTTCGTTCAATTACTAATCGAACCACAAGACCAAGCCTATAGTTTAGGCTCGTTTAATAAACGAGCCAAGCTCAAGCAGAGCATAACTCGGCTTGGTTGGGCTCGTGAGTAAAAACAGCCATATGATTCAGCTATACAAAGGCTTGAGTCTTGTGGCCACACCAATATGTGGAATGAACATGCATATTGCTCAAACAAGAATGGTTTGACTAGGGTTGAGCCCAAGCCTGACCCGACTCTTGGTTGGGTTTGGGCTCTTTTATTTGAAGATTGGATTTGGTTTGAGTTGAAGAGATCAACTCAGAGTAAATTTGGATCGGGCTCAGGCTATGTGAGCAGTTTCCACACAAGCGTGATAAAAGTTTGTTCGAGTTCGTTCAATTACTAATCGAACCACAAGACCAAGCCTATAGTTTAGGCTCGTTTAATAAACGAGCCAAGCTCAAGCAGAGCATAGCTCGGCTTGGTTGGGCTCGTGAGTAGGCTCGAACCCTTGACCAAGGCTGCGGATTGCACACATCTTACCAACCGAGCTATCAGTTGGAAATATCTTAGTAATTAAATGCTGAAAAAATTAGAAAGAAATATGGAAATTGGGGGGAGGAAACACTAACACAGCTACAAATTTCTCTAAATAAAGTCTCCAATGTTTTTTCTCGGTGATCAACCCGACTATTTAAGAAACGTGAGAAGCCGATGGACAATCATCTAAAGAATATTCTACTATAAATCTTAGAATCACAGCAAGAAGAAGAAATCTGTAAGTAATAATCCAAATTAAGCTTACTTCCTTGCGAGGGCCGGCACATCCGAGCTGCTCTCCATGGCTTTTGGGCTTCAAAAGAGACGTCTAGAGCATCTGCACAGGCTGAAATCCATAAGTTGAGCTGCCAATGGATCTAGAACTGGTTAGTAAGGGGGTGTTTGGTATGTGGAACAGCTGTTCCTCTTAATCCTCTTCCAGAAGAGGCTATTACCGTCAATTACTATTTCTAATACAATTTGATGGTCCATCGTTCCGGTTGGCATAGAAACAGCCGGAGTGATATTTTTTAGTTCCCGAGTCCTTTATTCCACCGGAGCAATTACTAGCCATTATTTTCAAATCATGGAATTTGGAATGGAAATAGATTGTTCCGGTATGTATGAAATTTTCAAAAAGCCCCCCTGGGCCCAATATAGATCCGCCCCTATCGAGCCTCCGAATTCACATGGCCAAAGGCGGTCTGGGAAGGAAGCTTATGAATCTAGAGATATCATTAGGTAAACTCCTAAGTCCAAGATGATTGAAAAATATATGAATAGACAAATAAAGGGAGCCTGTGAATGCTTGGAATCCTAAAAGGATATTTGTCGGTTCGCATGACACATTTGAAAAAGGACTTAAAAAAGGTTCTACAATTGAGTTTTTATTTCTTTTTAATTTGTCGATAGACATCCATTGCAGCTCAAACCAATGGGAGAAAATTGGATATAACTTAGCTGGTTAGGTTAGATTTGTTTTGTTTCATTTTCCATATAAATACCTCGTAACAGGCGATGAGAACTAGAATCCTTCTTCTATGTGTGAACGCGGCTCACTTTTAAATTCTATTAAAAACCTACAATAAAGATGATAAATACTCATTCAAAGGGATTTAATGTTACTATCTCTCTCTAACAAGTGATGTCCTTTGTGCCAAATGACATGCATTAAGCTCATCCGGACATTGATGACAAAAATGGAGTCCTTTCTTCCGTTCTATGACAAGTGGACCACTTTAATGAGCCATAATCCTTCTCTCATGTGTGAATGCGGTTCTCTCATAAATCACATTAAGAACCTAATATAAAGATGATAAATACCCCATACAATTGTATTTAATGATCAATGGATGTTAATTAGAAAAATCATTAGTAATATCTTTTTCTCTCTCTAACAAGTGAATCACACTTGGATTAGTGAATCGTAATATCTCAAGATTGCACACTTATTCGGACGTTTGTGATGTCTTTGCTAAGTGGTGTGCATCAAGTTCATCCGGGTATTGCCCGGGTTTCTTACTAGTATATACTAAAATAGAAGCCTCTCTCCTGTGTTGTGACACGTGGACGTCTTTTAAACAACTAGAATTCTTCTTCTGTGTGTGAATGTGGCTCTCTTTTAAATCCATTTAAAAATATACCATAAAGATGATAAATTTTTATTCAATGGCATTTAATGGTCATTTGATGTTAACCTCTCTCTCTCTCTCTAACAAGTGAATCACACTCACTTCAGATTTCATACTTCTTTGAACAGTTGCGATGTCGTCTTTGCCAAATGGCGTGCATCAAGCACATTCGGGCATTGCCCAGGTTTCTTACTAGTATCTATACTAAAATGGAAGCCTCTCTCCCGTGTTGTGACACGTGAACGCCTTTTAAAGAGCTATAATTCTTCTACCGTATGTGAACACGCTTCTCTTTTAAATCCATTTAAAAACCTACCACAAAGATGATAAATTTTCATTCAATGACATCTAATGGTCATTTGATGTTAATATCTGATTCTCTCTCTAACAAGTGAATCACATTCACTTCAGATTTCACACTTCTTCGAACAGTTGCGATGTCGTCTTTGCCAAATGGCATCCGTCAAGCACATTCGGGCATTGCCCGGGTTTCTTACTAGTTGGAATATTAAAATACAAGCTGTCCTTCATGGCATGAGTGAGGAGACATGGATTTGTGTTCTGAATGGGTGACTTTCGCCCACTTTTGAGTCGTTAGATCTCAAACCATATGAAGTATGGTCAGGAGATGAGAAGTTGATGTGCACAAGCAAGCAAAGGGGTTTATGTGCCATTCACTCTGGGGTCACGGGTATCGAGTTTACGAGGATCTTTAATGCCCAAACATCAAAGGAGGTATGGGATATCCTTGTATCAACTCATAAGGGAACCCCGTTGGTGAAAGAAGCTAAGTTGCAACTTCTTGCCACCAACTTTAAGAACCTTTCTATGAATGAAAATGAGACATTCGATGAATTTTATTACAAGTTAAATGCTCTTGTTAATTCATCTTTTGCCCTTGGGAAGAGGGTCTCGAACAAGAAAGTGATTTGCAAAATCCTTAGGTCTCTACCTGAGAGGTTTTTGCCTAAAGTTACAGCAATTGAAGAACCAAGGATTTGTTCAAGATCCTCCTTGAGGAACTTGTGGGCAACCTCCGAACTTATGAGATGAATATACGAAAGCCCGATAAGGACAAGGCAATTGCCTTGAAGTCTTGTTTGAAGGCTACTAGTGGATCAAAAGAGATTTTGTTTAGTCTCGAGGAGGGAAGGATTGCCATGCTTGCTCGTAAACTTCAAGCCCATTGGCAAAAAGAGCAAGTACAAGACAAGGAGCCCATATGAGCAAGACATAGGAACGACAACCACTCTAAGGAGAATGAGTAGGGGTCAATACCAAATGCTAGGCGTTGTTTCAAATGTCAAGGTCTTGGTTATTTTTTTTCGGAATGTCCCACAAAAGTTTTGGTTTCTCAGGATTAGCCATGAAGGCTACTTAGGACACTTCGGAATCCGAGGAGGAGGAAGGTTTGGATTTGTCCAATTGTGGTCTTGAATATGTGTCGGCCTTTGTAACCTCCATGGTCTCTCCTATTAATAAAATGACTAACTCTATTTGGAGTGACACCAATAGTAGTGAGAGCGATAGAAAGGGACCTCTAAAGAACCTTATTGAACTCAAGGCTCTTTGTAACGAAACCTTAGAAGCAGCCTTTAGCTCTAAGCCCATGTCGCTATCATCTGATGACGACGAACAACTGCACCAAAAGGTGCTACAGGTTTAGAAGCATCAACCAAAAAATCAGCAGCAAAACAACATGGAAGGATGGGCCACATGATTCTGAAGGTGAATTGGGTTTAGTTAAAGAACAATCACTGACTCCTTTCAGTCCATACCAGAAAATAAATAGTATTGATTCTCCAAAAAAAAAAAACCATCAATAAAGCATGATTCATCACCCCCATAGCAAAACCATGCATTGATCGTAAATCTAACAAGCGCCCAAAAAAAGGGTGAATTACACTTTGCCCCCCCTGAAGTTAGCTCAAAAACACTTAACCCCATTGTAGTTTATTTTGTTCCAAATCGCTCCCTAAAGTTTGAAATGTTAGCACAACTCCCCTTTTGTGTCCTCATTTGGTAATTTTTAGGGGCGGACTGCAAACAGTCTTTTTTAAGGGATTCATTTTAGGATAGGTCCCAACAACCTTTTCCTCTAAGCCCAAGTTCACATTTCAATAGATTAGTTGCAACAGCTTTTTTGGTTAATGCAAGACTAAAATAGCCTTGGTTAAGTTGGCAAATTTACCAACCTACGGTACCTACCATTGTCTATATAACTTCACCTGGTCTCTACGTAATGTACAGTTTTGAGACCTAGTGTGGGACCACTATAGTTGCTACACTTATTTCACTGTAGCAGCTACAGTAAAATCATTGTAGCACTATAGTGATTCCGTTGTAGGAGCTACAGTGAAATCACTGTAGCGCTATATTGATTCCGTCGTGGCTGCTAAAAAAACACATTGCTACAGTAAAATCAATATAGCAATAGTACTCAATTTTGTAGCAATAGTACTTATTTCAATGGATTATTATTGGCATATATTTGAGTATCTTTGCTACAGTAAAATCACTGTAGCTGCTATAGTAATTTTTTCTTGACTGCTAAAAACACTTTGCTACAGAAAAATCACTATACTGAATAAAACTGAGTATTATTTGAATACAATCGAGTACTTTCCTACAGTGATTCACTGTAGGGAAGCCTTTTAAACTTACACAGTGAATTTCATTGTAGTAGCTATAATTAAATCACTGTAGCAACCATGCATGGTACTCAAATATACAAAATAATACTCAATTCAACTGAGTATTATTTATGTAAAATTGAGTACTGTGCTACAGTAATTTTACTGTAAAAATATCTTTTTAGCATCCACGATGAAATCACGGATTGCAATATTCTACAATGATTTTGCTATAGCAACTGCAGTGATTTCACTGTAGCAGCTACTGCGAAATCACTGTAGCAGCTAAAGTGAAAACACAGGTTGCTACAGTTATTTCACTGTAGCAACTACAGTGAAATTACTTTAGCAACCCGTGCCACTATTGCCGTAAAAAAAATGTGTCATATATCATCTACCGTTATTTAATGTGAGAGGATACTATGTGTAATTATGGTATTTAAAAAAAAAATCATAATCCAAAACGGTTAAGATCAGATCATTTGCAATCAAAACAATGGACAGAGGATCAGTCTTTATGGAATAGTCATACTGGTGGACTTACTGTAAATAGGAACTTAAAATGGGACTAAATGTTGACACACTCTATTTTTTGGACCTAACACCGATTTCCCCTAATTTTTATCCGATCAAAACTGAATTGAAGGGGACAAGATGTAGTTTTTTGAGCTAAGCTTCAGGTGGGCAAAGTGTAATTTACCCAAAAAAAAACCCCTAGAATTCTCACCAGAATCAAAACCAGTCAGGATCGAGGGTTCAATCCGTAAAACCTTATGGCCAACAGCAGAAAGGGTCGACATGGAATTCGAACGAGAGAGAGAGAGAGAGAGAGAGAGAGAGAGAGAGAGAGCTCACGGAGTATAAAAATCCGACGGCCGGTTTCTCCGTCCGGTGGGGGATCGAGAGGAGAGCCACCGCTTCGCTTCTTTATCGGAGCGGCGACCTTCGAAGGCAGACCGGGGCTAATGTCTTCGACAATGGCTTTGACCGGGAGGCGACAATTCTCGACTGTCAGGATCGAGGGTTTTGACGCACTATAACGGTCACGTGGCGGTTCAATGTTGGAAAGCTCTACGCAACATTAGCTGTAATTTTTTTTTTTTTTTTTTTTTTTGGGGGGGGGGGGGGGGGCGGTAAATTACACACATCCCACTATAGTTGAAAAGCCATACACATGACCCCCTCTGGAGCGCTGCAAGTGATGTGTTTTTCAAACTATAGGGGAGGGCATTTGTAGGGTTTAAAACTAAAGGGGGTGTAACTAATAATCACTCAAACTAAAAGGGGGTCTGTGTAATTTACCCATTTGATTGGGAGGGATCTGGATAAACATTGCATCCGGGATAGGTGCTTACTAAGAACGATTTCACCATAGAAAATCAGCCATCCTCCTCCCAAAAAAAATATAAACAGAAACTTGCAATGGGGTTACAGTGTTGGTCAGCATAAACTGTACCCCGAATCCTGATTAAGTGATCGTTTGGTTGCCGTGCAAATGATGTGTTGCATATGTGATATCTGTAATTAAAATTTAATATGTTTAGATAAAATTTTATTTGCACAGTTTTATATGCAAAAGATGTATAAATTAAGTAAATATGCATCTATTTACACACATCACACTTCATTAGCCAAACAACCCTAAACTGTTTCCATATGTGTTTTCAGAATCACAGGCTAAAAACAAAAAAACCAAAGTGTTCAATGTTACGAGTTACTGTCCAATATTACACAGAAACTGGCTTCTCGACTGTGGCGTTTAATGAAAAATCAACAAAAATAGAATATTTTCATCTCGATCGAAGTGTTCAATGAAAAATCACCGAAACAAATACCCTACATCCCAGCTGTAGTGCAATGAATAATTAGTTAAAACAAGCGTATCAATAGGGCTGGCAATGGGTCGTGTCTAGTTTCGGGTCATGTCTTAGATCCGAACCCGACCTGTTTAACTAATCGTGTCTAGATCCTAAAGTCGTACCCGACCCGCTTAAATGGGTAGACCCAATAAAACCCGTTTTCCACACGGGCCGTACTCAAGTTGACCCGACCCGACCTGATCCGACTCGACACAACCTGACTAGATGAATATGGCTCTAGATATGAAGATGAGGAGGAGCCGAGAACTTGAGATCCTGGCTGTGGTCGTCAGGTCGTGGCCATCACGACTCGTAAGATCAAAATTGAGAAAGAACAATGCAAAAGAACATAAGTGAATGAATTAAAACCCCCAAATCAGTGATCGAATGAATTAAAACCCTCCAAAATCAAGATCCCAAACAAGAGAAGATGGGGCCTTTAATCAGCAATAAGGTGAAGATGAAGGGGGAAATGGGTGAGCAGAGGATGATCTGACAACGTGGGATCTACGGAGACTTGGAGAGCATCCTCGGAAAAGTGATCTCGCTAGAAGGGTGGTTGGAACCGCATAAGGGAGACCTCGAAGGGTGGAGCCCACTGTTTCTAGTGTTCCTTGAAATCGCTTGCTCGTCGTAGCCACAGCGGAGCCGCTCAGCTGCTCAAAGCCTCAAGAGTCAAGACTCAACCTGATAGACTCTTTTTTTTTTGTTACATCTGATGGGGATCACGACATCATGATCCTAAGATCCTCATACACAAGGGTCAAAATAGTAGGAGGTATATCATTAACCCAGTACCCTTCAACCCCGAAGACTCGAGCATCAGAAGCCAACCAGTGGGTTGCACTATTGGATGTTCTTGGAATCCACTACACTCGAACCCCCGGCAATATATCCCAAAGACGCAGGCAAGCCATAATGTTTGGGCAGATCGCACTAGAACACCCTTTCCCTAGAACCAGAGCATCCCGCGTCATTGTGGCATCAGTCAGAAGTACTACCCTGATATCCAACCATTTCCTGAGTTCCGCAAATAGCTCCCTGGATGGCCCCTAGCTCAGCCTGAAGCGACGATGACGCCTCACCGTGAAAAGCCGCAGCAGCACAAACAAACCCTCTCCGATCTGCTAAAACCCAAGCCCCACTCGCCCCTTCCTCCGCTGGCTTGAAAGATCCATCAGTCCACATAAGATACTCCTCACTGAGCTCCCCACTTAGTCTCCTTCGGATTAACTGGAATGGCTCTTGGAACAACTCAAGAGAGTTTATACTCTGCCGTATTAGTACTTGACAAGGCTTAACCAGCCTTCCAAATACTCTGTCGCATCTTGCCTTCCACAAAAACCACATAGCAACAACAATCATCTCTTGAGGCTTAGGGGGTTCTCGCAGGCGTACCTTTCTGCCAGTAGAGTGAAGTAATTGTTGTGAGTAGAAATTAATCCCCGTCTCCATTTGCATACATGTCCAAAATTCTATAGCCTTATTGCAATCCCAGAATATATGTGTAATGTCATCCTCCGGGTCGCTACACCAGGGGCAACATCCATATCCCATCCTAATCCGCTGTCTCAAAAGAGTTGCAGTTGGCAGAGCCCCTCGCAACAATTTCCACAAGAAAAGGTGGACTCGCGGAGGAACTCTCAACCTCCAAAGTCCAGCACCATCCCAAGTAGGCGCCACAACTGCATTGCATACCTGCTCACCCCTCAATTCTCCCAGTATTTTCACATATTTGGGCCGCAAATGACTTAGATTCCAGTTCGTCTGTCGTAGCCGCTTCGTTGCTCGACGCCACCACACCGATGTCTGTCTACCTTGCCAATTTTGCCAAGACTCCACATCCACCATATATTTATTTCTAATCCACCGAGCTCCTACCCCCTCCTTCATCAGCACGTACCTCATATTGGCTATCTCTTGTTGCACCTGTAGCTCTTGAAAAGAAGAGATCTGAAGCCTCCCCATCTCTCGCACCTTAGTAATCAACTCCCACGAAAACAGATGCAAGTGTCGCTTTCCATCAATATGGCCCCACAAGAACTCTCGACAAATCCGATCCATCTGATTTAGCACCCCAACCGGTAAACCCCCTGCCCCCCACAGATGTATCGGAATAGCCGCCAAAACAGATTTAATCAATACCAAACGCCCCACTTGCGATAACAATCGAGCCTTCCAACCCGCAAGTCGAGATTCCATTTGAACGTAGTTCTAGTGTTCAATTTGGTTATTTGAGTAATTCATTTTAGACCCAAAACACTAGTCTTAATTACAAATGTGTCCAAAAGAAAAATACTTACAGTAATAGCCATTTAGCTTACATCCCTACAAAATACTATGGGATTGTAGGTAGACCCGACCTGACCTGTTGAATTTTAAACGGGTCTTCTCGGGTCTACTATGTCTAGACCCTAAACTTGGACCCGACCCATTTAGTAAACGGGTCTACTGTGTCCACCCGTTTACGACCCGAACCTGTTTAACCCAAACCCAGATCCGCTAACTTCGTGTCAGGTTGTGTCGGATCTGCCGTGTCGGGTGCGGAATTCCAAACCCTACGTATCAAGATGGTATATGGGGTTTAAGAGGTTTTTAATGAAACCAACACCCCAGACGTAATGTTCATCGAGATCCTATAAATAAAAAAAAAGACAATATGGCATGACAATTTTTCGAAAATGACCTGTCAGCTTTCAAAGTGAGTCAAAATACTACTTTTTAAAAAGAAAAAAAGATTATATATAGAGAGTTAGGGATTAGGGATAGAGGTGTCAGTTAGATGTGTCCCACCAAGTGGGCAGCCACATATATCCGTAACACAATGTGATTTAACCAACCCCATCACCAACCTGCATAGGTGGCTAGGGGTGGGGCATGGGTGGGTTGGGCGGGTTGAGGGGTCTGTCCATGCCCAATCTGACTTGCACAAACCTTAACCCGTTTTGTCCGTGGAACCCGGGAACCCGTGGAAGCCCAACCCGCACTTGCCTATTCTAGTTGCTCGGGTTGCCCAATTTGCAAAATAATGGGCAGGTTAGCCAATTAGAAATGCTTGTGCACATAAATAAATAACCCAACAGATTTTTGAATTGGATAAAAAAAAGGGGGACTTAGTGAGCCGTCCCTCACAAAGAGATCGATTTAGTCTAAGGACTGTGAAATGTTGTGGATGGAAATGCCCTCCATAGCATTTCAAATTTTCTTAAGCCATGCCACCGAACCAGTGAACCATTGTTGGAGTTTGCCACCGTCGCCGCCGAACCGAACCGCCCGCCGCCGCCGAACCGAACCGACCTACGGACCTCTTCCAAACCACCTCGCTGCAGCTGACGTCGCCGCCGCCTCCTCTGCTGCTCGCCGCTGCCACTGCCACCTCTACAACTCGCCATTGTCGTCGCCGCCTCTGCTACAGCCACCGCCAGAGCTACTCGTCGTTGCCGTCGTCGCCGACCGCCGCCGGAGCTGCTCGGGAGAGAGGGGAGAAGAAAGGGGGGCTGGGGTTAGTTTCAGGTTTACCAAAAAAGGCAGGGACCTTAGGCAAAATGAAACCTTCGGAGGTTCTGTACGCGGGATGGGTCTGTTTCCAGAGACCTTCGGCACATTAGCCCTAAAGAAAATCATTGAATTGTATAACGAAAACTTAAAGTTCAACCCATACCCTCACATATTTCAAACGAATTCTTAGCCTTAAATATCAAACAGGCAGTTTTGATTTCTATAAAAAAAACTACCAAAGCATTCAACCTTAGTGTGTCACTTCCTCAGGTTCCTTGGGTTGGGAAGATCGGTGCTATTGGACAGCACGCACATAGACGATCACTAGTGATATTTGATATGACACTAGTAAGATTCAAAAGCCAATAAGCAGATGCCAGCTAGGCAGGTTGGTGATGGGGTTGGCTAATGAGTTGGTTAAATAGCATTTTGCAAAATAAAAAAACTACCTTGCTATTTAAACAATAGTTTTTCATTACTTGATAGAAGGCTAAATTATTATCTTCTCTTGGTGTGACTTCGATCAAATCGGTGATCCAGGCCCAATCCAACCTGTCAAACACTTGACTTCCTAAACGTACAACAGCAAAAACAAAAAGGGAAATTAGTGAGAGGTCCCCGACAAGAGATCACCTTATAGGAAAGGATAATCAAAAGGATGGTGTTGCAGCAGGTTCCTCACGAAAAGGATCCAGCTAGAGTAAGTCCCACACGTGACTTTTAACCCATTATAATGACCAAATTGTCCCTTAGTGCATGCCCCGTCATCCCTTGCCACTGCAGGACTCCAACCCGTTGACACGATTTCATAGAAAAATATATTACTACAGTAATTTCATTGTAGCAAAAGAGTAACAATCTTTGTAGAAATTTTTTTTTTTGGCAGGAACTACGGGGGTTCTATTCATGGTGCCCCAACCTGAAAATCAGGAACCTGATTATAATTATTCATCGAGTCCATATCAGAATGGATAAGGGGGGCAGTACAAGGGGGAGCAGTGAACGACTAATTATGGCGAGGCGCGAGTGCATGAGTTTTTACATAACTCGAGAACATGTGCAATGCCAAAGATTCGGAGTACTTAACGTAGTACCCCGTGTATCGGTTGACTTAGGATTAGAGCTGTTTTGGTGGAACCTATGTCTAGAGCATGTAGCTTTATACCGTTGCAGGTTAGCCGACCGTGTCGCAACCCGAACCAAACTAATTGTGGCGAGGCACGAGTGCATGAGTTCTTACATAACTCGGGAGCATGTGCGACGTTAAAGATTCAGAATACTCAGCATAGTACCCGTGTATCGGTTGAATATGGCTTAGAGTTGTTTTTGTCGAACCTACATCTAGTGCACGTAGCTTTGTACCGTTGCAGGTTAGCCACCGTGCCGCAACCCGAAACTGACTAACTGTGGTGTTGAGTGGGAGGTGGAATGGAATTCATGAGACATTGATAGAATTTGAAGTGTCAAACATTTTATTGACAATCCGAAGGCGGTTACACTACTGATAGAGTCTCTTAAGATTTGATAACTCTGGGAGTCTTTGTTCTTCTGGAGTGACGAGTCGGTAGGAACCCTTTCTGTCACCTGATTCGACGATGTACGGTCCTTCCCAGTTTTGAGCGAACTTGTCACTGGCGAGCTCCCTCGTGTTTGGGAAGACTGCTCTGAGAACCAGGTCTCTGTGTTGAAACGCCTTCTACTGACCTTGCGATCGTAGGCCGACTTGGTCTTCTGCTGGTAGTTGGCGATGCGCATGACTGCTTGGTCACGGAGCTCATCTATGTGGTCGATATCATTGACGCGAAGCTCTTCGTTGATTTCTTGCTCGATTGCAAAGGTCTTGAGAGTTGGACATGCAGCTTCTGTTGGTAGGACTACATCTGATTCGTAAGTCAGACGGCAGGGTGAGATCCAGTCAATCGACGAGGTATGGTCCAATAATCCCACAAGAACTCGAGAAGAACCTTCTCCCATAGTTCCTTTTTGTTACCTAACTTCTTCAGCGTGCCAAATGGCTCTGTTGGAGGCTTCAGCTTGACCGTTGCATTGAGGGTATCTTGGTGTAGAGTAGAAGAGTTTGATCCCGTAGCTTTGGCAGAACTCTCGGAATTTATCAGAATCGAATTGAGCTCCGTTGTCGGCGATGAGCACTTGCGGTGTACCAAACCTTGAGAAGATGTTCTGCCTGATGAACTTGATGACTTTGTTATTTGTCTCCCGAAAAAGAGGCATAATTTTGACCCACTTTGTGAAGTAGTCCATCGCTAGCAGCATATATTTCTTCTCGCTTGGGGATGGAGGGATTGGACCCAAGAAGTCCAACCCCCATTGATGGAAGGGCTAATGACTCGTTAGAGGATGGAGTTCGTCTGCTAGGAGATGGATCGTTCAAGCGTGCCGTTGACATGGCTTGCACTTTTGGACAAATTGACGAGCATCCCTTGCCATAGTAGGCTAGTAGTAGCATTGGAGTTTGATTTTTTCTTCGAGATATCTTCCTCTGAATGGTTACCCAAGCTCCGGCATAAATATCAGCAAAGATCATTTCTGCTTGATCTGGATCGACACATTTGAAGAGTATCCCGCCGTGTGATTGGAAGTAGAGATCTTTCCCATGAAGGCAATAGTGAGGAAGCTTTCTCTGGAGTCGTCTGGCTTGAATGGGGTCATTAGGAACTCTGCTATGCCTGAAAAAGTTGAGGATTAACTGTCTCCAATCCGATTAACTGTCATCCAGAGCAAAAGTGAAGGTTGGGTGTCTCCAACCCTCGTTGCCTTTCGTCATGGCAATCAGGTGATGCTTGAGGCTAGCCTTGGGCAGTTCTTGATAGTCGATTTGAATTTGACGCCCTTTGATAAGATCTCCGAGCACCGAGGCAGCATTAGCGAGAGCGTCGGCTTTATGGTTTTCTGCCCTCGGTATTTGAATGAACTTGACATCATAGGAATTGTTGTTTGAGATGTTGCACCAGGGCTAGGTAGTATTGCATCATCTCTCCCCGTGCTACGTAATCCTTGTTGATCTGCATGATCATCAACTGAGAATCACTGTAGACGGTGAGGTGATCTACACCTAGGGCTTAGGTAATTTCCAGTCCGAAAATGATTGTTTCGTACTTGGTTTCGTTGTTGGTAGCGTTGAATCCCAGAAGGGCGGCCTTTTGAAGATGATCGAGCTCGGGGGATATGAAAACTATGCTAATTCCAGAGCTGATTGCGCTTGAAGCTCTGTCATTATAGATTTTTCCTTGCGCAATTGTTGTTGAGGAAGCCTCAAGGCTCAGATGGAAGGCCTCAGTGCCTGGATTGAAATATGACTCATCGTTGTCGTCAAGATGCATCTCCAGATTATTTTCAAAGGCGATAGGATCTTCCACGGGGAAGTCGGCGATGGCTTGCCCTTTGACGGAGATACGAGGCTCGAATTGATTACCGAGTGAGCTCATCTCGATCACCTACTTGGTCATCTGATCGGCTCGACCTGCCTTATCGATGATGTCTTTGATAGGGTGTTCGGAGATGACGGTGACCAAGTGTGAGACGAAGTAGGAACGGAGTCGTAGCGAGGCTGTTAGGAGAGCCAAGACGACTATCTCTATCATCTGTGGGTGCAAAAATTGTACCGGACCAGATCAGAGTAGCATGGGCCCGCACAACGGCCCAAATGGGTAAGCCCACCTGGGCTCACATGGGCCCACTCTACGAGGCTCGCAGATCAAGCCCTACCCCTTATTGGGCCCGAACAACGGCCCAATAAGGGCCCAGCAAGGAGTCCCAGAACCAGTGCCATGTCATCATCGCCACGTCATCACCGCCATATCGGGCACGTGCCTACGCTACAAAAGGACCCCCAAGGCATCCAGGAAGGGGGTTGGTCATTCGATCAGAGGAAGAGAGGATCCAGAGCCAGAGCCAGAGCCCTCTATTCTCCCCACCTTGTTCTCTTCTAATTGCTCCGTGCAAACACATTGTAAGAAGCTTCTCTCGGCCTGTCGAGAGAACGCTCAACCCTCCATACTCATATTATAGTGAAGATCAGGTGGCACCTCTCGCCCGGAGACGTAGGTCGTAAGACCGAACTCCGTCACCAATCCTTGTGTCATCGCCCTTTACTCTCTTTATCTATTCTCCCATCTCTCTAACTCTGCAAACAATCCAATTCAATCAAGGCTGTGGGGGCGGGATTCTCGATCAAGGCGGCTCGGAAATTTCCCCCCACAATCTTTGGCGCCGTCTGTAGGATATCGTTAGAGGTCTAAAGATTATGGGGGGAAATTTCCGAGCTGCCTTGATCGGAAATTTCCCCCCACAATCTTTGGCGCCGTCTGTGGGATATCGTTAGAGGTCTTACCCACACCTCTACCGACTCCTATTCAACTTGCGGTGACGAGCCACAAGTCCTCATCCAAATCAACATCAACGCCTTCATCACGCCGACATCAACACGCTCGATGGTAAAGGCCGGCACTAACCCACCAAAGGCGGGTGCTAAACAAACAAACGATATGCTGATCGAAGAAGAACAAGAAGTCTCGGTTGCAACCAACCAAAGAAATATTCGGGAGCGACTGGGGCCACAAGGCAGCCATCCAGAAGGGCACAGCGATCGGCGAGACCCGTCATCCCCGAGGCGTCGATCTGGCAAAGAGCACGCCACCCAAGGGGACAACGATCTAACTACATACCAAATTTCGGCTGCTGATTTTCAGCTGTTAAACCTTCTCAAGAGGAATGCAGCCCTCGAGCAAGAGAGGGATTCCCTAAAGAAGGTAGCTGAAAGAGCGGGGGTTGTGGCCCACAACTCTCCAACTGCTGATGAAGACCAACCAAGGACTCGCCCCGCCGTGATTCATCATCTTGAAGAATCACATGTGCCACGTATTGAGAGGCGTCAAGTATCCACACAAGCACCAAGGCAAACGGTGTGGGATCGCCTCGACGTCAACGGTGCGCCCAACTATCGCGGAGAAGGATCGCCTCAATCAACAGGGTCCACTAGACATTCTATCTCTTCGCACACGAAAGCAACAGATGCCCGCAAGCTGCTCAACCGACTAAGGCATACTGCCGACGTGGGACGCCGCCATCAAGACCGTAGGCAACTAATCACCTCGGTGGGGCCACTGCATCCCAAGGTTCTTGCAACACCATTTCCTATGGGTTGGCGAACACCGAACCTACCAAAGTTCAACTGTATCCAGGGAGACCCTGCTCTCCATATCCTAGCCTACAAGCAGGCCCTGACGCCCTACGAATTTGAGAACCATGTTCTATGCCGTATGTTTGCGGGAAGCCTCGAGGGACCTGCCCTCGACTGGTACTACACACTGCCTACTGGTACGGTGACTACATTCAAAGAATTGGCTGAACTCTTCATGGACCATTACCGGCTAAACTTAAAGCCGAAAAAGAAGCTGGATACACTCTACCGGCTGAAGATGGGCTCCGATGAGTCTCTAAGGAGCTTCACGATGAGGTTTCATAATGAGCACTCTGAGCTCACCGGTCGGTCCCATAATGAGGAGGCCATCATGCTGGCATTCCAGAATGCTATCCGGCCAGAGCTCCACGTCTACACCGACTTTATCCGGCATCCTCCCAGTAACCTGGAAGCGATGTTCAAGCGCGTACAGCGGGAGATAGAGGTGGAAGACAATCAGCGGGCCAGAAGATTACGCAAGCCCCGCGAGTCTCGCGACTCCCGACATAAGAAAGATGATGAAGCTCCTAATGAAGCACGCTACAAGAAGTCTGCCCATGCTGCGTCCGACCAAAAGGCCCAGGCCAAGAGGTACAATGAAGATCCGAAAGCCCCTCCAGCAGAAAAGAGGCGAACTCCAAGGGAGCAAAGGGTGTTCACTGAGCTAAACACCTCCATTGAAGACATCTTCGCCTACTTACAGAACGAGCCCTTCTGCAAGTGGCCACAGCCTCTCCCTCCAAATTCCGACCAGCCGGGAGATACGACAGCCTACTGTGAGTTTTATCGCAGCCATGGCCACCCAACCTCTACATGTCGGAAGCTAAAGCATCACATCGAAGACCTGATCCAAGAAGGGCGGCTCGATGGCTACCTCGCTAATAAGGAACCAGGTCGAGAGTAGGAGAGGTTGCAGCAGTGGAGAAAAGAAAGTCAATGTAATATGTGGATGCATAATCGTAACGTCTGCGGGGCAACCTCTGAAAAGGTGTAACAACGACTTTGTTATATCAATAAAGTGTCCTTTTTTTTTCTCAAAATCAAATCTCTCGAAGTTCGATTCCACCATGTTAAGGCATAAAAAAAAACAAAGGCTCCTGGCAACCCAGGTCAATCGAAGACCTTCGATTCCGCCCATTCAAGTCGGAAGCTCGAAGGCAATTCGGCTACGCCCTCTCGAGGCTAAAGTCCGATAAAAAGGCTCCTGGTAACCCAGGTCAACCAAAGACCTTTGATTCCGCCCGTTCAAGTCGGAAGCTCGAAGGCAATTCGGCTACGCCCTTTCAAGGCGAAAGTCCGACAAAAAGGCTCCTGGCAACCCAGGTCAACCAAAGACCTTCGATTCCGCCCATTCAAGTCGGAAGCTCGAAGGCAATTCAGCTACGCCCTCTCGAGGCTAAAGTCCGATAAAAAGGCTCCTGGCAACCCAGGTCAACCAAAGACCTTCGATTCCGCTCATTCAAGTCGGAAGCTCGAAGGCAATTCGGCTACGCCCTTTCAAGGCAAAAGTCCGATAAAATGGCTCCTGGCAACCCAGGTCAATCAAAGACCTTCGATTCCGCCCATTCAAGTCAGAAGCTCGAAGGCTATTCGGCTATGCCCTCTCGAGGCTAAAGTCCGATAAAAGGCTCCTGGCAACCCAGGTCAACCAAAGACCTTCGATTCCGCCCGTTCAAATCGAAAGCTCGAAGGCAATTCGGCTACGCTCTTTCAAGGCGAAAGTCAGATAAAAATGCTCCTGACAATCCAGGTCAAGCTAAACTATCATCTATACTTATCTGAGGCGATGAGAATAAGTCCAAGGCAGACGTCGCCGCTTTGACATGCACCAAGTTCAATGAGACAGCCCTTGGCACTCGAAGACAAAGTCCGAGGCGACCAATGCCTCGGCACTCTACAAGCCCAAGGCCCAGCCCTTGGCACTCGAAGACAAAGTCCGAGGCGACCAATGCCTCGGCACTCTATAAGCCCAAGGCCCAGCCCTTGGCACTTGAAGACAAAGTCCGAGGTGACCAATGCCTCGGCACTCTAGAAGCCCAAGGCCTAGCCCTTGGCACTCGAAGATAAAGTCCGAGGTGACCAATGCCTCGGCAATCTATAAGCCCAAGGCCCTGCCCTTGGTACTCGAAGACGTAGGCCGAGGCGACCAATGCCTCGGCACTCTACGAGCCCAAGGCCCAGCCCTTGGCACTTGAAGACAAAGTCCGAGACGACCAGCGCCTCGGCACTCTACAAGCCCAAGGCCCAGCCCTTGGCAGACAAAGTCCGAGGCGACCAGCGCCTCGGCACTCTACAAGCCCAAGGCCCAGCCCTTGGCACTTGAAGACAAAGTCCGAGGCGACCAGCGCCTCGGCACTCTACAAGCCCAAGGCCCAGCCCTTGGCACTTGAAGACAAAGTCCGAGGCGACCAGCGCCTCGGCACTCTACAAGCCCAAGGCCCAGCCCTTGGCACTTGAAAACAAAGTCCGAGGCGACCAGCGCCTCGGCACTCTACAAGCCCAAGGCCCAGCCCTTGGCACTTGAAGACAAAGTCCGAGGCGACCAGCGCCTCGGCACTCTACAAGCCCAAGGCCCAGCCATTGGCACTTGAAGACAAAGTTCGAGGCGACCAACGCCTTAATACTCTACAAGCCCAAGGCCCAGCCCTTGGCATTTGAAGACAAAGTCCGAGACGTTGTCGCCGACGTATTGGCATTCGATCAAAAGTCCAAGCTTAGTCTTGTTACTCAGGTCCAAGCATCAGATTGTCACTGGCCATCACCTTTTTTTTTGACGACTAACGATTCCAAACCGGTCAGGGGGTGGTTGGTCTGACTCTGGCAGTGCGTGTCTCCATACTGGTGCAGTCGACGGTGGGTAACACGGGATAAAATGGTGCTTCCATGATCCTGGCCAAGCCAACACCCTCACGTGACCGTAGTACCTGGTGAATACAGTAACCAGGTGCGGTAATACATTGGGTGAAGACCGGCTGGCCATCATGCGGCGTCATCCTAGATTATCTCTAAGAAACCCCCTCAAATGCAGCGTTGTCCCTCGCCGACAACCCCGCGCACCAGTGGCTTAGGAATATGGCCGAAAAAGTGTCGGTTACAAATGGGGCTAAAATTCTAAAAATACACTATTTTCAGTACCGATACTTCTTAGCCTCTTCTAGCAGCCCCAATAATGAGGTGACAGCATCAACAAGCAGCCCCCCCTCGGTTTCGCACAAAAATCGAGTAGGGAAGGGGTGACGGCACACATCAGCAGCACACCCCTCGGTTTCGTCAGAAAACCGAGAGGGGGTGTGCATCGGCATCAACAAGCAACCCCCCCTTGGTTTCGCACAAAAACCGAGTGGAGAGGGGGTAACGGCACACCATCAGCATACCCCTCGGTTTCGTCAGAAAACCGAGAGGGGGGGGGCATGTCGGCATCAACAAGCAGCCCACCCCTCGGTTTCGTCATAAAACCGAGAGGGGGGGTGTGCCGGCATCAACAAGCAGCCCACCCCTCGGTTTCGTCAGAAAACCGAGAGGGGGGGTGTGCCGGCATCAACAAGCAGCCCACCCCTCGGTTTCGTCAGAAAACAGAGAGGGGGGTGTGTCGGCATCAACAAGCAGCCCACCCCTCGGTTTCGTCAGAAAACCGAGAGGGGGTGTGTGTCGGCGTCAACAAGCAGCCCACCCCTCGGTTTCGTCAGAAAACCGAGAGGGGGGTGTGTCGGCATCAACAAGCAGGCCACCCCTCGGTTTCGTCAGAAAACCGAGAGGGGGTGTGTGTCGGCGTCAACAAGCAGCCCACCCCTCGGTTTCGTCAGAAAACCGAGAGGGGGGTGTGTCGGCATCAACAAGCAGGCCACCCCTCGGTTTTGTCAGAAAACCGAGAGGGGGTGTGTGTCGGCGTCAACAAGCAGCCCACCCCTCGGTTTCGTCAGAAAACCAAGAGGGGGGTGTGTCGGCATCAACAAGCAGCCCACCCCTCGGTTTTATCAGAAAACCAAGAGGGGGGTTGTGTCGGCATCAACAAGCAGCCAACCCCTCGGTTTCGTCAGAAAACCGAGAGGGGGTGTGCGTCGGCATCAACGACAGCTCGCTGATGAAACCAAAAGGGGGGGGGCTCGGCTTTCCCTCGCACAAGACTCGTGCAAAACTTTGCTCCTCTCCCGCTCGCACACAACCGTTTCCCTTGGAACTCTCGTGTAAGTGAGCAGCAAAAAAAAAAAAAAAAAAAAAGGGAGACCGAAGTCAAAGAAGGAAAGAGAGAGAGAGGGATGCCTGCTCTCTCTCACAATGGACCGAAAGCAAAGAAAAGAGAGTAAACAAAGGAAACAAAGTAAACAAAGGAAAGAGAGAGAGAGAGTACGTGCTGCTCTCTCATCAAAGAAGGAAAGCAAACAAAGGAAACAAAGTAAAGAAAAGGAAAGAAGCAGAGTCAGAGAAGGAGACGACCGCTCTCTCCCGCGGACACCGGCGCGCGATGCAACCCGGCCGCTTGCGCACCACGGCCGACCTCCGCACCCGATCCCGAGCCCGGCCGCCGTCAGCGCGCCGCATCCCGGCCCGTGGCCGCCTGAAGCCAAGTCTGACGGCCCGGCCCGCGCCCCGCTGTCTCCCCGCAGTCATCGCCACCAACCGCACCAGCCCACCTGCCGCTCGAGCCCGACGTCCGCCGCTGCTGCGCTGACCCGCGCAACCCAGCCTCGACCTCGCACCGACAGTGCCGCCCGCCGTGCCTCCTGCTGCGCTGACCCGCGCAACCCGGCCTCAACCACGCATTGACGCCGCCGCTCGCCGTGCCCCATTTCAAGGACAATGAGGAGTTGGCGCTGGTGCAGGCGAGGTGGTCTTTCGTGAACAAGGACGAGAACCTGCTGACCCGGCTGCAGAACATTAACCTCTGCTTCCACTTTGAGGTGGAGCAGCAGGTCAATGGGGTGCTCATCAACTTCTTCGGCTTCAACGGAACAGCCGGAGTCTGGAGGATCAAAGCGTTGGAGGACGTCGGAGGGTGGCTGGAGAGAACCACGGTGGAGGACGTGGACATCGCCGTCCGAGCCCATCTTAAAGGCTGGAAATTCACCTACCTCAATGATGTCGAGTGCCAGTGTGAATTGCCGGAGTCGTACGAGGCTTACAGGAAGCAGCAGCATCGGTGGCATTCTGGTCCGATGCAGTTGTTTCGGCTCTGCTTGCCCGACGTTATCCGATCCAAGATTGGATTCATGAAGAAGGCCAACTTGATATTCCTCTTCTTCCTCCTCCGGAAACTGATATTGCCCTTCTATTCCTTCACCCTTTTCTGCACCATCCTCCCCATGACAATGTTCATCCCGGAGGCCGAGCTCCCGGCTTGGGTCGCCGCTCGCCCCAGCAGAGCTTGAACCGTGCGAGGGAGCACGGATCAGCTCCCCCCACCTTCATCTCCTTTAGCAGCCAAGCGCGGCGGCGATGGCAGCCCGCGCGCTTGGCTCCAGTGAAGACGACGAACCGACGCCTTTCGGGTCGGACCGTGTTCGCGATCGACGATGCCCTGACGGAGGAGCTGAGCCCGCAAGACGGCATCTCATCTCCTCTCCCACCGCACCTCAGGTTTTCAGAGCAACGAGACCGAGTCACAGAAGCTGATCCATGAGACGTGCAATCGAACCGCGTACTACGACCTCTGCGTCTCTAGCCTCCACCACGATCGATCCCTGCGCTCGTGCGTCGGCCGACTTGAACGTTTATATCGTAGTTCTCAGAGAAAAGCTCTTCTTTCACCAAAAGGCTCTCGGTATGCTCTCGGTACCCTCTCGGTATGCTCTCGGTCCCCTCTCGGTATGCTCTCGGTACCCTCTCGGTACCCACTCGGTCGGAAAACGCACTGCTTTTTCGGAAACGCACCCTTGCAAAACCGAGACTTTTTGGCTTGCACCAAAAGGGTCTCGGTACCCTCTCGGTATGCTCTCGGTACCCTCTCGGTACCCACTCGGTCGGAAAACGCACTGTTTTTTCGGAAACACCCCCTAGCAAAACCAAGACTTTTTGGCTCGCGCCAAAAAGGGTCTCGGCATCGGCGGAAGAAGGCTCTGCTAATACGAACCGCGGCTCCGACAACCCTCGCCAACCGCGCCAGGATCCTAAAGCGTTTGCACCTAGGAATCCCAGCCGACCCAGGGGGTCCTGACCCGACTGGGAGGGGGTAACTGTGGGTGCAAAAATTGTACCGGACCAGATCAGAGCAGCATGGGCCCGCACAACGGCCCAAATGGGTAAGCCCACCTGGGCTCACATGGGCCCACTCTACGAGGCTCGCAGATCAAGCCCTACCCCTTATTGGGCCCGAACAACGGCCCAATAAGGGCCCAGCAAGGAGGCCCAGAACCAGTGCCACGTCATCATCGCCACGTCATCACCGCCATATCGGGCACATGCCTACGCTACAAAAGGACCCCCAAGGCATCCAGGAAGGGGGTTGGTCATTCGATCAGAGGAAGAGAGGATCCAGAGCCAGAGCCAGAGCCCTCTATTCTCCCCACCTTGTTCTCTTCTAATTGCTCCGTGCAAACACATTGTAAGAAGCTTCTCTCGGCCTGTCGAGAGAACGCTCAACCCTCCATACTCATATTATAGTGAAGATCAGGTGGCACCTCTCGCCCGGAGACGTAGGTCGTAAGACCGAACTCCGTCACCAATCCTTGTGTCATCGCCCTTTACTCTCTTTATCTATTCTCCCATCTCTCTAACTCTGCAAACAATCCAATTCAATCAAGGCTGTGGGGGCGGGATTCTCGATCAAGGCGGCTCGAAAATTTCCCCCCACATCATCAAGTAGCGAGTCTCAGCCAGTAGAAGTGTATGGCTGATGTAGTAGACGGGACGTTTGATGCCATCCCTTCTGTTGACCAAGACTGTGCTTATGGCTTGATTGGTGACGGTGAGGTATAACCAGAGCGGTTCTTCCGGCGATGGGGCGACCAGGATTGGAGCTCGAGCGAGATAGAATTTGGTACTTTGGAAGGCTTGCTCTCAGGTCAAGTTTCATCGTGAGGTGTCTGCCTTGCGGAGCATGTCGAACAGAGGCTTGCACTAGTCCGAGGGCTTGGAGATGAATCGATTGAGGGTCGCCAATCTTTCTGTGAGGCGCTAGACCTCCTTCAGATTGGAAAGCGATGATATTTCGAGAATTGCTCGAATTTGATCTGAATTTGCTTCGATACCTCTCATGGTCATTAGATGACCTAGGAACTTGCCCGATTGAACTCCGAAAGTGCACTTGGCTGAATTCAACTTCATGTGGTATTTTCTCAGGATTTGAAAAGTCTTAGCAAGGTTGGAGAGATGATCCGCTCGAACTTGACTTTTGGTGAGCAGGTCATTGACATAGATTTCGACGTTGCGGTCGATTTATTCCTTGAACATCTTCGTGACTAGTCTCTGGTAAGTTGACTCTGCGTTCTTGAGACCAAAAGGCATAAATTTGTAGCAGTAGAAATCTTTGTCTGTCACGAAGTAAATCTTCATTTGATCGTCAGGATGCAATGGGATTTGATTGTAACATGTACCCGTCCATGAAAGATAGAAGCTCGTGGCCAGTGGTGGTGTCAACGAGTCTATCCTTGGCATGGGAAACGGGTCCTTGGGATAAGCTTTGTTGAGGTTAGTCAAGTCGATGTAGACTCTGATCTTTCTTTCTTCTTTGGGATGATAACGATGTTGGAGATCCAAGATGGATACTCTACTTCAAGAATGAATCCTACCGTGAGTAACTTGTCTATCTCCTCCTGAACTACTACCAGTCATTCTAGTCTGATCGTTCTAGGCATCTGCTTGATGGCACTTGTCCCTTCTTTGATAGTGAGTTGATGACATGCATCTTTCGAATTGATCACGAGTATGTCTTTGAAGCTTCAGGCAAAGACGTCGATGTTGGACTTGAGAAATGATACCAAGTCTTCAGCACAAAAACACTTTCGGCAGGCAACACTAGCCTACAACGACCCCGCTCCAACGGACCGACAACCCTGACACCACCACCAACAGCCACTATTGGGACATTCGCTGCAACCTAAGCGGCCGCCTTCAGCTCCTACGTCCCCGCCCCGGTGGATGAGCTGAATGTGATTTTAGTTTTCATTGAAAATTTAAATTTTTAAAAAATGGGCCTATTTGCATGTAAAAGCTACTCAATGTTTTTATGGGATTTCACAACCAAAACCTAAGAGAACCAAGCCCAGCCTAAAAGTATTAAGATGCAAGAACCAATCTATGAGGTGGCCAAAACTTCTATAGCTTGTAGATCTCCCGAGTAGTGGTCCCAGTGGATAGGGTTTTTCATAAACTTTTTGGTTGACTTTTTTTGTTACTAAACCCCTCGTACCCTATATGAGGTTGGCCAAAACCCTTTCATCGCATTAGATCTAGACTTGGATTGTTGACATTTCTACAATTGATTGGGAATAAATATAACAAAAAAAAATCAAAATTTTATAATAGGTTCAAAATTGGGGTGGATTAAGAGAGGTAATGGGAAGATAGGATTAGAGAAATGCCACATTATATGTTTGGTGGTGTTCTAGTAGTTATTATATGGCACTGTTGGGATAACCATAACAGAATATACTTCTTGCAGTTTAAAAGAAATTGAAGAGGATTAAATCTGAAACAGTAATCATGTAGGAGACACTTAGAAGCTGCAGGGTCAAAACTAATTGCATAAAAGGGAATCTAAAATGAATATGTATAGTATTGCAATGTTTTGAGATTTTGACAAGGAAATAATTAACTAATTATTACTCTAAAAATGTATCCGAAGAACATTATTTCAGTTTATGTTAGCTCTTAATCACTTGTACGAACAATGCTAGGTAAGATACGTGATTATCCATTGGATATTCTCTAGTAGACTTGGACATTTCAGCTAATATCCTTGACATCAGTGTACACAAATCTAACACTCGGACCCGACTTGAAATCCAGTCGCTTGGTCCGACTTGGCCCATCAACTTGACTCAAAATCTGGCTGAGTCGAGTCAAACTGAGTCATGTTATATAGATTTATTTATCTCCATCTTTCATTCTTTTTTCTCTCTCTACATCTTTCCTTAACAACCCATGCATGCAGGCTCCCCCTTTTTATTCCTTCTTCCGTCCTTTCTCTCTCTTGAATTCCCTCTTTAATCCCATGCATTTTTAACTCTCCCTCTCTTTCCTTTCCAAAATCCAATCGTAACCGTCCATTTCATAATAGCCAACCCATCATAGTTGTACATGACATCCATTCATGCATGGAACCCATTCATTCTCTCTCATTTTCTTCTCACCCAACCTGATCTTACGTCTCAAAGCCATACACGATCTTAGCCGCTCGGATCCCATGCATGCACAAGCAAATACACGTCTCTCTTACTAAGTCACGCATGTATGCACCGCTACAATTTTGTCTCTCTAAATCCCAACCAATTAAATGCCCCCCTTATTCTCATTATCACATCCATTACTTTCCATACTCGTTTTCTCTCTCTTGAAAAACCAACGCAGCAAATCCGAGCGAGATTCATCGACTGCCCTTCCATATCTCTCTCTCTCTCTCTCATCCTCTCATGCACGATCACAGCCGTCCATGAACCCAGTCCTATTCGAGATCCCACGCCATCCTCTTTGTTTCTATTTTTCCTGCGATCAGCCCCCTGCCCTTTCTCTCGTATCCCGATCGAATCTCTCTCTCTCTAAAATTTCTTAAGATTTTCTTTGCTTTTATTTCTCTCTCCCGATCTAGTGGCTGGTGATTTCGAGGGGAACGACTGTGATCGTGCGAGAGAGGGGTTGTAATTAATCAGGAAATTTCTTGGATTTTTTTGTCTAGTCAGCTGATATTTTTTTTGTCTAGTTAATTTGTTTGTTTTGTCTAGTTAGCTTTAGGTTCCGTTTTGTCTCAGTCAGCACAAAACCGCCATACCATGTCATATAGACAGTGGCGGACCCAGGATTTTTCTTCAGGAGGGGCATAATTATTAAAAAGTAACTACAGTCGCTGCCTCACAGTCGAAGCCATCGGCAGGCGGCGTGACAACATCCCTACCCTTCCTTCGATCTTGTAACAAAAGGCCTATTAGTATTTTGCCTCTAGTGGGGAGAATTTCGATCCTCAAGAGTCCTTCGAAAATTTGAAACTATAATTAGCCGACTCGATCGGGGTGCATGGGTTGTAAATAATAGACTAGATTCTTTTTTCTTTTTTTTGCCAGGGGGGATTTCATACATACTCCCAAAAACCTATAAATCGGTCCTGATGCCCACTCGATTCTTATTCACTAAGGGCCATGGGATGAACTCTACGAGGATGCCACGTGCGCGGGAGGTGGCAGAAGGCGGTGGGTGTTGGCTGGACAGTACGTGGTGGACGTCGGTGGCCAGCAAACGGCGAGCCGGCCATGGGTCACCGATACAGGCGGCGATGGCGGGTGGTGCCCAGAGGCGACGGGTGGCCCATGTGGCGGTGGGGGTCGGTGGCATGACAATGGATATTGACTGGCGGGGGATGGTGGCCGGTGGTAGCCACCTCCATGTGAAGTTGGCAATCAAAAGTTTGCTAGAATTATTTTTTTGATAAATTACACTTTGTTCCCCCCTGAAGTTTAGCTCAAAAACATTTAACCCCCCTATAGTTAAAAAATAACATTTTGCCCCCCTTCAATTCAGCTTCGATCTGATAATTACCAAATGAGGAAATCAAGTAGTTGACAAAAGGGGTATTGTGCTAACATTTCAAACTTTATAGAGTGATTTGGAACAATATAAACTATAGGGGGGTTAAATGTTTTTGAGCTAAACTTCAATGGGATAAATGTAACTTACCTTGTTTTTTTCCCAAATTGAGGGGGGGCTTGAGCCCCCCCTAGGCCCAATGTAGGTCCGCCCCTACATATAGATATAGATGGGCCTTAGGCTAATTAGCCCTTATTTTTTCCGACCAAAAAAAAAAGGGAAATTTTATTCATACCCCAAAAATCTGTAATTAGCCCCGTATCCCTAGCGTTTCTCAATAACTTACTCAACAATCCTTTAATACCAACAATGCCCTTTTTTTTATACCCCAAACCCCAAAGCCCCTGCTCAGCGTCTTTTGTACCCCAACCCAACCCAATGTTCGTTTAAACTTAGCCCCGCCCAACCCGTCGGGTTGTGCGGGGTGGGTTCGGGTTAACCCGCCCAAAGTCGGGTTGGGTTCGGGTTGGCCCGCCCAAGTTGCAGCTAGGGGTGGCAATGAGTCGTGTCGTGTCGGGTTCGTGTCGTGTCTAGTTTCGTGTCGTGTCCAAAACCCCTAGACTCGGACCCGACCCGTTTAACTAATCGTGTCTAGATCCTAAACCCGTACCCGACTCGCTAATAAACAGGTAGACATGATAAGACCCGATAAGACCGTTTACCATCCGGATCTATTCAGTTGACCCGATCCGACCCAATCCGACTTGACCCGACCTGACCCGAAAGACCCACTGGTTTTATACTTTTATATATTATAGTATCGGATTGTTGGTAGACCCGACCCGACCCGACCCGACATGACCTATTGAATACTAAACGGGTCTTCCTGGGTCTACCGTGTCCAGACCCTAAACCCGGACCCGACCCGTTTAATAAACGGGTCTATCGTGTCGACCCGTTTACGACCCGAACCCGTTTAGCCTTGACCCAGACCCGCTAACTTTGTGTCGGGTCGAGGAGAAATGATTCGGGTTGGGCTCGGATTAGCCCGCCCAAATTCGGGTTGGGTTCGGGTTGGACTCGGGTTGGGTTCAGATTGGCCCGCCCAAGTTGCAGCTCTACTTGTGCCTTCAAGTATCAGCCAACTGCATGGGGTTTATTTAAGAGTGGGGTGTATTCAAGAGTGCATATAATTGGGGTATATTTAAGGGGGTATGTGTTTGATTGGGGTATAATCAAGTTGGGACGGGCCATTTAACTGGGGTGTATTGAAGGTGGGGTGTAAGGGGGAAGGGTATTTTTGGGATAAGAATGGGGTATGAAAAAAAAAATGGGGTGTATTCAAGTTTCTTGGAAATGGGGGCTAATTACAGATTTATGGGGTATGAATAATATTTCCCAAAAAAAATTCCTTATTTTTAAGGAAACCGACTCTAGGTGGAGAGACGTCCCAGGGACTAGAAATATAGGCATCGTCAAACCGACGGACGAAAGGGAAAAACGGGGGGGATGCAGCGCTCGGCTTCAATACCAAAACGGCTTGTCAAACCCAGCCTTTGATGCCATCCACTTGTCCGGGTCTGTGTAACAGGGCTTCCGGGCGGAAGGATCGCCGCAATTGGACCAGGATATTACACGGTGAGTAGAAATGGTAAACCAAACATATGATCGCCGAATTTCCCGACGGCGATGGGTCTGCTCTGGAGCCCTACTGCTGCTGCCGCCTCGGGTGGGAGGAGATGCTCCTCGTCATCCCTCCCGTCCCTCTTCATCCTTTTGGCTCTCTTCTCCGCCGCCGCCTTCATCCTCCTCTCCCTCCACATGGTATCTTATCCTCTCTCTCTCTCTCTCTCTCTCTCTCTCTCTCTCTCTCTCTCTCTCTCTCTCTCTCTCTATATATATATATATATATATATATATATATATATATATATATATATATATATATATATATATATATATATATATATATATATATATAGGGAAATGGGAGCCTGGACCTGAGGTGCAACGTCATTAACTGCACCCCAGTCATTGTTTGTCATCCTAGAAGTTTTAGAATTAGATGATTTTTGGTGGATGAGTTATCCTGGGTAAGGTGATGATCCTCACAAAAAATCACTAAATTCTAAAACTTCTAGGGTCATCAAATCTTTGAAACATTTTTGACTGTTCACTGTAACTGTTAATTACAACACATTCATAAAAAATCATCAAATTCTAAAACTTCTAGAGAAGACATGAGCCTGCACCCGAGGTGTAGCATTGTTGCTGCACCTCTCGCTTGTTTAACTCTCTAGAAGTTTTAGAATTTGATGAAATTTAGTGAGGATGTTGTCTAGGGTAAGATGATCATCCTCACTAATTTTCATGAAATTCCAAAACTTCTAGGGGAGTTAAATGGTCGAAGCAAAATCTGTAGATTTTAACGGTGATTGCTCACGACTGATTTTGCTTCGACCATTTGACCTCCTTAGAAGTCTTGGAATTTGGTGATTTTTTGTGAGGATGATCATCTTACCTTAGACAATACTCTCATCAAATTTTATCAAATTCTAAAATTTCTGGGATAGATAAACAATGCCTGAAGTGCAGCAACGCACCTTAGGTCTAGAGTCTCTTTTACCTATGCATATATACACTGGTTTTATGATGTTTTATGGTTCATCTTCCATGTGTTTTTGAATTCAATAATGCATTAGTTTAATTGGATTTTGCATTAGGCGGCAGTGGATGTGGTTTCTCGGACGAAGACGCTGGCCGGACACAATCTGGAGCCCACCCCTTGGCACCCCTTTCTTCCAGACCCAAAGAAGCACCACCCCTATACCCTCCTCCGATGCTCCTACCTCTCCTGCACCCTCTCCTCCTCCGCCAAGGCGGTTGCTGATGCCGCCCATCGCGATGGCAGCAAGCTGTCGCCATCGAGGTCGTGCCCCTCCTTCTTCCGCTGGATCCACCGCGATCTCGAGCCGTGGAGGCGGTCCCGCATATCCGCCTCCCTAGTGGAGGAGGCGCAGAGTCACGCGGCCATGCGAGTGGTCATCCTGGAGGGTCGCCGCCTCTACGTGGACCTCTTCTACGCCTGCGTCCAGAGCCGGGCCATGTTCACCGTGTGGGGCCTGCTGCAGCTTCTTCGGAGGTACCCTGGTCGGGTCCCGGACGTCGACCTCATGTTCGACTGCATGGACCGCCCGACCCTAAACCGCTCCCGCGATGCTAACGACGGCGGCCCTCCTCGCCCTCCGCTTTTCCGCTACTGCACCACCAGGGATCACCTTGACATCCCCTTTCCCGATTGGTCCTTCTGGGGCTGGTAAGGCTGCTCCGTCCCCTCCTCCTATTCCCCCTGAACTATGGTTTGTCTGATATACTCAGCTTGATTTTTTAGGACATATTACAAAAAACCTCCCCTGAACTATACACCTAATTTTAGATTGGTCTCTCTATTCTTTTTCTTGAACAACTTGACGCCCCTGAACTATGCTTTGTCTGCATGTTCACCCCCTGTCAATGTTTAGCCGTCAAACTTAGCATTTATTTCAAAAATGCCCTTCTTAATATGCCTAAACATGTTTTCTTAGTATTATTTATGCTGATTAGGACAAGGGTATGTTGTTTGGTAAAAAAATTATTACCGGAACAAGCTCCTGCTCCGCTATTGGGGACCCGGGCCGACCCCTTACGATTTGTATCCATATGTGTTGCTACGTGCTGTCGGGATACAGACCTCGATATCTATAAGATTGGAATGATTCATACTCTGTCGTATTGCTTGATCGTCCATCGATGCTCGTATCGTCGAATGCCGAGGATAATCCCTTGTATAGCTATGTCTCGATCGAGTATCGCGCAAGCCATATGGAATGGAACATCCACTGATCCTGCCCTCCTACCATGTCCCCGCCCAGAGCCAGAGCTACTAGGTATTCCATGTCATGTGGAAGATGTAGGTCGTATCCTATGGTAGGTATCCTGTGTGACATGATCCATCTGGTTGGCTGTGAAATGACTCAAATGTTGTTGCTCACAATAATCTGTATAATCTCCTAAATCCTTGATATATAACCATTGTCGCCACCAATGTTTTCATAATCGGACTCGGAAAGCGATTCACTACGACCCTTAGTGATGAGACTCAGAAGAGCTAGTCGACTCGAAAGAGTCACAAACATAGTGACTCGTTGGATTGATATATATATAATATTAGATAAAACAGTAGATATTTAGAAAAAATTAGATATATACATTGCATCCATATGACAAATTAATTAGTATCACAAAATGCATCAAAGTCATGCAACTATCAAAATGTAATGTATAAAAATGACCGATCGATTCAGAAACAAGTCTGACCATGACTCGGATGAGTCTAACACGAGTCTAACCATGACTCGGACGAGTTAGGCGGTATGCGAGTCACCGATCCAAGTCAGGTCAAAATCGAGACTGAGTCGAGTCAAAACGAGTCGACTTGTTCGAGTCAGAAGGAGTCGACTCGTTCGAGTTAGAACGAGTCTGAAAACATGTACTGGTTGCCACCATCGCCGTCACCATTATCGTCGCAATCACTATTATCTGGGCTGCTACTCCAATTGTCCTCGGTGCTCTCTGTGCTCCTTGGCTGAAAGGTACTTCCGACGACTTGGCTCCTCCCCTGAAGATATGAAGTTGTCCACACTCGTAGCTATTCCCGCCTCAATCCTCATATTGTGCCTAGCTCATCCAGAATGGACTGATCGGTTTCTCTAATCCACTCAAAAAGTTGGTTCTTATCATGTTCCTCCATGAAGATATTGGTTAGGTCAATCAGAATAGTCCCCTCTCTGTCTGCTCTCTCATTCAAATGCTTCATCCTCAAGCACATGTGGTAGTGGACATATACTAATTTCTCCAAGTTCCGAAATACATGGCGGTTCCACTGCTGGAATATACAAGCACGAATGTGCTCTAGTTCCTCTCATATATCCGGATGACGATGCTGTTTGTGATGGCAACCTGATCACCACCTTCTGAAGCTTTGGCGCATCGGTGCCATACAAAACCCACCACTCACCTAGAGCCGTGGCCTGTCTAACTGCCGTAGTAGCAGCGCGTCCAAAAGAACCCAACGCATCCATAAAGTACTTGATCTGTTTTGTAAAAGATTAACTTATTCTTGGACCCTAAAATTAACAACATTTTATGAGTACTTAAATGTATCAAATCCACTTTGATACATACCTCTCGGAATATGGCGGCTTGTGTATTCGCCGATGGATTCAGCTTCTCAATAACCTTTTGTAGGACGGTAATGAGTTCATTATGTAGTCCCAATTCATTTTTATAATGAAATTTTGGGTTCATGTAGTAAGCTTTAATAAACAATTTACCTCTATTAGTGTATAATAAAGGTCATCACCAATAACTAATGGGAAAAATAATAAAATAAACTTACCAGTATGGCGTAGGGGCTGCGACAACAACTGCTCTCATCTGTTGTCGACTATCTTCAGGATATTCTTGTAACATCTAGGAGCTACTAGTACTGCTCTGATAGCCTCCTTTATCAGTCTTAGAGATTCATAAATATAGCCCATAGTAGGCTTCTTATCACCATCCACAATGCAGAGCACCTTCACAACGGGCTCCATCACGTCCACTACCTTCTTGCAATTATCACAGAACTTCTTGTCATTAATGGTGCTCTCAACAGTTTTTCCAGCCGTAGTGTTGCTTTCAGTATTGTCAAACCATTCTGAACTAGAAAATAGTGCTCTCAACCCAGGCTTCTTATTTATCATGGATTAGATAGCAATGTAGTTTGAGGCAAATATGGTTAGTCCAGGACGTACCAGATCTCCTCCATAATGTTTCCTTGTCAAATTAAGCATATACCCATGATTATAGATGAATATGGAGACTGCTCTCGCCCTTGTAACGACGTCTGTGATCATTTTGGTCTTGATGACATTCTAGAGTATAAGATCGATGCAGTATGATACGCAGCTATGCTATCAAAATCGGGATTAGTCGGCGATTAGTCCTCGACTAGTCCCCAGGCGGTATTTTACTGATCGACTAATTTAAATACTTTTATAGCTGGGCGGAATTCCGACTAGTTCCTGACTAAACCCGACTAGTCCCGGACTAGCGACTGTGACTAGTCCCCAGGTGGCATTCTGCAAACAATTTTTTTTTTTTGCAATGAGTCTTTGCAGGCAATTTTGTTTGAATTTTTTTGCATTGCCTTGGAGTCTTGAGTTATAACTATGACTCGTCCCTATAATCATCTGTTTAGGACCTGATAATCTGAGATAAAAACATAGACAAATAATTATTGTTTATTTGTTGATATCCATATAACCCTATAATCAAAATTGGGGTTCACAAATTAAACATCAACAAATAAATATTGTGATGAATTCTTAGTTCTGAGTCTTCTGACATGGGAATGAAGCCAATACGTACAATTGTGTTATGTTACTTATGTATTAATTTATACCCATGCTGTGAAGTATGAAGGCATGCATTGTTATTGACAGACTAATATCATATACATATTGACATTTACGCTAGTTCATATACCGTATATGTTTAGGGAGGGGGAGGGGTTAGAATAAGCTTTGGCAGACTAATCCCGAATTAGTATGGCAAGGTGGGAACAAAAGTAGAAAGAAGAAGAGACCAAGTAGTCTCAAGAATATGGTGATGTTTCCGTTCGGCCAGATCATTTTGTTCAGAAACATCAGGGCATGAAAGCTAAGGTAGAGTGCCTTGAGTATGAAGGTAGTCTCTAAATACGGAGAGAGAGATTCACCCTAAGAATTTGGGTGAAAAACTTTTTTAGTTCTGTCAAACTGAGTATAAATCATGGAAACAAAATGTTCATACATATGAAAGAAGTCAGATTGCTATTGCATTAGATATAATCACGTAAAATGAGAGTAGTAATCAACAAAGATAACATATTATTCATTTCCACCTTTTGAGACAAGAGGGGCGGGGGACCCCTGACATCAGAGTGCACTAAGTCAAAAGATGAACTAGAGATAGACTCACATGCATCAAATGGTAAAGCAGACTGCTTAAATAAATTACAAGCCTAACAAGAAGATGGAGAAGATACATAGATTTTGCCAAGTACACCATTTTTAATCAAATGAGTAAGTCTAGAGCTGGAAACATGACCAAGACATTGGTGCCATACATCATTGGATGAGGGAGAAGACATAATAGTGATAGGGGAAATCGAGGTAGAAGGTAGATGGAGAGAGTCCTTGTAGTACAGCCCTCCATGTCTACAGTCCCAGTCGTCCGCCCGCTGCGTTGGTCCTGCACAATGTGAGAAGAAGTGTCAAACAAAACAGTGCACTGAGCATCAGTAAGCTAACTAACAGAGAGTAGCAGAAGGGATAAGGAAAGCAAATGCAGCACAGAGGGAACATGAAAGTGACCATGGGTTGAAGTGAGAGTGCCCTTAGAAGACGCCGAGCACAAGAGCCTGCATCGACAATATAAAAAGAAAGAGAAGAGGCTAAAGTTGTGTGGTGACTAAGCACAGATATGTCATGTCATATGTTGGCAAGCACTGAATCAAGGATCCATGAGGAGCCAAAGATACCCGAGGATAGAGGCACAGATGAGGTCACAGCAACAGGCACAGAAGGCTAGAAAGGTGGAAGTTGTGCAAATCGAGTGGCCATCTCATCGTAGACATCCTCAGTTCTGGTATTACCAGGAGCAACCACAACAACAAAGAAAAACCCTTGATTCTTGAGCTTCTTCCGAGCAAGTGTGGGGCTAGCATCGATCAGATGCCCAGTAGTCCGACAGTAGTGACAGAACATAGGACCCGATGAGGTCAGAGCAGCAGATAAGGATAGTTGGGGCCGATGAGACAAAGCCTAGCGAAAAGAACGAGTAGGAGGATATGGAACCGCCAGAACAACAGTCGCTGCCACAGGCGGAGACAGTATAAGTCGTTGCCACAGGCGGGCCATCGAAAAAAAAAATGAACAGATATTGACCAGACATCGTAGTTCATACCATCGTAACAAAAATTTCAGCGCCTAACACCGTACCCTTGGACACACTCAAATTCCAACTCATTCACATCCAAGCACAAGTTCATTGGCCCCTTAGTTGTCACCATTTAGATTGGTCCATCTTGGAAGTGAGATTTACTAATAGAGTTTCATACTATTTTTTATCCCATGATGCTTGCATTAACGGACAAACAGAAATTGTTCTACATTAATCGTGTACATGATTTTCTTATGCAGGCCTGAGATAAACATCAAACCATGGGCCCAAGAGTTCAAAAGCATTAAGCTTGGTTCTAAAGCCGAGACATGGATGATGAAGGACACCACTGCATATTGGAAGGGAAACCCTGATGTTCAATCTCCCATGAGAATGGCGTTGTTGAGTTGCAACGACTCTAAGTTGTGGAAAGCACAGATTATGCGTCAGGTATGTAATAAACCTGAACACACACACACACACACACACACACACACACACACACACACATATATATATATATATATATATATATATATATATATATATATATATATATATATATATATATATATATATATATATATGAGTAATGTTACAGTGAACTGAGCTGTCGGAGGAGAAAGTGAGCTGTGCTCACTTTGATCCCCTTAGAAGTTTTAGAATTTGATGAAATTTGATGAGGGTGTTGTCTAGGCCCTAGGGTAAGATAATCATCGTCACCATTTTTTATCCAATTCCAAAACTTCTAGGGCCATCAAATTGTAGAAGCTTTATCTACCATCCGTAGTCATTGTTCATTTTGGTTCTACCATTTGATGACCCTAGAAGTTCTGGAATGTGATGAAAATTGATGAGGATGATCATCTTACCCTAGACAATACCCTCACCAAATTTTATCAAATTCTAAAACTTCTAGGGGGATCAAAGTGAGCGCAACTCACTTTCTCCTCCGGCAACTCATAGCTAAATGTAACATTCCTCTCTCTCTCTCTCTCTATATATATATATATATAAATATATATATATATATATATATAGAGAGAGAGAGAGAGAGACAGAGAGAGAGAGGGATGTTACGTTGCACTGTGCGCTGCGGGCGGAGCAAATGCGCTGCGAGTTGGTGGCCGTCCGATCGGATTTGATCAACGGCAGACCGAAATCCTGCTCCACTCCCCCCTGCGAAAACCGTGGCCGTCTGATCCCTGGATCCGGCCGTCTGATCCCGTGCTTTGCACCCCCGCCCGACATATAATCGGTCGGTTCGATTCCCATCCGTTTGATCAATGCGAATCGAACGGACAAAATCGATTTTTGCTGTTACTGTAGCGGCTACAGTAACAACGAAATTCATTTTTGTCCGTTTGATTCCCATCGATCCAACGGATGGGAATCACCCGGCCCAATTGTGTGTTAATTCGATTCCCATCCGTTGAATCGATGGGAATCAAACGGACAAATTTCACTGTTACTGTAGCCGCTACAATAACAGCGAAAATCGATTTTGTCCGTTCGATTCCCATTGATCCAACGGATGGGAATCGAACCGACCGATTATATGTCGGGCGGGGGTGCAAAGCACGGGATCAGACGGCCGGATCCAGGGATCAGACGGCCACGGTTTTCGCAGGGGGGAGTGGAGCGGGATTTCGGTCTGCCATTGATCAAATCCGATCGGACGGCCACCGACTCGCAGCGCATTTGCTCGGCCCGCAGCGCACAGCGCAGCGTAACATCCCTCTCTCTCTCTCTCTATATATATATATATATATATATATTTGTGCCATAGTACTTATCATGTTCAAAGATAGCTGTAGGTCCTCCATCAATCTCCGATGTGTACTAAGTTGGCATGAATGTGGTTTTGGTCTGTGTCTTAGGACTGGGTTGGAGAATCAAGCTCTGGTTTCCATAATTCTAAACTTTCAAGCCAATGCAATCATCGGTGAGTTGCTCTCTCTCTCACTCTCTCTCTCTCACACACACACACACATACATAGGAACTCAGCTCTTTCCCTCTCTTTCTCTCTCTCTCTCTCTCTCTCTCTCTATATATATATATATATATATATATATATATATATATATAGAGAGAGAGAGAGAGAGAGAGGTGTGTTAGGTTGCGCTGTGCGTTGCGGCGGAGAAAATGAGCTGCGACCTCTGTCCGTCCGATCGAAATGAATCAAACGACACACAGAAATCCCGCTCGATATAACCCGGATCAAACCTGCTGCAGCACACAAAAATCCCGTTCGATTTTCATCGGTTGGATCGATGGGAATCTAACGGACCAAAAAAATTTCATTGTTACTGTAGCGGCTACAGCAGCAGCGAATCAATTTTGGGCCGTTTGATTCCAATCGATCCAACGGATGGGATGATTGTTGTGTCCGTTCGATTTCCATTCGATGGATCGATGGGAATTGAACGGACCAAACTAATTTCGTTGTTACTGTAGCGGCTACAGTAACAGTGAAAAAAATTTAGGTCGTTCGATCCCCATCGATCCAATGGATGGAAATCATCAGGACCCATTTTGTGTTCGTTCAATTTTCATCCGTTGGATCGATGGGAATCGAACGGACCAAAATTGATTCGCTGTTACTGTAGCCGCTACAATAACAGCGAAATTTTTTTGGTCCGTTCGATTCCCATCGATCCAACGAATGGAAATCGAACGGGATTTCTGTGTGCTGCAGCAAGTTTGATCCGGGTTATATCGAGTGGGATTTCTGTGTGCCGTTTAATTCATTTCGATCGGACGGACAGAGGTTGCAGCTCATTTTCTCCGCCGCAGCGCACAACGCAACCTAACACACCTCTCTCTCTCTCTCTCTATATATATATATATATATACACACTCTCTCTCTCTCTCTCTCTCTATATATATATATATATATATAGAGAGAGAGAGAGAGAGAGGAATGTTACAGTGAGCTATGAGCTATAGAGGGAGAAAATGAGCTACGATCATTTTGACCATCCTAAAAGTTTTAGAATTTCGTGAAAATTGGTGGGTGTGTTGTCTAGGGTAACATGATCTTCATTATCAATTTTCAAGAAATTCCAAAACTTCTAGGGTCATCAAATGGTAGAAGCAAAATTAACGGTTACTACGGACAGTGGATAAAGCTTCTACCGTTTGATGACCCAAGAAGTTTTGGAATTCCTTGATAATTGATGAGGATGATCATGTTACCATAGACAACACACCCACCAATTTTTACGAAATTCCAAAACCTTTAAGGTGGTCAAAATGATCGTAGCTCATTTTCTTCTTCCGTAGCTCATAGCTCACTGTAACATTCCTCTCTCTCTCTCTCTCTCTCTCTCTCTCTCTCTATATATATATATATATATATATATATATATATATATATATATATATATATATATATATATATATACAAAAATCCACTGTATGCTGACTTTGAGAAGCCAACTAGTCCATAATATATGTTGTCT
Source organism: Chamaelirium japonicum (assembly GCA_947650365.1). Classification (NCBI taxonomy): domain Eukaryota; kingdom Viridiplantae; phylum Streptophyta; class Magnoliopsida; order Liliales; family Melanthiaceae; genus Chamaelirium; species Chamaelirium japonicum. The sequence continues at coordinate 27,273,947 of OX393553.1, forward strand.
GTTGTGATTGTACAGTTACAAAATCTATGCCGAGGGCTATGCATGGTCAGTGAGTTTGAAATACATCCTCGCATGCGGATCCCTTGCCTTGATAATCGACCGACAGTATGAGGACTTCTTCAGCCGCGGTCTCATACCAAAGAAGAACTATTGGCCTGTCAATCCGAAAAGCTTATGTCAATCTATAAGATCTGCTGTAGAGTGGGGAAATGAACACCCTTCTGAGGTGCTGCTTTCTTGTTTCTCCCATGTTTATTTCTTCTAGAGCAATACTATTCAGCCCGAAGGTTTTCCCGATTCCGCTCAGCCCGATTGATGTGGCACTGTGCAACTGACGGTGTAATAGGCTTAAATGTCGTTAGTGGGTTTCAGCCACCGGTTGCACGCTGCCATGTCAATCGGGCCGGCGAAATCGAAAAAACCTTCGGGCTGAATAGCATCTCTCTTTTTTCTAGCGTGCTTATGGCGTGCTTTTTTGGGAATAGGCGGAAGCAATAGGGAGAAGAGGGCAAGCATTGATGGAAGAAGGGTTGGACATGGATCGGGTGTACGACTACATGTATCACCTCATCGTGGAGTACGCAAAGTTGCAGGACTTCAGGCCATCCCCCCCTTCGTCGGCCCAGGAGGTGTGTGTGGACTCCCTTATCTGTCTTGCAGACGAACAACAGAGGGAGCTCCTTGAGAGATCGGTTGCCTCGCCTTCATCCTCTTTGCCATGCACTCTCCCTCCTCGTCCTCCTCCTCCTGCTGCGGCCAATAACAACTAATCTCAAAAAGAAGATCGATGATGCATGGGAGAAGTTTTTCCACCAAGAGTGGTGACAGGTGGTACACAAGAGGTGGAGGAGGAGACTTGGAAACTTAGAAGCAGCAGTAACTGCCTTGTTACAAATAGCCTTCAGCTTCAGCACAGGTTGCAAGGGGGGACTGCTGAAGAGGTTGTGTGCTTCTTGCGCCCACCCCACCCCACCCCAACACATTCCACGTGCCCCGCAAGGATTTGTGGATTTCATTTCAAACCCTGATGGCTAGATTTCATTGGAGAAGCTGAGACTCGGGTTTTACCCCTCCTTGAAGGGAAATATACTTCACATTCTCCTGCTTTGGTTTTTCATAAGAACAAATATATGAGTGAATTTAAGGTTTTGATTTTGGAATACCATAAACTAGTTTTTTTCAGTTTGACTACACATGAGCATTTGGTGATAACGTAACGAGTTTGATTACTCCATCGCAAGATCTAGGTCTATTTTGGATCAAGAAAGGCGGATCATACCTTTGTGCTTCATGAGGCGTCTTCTCCTCTCTACTCTCGCCTTCTTTTGGGGCGCTCTACGTGCGTGGAGGGAGAGGAGGCCGAAGTTCCCTCGATTATATAGTAGGCAACGCTTACCCGTTAAACCCTAATGGTCATCATCCATCTCGGATCATAGGGCTAAGAAAGTCCACACCAGATTCGATGGCCGTCATCCTTGATCATTCAATTTTTGAAAAAGATCATTAGAATCCCCATGAACATGATCATGTTACTATAATGGGATCTCTATCCTAAACTTCTGTAACATCCATCCCAACACATAAGATATTGTCCGTTTTGCTCGTGCTCGTATGAAGACTTTCCAGGAGGTCATCCATCCTAGTACTATTTTTGCCCAATCGAGCACACTTAACTACGGAGTTTTTATGGGTTCCGTAGTGGCATATGGTTTTAAAACGCGTCTTTTATGTTTTGAGGAAAAATTATATAAGTAGCATATGACCTCCTCTCCAGGCGATTTGGGCTAATCATCGCCTTGGACACCTCACATCACCTCACCTCATCCATTGTGGTATCACAGCCTTAGAAGTCTTGGCTATTAGATCTTGGTCGTCACTGCTTCTCAAAACATGTGCAATTCGGTTTTAGAAAACAAAATGAGTGAATTGTGCCGAACACATGAGATCATGTTCGAACATACATGAGCTTTTAAATTCTTCGACTTGGTTCAAGCAATCTTTGTTTTAAAAAACGATTTCGGATTGGGCATCCATTTTCTTGAAAATGAGTGGCAACTATTTCTCATTCGAGTACCGAGTCCGAATATCTAACGTTATTTGGGTTATGTTCTTGCATCACACCAAACCAAGGAGTGCAAGTTATGTGGTCTTCAATCATCACACCAAATCGTAGACGATCGTTTAACCGTCATTCAATGAATGGGTGGTTTGCTTTCCATTTATGGGTCCGTAATTGTTGCGTTGTCCAATTCTGTGTAAATATATAAAAGTCTATATATACGTGGTCACCACGATAGAACCGCTAATAATGCAATTGTTTCACTCCATTCTTGGACTCCTTTACATGAAGGTAGTCTTCCATTTCCTTTGCCTTTTTGTTGCTCATGATGTCTTCAAGCTCGTCGCCTTTCGTTTTTTCTTCTTTTTGTAAGTTCTTATTCCGACAACCTTGAATCTTGATCAAAATGATTACTTATCATGTCTTTTATAGATGGCTCATGTACTTCATAGTCTTGAGCTTTGGCTCAATATTGGAGACTAGGGGAAACTTATTGTTCAATCAGTCAGCAAGTTATATCCGATCAATCGGTTTTGCTATAGAGGAGTGGTACGTTCTGAGACACCGATCGGTTATATAATAAACCGATCAGATTTACTCTCGATAATGTTTCCCCAGGTCGATATCAAACCCACAAATTGGACCCTGTGGGTGCAAAATTTGGCCAATGCTCGGAGACGGGACCACTAGCCTTGCCTGGGGGTCCATTAAGACAACAACGAGACCCACTAGCCCAGCCTGGGTGTCCACAAAGATGATGATGGGACCCCTCTAGCCCTGCCTGGGGGTCCACAAAGACAATGATGGGACCCGCAAACCGTAAGTAGAGCCTGTCGAAGTGGCTGTAGAAATCGCTCCGGACCTTGGATATTTCCCAAACCTCTATAAATAGCAGACCAGATGAATATTTCAGATCGATCTTTTGATTTCCAAACCAAAGCTTTTGAAAAATAGTGCTCTGGTATCCATTTCTTTCTTCTCCTAAGACAGATAAGTGACACTCGGCCTATCGAGGTCACTACATTTCAAGTGTTAGTGAATTAAGGTTGCTTCTTATAGCACGGAGACATAGGCTTCGACTGAACTTCGAGACCACATCTTTGTCTACTCTTCTCTACTCAATCTCAACTACTTCAAAGCCCAAGTCCACAAATCCCCAACTACTTCAAAGCTCAAGTTAAGGAACCAGCGCTCGAATCGATTGACTGTTGGGTGGAAGACCTCTGGATGACACGAGGATCATCCCCCAGAGTTTGGCGCCGTCTGTGGGATCAAATAAAAAACTTTATTCCTCGATTAGTGACGGGTTGTTCTAGGTGAGCAGACAACCAGCTTTTCCAACGCCATACTTCCCAGCTCCCTTGGTTGAGCAGACAACCGATTGAAGACGATTGTTCTGGTTGCTTCTGCTATCGCTACTGAATGACGAAGACAAGACTCCAGAATAACCCAGAGGGAAGTATGTACAACGAGATCAGCCTCATCCCGAGACTTGCTCAATGAGTAAGTGGCTCAGCTTTGGCCAGAACCCAACCCGATCGGCGACTGCTGCTTTTTCGGGGAACAAAAGGTCAGTTGATCAACCGATTCCTCCACTACCCTGGCAGTCAGTCGGACAAACTATGCCCACTCCGACGGAGGATTCTCCAACAACTTACCAGAACTCGGTGCTCGACTTTCAACTACTATTATTAGCAAAGTAGAATGCTACTCTAACGGTAGAGAGAGATGCTATCTAGAAGGCCGCCTTCGACGCAGGGATCGTCCTTCTTCTTCCTCCAACTCTCAACAACGATGAGAACGATCGACCCGACAACCTATCATTTTCGAGCCTCGAAGGTCCCCACCCAGCCACCAAGTTCAAAAATGTAGCAGCCGAAGGCCGACCCCCTCAGAAAGTCCTCAAAGGCGCAGAGCGTATGGGCCCGAACGCATCGAGGACCCGGAGTCTCAATCATCTTCCGGCCATTATTGTGCGAGGCGTGCGCACGAAGAGCCTAACCTTCGAGTTCGTCGTCGTATGAGAGAGTCGGTGCAGAAAGTTCTAATCCCTCTATCACCACCTCGCCATCAAATTTTGCGAAGAAGTCCCCCGCGACATCAACATTATCAGGCTACACGACAAAGTGAAGACCCACAAACCTCACTCCTTGGCCAACCACGCTATCAGGTACTTGGTCATAGAGAATGATACTCTTCAGCCGTGCCTCTTCATCAAAACCTCCTCCAAGTACCCTCCCCAAAGAATTGGAGAACCCCTACCCTGCCAAAGTTCAAGTGTCTCAAAGGTGTTCCAACCCTCCACATCCTCGCATTCAAGCAATAATCTTTGACGCCACACGAGGAAGAGAACAACATCCTCTGTCGAACCTTCACCCGCAGCCTCGATGAACTATCTCTCGACTGGTATCATAATATTCGTTCGGGTTCCATAACCCAGTTCGGAGCCCTTGCGAATCTCTTCGTACAACATTACTGACTAAACCTGAAGCCCAAAAAGAAGCTTGATTCTCTATATTGCCTAAGGATAGGAGCCGACGAAACTCTTTGTAACTTCACATTGCAATGAGCACGCCTCTCTCTCCAGACGACATCTCGATGATGAGGCCATCATGTTGGCATTTCAAAACACTCTCCGCTATGACTTGCATATTTACAATGACTTCATTCGCAATCCGCCGTCCTCTCTCGATGCAATGTTCTATCGCATTTAAAAGGAGATGGAAGTCGAAGATTATCAAGTGGCTCAGAAGGGGCACGAGGCTAAACGCTGACCGACGGAGAAAGAGCGCTTGAGCAGATTGCCAAAGCCCTCAATGCTAAGGCACCAGAGCAACCACTTACAAAGCGACTAAGAGGCGATGGCCGCAAATCTCCACCAGCCTGGAGGACAAAATTCACTAATTTGAATCTACCAATCAACCAAATCCTAGACTAGATACAATACGAAAAGTTCCTTCAGTGATCGAATCCGCTCAACCAGACACCAGACTCATCGCCGATAAATCCATGTACTGCGACTTCCATCGCAGCCATGGTCATCTGATGTCCCATTGCTTCCCACTGAAATACCATTTAGAGGACTTCCTGCACGAAGGCCATCTCCAAGAGTTCACTTGCAGACAAGATCAGTGCCTTCCCTCCTCGATAAAAGGAAAAGAGACATGTTGAATTTGGACTATCTCCGCTCAACGCTTGTCACCAATAAGCATTCGAGCAAATATCTTCGACATTCATGGGACTATGCACCACCAAGCATTGACGAGAAAAGAAGTTGATCGACAAGTTCAGCGCATTCATAACGTTAAATCAAAGGCGAACAGAAGAGAACTGGGTTGAGAAACCGATCAAGGGCTTGGCCTGGCCTTCTATTGTCTTCACAGATCAAGATCTGCAAGGAGTGCTCACCCCGCATTGAGATCCCTTAGTCCTGCGGCTCACCCTCGACGGAGTATAGTCAACCGAATCCTCATCGACACCAGCAGTTCAATCAATATTATGTTCTCAGATTGCTTCAAACATCTGGGACATAAGTATGAGCCACGATGTCATCCCGACAGTCATCACTGGCTTCAATAGTGAACAAAGCATGACTATGGGAGATGCCAGATTCACACTCGATCTCAGTAAAGAGATGCGAGTTTCTATAAGGTTCGCAGTTGTTGAAGGCACCTCGAACTACAACATCATCCTAGGACGATCGTTCCTCCATCAAATCAGTGTAACTGCAGTGAAGACAGATCGAAGAGTGAACTCGTACCACCAAAACGCCCAACGGACAAAGTCGACCCCTCCACGAGCTAGTAACTAAAGGAACCCCCGCTGCCAGAACCTCCACCTGCGGAATGGGAGACTCCACCATCGATTAAAGAAATCTCATGGGTAGACCTCGGTGATGGCACTCTCCCTCAAGAAACATTCATCGCTACCGATCTTAGTGACGTTGAAGTGCAAGACTTGGTGTCGTTCCTCAAGTCCAACATTACGTATTCGCCTAGAGCTTTGAAGACATGTCCGAGATCAATCCGGATGATGTATGCCATCGGCTCACAATCAAAGAAGGGACGAACGTCATCAGACAATAGCCTTGAATGATCAGACTAGAGAGTTTGGTTGCGGTTCAAGAGAAAATCAACAAATTACTTGTGGCAGGCTTCATTCGTGAAGTAGAGTACCCAACTAGGATCTCTAATATCGTCGCCGTCCCAAAGAAGAACGGGAGGATCAGAGTCTGCTTTTAGCTTTCTCCTTGGATGCCACTCTCAGGTCCTCCGTCATACTGCGTGTCGTGAATGCATCTCGAGCCCTTTTCCTCGGTATACCTTGATCTACGCAATCGAACTAGAGCCGCCCCGGATCACCAACAAGAAGCTCTAATACCAATTATTGGTATCAGTTTTCCCATCGAATCTTAAGCTCTAATACCAATTGTGGTTGCGATAAGAGACACTCGCGTTGCGGAACACAACTTACGTAGTACCACCATGGTAGAGACGACTACCGACAAGACCAAACAATAGAAAAGAACAAACAAAACACCCAAGAAAATTCCGGCAATGACCGATCAATGGATTTACTTGTATGGAAAAAACCCGAGTACAAGAATAATTGTCTTTAATCAATCCCTCATACACCTACAAAGAGATTCCCCTAAGGAGAATAGATATTGCTGCTTTACACCCCGAAGACAAAAAAAAAAACCCTTCCCAAAAACCCTCCCGTCTCCAATGGTTTTCTCTCCCTCTTCCTTGATGACGGCTACCTTCTATACCCTAACCCGGGATACTCATGTACCACCATGATCATCATTTCTTCTTCCTTAGGGGTCTTTTATAGCCCCAAATTCGTGCAAGACTTAAAAGAGAAGATAGAAACAAACCCCTAAAAGTTCTCTCGAAAACCCACGAAAAAATTCAATCGAAATCGCGTCCCGCGCATGCCTATGCGGTGCCTAGCGTCATGGGCACCAAAATTGCTGCACACGGGCCAGGCCACCTTCGGTTGGCACCCAGGGCACCGGTTCTGGCGCCCATGGCGCCATGCCCCCTTTTTTGCTCCATCTTCGCTCTATAGCCGCTCCGTCTTCCAATATCCATCACGCACGAACCTTGGACATATTGAGGGCTTGTTTTAAGCCAACATCCTCAACAATCTCCACCTTGGCTTCAAACAAGATAATAACCAAAACCTTGCACACGAACTTCATCTTTTTAAACTGTGAGTCCATATCCTGATCGTCGTCGCCCCTTTGACCCCTCATCGGGAGTCCAATCATCAAGCTTGGTAATTGCCCAAGTCTTTCGACTTGGTCGACCACTTGATAAACTCGCCCCTGAGCATGCTCCATCAGTATCCTTGTTCTTTATCGAACACTGTGCATGTGCTGCCGCTCTTCCGGCTAATGTCATGATCATGGAAGCTCCACCCATCGTCCGTCGACGACCTCACCGTAAACCACGGCCCCTGATTTGCTCTGTGATACTGCCCACACACATCGTTCCTGAGCTATTACTCATCGACCAATGCTCGAATATATTCTGCACCTGCTGCACCACAGGTGTGCCCACAGCTGAGTCTGCCACCACCACGACCATCGTCGCCTTTTTTCTGCTATCCATCAATAACCACTGTATCATGTTAAACCACAGGTGTGCCCGCGACCGTGCCTGCCGCTACCGTGCTCGTCAGCACCCACATCGCTCGTCGGCGATCCGCATCGGTGCCCGTCGGCACCTCCAACCGTTGCTTGTCGGCAACCCACATGAGTCTGCTCGTCGGCGACTGAGTACGATGCCGTCAGTGACTCCCATGCCATCAAGGTGCTCCCCCTAGATCCAGGCACCCGCACATATCGTGCCATCACGGCTTTTCCATCGTGAATCGTCAAACCTGGGAGTAGGTGCCAAGACCGCACCCTCCTCCCGGCTAATGCCTTCAGTGTTTTGAACCGCCCCGAGGGAGGAGGTGCTAGATTGTAACTTCCTCCTCGAAGACCCGAACCACCCGGAGAGCATTGGACCGTGCCTCTACCCGCCGTGCCCTTCGCCTAGGGCGCCGACCGTCGTCGCCAACAAGCCTCCCCGGGGGAGAGGTGCTATACCGCAACCTCCCTCCGGGCTTCTAGCTTTCTCCTTGGTACCACTCCCGGATCCTCCATCACACCGCGTGTCGCGAGTGCGACTCGGGCCATTTTCCTCGGTCTACCTTGATCTACGCAATCGAACTAGAGCCTCCCCGGATCATCAAAAAGAAGCTCTGATACCAATTGTTGGTATCAGTTTTTTCACCGAACCTTATGCAGGCCTGAGATAAACATCAAACCATGGGCCCAAGAGTTCAAAAGCATTAAGCTTGGTTCTAAAGCCGAGACATGGATGATGAAGGACACCACTGCATATTGGAAGGGAAACCCTGATGTTCAATCTCCCATGAGAATGGCGTTGTTGAGTTGCAACGACTCTAAGTTGTGGAAAGCACAGATTATGCGTCAGGTATGTAATAAACCTGAACACACACACACACACACACACACACACACACACACACACACACACACACATATATATATATATATATATATATATATATATATATATATATATATATATATATATATATATATATATATATATATATATATATATATATATATATATATATATATATATATATATATATATATATATATATATATATATATATATATATATATATATATATATATGAGTAATGTTACAGTGAACTGAGCTGTCGGAGGAGAAAGTGAGCTGTGCTCACTTTGATCCCCTTAGAAGTTTTAGAATTTGATGAAATTTGATGAGGGTGTTGTCTAGGGTAAGATAATCATCCTCACCATTTTTTATCCAATTCCAAAACTTCTAGGGCCATCAAATTGTAGAAGCTTTATCTACCGTCCGTAGTCATTGTTCATTTTGGTTCTACCATTTGATGACCCTAGAAGTTCTGGAATGTGATGAAAATTGATGAGGATGATCATCTTACCCTAGACAACACCCTCACCAAATTTTATCAAATTCTAAAACTTCTAGGGGGATCAAAGTGAGCGCAACTCACTTTCTCCTCCGGCAACTCATAGCTAAATGTAACATTCCACTCTCTCTCTCTCTCTCTCTCTCTCTCTCTATATATATATATATATATATATATATATATATATATATATATATATATATATATATATATATATATATATATATATATAGAGAGAGAGAGAGAGAGAGAGAGAGGGATGTTAAGTTGCACTGTGCGCTGCGGGCGGAGCAAATGCGCTGCGAGTCGGTGGTCGTCCGATCGGATTTGATCAACGGCAGACCGAAATCCCGCTCCACTCCCCCCTGCGAAAACCGTGGCCGTCTGATCCCTGGACCCGGCTGTCTGATCCCGTGCTTTGCACCCCCGCCCGACATATAATCGGTCGGTTCGATTCCCATCCGTTGGATCGATGCGAATCGAACGGACAAAATCGATTTTTGCTGTTACTGTAGCGGCTACAGTAACAACGAAATTCATTTTTGTCCGTTTGATTCCCATCGATCCAACGGATGGGAATCACCCGGCCCAATTGTGTGTTAATTCGATTCCCATCCGTTGGATCGATGGGAATCGAACGGACAAATTTCATTGTTACTGTAGCCGCTACAGTAACAGCGAAAATCGATTTTGTCCGTTCGATTCCCATTGATCCAACGGATGGGAATCGAACCGACCGATTATATGTCGGGCGGGGGTGCAAAGCACGGGATCAGACGGCCGGGTCCAGGGATCAGACGGTCACGGTTTTCGCAGGGGGGAGTGGAGCGGGATTTCGGTCTGCCATTGATCAAATCCGATCGGACGGCCACCGACTCGCAGCGCATTTGCTCGGCCCGCAGCGCAACGTAACATCCCTCTCTCTCTCTCTCTCTCTCTCTCTCTCTATATATATATATATATATATATATATATATATATATATATTTGTGCCATAGTACTTATCATGTTCAAAGATAGCTGTAGGTCCTCCATCAATCTCCGATGTGTACTAAGTTGGCATGAATGTGGTTTTGGTCTGTGTCTCAGGACTGGGTTGGAGAATCAAGCTCTGGTTTCCATAATTCTAAACTTTCAAGCCAATGCAATCATCGGTGAGTTGCTCTCTCTCTCTCACTCTCTCTCTCTCTCTCTCTCTCTCTCTCTCTCTCACACACACACACACACACATACATAGGAACTCAGCTCTTTCCCTCTCTCTATCTCTCTCTCTCTCTCTATATATATATATATATATATATATAGAGAGAGAGAGAGAGAGAGAGAGGTGTTAGGTTGCGCTGTGCGTTGCGGCGGAGAAAATGAGCTGCGACCTCTGTCCGTCCGATCGAAATGAATCAAACGACACACAGAAATCCTGCTCGATATAACCCGGATCAAACCTGCTGTAGCACACAAAAATCCCGTTCGATTTTCATCCGTTGGATCGATGGGAATCTAACGGACCAAAAAAATTTCATTGTGACTGTAGCGGCTATAGCAGCAGCGAATCAATTTTGGGCCGTTTGATTCCAATCGATCCAACGGATGGGATGATTGTTGTGTCCGTTCGATTTCCATCCGATGGATCGATGGGAATTGTACGGACCAAACTAATTTCGTTGTTACTATAGCGGCTACAGTAACAGCGAAAAAAATTTAGGTCGTTCGATCCCCATCGATCCAATGGATGGAAATCATCAGGACCCATTTTGTGTTCGTTCAATTTTCATCCGTTGGATCGATGGGAATCGAACGGACCAAAATTGATTCGCTGTTACTGTAGCCGCTACAATAACAGCGAAATTTTTTTGGTCCGTTCGATTCCCATCGATCCAACGAATGGAAATCGAACGGGATTTCTGTGTGCTGCAGCATGTTTGATCCGGGTTATATCGAGTGGGATTTCTGTGTGCCGTTTAATTCATTTCGATCGGACGGACAGAGGTTGCAGCTCATTTTCTCCGCCGCAGCGCACAGCGCAACCTAACATACCTATCTCTCTCTCTCTCTCTCTCTCTATATATATATATATATATATATATATATACTCTCTCTCTCTCTCTCTCTATATATATATATATATATATATATATATAAAGAGAAAGAGAGAGAGAGAGAGAGAGGAATGTTACAGTGAGCTATGAGCTATAGAGGGAGAAAATGAGCTACGATCATTTTGACCATCCTAAAAGTTTTAGAATTTCGTGAAAATTGGTGGGTGTGTTGTTTAGGGTAACATGATCTTCATCACCAATTTTCAAGAAATTCTAAAACTTCTAGGGTCATTAAATGGTAGAAGCAAAATTAACGGTTACTACAGACAGTGGATAAAGCTTCTACCGTTTGATGACCCAAGAAGTTTTGGAATTCCTTGATAATTGATGAGGATGATCATGTTACCATAGACAACACACCCACCAATTTTTACGAAATTCCAAAACCTTTAAGGTGGTCAAAATGATCGTAGCTCATTTTCTCCTTCCGTAGCTCATAGCTCACTGTAACATTCCTCTCTCTCTCTCTCTCTCTCTCTCTCTCTCTCTCTCTCTCTCTCTATATATATATATATATATACAAAAATCCACTGTATGCTGACTTTGAGAAGCCAACTAGTCCATAATATATGTTGTCTGTTGTGATTGTACAGTTACAAAATCTATGCCGAGGGCTATGCATGGTCAGTGAGTTTGAAATACATCCTCTCATGCGGATCCCTTGCCTTGATAATCGACCGACAGTATGAGGACTTCTTCAGCCGCGGTCTCATACCAAAGAAGAACTATTGGCCTGTCAATCCGAAAAGCTTATGTCAATCTATAAGATCTGCTGTAGAGTGGGGAAATGAACACCCTTCTGAGGTGCTGCTTTCTTGTTTCTCCCATGTTTATTTCTTCTAGAGCAATACTATTCAGCCCGAAGGTTTTCCCGATTCTGCTCAGCCCGATTGATGTGGCACTGTACAACTGACGGTGTAATAGACTTAAATGTCGTTAGTGGGTTTCAGCCACCGGTTGCACGCTGCCATGTCAATCGGGCCGGCGAAATCGAAAAAACCTTCGGGCTGAATAGCATCTCTCTTTTTTCTAGCGTGCTTATGGCGTGCTTTTTTGGGAATAGGCGGAAGCAATAGGGAGAAGAGGGCAAGCATTGATGGAAGAAGGGTTGGACATGGATCGGGTGTACGACTACATGTATCACATCATCATGGAGTACGCAAAGTTGCAGGACTTCAGGCCATCCCCCCCTTCGTCGGCCCAGGAGGTGTGTGTGGACTCCCTTATCTGTCTTGCAGACGAACAACAGAGGGAGCTCCTTGAGAGATCGGTTGCCTCGCCTTCATCCTCTTTGCCATGCACTCTCCCTCCTCCTCCTCCTCCTCCTGCTGCGGCCAATAACAACTAATCTCAAAAAGAAGATCGATGATGCATGGGAGAAGTTTTTCCACCAAGAGTGGTGACAGGTGGTACACGAGGTGGAGGAGGAGACTTGGAAACTTAGAAGCAGCAGTAACTGCCTTGTTACAAATAGCCTTCAGCTTCAGCACAGGTTGCAAGGGGGGACTGCTGAAGAGGTTGTGTGCTTCTTGCGCCCACCCCACCCCACCCCACCCCGACACATTCCACGTGCCCCGCAAGGATTTGTGGATTTCATTTCAAACCCTGATGGCTAGATTTCATTGGAGAAGCTGAGACTCGGGTTTTACCCCTCCTTGAAGGGAAATATACTTCACATTCTCCTGCTTTGGTTTTTCATAAGAACAAATATATGAGTGAATTTAAGGTTTTGATTTTGGAATACCATAAACTAGTTTTTTTCAGTTTGACTACACATGAGCATTTGGTGATAACGTAACGAGTTTGATTACTCTCGCAAGATCTAGGTCTATTTTGGATCGAGAAAGGCGGATCATACCTTTGTGCTTCATGAGGCGTCTTCTCCTCTCTACTCTCGCCTTCTTTTGGGGCGCTCTACGTGCGTGGAGGGAGAGGAGGCCGAAGTTCCCTCGATTATATAGTAGGCAACGCTTACCCGTTAAACCCTAATGGTCATCATCCATCTCGGATCATAGGGCTAAGAAAGACCACACCAGATTCGATGGCCGTCATCCTTGATCATTCAATTTTTGAAAAAGATCATTAGAATCCCCATGAACATGATCATGTTACTGTAATGGGATCTCTATCCTAAACTTCTGTAACATCCATCCCAACACATAAGATATTGTCCGTTTTGCTCGTGCTCGTATGAAGACTTTCCAGGAGGTCATCCATCCTAGTACTATTTTTGCCCAATAGAGCACACTTAACTATGGAGTTTTTATGGGTTCCGTAGTGGCATATGGTTTTAAAACGTGTCTTTTACTTTTGGAGGAAAAATTATATAAGTAGCACATGACCTCATCTCCAGGCGATGTGGGGCGAATCGTGGCCTTGGACACCTCACATCACCTCATCCATTTTGGCATCACAGCTTTAGAAGTCTTGGCTATTAAATATTGGTCGTCACTGTTTCTCACAGCATCCTAGTACTATTTTTGCCCAATCGAGCACACTTAACTCCATGAGGTCATCCATCCTAGTACTATTTTTGCCCAATCGAGCACACTTAACTATGGAGTTTTTATGGGTTCCGTAGTGGCATATGGTTTTAAAACGTGCCTTTTATGTTTGGAGGGAAAATTATATAAGTAGCACATGACCTCATCTCCAGGCGATGTGGGGCTAATCGTGGCCTTGGACACCTCACATCACCTCATCCATTTTGGCATCACAGCTTTAGAAGTCTTGGCTATTAGATCTTGGTCGTCACTGCTTCTCACAGCATCCTAATACTATTTTTGCCCAATCGAGCACACTTAACTCCAGGAGGTCATCCATCCTAGTACTATTTTTGCCCAATCGAGCACACTTAAGTATGGAGTTTTTATGGGTTCCGTAGTGGCATATGGTTTTAAAACGTGTCTTTTATGTTTGGAGAAAAAATTATATAAGTAGCACATGACCTCATCTCCAGGCGATGTGGGGCTAATCGTGGCCTTGGACACCTCACATCACCTCATCTCATCCATTTTGGCATCACAGCTTTAGAAGTCTTGGCTATTAGATCTTGGTCGTCACTGCTTCTCACAGTATGTGCAATTCGGTTTTAGAAAATAAAGGAGTGGATTGTGCCAAACACATGAGATCATGTTCAAACATACATGAGCTTTTACAATCTTCGACTTGGTTCAAGCAATCTTTCTTTTAAAAAAGATTTCGGATTGGGCATCCATTTTCTTGAAAATGAGTGGCAACTATTTCTCATCCGAGTACCGAGACCAAATATCTAACGTTATTTGGGTCATGTTCTTGCATCACACCAAACCAAGGAGTGCAAGTTATGTGGTCTTCTATTATCACACCAAATCATAGATGATCGTTTAACAGTCATTCAATGAATGGGTGGTTTGCTTTCCATTTATGGGTCCGTAATTGTTGCGTTGTCCAATTTTGTGTAAATATATACAAGTTTATATATACGTGGTCACCGCGATAGAACTGCTAAGAATGCAATTGTTTCACTCCATTCTTGGACTCCTTCCCATGAAGGTAGTCTTCCATTTCCTTTGCCTCTTTGTTGCTCATGATGTCTTCACGTTCGTCGTCTTTCATTTTTTATTCTTTTTGTAACTTCTTATTCCGACAAACTTGAATCTCGATCAAAATAATTACTTATTGTGTCTTTTATAGATGGCTCATGAGCTTCATAGCGTTGAGCTTTGGCTCAATATTGGAGACTAGGGGAAACTTATTGTTCAATCGGTCAGCAAGTTATATATATATATATATATATATATATATATATATATATATATATATATATATATATATATATATATATATATATATATATATATATATATATATATATATATATATATATATATATATATATATATATATATATATATATATATATATATATATATATATATATATATATATATATATAGGGGAGGGATACTCTTACTCATGAAAGTTACAAATCGCCTTTTACCTATCTAGAGGCTTTAGAATTTGATGAAACTTTGTGGGGATGCTCTCTATGGCAAGTTGATCATCCTCACCAAAAATCATCAAATTCTATAACCTCTAGGGGTATCAAAGATGTTATTCAAATTAACGGTTAAAACGAACGGTCGATAAAGCTTCTAACATTTGATGCCCCTATAGGTTATAGAATTTGATGATTTTTGGTGAGGATGATCAACTTGCCATAGAGAGCATGCCCACCAAGTTTCATCAAATTCTGAAACCTCTAGGTTAGGTAAAAGACGATTTGTAACTTTCATTAGTAAGATTTCATTAGTAAGAGTATCCCTGCCCATATATATATATATATATATATATATATATATATATATATATATATATATATATACACACACACGTGGTCACTGTGATAGAACCGCTAAGAATGCAATTGTTTCACTCCATTCTTGGACTCCTTCCCATTAAGGTAGTCTTCCATTTCCTTTTCCTCTTTGTTGCTCATGATGTCTTCACGCTCGTCGTCTTTCATTTTTTATTCTTTTTGTAACTTCTTATTCTGACAAACTTGAATCTCGATCAAAATAATTACTTATTGTGTCTTTTATAGATGGCTCATGAGCTTCATAGCATTGAGCTTTGGCTCAATATTGGAGACTAGGGGAAACTTATCGTTCAATCGGTCGACAAGTTATATCCGACCAATCGGTTTTGCTATAGAGGAGAGGTACATTCTGAGACACCGATCGGTTATATTATAAACCGATCAGATTTACTCGCGATAATGTTTCCCCAGGTCGATATCAAACCCACAAATTGGACCCTGTGGGTGCAAAATTTGGCCAATGCTCGGAGACGGGACCCACTAGCCTTGCCTGGGGGTCCATTAAGACGACAACGGGACCCACTAGCCCTGTCTGGGTGTCCACAAAGACGATGATGGGGCCCTCTAGCCCTGCCTAGGGTCCACAAAGACAATGATGGGACCTGCAAACCCTGCCTAGAGCCTATCGAAGCGGTTGGAATGCATCGAGGATCCAGTCTCAATCATCTTTCAGCCATAACTGTGCGAGGCGTGCGTACGAAGAGCCTAACCTTCGAGTTCGTCATCGGATGAGAGAGTCGGTGCAGAGAGTTTTGATCCCTCTATCACCGCCTCGCCATCAAATCTCGCGAAGAAGTTCCTCACGACATCAACGTTATCAGGCTACACGACGAAGTGAAGACCCCCAAACCTCACTCCTTGGCCAACCACGCTATCAGGGACTTGGTCATAGAGAATGATACTCTTTAGCTGTGCCTCTTTATCAAAACCTCCTCCAAGTACCCTCCCCGAAGAATTAGAGAACCCCTACCCTGCCAAAGTTCAATTGTCTCAAAGGTTTCCAACCCTCCACATCCTCGCATTCAGGCAATCTTTGATGCCACACGAAGAAGAGAACAACATCCTCTGTCAAACCTTCGCCCGCAGCCTCGATGAACCATCTCTCGACTAGTATCACAATATTCGTTCGGGTTCCATAACCCAGTTCGGAGCCCTTGCGAGTCTCTTCGTCCAACATTATTAACTAAACCGGAAGCCGGAGAAGAAGCTTGATTCTCTATATTGCCTAAGGATGGGAGCCGATGAAACTCTTCGCAACTTCGCACAAAGATTTCGCAATGAGCAAGCCTCTCTATTCGGACGACATCTCAATGATGAGGCCATCATGTTGGCATTTCAAAATGCCCTTTGCTACGACCTGCACGTCTACAATGACTTCATCCGCAATTCGTCGGCCTCTCTCGGTGCAATATTCGATCGTATTTAAAAGGAGATGAAAGTCGAAGATGATCAAGTGGCTCGGAAGGGGCGCGAGGCTAAACGCCGATCGACGGAGAAAGAGCCGCTTGGGCAGATTGCTAAAGCCCTCAACGCTAAGGCACCAGAGCAACCACTTACAAAGCGACCAAGAGACGATGGCCGCAAATCTCCACCAGCCTGGAGGACAAAATTCACCTATTGGAATCTACCAATCAACCAAATCCTAGACCAGATACAATACGAAGAGTTCCTTCGGTGACCGAATCCGCTCAACCAGACACCAGACTCACCGCCAACAAATCCGTGTACTGCGACTTCCATCGCAGCCATGGTCATCTGACATCCTAATGCTTTCGACAGAAATACCATTTAAAGGACCTCCTGCATGAAGGCCATCTCCAAGAGCTCCCTTGCAGACAAGATCAGTTCCTTCCCTCCTCGATAAAAGGAAAAGAGACATGCTGGATTTGGACTATCTCTGCTCAACGCTTATCACCAGTAAGCATTCGAGCAAATATCTTTGGCATTCATGGGACTGTGCACCACCAAGCATTGACGAGAAAACAAGTTGATTGACAAGTTCAGCGCATTCATAAAGTTCAATTATAGGCGAATAAAGAAGAGAGCTGGGTTGAGAACCCGATCAAGGGCTTGGCCTGGCCTTCTATTGTCTTCACAGAGATCTACAGGGATTGCTCACCCCGCATTGAGATCCCTTAGTCCTGCGGCTCACCCTCTATGGAAGTATAGTCAACCGAATCCTCATCGGCACCAGCAGTTTAATCGCTATTATGTTCTCAGCCTGCTTCAAACATCTGGGAGATAAGTACGAGAGCCTCGATGTCATCCCGACGGTCATCACTGGCTTCAATAGCGAACAAAACATGACTATGGGAGAGGCCAGATTCACACTCGATCTCAGTAAGGAGATGCGAGTTTCTATAAGGTTCACAGTTGTTGACGGCACCTCGAACTACAACATCATCCTCGGACGACCATTCCTCCACCAAATCAGTGTAGCTGCAGTGAAGACGGATCGAAGACTGAACTCACACCACCAAAATGCCCAACGGACAGAGTCGGCCCCTCCACGAGCTAGCAACTATGGGAACCCCCACTGTCGGAACCTCCACCTACGGAATGGGAGACTCCACCATTGATTGAATAAATCTCATGGGTAGACCTCGGCGACGGCACTCCCCCCCAAGAAACATTCATCGGTACCGATCTTAGTGACGTTGAAGTGCAAGACTTGGTGTCGTTCCTCAAGTCTAACATTGACGTATTCGCTTGGAGCTTCGAAGACATACCCAAGATCAATCCGGATGACGTATGCCATCGGCTCACAATCAAAGAAGGGACGAATGTCATCAAGCAATAGCCTATAACTATCAGACTAGAGAGGTTGGTTGTGGTTCAAGAAGAGTTCAACAAATTACTCATGGCAGGCTTCATTCATGACGTAGAGTATCCAACTTGGATCTCCAACATCGTCGCTATCCTAAAGAAGAACGGGTGGATCAGAGTCTGCTTCTAGCTTCCTCCTTGGATGTCGCTCCCGGGTCCTCCATCAAATCATGTATCGTGAGTCTGTCTCGAGCCCTTTTCCTCGGTCTACCTTGATCTACGCAATCGAAGTAGAGCCTCCCCTGATCACCAACAAGAAGCTCTGATACCAATTATTGGTATCAGTTTTCCCACCGAACCTTAAGCTCTGATACCAATTGTGGTTGCGATTCAAGGCCCTCGCGCCGTGGAATACAACTCACGTAGTACTATTTTTGCCCAATCGAGCACACTTAACTATGGAGTTTTTATGGGTTCCGTAGTGGCATATGGTTTTAAAACGTGTCTTTTATTTTTGGAGGAAAAATTATATAAGTAGCACATGACCTCATCTCCAGGCGATGTGGGGCTAATCGTGGCCTTGGACACCTCACATCACCTCACCTCATCCATTTTGGCATCACAGCTTTAGAAGTCTTGGCTATTAAATCTTGGTCGTCACTGCTTCTCACAGCATCCTAGTACTATTTTTGCCCAATCGAGCACACTTAACTCCATGAGGTCATCCATCCTAGTACTATTTTTGCCCAATCGAGCACACTTAACTATGGAGTTTTTATGGGTTCCGTAGTGGCATATGGTTTTAAAACGTGCCTTTTATGTTTGGAGGAAAAATTATATAAGTAGCACATGACCTCATGTCCAGGCGATGTGGGGCTAATCGTGGCCTTGGACACCTCACATCACCTCATCTCATCCATTTTGGCATCACAGCTTTAGAAGTCTTGGCTATTAGATCTTGGTCGTCACTGCTTCTCACAGCATGTGTAATTCGGTTTTAGAAAACAAAAGGAGTGGATTGTGCCAAACACATGAGATCATGTTCAAACATACATGAGCTTTTACAATCTTCTACTTGGTTCAAGCAATCTTTTTTTTAAAAAAGATTTCGGATTGGGCATCCATTTTCTTGAAAATGAGTGGCAACTATTTCTCATTCGAGTACCGAGACCGAATATCTAACGTTATTTGGGTCATGTTCTTGCATCACACCAAACCAAGGAGTGCAAGTTATGTGGTCTTCAATTATCACACCAAATCATAGATGATCGTTTAACAGTCATTCAATGAATGGGTGGTTTGCTTTCCATTTATGGGTCCGTAATTGTTGCGTTGTCCAATTTTGTGTAAATATATACAAGTCTATATATATGTGGTCACCGCGATAGAACCGCTAAGAATGCAATTGTTTCACTCCATTCTTGGACTCCTTCCCATGAAGGTAGTCTTCCATTTCCTTTGCCTCTTTGTTGCTCATGATGTCTTCACGTTCGTCGTCTTTCATTTTTTATTCTTTTTGTAACTTCTTATTCCGACAAACTTGAATCTCGATCAAAATAATTACTTATTGTGTCTTTTATAGATGGCTCATGAGCTTCATAACGTTGAGCTTTGGCTCAATATTGGAGACTAGGGGAAACTTATTGTTCAATCGGTCGGCAAGTTATATATATATATATATATATATATATATATATATATATATATATATATATACACACACACACACACACACGTGGTCACTGTGATAGAACCGCTAAGAATGCAATTGTTTCACTCCATTCTTGGATTCCTTCCCATTAAGGTAGTCTTCCATTTCCTTTTCCTCTTTGTTGCTCATGATGTCTTCACGCTCATCGTCTTTCATTTTTTATTCTTTTTGTAACTTCTTATTCCGACAAACTTGAATCTCGATCAAAATAATTACTTATTGTGTCTTTTATAGATGGCTCATGAGCTTCATAGCGTTGAGCTTTGGCTCAATATTAATGGAGACTAGGGGAAACTTATTGTTCAATCGGTCGACAAGTTACATCCGACCAATCGGTTTTGCTATAGAGGAGAGGTACATTCTGAGACACCGATCGGTTATATTATAAACCGATCAGATTTACTCGCGATAATGTTTCCCCAGGTCGATATCAAACCCACAAATTGGACCCTGTGGGTGCAAAATTTGGCCAACGCTCGGAGACGGGACCCACTAGCCTTGCCTGGGGGTCCATTAAGACGACAACGGGACCCACTAGCCCTGTCTGGGTGTCCACAAAGACAATGATGGGGCCCTCTAGCCCTGCCTAGGATCCACAAAGACAATGATGGGACCTGCAAACCCTGCCTAGAGCCTATCGAAGCGGTTGCAGAAACCGCCCCGGACCTTGGATATTTCTCAAACCTCTATAAATAGCAGACCATATGAATATTCCAGATCTATCTTTTGATTTCCAAACCAAAGCTTTTGAAAACCAGAGCTCTGGTATCCATTTCTTTCTTCTCCTAAGACAAACAAGTGACACTTGGCCTATCGAGGTCACTACATTTCAAGTGTTAATGAATTAAGGTTGCTCCTTGTAGTATGGAGACGTAGGCTTCGGTTGAACTTCGAGACCACATCTTTGTCTACTCTTCTCTACTCAATCTCAACTACTTCAAAGCCCAAGTCCACAAATCCCCAACTACTTTAAAGCTCAAGTTAAAGAACCAACGCTCAAATCGATTGGCTGTTGGGCGGAAGACCACTGGATGACACGAGGATCATCCCCCACAGTTTGGCGCTGTCTGTGGGATCAGACAAAAAGTTTTATTCGCTCGGTTAGTGACGGGTTGGTTGAGCAGACAACCAACTTTTTCAACGCCATACTTCCTAGCTCCCTCGGTTGAGCAGACAACCGATCGAAGACAAGTGTTCTGGGTGCTTCTGTTGCCACTACTGAATAGCGAAAACAAGACTCCAGAATCACCCAGAGGAAACTAATGTACAACGAGATCAGTCTCCACCCGAGACTCACTCAATGAGTTAGCGGCTCAACTTCGGCCCGCACCCAACCCGACCGGCGACTGCTGCTTATCCGGGGAACAGAAGGTTAGTCGATCGACCGATTCCTCCACTACCCTGGTAGTAAGTCGAACAAACAATGTCCGCTCTGACGGAGGATCCTCCAGCAACTTACCAGATCTCGCCGCTCGACTTTCAATTGCTGTTATTAGCAAAGCAGAATGCTACTCTAATGGCAGAGAGAGACGCTATCAAGAAGGCTGCCTCCGACACAGGGATCGTCCTTCCACTTCCTCTAACTCTCAACAACGATGAGATCGATCGGCCCCGACAACCTATCATTTTCGAGCCCCAAAGGTCCCCATCCGGCCACCATGTTCAACAAGGTAGCAACCGAAGGCCAACACCCTCAGAAAGTCATCAAAGGCGCAGAGCGTATGTAGTGACCTTAATTTGGGAGGGGTGTTTTGTGGAATGTTTTTCTTGATTGTGTTAAGTCGACGGGTACCCGAGTTGACCCTTTGTTTTGATGCATCCGGTATCTGCTTAGCAACAACCTTCTTATCGAATGCCGCATTTATGTTTTATCTTATTTTTATTACGATCGATTTTTTTTTTCCTGAGACCGTCAGATCAAGAATCATCTTATCCTCTGGCATCCCTTTCTTCTTTTGTTTATATGTACAACTGGTTGAGGATAAAATGGTCTTTAGCCCTCCCCATTAGCTCTCTTACTCCCCTATTTTTTTTCAAAACAAGAGTACATACTTACCTTCCCACTTTTTTCCATGAGTACGTAATGCTCTATAGGAGATCGTTTGCCAACTTTTGTTGCCAAATCCACATGATGTGGATGTGGAGTGTGGCATGTCCCCATTGGATGGAACATTTTTGTGGGGGCCATAGGGTTAGTGCTAGGTGGATGCCATGTAAAGTTTGCAACCCAAAAGTGGGCAAACTGGTTGACTACCTAGCTTTTCCTTCCCCCGTCTCTCTCTACCTCTCTCCCTCCCCTTCTCTAAGACCTCCCCATCGACCACCATTGCCAACCCGAGCCAAGCTCCGACGCCGTCCTAACCTTGCCGCCGTTGGAGAGCGCCCACCGAGGCGCCGTAGCAGCCGCACCCTCCTCCCTTGCAACCGACGAGCCGAGCTCCAACGAGCTTTCCGACGCCGGTGAGCCACCGCACCACCACCCGCACCACCTCCTTCTTCTTCTCCGGCTCCGGCCACACCTCCAGCACCATCATCACCATCAACCTCATCCTGCAGCACCTTCCTCCCTACTCCCGATAACCACCATGATCCACCTCCTCCTGCCTCCCACTTCCTTTCCACCAAAGCCCAAACCTGAGCTCCACTCCCATGCATCCTCTCCTTCTCTCTCTATACCTCACTCTCTCTCTACTGCACTCTCTCTCTCTCTCTCTCTCTCTCTCTCTCTCTCTTACACACTCTACTCTCTCTCCCCCTTTCTCCCTCTTTCTCTCACTACCCTCGCCATACACCCATGCCCGGTCATCACCTCAGGCCAGTGAGACCCACACCCCACCTCCATTCTCTCCTTCTTCCTTCCCGAGCCCATCCGACCGGCACCCCATCCCAAACCCGAGCCAACCCGTCTTCTTCCCGACTTCCGGCCAAACACCATCATCAACCTCCCACCTCCTTCACCTTCCCCGTCTCCGGCAAACCACCAACCCACCCAACCTCTCTCTCTCTCTCTCTCACTTCCTCTCTCTCTCTAACCCATTCCTCTCTCTCTCTCTCTCTCTCTCTCTCTCTCTCTCTCTCTCTCTCTTCCTACCCGAAGGACAACCACTGCACACGCTTTCTCTCTCTCTCTTTTCCTAACCGAGAGTCACCCACTTGTACACGCACACACACACACACTCTCTCTCTCTCTCTCTCTCTCTCTCTCTCTCTCTCTCTCTCTCTCTCTCTCTCTCTCTCTCTCTCTCTCTCTCTCTCTCTCTCACATGGTCCCCATCCCCCCTTACACCTGCCAACTATTTGCCATCCCTTCACTCACTCTCTCCATTTCTCTCTCTCTCTCTCCATTGAAGCCATCTCAAATTCATCATTTCATAAATTCCCCTCCATTGGCATTCCCTCCATTACAAATTCCCCTCCAATTAATCTCCCCTCTTCACCAATCAACTCCTTCCCTCCATTACTTTCTCTCCTTTAGCCTCAAACCCTTTTTGCAAGCCTTCTCCATTAGCCTCTAAATCACCTACATTAAATCCGATTAAGACCTAATCTGCAACCACTCGATATTCACGCACACAGATCACGACATCACTCACCATTTTATTTTTTTGTGTGATTAGTCCTAATAAATTGACTGTGTCCTTGCACAGTTGTACCGGGTTTTCTCTGTTTTTGCTTGGACACTCAGTCACATTGGTCAGGTGAGACTTTACTAAACCTTAGTTAGGACTAGTAGATGCCATCTAGGTTTCTGTTTGAATATATACACTCCATGTTTGTGGTACTGTCTGGTTGTGGTGTATCGTATATTTTCGTTGTACCTCCCGTCTGAGACTGTACTTGTACACTGACCCTCATGGGCATATGGAACGTGAACCACCTGTGCGCCATGGACCGAAGCTTAGTAGGTTGGGGTCACGGGGCTGTGGCTTAGGTCGAGGGGTAAAAGCATGTGATGTGAGATGAGCGAGTAGACAGCCAAGTCCCGGGGCGCTAAGTCCCCAAAGAAAGCAAGTTGGGCTTGTGGCTCCTCCGTGAAAGACGGGAAACACCATTTAGCCAAATTGGATGAATTTTAGCATTACGACGAGGTATCCCGGATGCTGGGGATAGAGGTGGCTCTCTGAAGCGAAACAAAAGCCCTATAGTAATGCCTACCGGGGCAGGTTAACAAAATCCGGGGTTCACACAATATTGTCTTGTTTTCCTCCTGTCCTTTCCTTTCTACATATCCACACGTAGCTAGCATGTACTCGAGTTGTCTATCTCTTGTGATGTTGGTAGTAGTGCCTGCACGTCTTTGTAACTCTGTTTAGTTGTCTTTTGTTGATTATGAGTATAAATTTTTTTTCTGTTTAGTTAGTGTCTCTCTTGTAGAATGGATGTTAGTGACTACTACTGCTTAGTTTTGCCTCACTGAGTTTTCGTTTGAAAACTCATCCCTTGTTGTTGAATGCTTTTCAGGTACTGTAGCTCTATCAGAGGATATTGGACGTTAGCACCCTAGACCTCCTTTCATAGCGGTAGACTTTGCTCTATCTTTTAGTTCAGTCGGTTTGTAGTAACTGGATTGACTTGTAATAGTTATTAGACTCTTTTCGGCTTTCTCTAAAATAAAAGTGTTACTTAGCTCGAAATATCTTTTAAAATAATAAAACCCTCATCCAGTGCAAGTCTTAGAATCCTAGTTGATAGATAACATAATAAACAGATCTTTTGAATGATAATACTTCCTTCTTTTCCCCCCTCCACTCTACCACACTCTCACACCCCGGCATTCGGTACCATTTTCCTTTGTACCGAAAGTCGGGGCGTGACAGCGTATGGGTTGGAATGCATCGAGGATCCAGTCTCAATCATCTTTCAGCCATAACTGTGCGAGGCATGCGTACGAAGAGCCTAACCTTCGAGTTCGTCATCGGATGAGAGAGTCGGTGCAGAGAGTTTTGATCCCTCTATCACCGCCTCGCCATCAAATCTCGCGAAGAAGTTCCTCACGACATCAACGTTATCAGGCTACACGACGAAGTGAAGACCCCCAAACCTCACTCCTTGGCCAACCACGCTATCAGGGAATTGGTCACAGAGAATGATACTCTTTAGCTGTGCCTCTTTATCAAAACCTCCTCCAAGTACCCTCCCCGAAGAATTAGAGAACCCCTACCCTGCCAAAGTTCAATTGTCTCAAAGGTTTCCAACCCTCCACATCCTCGCATTCAGGCAATCTTTGATGCTACACGAAGAAGAGAACAACATCCTCTGTCAAACCTTCGCCCGCAGCCTCGATGAACCATCTCTCGACTGGTATCACAATATTCGTTCGGGTTCCATAACCCAATTCGGAGCCCTTGCGAGTCTCTTCGTCCAACATTATTAACTAAACCAGAAGCCGGAGAAGAAGCTTGATTCTCTATATTGCCTAAGGATGGGAGCCGACGAAACTCTTCGCAACTTCACACAAAGATTTCTCAATGAGCACGCCTCTCTCTTCGGACGACATCTCAATGATGAGGCCATCATGTTGGCATTTCAAAATGCCCTCTGCTACGACCTGCACGTCTACAATGACTTCATCCACAATTCGTCGTCCTCTCTCGGTGCAATATTCGATCGTATTTAAAAGGAGATGAAAGTCGAAGATGATCAAGTGGCTCGGAAGGGGCGCGAGGCTAAACGCCGATCGACGGAGAAAGAGCCGCTTGGGCAGATTGCTAAAGCCCTCAACGCTAAGGCACCAGAGCAACCACTTACAAAGTGACCAAGAGACGATGGCCGCAAATCTCCACCAGCCTGGAGGACAAAATTCACCTATTGGAATCTACCAATCAACCAAATCCTAGACCAGATACAATACGAAGAGTTCCTTCGGCGACCGAATCCGCTCAACCAGACACCAGACTCACCGCCAACAAATCCGTGTACTGCGACTTCCATCGCAGCCATGGTCATCTGACATCCTGTTGCTTTCGACAGAAATACCATTTAAAGGACCTCCTGCATGAAGGCCATCTCCAAGAGCTCCCTTGCAGACAAGATCAGTTCCTTCCCTCCTCGATAAAAGGAAAAGAGACATGCTGGATTTGGACTATCTCTGCTCAACGCTTATCACCAATAAGCATTCGAGCAAATATCTTTGGCATTCATGGGACTGTGCACCACCAAGCATTGACGAGAAAACAAGTTGATTGACAAGTTCAGCGCATTCATAAAGTTCAATTATAGGCGAATAAAGAAGAGAGCTGGGTTGAGAACCCGATCAAGGGCTTGGCCTGGCCTTCTATTGTCTTCACAGAGATCTACAGGGACTGCTCACCCCGAATTGAGATCCCTTAGTCCTGCGGCTCACCCTCGACGGAAGTATAGTCAACCGAATCCTCATCGGCACCAGCAGTTTAATCGCTATTATGTTCTCAGCCTGCTTCAAACATCTGGGAGATAAGTACGAGAGCCTCGATGTCATCCCGACGGTCATCACTGGCTTCAATAGCGAACAAAACATGACTATGGGAGAGGCCAGATTCACACTCGATCTCAGTAAGGAGATGCGAGTTTCTATAAGGTTCACAGTTGTTGACGGCACCTCGAACTACAACATCATCCTCGGACGACCATTCCTCCACCAAATCAGTGTAGCTGCAGTGAAGACGGATCGAAGACTGAACTCACACCACCAAAATGCCCAACGGACAGAGTCGGCCCCTCCACGAGCTAGCAACTAAGGGAACCCCCACTGTCGGAACCTCCTCCTGCGGAATGGGAGGCTCCACCATTGATTGAATAAATCTCATGGGTAGACCTCGGCGACGGCACTCCCCCCCAAGAAACATTCATCGGTACCGATCTTCGTGACGTTGAAGTGCAAGACTTGGTGTCGTTCCTCAAGTCTAACATTGACGTATTCACTTGGAGGTTCGAAGACATACCCAAGATCAATCCGGATGACGTATGCCATCGGCTCACAATCAAAGAAGGGACGAATGTCATCAAGCAATAGCCTATAACTATCAGACTAGAGAGGTTGGTTGTGGTTCAAGAAGAGATCAACAAATTACTCATGGTAGGCTTCATTCATGAAGTAGAGTATCCAACTTGAATCTCCAACATCGTCGCTATCCTAAAGAAGAACGGGTGGATCAGAGTCTGCTTCTAGCTTCCTCCTTGGATGTCGCTCCCGGGTCCTCCATCAAATCATGTATCGCGAGTGTGTCTCGAGCCCTTTTCCTCGGTCTACCTTGATCTACGCAATCGAACTAGAGCCTTCCCTGATCACCAACAACAAGCTCTGATACCAATTATTAATATCAGTTTTCCCACCAAACCTTAAGCTCTGATACCAATTGTGGTTGCGATTCAAGGCCCTCGCGCCGTGGAATACAACTCACGTAGTACCACCGACAAGACCGAGCAATAGAAAAGAACAAGCAAAACACCCTAGAGAATTCCGGCAACGACCGATCAATGGATTTACTTGTATGGGAACAACCCGAGTACAATAACAATTGTCTCTAATCAATCCCTCATACACCTACAAAGAGATCCCCCCAAGGAGAATAGATACCGCAGCCTTACATCCCGAAGACAAGAAGAAACCCTTCCCGAAAACCCTTCGGTCTCCAATGGTTTCCTCTCCCTCTCCTTCTCCCTCACCCTCTCCCTTGATGACGGCTACCTTCCAATGGTTTCAGATACTCATGTGCCACCATGATCATCTTTTCTTCATCCTTAGGGGGTCTTTTATAGCTCCAGGTTCGTGCAAGACCTAGGAGAGAAGATGGAACCCTAAAGGTTCTCTTGAAAACCTATAAAAAAATGCAACCGAAACTGCGTCCCGCGCATGCCTATGCGATGACGAGCGCCTTGAGCGCCAAAATTACTGCACACGGGCCAGGCCACCTTGGGTTGGTGCCCAGGGCGTCGATTCTGGCTCCCATGGCGCTAGGTCCCCTTTTTAGCTCCGTCTTCTCTCCATAGCCGCTCCGTTTACCAATATCCTTCGCGCATGAATCGTGGACATGTTGAGAACTTGATTTAGGCCAACATCCTCAACAATCTTCATATTGGCTTGAAACAAGACAGTCAAAACCTTGCACACGAACTTTATCTCTTTGAACTATAAATCCATATCCTGATTGTTGTCGCCCCTTTGACCCTGCATCGGGAGCCCAATCACCAAGCTTGGTAATTGCCCAAGTCTTTTGACTTAGCTGGCCACCTGATTAACCTCACCCCTGAGCGTGCTCCACCAGCACCCTTGTTCTTCACCGAACACCGTGCATGTGTCGCCGCTTTCCCAGCTAATGTCATGATCATGGAAGTTCCACCCATCATGCATCGACGACCCCGTCATAAACCACGGCCCTTGATTTGCTCTGTGACACTGCCCGCACACATCGCTCCCGAGCCGTTGCCCGTTGGCCAACGCTCAAATATCTTCTGCACCTGCTGCACTACAGGTGTGCCCGCAGCTGAGTCAGCCACCATAACGACCGTCGTCACCTTTTTCCTGCCATCCATTGATAATCATTGCACCATGTTAAACCACAGCTTTGCTCGCGACCGTGTCTACTGCTGCTACCATGCCCGTCAACACCCACATCACCAAGTGGCGATCCACATCGGTGCCCATCGCCACCTCCAACAGTTGCCGTCAGCGACTCCAGTGTTATCGAGATGCTCCCCCTCAATCCAGGCACCCGCATATACCTTGCCATCACGACTTTCTCGCCGTGAACCGTCAAGCTGGGGAGTAGGTGCCAAGACCGCACCCTCCTCCCGGTTAACGCCTTTGATGTCTCGAACCGCCCCGAGGGAGGAGGTACTCGACCGCAACTTCCTCCTCGAAGTCTCCTTCGAAAACCCGAACCATCCGGAGATCATTGGACCGTTCCTCTCCCCGTCGTGCCCTTTGCCTAGGGCGTCGATCGTCGTCGCCAACATAGCCTCCCCGGGGGAGAGGTGCAATACCACAACCTCCCTTTGGGCTTCTAGCTTCCTCCTTGGATGCCGCTCCCGGGTCCTCCGTCACACCACGTTTTGCGAGTGTGTCTCGGTCTCTTTTCCTCGGTCCACCTTGATCTATACAATCGAACTAGAGCCTTCCCAGATCACCAACATGAAGCTTTGATACCAATTGTTGGTATCAGTTTTTCCATCGAACCTTACGCTCTGATAGCAATTGTTGTTGCGATCCAATGCCCTCACGCAGCGGAATATGACTCGCATAGTACCACCATGGTGGAGACGACCATCGATAAGACCGAGCAATAGAAAAGAATAAGCAAAACATCCAAAAGAATTCCGACAATGACCGATCAATGGATTTACTAGTATGGAAAAAACCCAAGTACAAGAATAATTGTCTCTAACCAATCCCTCATACACCCACAAAGAGATCCCCCAAGGAGAATAGATCCCGCAGCCTTACACCCCGAAGACAAGAAGAAACCCTTCCTGAAAACCCTTTGGTATCCAATGGTTTCCTCTCCCTCTCCCTTGATGACGGCTACCTTCTAAACCCTAACCCGGGATATTCATGTGCCACCATGATCATCCTTTCTTCATCCTTAGGGGTTCTTTTATAGCCCCAAGTTCGTGCAAGACCTAGAAGAGAAGATATAAACAAACTCCTAAAAGTTCTCTCGAAAACCTATGAAAAAATGCAGTCGAAAACCGCATCCCGCGCATGCCTATCTGGTGCCTGGCGCCCTGGGCGCTAGAATTTCTGCACACGGCCGGGCCGCCTCGAGTTGGCGCCCAGGGTGCCAGGCCCCCTTTTTCGCTCTGTCTTCGCTCCATAGCCGTTCCGTCTTTTACCATCCTTCGCGCACGAACCTTGGATATGTTGAGGCCTTGTTTTAAGCCAACATCCTCAACATAAACAGGTAGACCCAACAAGATCCGTTTACCACACGGGTCGTACTCAGTTGACCCGACCCGACCTGACCCGATGAATATGGCTCTAGATCTGAAGATGAGGAGTCAAGAACTCGAGATCCAAGCCGTGGTCATTGGGTCGTGGCCATCACGACTCGTAAGATCACAACTAAGAAAGAACAATGCAAAAGAGCAGAAGTGAATGAATTAACCCCCCCAAATAAGTGATTGAATGAATTAAAACCCCCAAATCAAGATCCCAAACAAGAGAAAACGGGGCCTTTAATCAGCAAGAAGGGATGTGAAGATGAAGGGAAAATAGGTGAGCAGAGGATGATGTGCAACGTGGGATCTATGGAGAGTTGGAGAGCATCCTCATCAAGGAGACCTCACGAAGGTCGGAGCAGCAAAGGCTTTATCCCTCGAAGCCCACAAGAGGCTCAGCCCGTCAGCTGAAGTCACTCACTCGAAGGGTGCTTGGAGCCGCATAAGCGAGACCTCGAAGAGTGGTTGGGGCCCACAATTTCCGGTGTCCCTTAAAATCGCTCGTTCGTCACAGCTGCAGAGGAGCCGCTCAGTTGCTCAAAGCTTCAAGAGTCAAGACTCGACCTGAAAGGCTTTGAGTTTAGTTTCAGTATTCAGTTTGGTTATTTGAGTAATTCATTTTAAACCCAAAACACTAGCCTTAATTACAAATGTGTCCAAAACAAAAATACTTACAGTAATAGCCATTTAGCTTACATCACTACAAAAATACTAACGGTTTTTAAACGGGTCTTCTCGAGTCTACAGTTCTAGACCCTAAACTTGGACCCGACCCATTTAGTAAACGGGTCTACCATGTCCACCCGTATACGACCCGAACCCGTTTAACCTAAACCAACTAACTTTGTGTCAGGATGTGTCGGGTCTGCCATGTCGGGTCCAAATTGCCAACCATTCGTATCAAGATGACATATGGGCTTAATCGTTTTTTAATGAAACCAACATCCCATATGCAATGTTAATCGAGATCCTATAAAAAAAAAAATTTATAGATAATATGGCAAAACACTTTTAAAAAATGACCTGCCACGTGCTATCAAAGTGAGTCAAAATACCACTTTTCTTTTTTTTTAAAAAAACGAGCAATATGATTTAACCAACCCCATCACCAACCTGCATAAGTGGCTGTTGGCTATTGAGCAGCACGCATGTAGACTATCACTAGTGATATTTGATATGACACTAATAAGCTTCCCAAGCCAATGAGCAGCTGCCAGCTAGGCAGGTCGGTGATGGAGTTGGCTAATGAGTTGGTTAAATAGCATTTTGCAAAATAAAAATACTACCTTGCTATTTAAACAATAGTTTTTCATTCTGTTTTTTATTCGGGGCTAGTGTGATCTCAGCCCGAAGCCCGAAAAGATAAATGAGATGAGTTAGGGCTAGATAGGGTGGTAGAACTTCGGATCGAGCTTGGATTTAGACAACCATCAAAAGGTCGGATTGGATTCGAGCAGAACTTGACTGACCCAGCTTGGCCCAATTGGCATGCCTAGATAGAAGGCTAAATTATTATCTTCTCTTGGTCATGTGACTTCAATCAAATTGGTGAACTTAGTGAGAGGACCCTGACAAGATATTGTTTTAAGGGTAAGGACACCCAAAAAGATGGTGTTGCAGCAAGTCTTTCCCGAAAAGGATCTAGCTAGAGCAAGACCTACACATGACGTTTATCCCATTTTAATGACCAAATTAACCCTTAGTGCATGCCCCTTTATCCCTTGTCGATACAGGACTCTAACATGCTGATTTGCAACAGTGATTTCACTGTAGCGAAATTTTTTTTGACACGATTTCACAGAAAAATATATTGCTACAGTAGTTTCACTGTATCAAAAGAGCAACAATATTTACTCTACAAAGATTGTTACTCTTTTGCTACAATGATTTTATTATAGCAAATTTTTTTTCCCACAAGATATCTCAAAAAAAAAAATTACTGCAGTGATTTCACTATCGCAAAAGAGTAACAATTTGGACAAATTGTTACTCAATCTGTACAAATTGTTACTATTTCACTAAAATGATTCGTTATAGCAAAAAAATAATAATAATAAGATTTCGCAAAAAAAAAAAAATTACTACAGTGATTTCATTGTAGCAAAAGAGTAACAATTTTCGAAGATTGCTACTCTTTTTGCTACATGACCAGTGGCCACATGTACATCTGCAAGTAGGGTCTTGCCCACATGTATTGGTCGTAGGGGTAAAAATGATAATTTTCTATTGGAAAGACTTAAAGCTAATTAATGAGGCTGACTGTCTTTTATCACTAAATTTGATCTGTTAGAGGAACCTATCACACATTTTTTTCAAAAAAAAAAAAGACTTTCATCTTATTAATTCCTTCAAACGACAAGCTGTGTCACCACAAACCATAGGTTGTCTTTGAACCAAACCAAACCAAACCAAACCAACCCAACCCAGCCCAACAGCATCAAGATTTGGGCACTAAGAACGGATTGAAGTTTGGGTTGACGATGGAACACCCACCGTCCAGCACGAGGTTATGCCCGCTCACATACTTGGAATCGTCGCTCGCCAAGTAGAGGACCGCATTGGCCACGTCCTCCGTCGTCTGCGTCGTCCCCTTCAGGTTGGCCATCGACTCCATAATCGCCTCCAGCTGCTCGTCCGTCAACTTCAGGTACCCGGAGGAGAGTGGGGTGGCCACCACCGCCGGCGAGATGCAGTTCACCCGGATCCCGAACCGCCCCAGCTCCACCGCCGCGTTCTTCGTCAGCCCCACCAGCCCGTGCTTCGCGCACGTGTACGCGTGGGAGGCGGCGCCGCCGATGCAACCAGCCAAGCTAGCCGTTGCGATGATGCTCCCACGGCGAGCCGGGATCATGACCCGAGCAGCGTGCTTGGTCCCCAGAAACGGCCCCACCAGATTGATGGCGAGCACTCGCTCGAAGTCCGCCTTCTTGTTGTCGAGGATGCTCGGGTCGGTCGCGCCGCCGATTCCTGCATGGACGGAACTAGTTATCCACTGAATATTCCTCCAGTTAGCTAGTACTAGGGGTGGCATTGGGTCGGGTCGGGTCGGGTTGAGACATAGGTATAAGGGCAAAACACCCAACCCGAACCCGACCCGTTAAATAAACGGGTGAAAAACTTAAACCCAAACTCGACCCACCTAATAAACAGGTTGACCCGACCCGACCCATTTAACCCGTTCACTAAATAGGTCGGGTCGGGTTGGCTTGGGTTGGGTCAACAGAACCCATGTAAACCTGTTGGGTTGGGTCAAGACGGGTCGGATTAGACCAGGTTGGGTCGGGTCGGTTCGGGTTGGCTCGGGTCGGGTTGACACAATCCATTTGGTAAACGGGTCAATTCGGGTTATAAGTACAAACCCGAACCCGACCCATTAAATAAACAGGTATCAGGTCGACCCGTTTATGACCCGAACCCATTTAGGCCAAACCCAAACCCGCTAACTTCGGGTCGGGTTGGCGGGGCGGGTCAAGGATTGCCACCCCTCGCTAGTACTGGTCATGAACGATGGGTGTGATTCCTGTCTATTTTTTTTTTTTATTTGACAAACAATTTCATATCAGATTTGAGCTCTAGGAAAGATTCATAACTATTTTGTTGAAACCATCCCTACTAAAATAGTTAAATATTAAATCTATTTTAAAAACCTTCGATAATAGATGATGACAGAGTTGATTGATACCGGCGTTGTTGAACATGATGTCTAGCTTGCCGTACTTTTCGACGGCGTGATCAACGGCTTTACTGACATCGTCCTCATCCGTGACATCGCAGTGGATGAAGGAGGCGGCAGGGCCGAGGTCGTTGCAGACAGAGATCCCAAGCTCATCCTGGACGTCGGCGATAACGACCTTAGCGCCGTGACGGCAGAAGGCTCTGGCTGTGCACTCACCGATGCCACTGGCTCCGCCAGTGATGAGGGCAACCTTCCCTTCCAGTCTGAAGTAAAAACAATCATATGATTCACCCATGCAAAAGGATTGAGTCTTGTGGCCACAGCTACAGGTGGAATTAGCATTGTGATGGTTTGAACAAGGTTGCAACTTGGGTGGGTTGAGCCTGACCCCGAGCCCAATCCGACTCATTGGTTGGGCTTGGGCTCTTTTTTTTTGAAGATCGGATGTGGTTTGAGTTGAAGAGGTCAACCAATAGAAAATTTGCTTTGGATAGGGCTCAGGCTATGTGACAAACAACCCGGCCAATCTGAGTATAATAAAGATAAGAGGCCTTATTAGTTACTAGTAAATGCCCGTGCTTGTCGTCATGTCACCTTTGATGACCGCCGCCATCAACGGGGTGTGATTCACTTGGTAGAGAGAGAGAGAGAGAGAGAGAGAGTATTAATTAACCTTCTAAAAAATATACTAATTAACATCAAATGACCATTAAATATATATTTATTATTTTTATAGTAGGTTTTTAATATCTTTATAGTAGTTTTTTAATAGAATTTATGAGAGAGCCCTATTCACACACGTGAGAGAGGGCTACGTTTGAACTCTCTCTCTCTCTCTCTCTCTCTGAGTCTCTCTCTCTCTCTCTCACTCTATTTTTAGATCTTGATCGACGACTAGATCTATCCTGTGTCTTTTTTTCTTAGTCAGCTTATGAACAGTGTTTTCAAAACCGGACTGGAAGGTGAACTGAAAAGGCAGCCGGTTCGGTCCAAATCGGTTCAAACCAATGGTTCAACCATTTGAACCGCATGAAAATATTTTTTTTAAAATAGATATATACTAAATTCTTTAATGGCAACGTTTTATTCCTGGGTTAACATACAAACCGGTTTATCCAAAGACCGAACCGAAACATGCTCCGGTTCCAGTCCAAACCGGTTGAACCGCCCAGTCCGGTTTTCAAAACACTACTTGTGAACAGCCGCAACATGTTATATAGATTTTATTTTATTTGGAAGTTAGCATGCTATATAGATAGCTAAGGATAAATAAGATTTTTTTGGGTAAAATTAAGTATAGGTCTAGTATATAGCATCATGATGAGGTACAAGATAGCTAATAGTTTCAGCTAAACTTAAGTCCAAGGAATCAAAGTCAGTTTTAAAGGTGATCATCTCCTGCATTTCTTGCACAATGATTTTACTGTAGCTGCTACAGTGATTTCACTTTAGCAGCTATCATGATTTTACCTTGGTTACTACAAAGATTTCATAATGGTTACTATAGTAAAATAATTGTAGCACTGAGTATCATTTTGTACATTTGGAATACTATTTGAAATCACGGTAACAAGTACAATAAAATTATTGTAGCAGCTACGATAATTACCGTGGTTGTTAGAGGTTTCGTTACGGCTGCAATAGCAAAATCATTATATCATTGAGTACCAATAATTGAATCATTGTAGCTACTATAGTGAAATCATTGTAGCAGTTATTGTGATTCCACTCTCGGTTTCAAACTTGATCATTTCGTAGGAATCGGGGGTAGATATATAGACAATGACAGTTTTCATAAATTTGGTAACTTATCCTAGCCATATTAGTCCTTTAGTAACCAATTCAGCTGTTACAATTAATATGCTGAACCATAGATTTGGACTAAGAGGATAAAGTTGTCGCAACCTATCCTTAAATGAAACTATTAAATTTGACTGTATGCTATCCGCACCCTTTTTTTCTTATATTTTACTGCTCAAAACACAAAACATTTGATAAGTGATAGAATTAGTTTTACCTGGACCTTTTGCGCTAACTCGAGCTTAACCCGATCTTGAAAATTTATTCTCAGGTTGGGCTCCGTTTGGGTAGTGTGGGTTAAAGGTTGGGTTTGGTTGAGGGATCTACCACTTGGGTTGAGATTGAGTTGACATCTAGCCCTACCGAACCGCCTTACTCTCAACTTAACCAAAAAGTTCATAGGCTTTTGGGACCACAACTTTTCTTTGGATGGTCGGTACATCACCTGTAAGTGCGCCAGTGCAAGATGGACTAAGGATTGAAACTCACCACAAGAGAGTAAAAATTGCCCCTTATTCTTTTAATAACTCTATAGGAAATAAGGTTCGCCACTAAGGCTAGAAGAACGATTGTCACTACAGAACGTGAGGAAGTATGCCGTAACATTTATTTGAACCCTTGAGCATGGCCACAGATTGCACAAGTCTTATCGACCGTGCTATCCGTTGGAGACATGTTAGTCATTATATGCGGAAAAAATAAAAAGAAACCAGAAAATATGAAAGGCAACACAAAGGGGGGTGTTTGGCATCATTCCAAAACGGTTTGTTTCTATTCGCAGTTCTATATTTTAAAAGTAAAGGATAATATTTCTTCCGGTGGAATGAAGGACGTGGGAACAATAATATCTCACTCCGGGTTCTTCAATGCTAATCGGAACTCTGAACCATTGAATTACATTAGAAATAGTAATTGACATGAATATCCTCTTCTGGATGAGGATTAAGCGGAACAATTGTTCATCATTCCAAACATCCCCTAAATTTTAGAAATAAATTCTTCAATGATTTTTCTCGGCAGTCCACCAGGATATTCAAGAAACGTGAGAAGCAAACGAATAATCATCTAAAGAATCTTTTATAAACAAGAACAAGAAATTTGTAAGTGATGATCCAAAGCTTACTTCCTTGCGAGGGCCGGCACATCCGAGCTGCTCTCCATGGCTTATGGGCTTTCAGAAGGGTTGGTGCCTCTTATGAGGCTGGGATATTTATAGGATCCATGATCCTTGACAAAGAGACATCTTGAGCATCTCCACAAACTGGATTCCAGTCTCCATTGGAGACAAAGGGACTCCATAAGTTGAGCTGCCAATGAACCTAGAACTGGATAGTAATCTATAAAAAGAGAAGTTTTATAAGTGCTAGTTCTTAATGCACCAACTCGACACCCAATCCATCACCCAGTCACTGGCCTGATTGCTCGGACGGATGTCTTAAGCTCTTGGTTATACCGACATTTTCATTATTTTACGTTCTCGGGTTCTTAACCCGTCGAGGAATTTTAATAATGTTTAGTTGGACCAAGTTGGAGGTTAGATTAATATGTGAACAAGCAATGGAGTTGGGATTTGAATAAGTTTAAGATATAATTAAATCTAGAATTCGAGGTAAACTATTTAAGTCAATTGAGATCGCATCCCAGTGGCAAAGCACCGGGCTGGCAGGTGGTGTAAGCGGATTTACTTCTATTTATTTGACACGTCTAAGATCGATACAAGCACCCCCGAGACATTTGAATATGGTCAACGATTTTACCAATATAGATCGGTTCATGGATTTACTTGTACCGGTTTATATAAAAATAGTCAAGAAGTTAAATCAAAGCGATTTACTTTTACTTGGCCGTGACAGACTTTTGATTGGGCTCTCAACGCCGTTCTTTTTTCCCCTCTCCCCCCCTAGGGTTAGAATTTCACTGTGATTCGCTCGGCCACCGTCGTCGGTTTCGAGGGGGCCGAGCCTTCGGTCCGCGCTGCTATGGGAAGGGTTTGTTTTCCCCCTTCCTTCCCTCTGTGAATAGGGGATCCTTCGGCGGTCGGTTTTTGTCGTCGTTGAGTTGGAGTCGCGACGGCTTCCTCTGCTCAACTAATGTTCGTCGCGTAATCATCGGGGCCGATCTCTTGCCCAGAGCTGCTGGAGCCGTCGGATCTGGCCCCGACGTGGAGGTACTCCGTCGGTGGATTTTCAGACCGCCTCCTCGGAGCGGTGAGCGGTTCCTGGCGGCTGGCGGCGGCGATGGTCGATGGCAGCTTGAAGGTTGATGCGGCTCCTACCTTCCTCCCCAGGCGGCCGGAGATGGCGGAGGTTCGCCTAATTTTGGATGTGTATTTTGCTTCACTATGTTAGTTTCGGTTTCCCCTTTCCTGTCTTCCCGCCGGTGAGCGGTGTCCAGGGTTCGCCACTTGCGTGTGGATGTGTTGTGTTGTGCCGCCTGAGTGTGGATGTGTTGTGCTGTGGTTCCCCCTCCTCTAGGTGGAGGTGGAGGTGGTGTTGGTTGTTCGGCTGTGTGTCTTTTTCGGCGCCGATGAACGGTTGCCCTTGCTTGCGCCAGACTGTGGCGCCTTTCGTAATACCAAAAAAAAAGAAAATACTTTTACTTGGCCGTAGGCCCTTTTCATTAAGTTGAAAAAACCCAAGTCAGTCTCCACGCTTGTAAACCAGACGTTAGACCAAAATTTTCACTATTTTATTTCCTTCTCTCGCCCCCTGCCCCCGCCGGTAATGTGTTACACTCTAGAGAGAGGACGAGCACCCCAGCGCAAAAAGGTCTATTTCCCTTTTTATTTACACCTATAATGCAGTGGTCCCTTTGATGTGATCCTATTGCTATGAAATTTTTTTCCCTCCATTCTAGTGATCCCTTTGATGTGTTTCTATTGTTGTGTTCCTATTAACTTGTTTGAACAAATTTAATGATTTATGATTGTTTTGAGGATAACTTTAGCCTACACCCTAATAATTATATGGTGTTTGGATATACCCCCCCAAAAACTATTGTAATTAGACATAACAAATCCCCACACCACCCACCCATAAAAAAAGGAATTTTTTGACTTATACCCCCTATAAGTAGGTGGTGTTTAGGCATACCCCCCATTCTGTCTAATATCATATAATAATTTGGGTGGGTTAGTCAATTTTGATTGTGTTTTTTTTTGGTAGGAGTCAATTTTGATTTTTGGTGGTGCTTTTGTTCTCCTACAGTTTACTTGACTACTCAATACAATGAGATCGGATCAAATCAACAAAAAATCTATTTACTTAATGCCAGATATAAACAGATGGTTAACAAAAGGGCTTACTTGTCAGTTTACTTGACTAAGCGGATTTTTTTTTTGGTATTATGAAGGGAGATCACAACAGATCTCAGGAGGCACCACAGCCGGGTGCAAGCACAGAGAGTCACCACTTCAGCGACCAGAGAAAGGCCCTACGGCCAGGACACAATAAACCGCCTCGCGGCGAAAGAAGCCAGAACGGGAACATAGCCCCACAAAAACCGCCATCCATGGCGGGATATATCCCACACCGGAGCTCACCACAGTCGTCGGACTCTGACGCCTAGACAAACCCACAAAAGGAAAGGGCAAACAAGCACCCAAAACCAACAAGACTACCACAAAAAAAAACAAACCAAAAATTGGATCACACACCGGATCCATCACCACCATCATCGCCGGAGGAGAAAGGTAAGGAGCCGCACGTCCCCGATCTGCCACGAAACTCGGACACCGCCGCCTCGAACCCATCAAGGAATCAATGCCGAGCTAAGGAGGGTCTGGAACAACCACGACATATTTCGGCCGGGTCCAGATCACCACTCCGCACCTCCCTGATCCCACGAGCCAAGAGCCGCCGGTGCCGATCCGTACTGGAGAGAGCCGTGCCACCTGAAATTGACACAAAAACTCCGCTCTGATGGGATCCAGCTCCCTATACACAAAGGAAAGAAGAAAGAGCCATATCCATCTTCCCCCGAGGCCTCGCGATCAAATATCCTAGCCTCCCCGGCGTCGCTGGCGGCCGGAGAGGCCAAGATGGGGGGTCAGAAACCCTAACCTAAGGGCGAAGCGAAAAAAACGAGCCGGCGCTCAGAGCCCTATTCTCTTCTCTCTTTGACTAAGTGGATTTACTTCTATTTAATTGACGGGTCGAAGATACAATCATTTGTTTTTTTTTTTTGGATCCAAAAACATGCTCTGCTTTGTCACCGACAAGGATGGTGCTGGAGGACTTGCGCGATCAAGTCGGATCATGCCTAGGAATGGCAATGGGTCGCGTTCGGATTTTAAATTCCTATTGTAAACGGGGCAGGTTCGGGGCGGGCCTATTCAAAAACCATAAAAATCAAATCCTAAACCCATCCCATTGCCATTCCTAGATCACGGAGAAAGGGTTCCCGACATCAAACCTCCGACAATCAAGTAAGTCTTTAATCAACAATAGGCAGAAACATGCAGAAGGGCTTGCAAGCATACCTATTTATGGAGGCCACAGTGTGTTTATATAGCCATAGGTTTTTTTTTTTTTTGATGTATTAAAAGAGAGATCACAACAGACCTCAGGAGGCACCACAGCCTGGTGCAAGCAACATAGAGTCGCCACTTTGGTAAAAAAGAAACTGTCACATCTCGGTGGAGACACCCACGGCCAAAAGTCTACACATACATCGCCACACCGAACAACCACAAGGACACCAACCCCTAGAACCGCCACACCGACTACCCAACATCAAGGACAACAGCCCACCACAAGCCTGCATACCATTGCATCCACAAAGAAAAGGAAAAAAAAACCCTTCTAAAGGCCATAACAAGTCAAAAACTAGAGGAGTTGCACCCGATCCGGTTGGCACCACCGCGGGAAATGACACCACCAGCCAGCACTCCGGGACCGCCACTCTGCACTGAGCAAGAACCACCATCAACCATCGAGGCTGGGAGCCACTGCAACGAGTCGAGGCGAGGTCCATGGACCTATACAGAGGCCTCCGCACTGAGTAGCCCAAGCTTCCGCACCTCGTCGGAGTTGAAGGGCCACTGGACCCGAGGGGCAGTTGGAGCCGGACCGCGAGACCAAAATCCCAAAAAAAACAGGATCAAAACCCTATACACCCATTTCTACAGGAAAGTGGAAGGGGGAAGACCTAGATCAAGAGCTCGGGAAGGATTACCGTCGAAGATCCCGGCGTCGCCAACGGCGGTAACCGAGGAGGCCAAGAGGATTCCTGTGAAACCCTAACCCAGGGAAGCGATAGTTCTCTAACTGATATGAACCATTAGCTAAATGTCATCTGATAGAATTGTTGTAGCTCTTATGTCCTGATTGTGGATTTTCTGTATTAACATTAATAAAGATGACTTTGGTTATTGCTTCAATTAGAATACTGCTTTGGTATATGTTAATTCATATGTAATAAAGGACCCTAGAAAACACAGTAGGCCACTAAGGCGCATGGTGGGTCCATGCTTGTGAGATCCAGTAGACCGGTTCTGTGTAGACCTAGAACTAGTTCACTGCTTTTGTGATGCCGATCACTTCATCGAGAATAAGCTATTGGTAGGTAGAGGATGTGGTGAAGTCTCCACTATGGGAACGTGGGATTCCCATTCACCTGACCAAGCATGATGATCGTGTTGAACAGGAACCAAGACGAAGTACAGATCAGTGTATTAGAGCCTGGTGCATAAACCATTTTACTACTATAGATAATATGTCCTCAATCTTGAGGGACCATGTGCACTGAGCTAATCGGCTGTGTGGTGCTTTGATGTGTTAACGTGTGCAGACCATTCATAGTCCAATACCATGATACGTTGGGTTACCTGACTGGTGCTAGAATGGTATGCAACCCCTATAGGTTATCCAAATGATTGATAGATGTGTTTGATAGTCAATCTGTCCACACAATTAATCCAGGCATGGGGGTTGTCAGTATGACTGACGACGTTTCGGGTGCTGGGCATAGCACGAGAAGGTGTGTGGCGTTATGGATGACAAGTCATCAATCCCTAGTCAGATGATTGATCGGATTCTGACGGTGCTCCCCACCGCCCGAGTCGAATCATAACACTAGTAATAAAAGAGACTAAAGATTATCAGAGTATAGTAGAGAACATGGTTACGAGGGAGTAACATAAGTTTAGAATCACTAGAGTTCAACTCGTGTCGCACTCTGGGTGGTATCGCGGGTTAATTGGATTAGAGTTGTTTAGCAGAACTTTCGGTGTGTCACCAGAACAGCTAATCAGGGATCCGGTTAAAGCAAGAGATCATGAACCCTAAAGGTTCTACCCTATCGTTGTATATAAAAATTGTTTCCTGATCCGGTTGGACATGTTAGATGCGAAGGAGTGCGATGGAGCACAAGCCCGAAGCCTAAGAACCTAATTCACATTTGTTAAGGATCTATGGGGGTATTTTGATAAATACTAAAATATGACTCAGAACATATTAGATATGGATCTTAAAATGAACGAAATAATTTCAGGAGTTCATAGGCGCTGACGGAACTCGATTCCGACTAGCGTACCGCACACTCTCTCTATCAGTGGTATCCTAACAAAAGGGCGTTTTCGTCCGAAGTGTTAAGGGAAAACCCTAAAACTGCCCCCCTGCCCCCCCCCCCCCCCTCTCTCATCCCAATCCTTAGGGGGCCGGCCCTAGCTTGTGTAAGTGAGTAGGGGGTCGACCCTATAAGAGTAAAAGGGAGAAAGGAGGTTGGCCCTAGCCTCTCCCCTCCCTTCTTTAGAAAAATAAAGAAGAAGGATGAAGAAAGGAGAAGGAAGACGAGACCAAGAGAATGAGGAGATCTCCGGCTCGCTATCGTCTTCACTACGTGCAATCTTTCATCGGCACATCATCCTTGCACTCAGAGATAGGACGTCGTGAGTCCCTCCCTTTGCAAATGACAAGGTGTTATCCGACAGCATCCCTCTTGATTCATATGTGGTTCATCATCAATTATCGTTCTGTTCTCTTCGGATCTAAGATTCACTAGGTATGATGATTCTAAACACCTAACTAGATACATGCATATCTTTCATAGATCGTAGTATGTCTCTAGGGTATTCGCATATATGCCAGGATCATAGATTTGCATGTAGATTGTTTTGTGGAACTAATTGTAATGAAACATATATCATAAGATCATCAGATCTATCTTTTGCTTCCATTGCTACTCTGATAAAATGATTTAATTCCAATGATTGATATCAGAGCATGCTTCGGTATATGTTTCATGCATGAATGCGTGAAAATATCATGTGGATATATGATACCATATATTTTTGTGGATATATGGTACCATATCAACGTAGATCATGCATCATTAACTTAATATTTCTGAATCTTCCACAATATTTTTGAGTTGGAACATCATTAACTCACTTAGGCAATATGTGCAACTTAATACACATGTGTCTGCAGCCTGCAGGAGTACATGAGGATATACAGTTGCTCCCATTTTTTGCGTTGATAATGCACGTATGGGAGACACATGTATTTGTAGGGCTATGCGTGTGTATGTGTGTGTGTGCGCGCGCGCACATGCGTGAGGTGGTGTAGGTCTCTACCTATATGCATGTATGTGTATGTGGTTGGGTGCGGATTTGTGCACGCTTGTGTGCATATATAAGGGCCGATATATATGGGTATTTATGAAAG
The DNA here is from genome assembly GCA_947650365.1 of Chamaelirium japonicum. Taxonomy (NCBI): domain Eukaryota; kingdom Viridiplantae; phylum Streptophyta; class Magnoliopsida; order Liliales; family Melanthiaceae; genus Chamaelirium; species Chamaelirium japonicum. The sequence continues at coordinate 27,316,987 of OX393553.1, forward strand.
GACGTGTTACCATAATACATAAATGCAAAACATATTTACATGAGTATGTGTGGACGCATGAGAGCAGGTAATCTAGGTGGGAGGGTGCAGCATGTGCGTGAGTAGGCTTATGAGGTGCACTCGTAAGCACTCGATCAAAGCCATCACTCTCCCCTCCCTTTTCTATCCAACTGCCTCTTTGATACCTATGCACCTAAAATAACAAAATTAAAAAATATATTTCTGTTATGGCAATTAGTAATGTAATTGAACATTGAAGAATATGTGAGTAGAGGTGAGGCCTTAAACCCTTTGACAAACCAAACCGAGGTGTGGCACTGCCTCTCACATGAATCTTGAACGGAACTGTGAACTATTAGATGAGGCGTGGCATTGTCGTTCATTTGAACTGGAAGCCTGTGTACATACAAGAACTATTTATACAGTACGGAAGATCACTAACCCGTCTAAGGCAAGCTCCACCAGAATTAAATCACTTGAACATCACCGGGCTAAACAAATTATAATTTCTTCACGGTAATAGAATTATATTTATTTACTGAAGTACTACAATGAAATTAAGTTTCTTTATTGATGCATTATGATCATTTGATATACGATAGAACGGTGCACCTGCATATATGATTTTCATACTATTTACAAGTCTTTTAAGTTAATTTTTATCATTTGTTCCATTAATCAATATCCCTGACAGTATTATCTCGCCTTATATGTAAAGTTATTATGATTTGTTTAGCATGGTGGTTATGGATTTACAAAATCGTAAGGTTTCTAAGGTATTTATTCTTGTAAAATGACTTGGGTTGAATGAAGTAGCTGGTACCCAAAGGAAGGGCTTGGAGCAAGAGTTTGACTTCATAGGACTGAAGAATCTTTGTGATTATTATTTTTTCTTGTTGTAAATATGCATTGTATAAATAGATATGTAGAATTCAGATGTTACAACATTTATAGAACATTAGCCTTGCTCTGTGCCGGCTTATCTCTATGTAAATGTTTATTTTTATTTTTCATCCTTTTTTTCAAAACCCCAACCACGATTCGCAGTTCGGGTCGGCTCAGATGGGTTTCTTGGGTGGTTCGAGGTGTGGGGTGTGACAATCAACACTCTGACGGCCACGTGGCAGGTTAGCGCGGAAAAGCGCATCACCACATTGGCCATATAAATTTTTTTTTGGACTCTCACTAAACCCTACAACCGGATGAACCCTGCAATCAGATTGCAATGTTTAGTTTCGACACTAAACCCTACAACCCGGTTGCAGTGTTTAGTTTTGACACTAAATCCTATAACCCAGATGCAGTGTTTGGTGTCTAAACTAAACCTTACAACCCGGATGCAGTGTTTAGTATTTAAATTAAACCTAAAATCGGGATGCAATATTTAGTTTTGACATTGAATCCTACAACCCGGATGCAGTGTTTAGTATCGAAATTAAATCCTATAACCCGGATGCAGTGTTCATCGATAATCCTATACGATTGACGTGATAGTGCGCTTTTCGACATGGACCCGTCACGTGGATATAAGAACATGACTTTTGAAATTATAAAAGTTATAAAGATATTTTAATAAATTGATATTTTCAAAATGTTATTTTGAAAATAATCCCCCAAAAATATCAACCCTAATTGCAACAAAAAAAAAGGGTTTTTTACAAATAGTATATATAAACCCCTATAAAGTTAATATTTACATATAAACCCCTACAACCATCCAATATTTACATATCCCCCGTACAGTTAGTTGTTACTCAAAATGAAGGAATATTTCCGAAATATTCCTTCATTCGACTGTTATTTCATTAATCTAAAGAGAAAATGACTGATTTACCCATGGATTTAATTAGTTAAAATACCCTATCTTTATTGAACATGGACTTAACCCCAAACAAGCATAGATATCTCAAATCTAACTTGGACCTAATCCGAAGAATTATCACATTGGAGATGTATTTACAGAGTTTAGGTAAAATATTAAGGATCAAATCGAAAATATTCTCTTTTTGGATATCAGCTAACTGCAGGGGTCAATATATAATATTTGAATGAATTAAGAGGTTTATATGTAAATATCACTTTTATAGGGGGTTTATATGTAAATAGAAAAGATTATTGAGTTTGATTTGTAAAAAAACCCCCAAAAAAAAGCCTTTTTATACTTCCCACAGGCTTGGCGGTGCTCTTCCCCATTCTCTTTGGCCCGCCATGGCCTCTTCTCCTTCCCAGTTGACCCATCTCCTCCCCTGCTTCGCTCTTCTGATCTCCGCCCTCCTCCCTCCATGCTCATCGGCGTCGTCGCCGTCGGGGGCGCCGGCTCGGGATCTCCTAGAAGCTGCTCGGGCTCCGGAGTTTTTTGACTGGATGACGAGCATCAGGAGGAGGATCCACCAACACCCGGAGCTCGGTTTCGAGGAGTACAAGACGAGCGAGCTGATACGCTCGGAGCTAGACGCCCTCGGGGTCGAGTACTCCTGGCCGGTGGCGAAGACCGGCGTCGTTGCCTCCATTGGGTCCGGCGGGGCCCCTCGGTTCTCTCTCAGGGCGGACATGGATGCCCTCCCTCTGCAGGTATTTTTGTATTGTCACTTGTATGTTCGGCTCTGTTTCTGCAGTCTAAGTCTGATTACCTTCACCCCATGCGGAGGGGTTTTGTCAGTGGATTTAGGGTGGTTTTGATCAATTTTGGATGAATCTCTGAAAATGCAAAAAGAAGGAAAAACAAAAGGATAAGATGAGAGAAGGATGGTGGGAATCAAACTAATTTGAGATGGTTCACCTCCGACTCATATATTTTTCCCATTCATTGGTTCTTATCTTCACTGGTTTGTTTTCATTTTATTTAGGGTAAATTACACTTTACCCCCCTGAAGTTTAGCTCGAAAACACTTAACCCCCCTATAGTTAGAAAACTACATTTTGACCCCCCTTCAATTCAGTTTTGATCAGATAAAAATTACCAAATGAGGAAATCAAGTTGTTGACAAAAGGGGGTATTGTGCTAACATTTCAAACTTTAGGGAGCGATTTGGAACAAAATAAACTTAGTGTAGTCAAGGCGGTGCCTAGGCGTTTTGACTTGTTTAGGCGAAGCGGTGCCTAGACAACGAGTAATTATTAAATATTTTTATTATAGTATAAATATGTATATACATGATTTTAGTAATCTAGTAGCATATTGATTATAATTTTTACTATCTAAAAGTCAAATTATGTAGAAAGTATTGGAATACCATACCCATAAACTGAATCACAAAATAAAAAAAATTGACGAAAAATATGAAAATTCTAAAAATATCTAAAAAAACAAGAAAAAATAATAAAATAATATGGTTTAGGGTTTAAGTTTATATTTAATCAACTCAATTTTTAGTTAATTCAACTTAAATTTGAAAAACCCCTAAATTCTTATCAATCCATCGTAATAATTTGAGTTAATTCTACTAAGTTTGAGTTAATTCTACTCACTTTTGAGTTAATTCAACTCAATTTTGAAAAAAACCCAAATTCTTATGAACCCATCATAAGAATTTGAGTTACTTCAATTTAATTTTGAAAACCTGCCAAATTCATATGAACCAATCATAAGAATATGAGTTAATTAAACTTAATTTTGAGTTTATTCAAGTCAATTTTCAGTTAATTCAACTCAATTTTGAAAACCCTCCAATTTCTTATAAACTCATCATAAGAATTTGAGTTAATTCAACTCAATTTTGATAAAACCCCTAATTCTTATAAACCCATCATAAAAATTTGAGCTAATTCAACTCAATTTTGGGTTTACTCAACTCGATTTGAGTTAATACAACTCAATTTTGAGTTAATTCAACTCAATTTTTAAGTAATTAGCTAAATTTTAAGTTAATTCAACACAATTTTGAAAATATCCCAAATTCTTATGAACCCATCATAAGAATTTGAATTAATTTAAATCAATTTTGAGCTTATTCAACTCAATTTGAGTTAATGCAACTCAATTTTGCAAAAATCCTATATTAGATCAAGTGAAAAACTGTCCATGCGCCTAGGCGGTCCTAGACGGCCGCCTAGGCGGCCACTTAGGGGGTCGCCTAGGCGCCCAGGGGTCCAAAACGCCTAGGCGCCTGCCTAGGCTACAAAGAATAAACTACAGTAGGTTAAGTGTTTTTGATCACTTCAAGAGGGCAAAGTGTAATTTACCCTTTTATTTAAGGCTTCCAAAAGCCTAAACTTCGCACTAGTTGAGATGTAAATAACTTATCCTAGAAACCCACCGCTATCCTAATGTGAATAGGTTGCCTTGCAACAAACAAACCAACTACTACTTATTTTTTCAAAAGCTCCCAAATAATCGTTTCATTGTATGGAGCATAATCGACTTATCTGATGCAAATATATGACGCGGAAGGAAGCACGGAGGGAGGAAGAGCGTCGTCTTCTTTGAGGCAAATCTATGGAATCCACCAAATAGATGAGACATGCCCTAAAATCTACTCGAGTTTTTCTCAAAATCCACAAAGTAATAAGATGATACTTGAATCCACAAGGAAGGAGAAGAAAAATCTTCTCTCTAATTTCGTTAAGTAAAACAATTAGTAAAATTTTGTATCTCTAATACAAGCTATCTTTTAAATGAAGTAAAGAAACCTAAGTTACCTAATCCTACTCAAATCATGAAGGAAAACAGGAAGATGTTACATAAAATTAAAATTAACTACTATGTGGATCCTTATTAGAGGAGGCTGCAACCAGAGAACTAGGATTGAGTCGGCCAACATTGTGTACGATTAGTCGAATAAAGTACAACAGACTGGGAAGCAACTCGATCGACATCAGATCTCGATCAAAATACTAGAGACCCCATGCTGGCATGGGGGGACGGACATCTTGATGGTCATAGGAATCACATGGGTGCAGAATCTCTTCGCGAAGGACACCTAGTCGACGCATAAATTTGAGAATTAATGGGTCATGTTGCTATAGGCACGTGGAACCTGCTGGAGTTCCCCAGAGATTGCGTGGTGGAACATATGATGTTGTTCAAGGCGCGTTAAGGAAATCATTGGGTTTGGGGAATGTGTCGCATTTTCCTTTTCTGTTTGACGAAGAAAACACAGAAGGTGCTGATTCCAGGAATCTAACGCGTGGCTTTAGTTTGGCACGATGGGTAGCAGGTTTGGGCCTGTGCTGGGGCTACATCGGTCCACTCCACTTGCAAATGACTCGTCCTCAAGTTAATCTTCAATGGTTGCATGCTTCTTAGGGATCTAGCAGTGTCAACACGACTTTATTTGCCATCAACAATAACAAGAACTTGCCTCCCTCCCTTTTGGAACGCCTCTTTTTTTTTCTCATAGAGCCAATAACAGTTTTTGTACCATGATAGTAGAAAATTCTTTAAAAAAAAAAAGCATAAAATTTAGGTTGTCATTGCCAGTGTTGATTGAATCAACATCCTTCTGCCACTATTGACCAAGTAAGATATGGCATATGTCTATATCGACTTTATCACAAACTATCTCATCCTTATAAACCTTTTCCAGCAAAATTAGAATTTTATACCGTTGAGTAATCTTGGTCTCACTGGTGCCTTTGAGTCCACTAACTATGTAGGGAGAAAGATGACTCTCTGTCGGTAATTGTAGCCTATCGACAAGAGTCATGGACACTATTTTCGCTGCTACCTAGTTCAATAATTAGATCACATATCTTCTCATCGTTGGTACATCTGGTTCAAAAGATTGTGTTTTTGTGAATCAAACTCAGATAGATTATACATTAGCCTTCATAAGTCACTTTAGTATCTTTTTTACGGTGCTCCTCATCGTTTACCTCAGTTGTCATGGTCATATTAGCCATTTGATGCTTTAGAAACTGATTGGAACAATGTCCGGGTTCATTGCACCTATAACATTTGAATGGTGATGGTGGAGTATAAGGATTGAGAGTGGTATTTATGTGTTGTCTGATTTCCAACTTCCTTTATGATTATGGTTATGTCTTGATTTCCAACTGGCTTTTAATTACTACTTGTGAAGATTTTCTTTGTGATTATGTGTTGTCTTATCAAAGGGGTCATAAATGTTAGAAATTTGATTATTCATATTTGGGTGATTCAACTATACGTCCACCCTCAATGCTAATTGGACTACATCGTTAAGTGTGTTTACCGGTTGTATTTGTACTCGTTCGAGGATGGCAATGCGAAGTCCACCTAAAATTTTTGCAACTTATTATGACTATGTTTCCATCCGATAATTATGAGCCACGTGGCGGTAAAATTCAGAAACATAATCTTGAACAGAGCGGGTACCTAGGCATCAATTTTTGTATTGCGGAAAGAGTACCTGATCATAGTCAAGGGGTAGAAATTGAGCTTGTAATAGATGCTTCATCCGATGCCATGTATGAATCCGTGAGTCCGTGATATTTGGAGTTGTTCCCACCATGCTGATGTGTCCCCCTTGAGCGTGTAGGCGACTAATTTCACCTTCTCTTCTGAAGTCTCCATGTTTTTCAAAAATTTCTTGACCTCAAGGCTCTAGCAGCCAATGATCCTATCGATAAAGTACTCGATGTGCATCTGACCTTTGTAGGAGGGTAAATTCATGAACTCGCCCATGTCGATCTCAATATTGTGAAACAATATTGTTTATACCCTCATCTCTAGAGAAGTTATCGTAGGGTGGTCTACAAATTTATGAAACCCTCACCCAATTCAGGAATTGGAGCTTAATCGTTGCCGTGGATACTGGTTCAAGTGGGGCCTTATGTAAGTTGCGCAATTAATGCCTGAATCTCCTGCATAACTTGTTGATTCTATCGTTGAAACATCTTGGTTGCTACTATGGTCTAAACCTTTGATCAATTAATGCTTGTATCTCCTGCATAACTTTCGATTTCCGATCCGAAAATTTTGAAAACATCCGATCCAGAAAATCTGAATTTTTTTGATGTTTTATTCCGACCCAACTTGACCTAGACCCATCCGAAGGAGCAGGTGTTGTGCACTGTCAAGCTTTCCACCAAAGTCGTTACTTTGGGCCTTACCCAAGGGTGTGGGGGAAAATCTTCGTGCCGACCCGAAGACCTCGCCTCACCAGTCAGTTGAAGTTGAAGTCGAAGAGAGCGTTGCTCGATCTATCGATTGGAGTTGGAGCTCACAAAATGCAATCAGAGAGTTGACACGAGAGATGTGATCTCGGAGTTCAGCCGAAGCCTACGTCTCCGTGCTATAGGGAGCAACCCGAATTCACTAACACTTATCGAAGTGATCTCGACAGGCCGAGTACCACTGAAGTTTCTTCGACTTGTTCAAAGACAAGAAGAAGATCAAGGTGAGGTAGAGGGTAAGAGGAGATAGAGGTTTCTGAGACAGATATCAGATGATGGCCCTGATCTGTTTTCAGAGCTCTGGTTTGAGTTCTGGAGTTTCAGGTTTTGAAAATCCGATCCCTTTACATTCGAAGGCTCTGCTATTTATAGACTTCCCGGGGAGGAATTCCGGGGCAAATGGCGGTTTCTGCTGCCGTATCTGGGGATCCTCCAGGTAAAGCTGGTGGACCCTGCTACCGTCTCCTGGGGGGATTCCACAGGCTCTTGGGCCCACCAGGCAGGGTCGGTGGGTCCCGTGGTAGTCTCCGGGGGGCCCACCAGGCAGGACCGGTGGGTCCCGTGGTAGTCTCCGGGGGCCCACCAGGCAGGGCCAGTGGGTCCCGCTGTGGTCTCCGGGGGCCCACCAGGCAGGGCCGGTGGGTCCCGCTGTGGTCTTCGGGGGCCCACCAGGCAGGGCCGATGGGTCCTGCTGTGGTCTTCGGGGGCCTACCAGGCAGGGCCGGTGGGTCCCGCTGTGGTCTTCGGGGGCCCACCAGGCAGGGCCGGTGGGTCCCGCTGTGGTCTTCGGGGACCCACCAGGCAGGGCCAGTGGGTCCCGCTGTGGTCTTCGGGGACCCACCAGGCAGGGCCGGGGGGTCCCGCTGTTGGCAATCTTCTTACCAAAATTTGCACCCACAGTTATCCCCTCCAAGTTAGCTAGAGTTCGTTCTGGTTGGCTTGGATTTGGTGTAAAAAACAGCAACCCCCTGCCGCAAAAGGCACGAATAAGCTTGTCGAATGTTAGCATAAAAAAGGCCGATCGGTCAAGTTTGGCCGATCGGTCAAGTTTGGCCGATCGGTCAAGTTTGACCGATCGGTTAAATTCAACCGGTCAAGGATTGGGTGATCGGTCAAAAAACATGGTTTTTTGACCGATCCAGTAGAAAATCGACCGATCGGTTGATTTTGACCGATCGGTTAAAATCAGCCGGTCAAGGTTTGGGTGATCGGTCAAAAAACATGGTTTTTTTTGACCGATCTAGTAGAAAATCGACCGATCGGTTGATTTTGATCGATCGGTCAAGTTTGACCGATCGGTTAAAATCAGCCGGTCAAGGTTTAGGTGATCGGCAAAAAACCTTAGTTTTTTGCCAGATCCAGTAGAAAATCGACCGATCGGTTGATTTTGACCGATCGGTTAAAATCAGCCGGTCAAGGTTTAGGTGATCGGCAAAAAACCTTAGTTTTTTGCCAGATCCAGTAGAAAATCGACCGATCGGTTGATTTTGACCGATCGGTTAAAATCAGCCGGTCAAGGTTTAGGTGATCGGCAAAAACCTTAGTTTTTTGCCAGATCCAGTAGAAAATCGACCGATCGGTTGATTTTGACCGATCGATCAAGTTTGACCGATCGGTTAAAATCAGCCGGTCAAGGTTTAGGTGATCGGCAAAAAACCTTAGTTTTTTGCCAGATCCAGTAGAAAATCGACCGATCGGTTGATTTTGACCGATCGGTTAAAATCAGCCGGTCAAGGTTTGGGTGATCGGCAAAAAACCTTAGTTTTTTGCCAGATCCAGTAGAAAATCGACCGATCGGTTGATTTTGACCGATCGGTTAAAATCAGCCGGTCAAGGTTTAGGTGATCGGTCAAAAAACATGGTTTTTTTGACCGATCTAGTAGAAAATCGACCGATCGGTTGATTTTGACCGATCGGTCAAGTTTGACCGATCGGTTAAAATCAGCCGGTCAAGGTTTAGGTGATCGGCAAAAAACCTTAGTTTTTTACCAGATCCAGTAGAAAATCGACCGATCGGTTGATTTTGACCGATCGGTCAAGTTTGACCGATCGGTTAAAATCAGCCGGTCAAGGTTTAGGTGATCGGTCAAAAAACATGGTTTTTTTGACCGATCTAGTAGAAAATCGACCGATCGGTTGATTTTGACCGATCGGTCAAGTTTGACCGATCGGTTAAAATCAGCCGGTCAAGGTTTAGGTGATCAGCAAAAAACCTTAGTTTTTTGCCAGATCCAGTAGAAAATCGACCGATCGGTTGATTTTGACCGATCGGTCAAGTTTGACCGATCGGTTAAAATCAGCCGGTCAAGGTTTAGGTGATCGGCAAAAAACCTTAGTTTTTTGCCAGATCCAGTAGAAAATCGACCGATCGGTTGATTTTGACCGATCGGTCAAGTTTGACCGATCGGTTAAAATCAGCCGGTCAAGGTTTAGGTGATCGGCAAAAAACCTTAGTTTTTTGCCAGATCCAGTAGAAAATCGACCGATCGGTTGATTTTGACCGATCGGTCAAGTTTGACCGATCGGTTAAAATCAGCCGGTCAAGGTTTAGGTGATCGGCAAAAAGCCTTAGTTTTTTGCCAGATCCAGTAGAAAATCGACCGATCGGTTGATTTTGACCGATCGGTCAAGTTTGACCGATCGGTTAAAATTAGCCGGTCAAGGTTTAGGTGATCGGCAAAAAACCTTAGTTTTTTGCCAGATCCAGTAGAAAATCGACCGATCGGTTGATTTTGACCGATCGGTCAAGTTTGACCGATCGGTTAAAATCAGCCGGTCAAGGTTTGGGTGATCGGCAAAAAACCTTAGTTTTTTGCCTGATCCAGTAGAAAATCGACCGATCGGTTGATTTTGACCGATCGGTCAAGTTTGACCGATCGGTTAAAATCAGCCGGTCAAGGTTAAAGTCTTGAACCTGTACTTTTGAGGGAGTGGTATAGCTTGTTCTTCTCCTTTGATCTTGGGCAGAGTCTTGAATCTTGAAGGAGTTCGATTTCTTTTGTTTTTGAATCTTCGGTTTGCCTAAATGTATCTTTGAACCGGCGGTCCGGTTTACTCAGACCGGTGGTTTGCTTGGACCGGTGGCTAGTCTGGATCGGTGGTCTGACGCTTCGTCTGGTCCCGACTGTTCACCGGGTTTTGCGTTTGCTACGGATGGATGCCATGTGTACCTACAAAAACACGCGATTTGATATGGTGAAGACACGTGTCTTCTCGATTTGTGCGCCGGTTTACCCTGGGTATATTAGTTTTTTTCTCGCTGTCATTTTCGCCTCACGCTTTCAAAAATTTTCGAAGTCCAGAGCCTTTGCTTCCAATCTCTTTCTTCATTTCCTCTTGATCGGTCAAATGGCTTCTTCTGGTAGTTCGAAGAAGGGTGCAGTTCCTTCCAAGAGGAAGGGCAAGGAAGTTGTCGAAGTCTCTTCTGCTCCGAAGGGCCGAGGCAAAGGCAAGGCTGAGTTGATCGAGCTTGGCCAACTGGGCAAGAGGCACCAAGGCGTGGGGTTCGCTTCTGCACCCTCCCGTCCGGAGCATATCCCCAAAGCGCGATTTGTTCTCTGCCCGCAGCTGCCTCTGTCAGCGGAACCAGAGTTTGGATACAACATTGGGGGCAAGCTCACAGACGTGAAGAGGGAGAAGCTGCAGAGTTTGCTGGCATGTTTTACTGAGGGGAAGGTCCGGCCAGCGCTTCCGGGAGTTCTATCAGCTTTCGGTATCGACAGGCGGACAATCTTTGTCTTGTACGCGAGCAAGGAGCAAGTGATGGGAACCATCATTACGATCGGTCAGCTCAACTGTGGACTGCGCCTTCCATTGCCTCCCTTCGCCGCGAGGTTGCTGAACACCTCCGGTCTATGCCCTGGGCAGGTTTCGGGGAACGCCTGGAGGATTATCTACGCCTTCTGCCGCGTAGAGTCGGACTTCCAGAAGGAGCTCAGGGAATGCTACTCCAGCCTCCCTGAAGGCGAAGATGCCAGGATCGAGCTGGGATATTTTTTTTATCATTACCGATGGGCCTGGAGGAAGGACAGCCCATTCTTCAATCTGACGGGTGTCTCTGCCCTGCGCCCGATCATCGACACCATCGGCTCCGACAAACTCTACACGGACTGGCCGTTATCGGTGTCTGGTGCCTGGACTCCTATGTCTGTTCCTGAGGTTCCTCGGTACAAGGTGCATGAAGAGGTGGACATGTACAGCACAGGAGGAGCTCTCTCGTGGCCTTCAGAGCGAGTAGGGGCCCTTGACAACCTCTTTCTGGAGTTGACATGCGGGACGCGGTCATGGAAGCAATTCTCGAATTGCCCGGTCCGACATGGCAATGCCAACCTCCTCCACCGATCGAAGCTCCGCTATGAAGACAACGAAGTCATCTACTCGGACTATGCAGAGGACCCTCAGTCAGGCAAAATCGTTAGAAAACTTCGATTTGAGAAGAAGGCTTATGGAGCTAGGCGCAGCTTGCCCTCGGAGGAGAAATTGGTGATACAGAGGGGCCCGGCGAAGAAGAAGAGAAAAATCCCCATCAAGCAGATGGAGGATGAGGAGAAAAAGAAAGAGGAAGATGAAGAAGAGGAAAAAGAGAGAAAGGAGGAAGGTGGAGGCGAAGAAGATGAGGGCGGCGATGATGATGATAGCACTGGCAGTGATAAGGGAGGAGATGGAGACGAGGAGGATGATGAAGATGAAGATGATGAAGATGGGGGTGGTGAGGAAGAAATTCCTCCCACCCCCACTGATGGTGGTCAAGGACATGGGGGTGGCGAGGAAGAAATTCCTCCCACCCCCACTGGTGGTGCTGAAGAGGACTCGCAGCCGATCCTCATAGACGAGGCTAAGGCTCGCAAGATGGAGGGGGTTATGGATGCAACGAGCGATGGCCCTAAAGTGATTCCTACTTATCACTTTGGGGAGTTGCAGAAGAAAAACCCACTGCGCTTCAAGATCAAGATATCGGGGAGTGGTGGGGTTGGAAGCAACCCTACACCCCTCGATCAGATACCTCCCGAGGTTCCTCGTCTCGAAGGGGCGACTACAAGTGGGGGTGTGGAGGTTGAACAACCCCCACCCCCTTCACGATCTCTGGCTGAGGAGGTAGCTGCTATGGTGGCAGGGCTCGACAATTCGAGTGTGCACGGAGATGAAGGGGGAGCCTCACCTCCTCGAGATGTTCCCTCTCCCGCTCAATTGGAGAGAGGAAGTCGGGTGGCTGATGCTACTCCCCAACCCCTGCCAGAGCCAACCCCCATCAAGGAGAAGTCTACCCCCAAGGGTAAGAGCTCCGACCGTGGGAAGGGAAAGGCTCCTCAGGTCGAGGCTTCAGGTATCTGTTCTAACTTGCCTTGATTGCCTTGTCTTTGAAGCTTGAATATATTCTAACACTTTGAACTCTTGTGTCGATTGCAGGTACGCCTGTTGTCTCGACTCAGAAGATAAAGAGTTTGGGTGATGTTGATATCAACCACCCAACTAGCGTGATCCGGAAGCTTTGCAATCTTCCGGAAGCTACTTTTGAAGAAGCTTTCGATCGGCTAGATATAGTGGTATGTGCATTTGATTGATCCACTTATTCGAATTGTATCTTCGGAATAATTCTAACTTTCTATCCATCTGCAGAGCTCAGCAGTTTTGAGAATCACAAGCAGTCTCTCCAGGAAGGCAGGAGAACGGGAGGCCGCATCTGAGGTATCCCGTTTGAAAGCTGAACTGGAAGCTGCCCACGAGGAGAGGGATAAGCTGAGGGAACTTTTGACTTCGAAGAAGAACTCCCTCAAGGCCAAGATCGAGGATCTTCGCAAAGAGAAGCAGGAGAGCAAGGGGTTGCGGGACCGTTGCGAGGCGCAGAGTCATGAACTTGAATCCTTGAAGAATCGGATCATCAAGGTTGAGAACGTGTCCTGTGATCGCGCAACCGAGAATAAAGAGTTGAAAGAACAACTTGCTGCTCAGCATGCTGCCTTTATTGCCAAAGAGGAGACTTCCAAGAAGGAACTGGAGCATGCGCTGTCTGAATGCAAGAGTTACAGGGAAACGGCCGAGAAAGCGGCAGAGGCACTCAGGGCACATGCCAGCAGTGTCCGATCTTCCAAGGCTTCGGCTGCGAGCAAGGCTCGTGGCGGATCTGAAGGGGAGAAGTCACGTGCTCCAAGTGTAGCCAAACCCTGATGTATTTCTACCTTTTTCTCTGTTGTTTACACTTGTAAACTTTTGATGTGTAGCAGCTCAACATTGTACTTGGCAAATTTTGATAACAAAGATATCTTTTTGGTGTTTGAAAATTGAATGTCTCTTGAGTTGAATGTCTTTGAATATCATGTATTGGATAGTATTGGAATAGACACAATCTTTTGAATGTAAGGGGTCGAGTCGCAACTCGATTACCCAAACTTATTGTAACTTGAAAATTGAACTTGAATTCGTGTAACATTTGAATGTGAGGGGTTGAGTCGCAACTCAAGCACCCAAACCTGTTAGACGATATCGAAATTGATTGAAATTGAATATTGAAATTTGAAGGTCAGTTTAACAATTGCCAGTAAGGGGTTGAGTAGCAACTCTAACACCCAAACTTGTTAAAAGACTTGGTAACTCGAATATGGTCAGTTTAACATTTGCTAGTAAGGGGTTGAGTCGCAACTCTAACACCCAAACTTGTTAAAAGACTTGGTAACTTGAATATGGATAATTTGAAACTGCTTCAGAACTTGAATTGAAAAGCTGAACACTTGCATATTAGAACATTTGAAAGAACTTTATTCATAATGGTATTTACATCATGGATAGAACAACTTGAGATGTCTAGAATTCCAAGCTCGAGGTAATCTATCTCCTTCTGGTGAGATCAGTCTGTAAGAACCTTTGCCTCCTACTGATTCAACGATATAAGGACCTTCCCAGTTGGGAGCAAGTTTCCCACTGCTGTGTTCCTTTGTGTTGTAGAAGACTGCTCTAAGGACCAGACTGCCGATTGGGAATTGTCGCTTGTAGACTTTTTCATCATAGGCTCGTTTGATCTTCTGCTGATACGTTGCCACACGAAGGGAAGCTTGGTCTCGTAGTTCTTCAGAGAAGTCTAGATCATTGATCCGAAGCTCTTCGTTGATTCCTTCTTCAACTGCTCTGGTCTTCAGAGTACTTGATATGTTTTCTGTTGGGAGTACTGCTTCCGATCCATATGTTAGACGAAAGGGTGAGAACCCTGTTGATCTTCTCGGAGTTGTGCGATATCCCCAAAGGACTTCAGGTAGGACCTGTTCCCACAATCCTTTCTTGTCGTTGAGTTTCTTCTTGAGTATGCCAAGAATAGCTCTATTTGATGCTTCAGCTTGACCATTGCATTGAGGATATCTTGGAGTTGAATAGAATAGCTTGATACCGTTGTTCAGACAGAACTCTCGGAACTTGTCGGAGTCAAATTGAGCTCCATTGTCAGCAACAAGAACTTGAGGTGTACCGAACCTTGAAAAGATGTTGTGCCGAATAAATTTGATCACTTCGTCGTCAGTCTCTCGGAAGAGTGGCACAGCTTCAACCCATTTAGTGAAGTAATCTGTGGCCAGCAGTAGATACTTCTTCTTGCTTGGAGTTGGTGGGAAAGGACCCAAGAAGTCCAACCCCCACTGATGGAAAGGCCATGGACTTGATAGTTGATGAAGCTCATCTGCAGGAAGATGGATAGCTCGAGCGTGTCGTTGGCATGGCTCGCATCTCTGAACAACTTGCTGAGCATCCCTTGCCATCGTTGGCCAATAGTAACCTTGTAGCTTTGTCTTGGCTTCAAGAGATCTTCCTCCCGAATGATTTCCACAAGCTCCAGAGTGGATATCAATCAGGATTGCTTTTGCTTGCTCTGGGCCAAGGCACTTGAGCAATATCCCGTTATGAGATTTGAAATATAGATCTTCTCCTTGAATAGTATAGCAGGGGAGCTTCCTTTGAAGTCTTCGGGCTTGATTTGGATCTTCCGGCATTTTGCCATGCTTGAAGAAATCAAAGATTGATCGTCTCCAGTCTTCATGCTCACTTGTAGTAGTGAGGTTCAATGCCAGTTGATCTCCACCCCCAGATCTCTTTGTAGTAGCAAGGATCTGTTGATCGGGGATGGTCTTGGGCACTTCTTGATAATCAATCTGTATCTGCCTTCCTCCGAGTGAGTCTCCAAGAACTGAGGCAGTATTGGCTAAGGCATCTGCTTCTCGGTTCTCTGCTCTTGGGATTTGAATGAATTTGGCATTAGTAAAACGCTGTTGAAGACGTCGTACTAAGGCCAAATAGAGTTGCATTCTTTCTTCTCGAGCTGTATACTCTCCATTGATTTGCCTTATGATCAACTGGGAGTCGCTATAGACAATGATTCGATCTACCCCCAGGGATTTCGCCATTTCAAGTCCAGAAATGAGTGCTTCGTATTCGGCTTCGTTGTTGGTGGCAGTGAATCCGAGGAGAGTGGCCTTCTGGAGATGATCGAGTTCAGGGGATACCAAGACTATCCCAGTTCCCGAACCGATCGCACTTGAAGCTCCATCAGTGTAAAGCTTCCATGGAGGAGTTGTGGCAGGAGCCTCAAGGCTTGAATCTATTTTAGCAGTTGTATTAGATGGAGGCTCGTCTTCATCTTCAAGACGCATATCGATATCTTCCTCCCATGTTATGGGGTCTTCTACTGGGAAGTCAGCTAGAAAATCAGCGATTGCTTGACCTTTGATAGAAGTGCGAGATTCGAACTGAATCCCCAGAGCACTCATTTCGATTACCCATTTGGTCATTCGACCAGCTCGACCAGCTTTGTCAACGATATCTTTGAGCGAGTGTTCTGAAATGACAGTGATCTGGTGGGAGACGAAGTATGGTTGGAGACGACGCGATGCAGTGAGCAAGGCCAGGATGACCTTCTCAGTTTTTGAGTAGCGAGTTTCAGCTGGAAGAAGAGTGTGGCTGATATAATAGACTGGATGTTCGATGCCACCTCTTCTACTAACTAGGACTGCGCTGATTGCTTGATTGGTGACGGCGAGATAAAGCCACAAGTCTTCTTTTGGAAGTGGAGCAGTCAGGATAGGAGCTTGCACCAGATATTTCTTGATGCTTTGGAAAGCTTCTTCACAAACTGGACTCCATCCTGATGTATCCGCCTTACGTAGTTTGTCGAAGAGTGGTTTACACTTATCGGAGGACTTTGAGATGAATCGATTGAGAGCGGCAAGTCTTCCAGTGAGACGTTGCACTTCCTTCCGATTGATAGGTGATGACATGTCGAGGATGGCTCGAATCTGGTCGGGATTGGCCTCAATACCTCTTCTGGTCACAAGGTGACCCAGAAATTTGTCCGATTGAACTCCAAAAGCGCACTTGGCCGGATTGAGCTTCATACGATATTTTCGAAGGACTTGAAAGGTTTCCGCCAGATCAGATAGATGCTTCCCTCTAGTGGAGCTCTTGGTGAGGAGATCATCGACGTAGACTTCGACGTTGCGACCGATCTGATCTTCGAACATTTTTGTGACTAACCTTTGATAGGTAGAACCAGCATTTTTGAGGCCGAATGGCATTACATTGTAGCAGTAGAGACCTCGGCTAGTCACAAAACATGTCTTCTCTTGATCATCCGGATGAAGCGGAATTTGATTATATCCAGAGTACCCATCCATGAAAGACAATAGCTCGTGGCCAGCAGTGGCATCGACGAGTCTCAATCCTTGGCATGGGGAATGGGTCTTTGGGGCAAGCCTTGTTGAGATTGGTAAAGTCGATGCAGACTCTGACCTTCCCGTTCTTCTTTGGAACAACAACTATATTAGAGATCCAGGTAGGATACTCTACTTCACGGATGAAGTCTGCTGCGAGTAGCTTGGTGATTTCTTCTTGAACGGCAATTTGCAGCTCTGGTCGGATGGTGCGTGGCTTTTGCTTGACAGGCTTCACTTCTTCTTTGATTGCAAGTCGGTGACAAGCGTCATCTGGATTGATACCAGGCATGTCTTCGAAACACCAAGCGAAGACGTCGATATTGGACTGGAGGAAGGATACCATGTCTTGCGCTTCTGCGTCGCTAAGACCGGTACCAATAAAAGTTTGTCGAGGGAGGTCTCCGCTGCCGATGTTGATTGGGATGATTTCTTCAATTGAAGGTGATGCTTCCCATTCGATTGGTGGAGGTTCGGTCAGCGGAATCTCCTTTAATTGCTATTTGGAAGAGGGACCAGCTTCATCTCGTGGTCGCTTCGGAGGAGCAATGTTGATCTTTCGATCTGTCTTAGCCGCAGCAGCCTCACAAGACCTTCCAGCTTGTTGATCGCCTCGAATGCAGACGATGCCTTCTCCAGTTGCAAACTTGAGTAGTTGATGATAAGAAGAGGAGATGACATTGATCTGGTGGAGGAATGGTCGTCCGAGAATGGCGTTGTAGCTGGACGTTCCCTCGACGATCGCAAACCTCACCGAGACTCGAGTCTCTTGGCTGAGGTCGATGGTGAATCTCGACTCACCCACCGTGATGCTTTGTTCGCCGTTGAAACCAGTGATCACAGTTGGAATGACGTCAAGGCTTTGATATTTATGTCCCAGACGTTTGAAGCAGTCTGAGAACATAATGTCGATAGAACTCCCGGTGTCGATGAGGATTCGATTGACGGTGCTTCCGTCGATGATGAGTTTCAAAACCAGGGGGTCTCGATGTGGAGTATGAACTCCTTGAAGGTCAGTGTCGTTGAAGACGATGGACGGCCAAGCAAGGCCTTCGATGGGCTTCTCGATCCAGGTATCTTCTTTGTTTGCAGTAGATCGAACATGGAAGATGCGCCTAATCTGCCGATCGACTTCCTTCTCGGTCACTGATTGATTGTGCAATGATCCATGAATGCCAAAGATATTGGCATTCACGGTGAGAGGTGATGGGTTGGAAGAGATCTGATGAATCCAACAAACCTCTTTCCCCTTTGCAGAGGATCGACGTTGATCTTGTCCTTCTCTGGTGAATTCATGGAGATGGCCTTCTCTCAGCAAGTCTTCGAGATGAAACTTTAACCGATAGCATCGATCGGTGGAATGGCTATGGCTTCGATGGAAATCGCAATAAACAGTTTTGTCGGCCGTGAACTTGGAGTTTGGCTGGAGAGGATTGGGCCTTCGAAGGAACTCCTCGTGTTGAATGCGATCGAGGATCTGTTCGACCGGCATATTCCACTCGGTGAAAGTGGTCTTCGTTGGAGACCGACGCCCATCATTCTTTGATCGTTTGTTGGCTGGAGGGGCTGCTGCTTCAGCGTTGTGAGCTTTGGCAGCATACTTTGGAGCTTCTCTCTCAGTAGGCCTTCTCTTTGTTTCTCGCCCTTTCCGAGCGACTTGATCATCTTCGACCTCGATCTCTCTCTGGATTCGATCGAACATAGCACCCAGAGAAGGAGGGGGATTACGAATGAAGTCGTTGTAGATGTGTAGATCGAAGCGGAGAGCGTTCTGGAAAGCCAACATGATGGCTTCATCATCCAGATGTCTTCCAGAGAGGGCAGCATGCTCGTTGCGAAATCTCCTAGTGAAACTTCGGAGAGTCTCGTCAGCACCCATCCTTAGCCGATAGAGAGAGTCGAGCTTCTTCTCTGGCTTTAGATTGAGTTGATAATGCTGCACGAAGAGTTTAGCCAAAACATCGAACTGGGTGATGGACCCAGCTCGGAGATTGTGATACCAGTCGAGTGACGGCTCATCGAGACTTCCTGCGAAGGTGCGGCAGAGCACGTTGTTTTCTTCTTCGTGCGGCGTTAGAGCTTGCTTGAATGCGAGGATGTGGAGAGTAGGATCTCCTCGAACGCAGTTGAATTTGGGGAGGATAGGAGTTCTCCATCCCCTTGGGAATGTTGACTCGAAGAGACTTCGATGGAGAGGTCCGGCGGAGGAATATCCATCTCTACGACCGTGTCCTCGACCTGGATGTAGATCGAGAGGTAGAATCGAGAGGTCTTGTTCAGGCCTCTGAATATCAGCAGGTTGAAGTCGATGGCGAAGGTCCGATCCGAGTCCCCGTTGGAGTGGAATGGAAGGGGAGACTCTACTCTTTGAAGGAGCGTCTTTCATTTGGTGCTTCCTTGGTATGTTGAGCTTTGAAGGTACCCTCTTGTCGCAGTTGCGGCCAGAAGACGATTGGGAAGACTCGTCGTCGAGGCGATCCCAAACACTCTGCTTCCAGGGGGTAGCAGAGGGAGTTGGGTCGCGTCGGATTCTCTTGAGGGCAGCAGTGCCCATTGACCTCCGTTGCTCGGAGTGAATTGAATGTCGAGGAAGATCGACCCTCTCACTTGTAGAGGGGATAGGTAGAGCGATCCCAGCCTCGGAAGCTGCTTTCTTAAGAGCATCCCTCTCAGCGGTGAGGGTGGCGTTTTGCTTCGCCAATTGGAGGAGTTGGAAATCGACCGCCGAAATTTGATAGGTCGCTGGAGGATCTTCAGCAGGAGCGGGGGCTGTTTGCCCAATTGACTGTCGTGCAGGGTGAGCGATCGGTCGATCGACAGATCTCCCACTCCCTGAACGAACCCCCATCTCGGGGACAGCAAGGGGCTGTCCGAAGTTGAGCCTTTGACTCATTGAACGAGTCTCGGGACGAGGTTGTTGTTGAGTGTTACTTCCTTCTGGTTGACCCTGATGTTTCGTCCTCGCCATTCAGAGAGCGAAGGGTGCAACGAGAGTGCCGACGTCCGATCAGTTGGCTGATCAACCGAGGGGGCGAGGAAGTTTGGCTATCAAGATCGGTTGTATGCTCAACCGATCAAGGAGTAGCGGAGAGCTGGACTTTTTGCTCGTAATCCCACAGACGGCGCCAAACTGTGGGGGAAAATCTTCGTGCCGACCCGAAGACCTCGCCTCACCAGTCAGTTGAAGTTGAAGTCGAAGAGAGCGTTGCTCGATCTATCGATTGGAGTTGGAGCTCACAAAATGCAATCAGAGAGTTGACACGAGAGATGTGATCTCGGAGTTCAGCCGAAGCCTACGTCTCCGTGCTATAGGGAGCAACCCGAATTCACTAACACTTATCGAAGTGATCTCGACAGGCCGAGTACCACTGAAGTTTCTTCGACTTGTTCAAAGACAAGAAGAAGATCAAGGTGAGGTAGAGGGTAAGAGGAGATAGAGGTTTCTGAGACAGATATCAGATGATGGCCCTGATCTGTTTTCAGAGCTCTGGTTTGAGTTCTGGAGTTTCAGGTTTTGAAAATCCGATCCCTTTACATTCGAAGGCTCTGCTATTTATAGACTTCCCGGGGAGGAATTCCGGGGCAAATGGCGGTTTCTGCTGCCGTATCTGGGGATCCTCCAGGTAAAGCTGGTGGACCCTGCTACCGTCTCCTGGGGGGATTCCACAGGCTCTTGGGCCCACCAGGCAGGGTCGGTGGGTCCCGTGGTAGTCTCCGGGGGGCCCACCAGGCAGGACCGGTGGGTCCCGTGGTAGTCTCCGGGGGCCCACCAGGCAGGGCCAGTGGGTCCCGCTGTGGTCTCCGGGGGCCCACCAGGCAGGGCCGGTGGGTCCCGCTGTGGTCTTCGGGGGCCCACCAGGCAGGGCCGATGGGTCCTGCTGTGGTCTTCGGGGGCCCACCAGGCAGGGCCGGTGGGTCTCACTGTGGTCTTCGGGGGCCCACCAGGCAGGGCCAGTGGGTCCCGCTGTGGTCTTCGGGGACCCACCAGGCAGGGCCGATGGGTCCCGCTGTGGTCTTCGGGGACCCACCAGGCAGGGCCGGGGGGTCCCGCTGTTGGCAATCTTCTTACCAAAATTTGCACCCACAAAGGGCAGGGCACCGGATTTTTTTTTTAATACTTAAAACGGGTCCAACTCAACACCAATGAGCAATAGTCCACAATGCACTACATGTAAAACTTAAAACCCCTAAATCCCAACCAAATCCTACTCTCCCGTCTCCACCCTCTACCCGACCCGACCTACCCGGACCCATCCGAAGCAGCAGGTGCTGTACAATTCTGAAAATTCCAAAATTTTGAAAAAAATCCAAAATTCTACCAAAATTGGAGAATTTCGAAAATTTCTGAAAAAATCCAAAAATTTAACATTCCAAAAAATTCCGAATCGGAATTGGATTTTGAAATTTCTAAATTTCGGAATCGGAATCAGAATACCATTTGGAATTTCGAAAATTTTTGGAAATTTTCTGAGAACACCTATTCTGATCCGATCCATCCGAAAATCAGCCCTAGACTGAAGGTATAATCTAGTCATAAGTAGTATATTTCAGATGCGAACTTGATTTATATAATCATGGTGTTGTGTGATTGGTTCTGATTATCTTTGAACTACTTGTATATTGCAGTTTGTGTTCGTTGAACTTCGAATATTGTGTGATTGTGAGTCTAAGATTGTTTAGTTCTCGAATTTTGCAAGTGAAGGAATAAAAAATTATGTTCCATGGTTTTCCACGTAGATCCTAATTCTAAACCCTTACAGAACACAGTCAACAATGCCAAACTCAATATGTGGTGGACTTCCTAGATTGGCTGTTGCATAAAACTTGATATTCACTGAGTCATTGGTCTAACTCAATTGTATGTGCAGATTCAAGAGTAGATCTATATCAATCTATTTGTTCGGGAGATGAAGATGTTAGAAAGAAGAGATGCCTCCACCATGCCAATTAGGAGCATTTCCGCTAATTAATTAATACTCCTTGATGGAGAGGAGGAGATGGGATCGATAGCTTGTACTGCACACCAGATGATGCCAAAAACAAAAAAAAGGAGAAGAAAGAACACTAATTAATTAATACCCTTGTTTCTTGCATTTACGAACAAGGCCATGTGAAGGAGATGAACGCTCAATTACTCCGTAGGCATCATGACGATCAAGGCCATGTGAAGGAGATGAACGCTCAATTAGACTGAAGATCGAGCAACTTATTGGTGGAGAAATAAGAAATAAGGATGAGTTATCTGAGGGAGTAGCCTTGAACCTCTAGTTTGAGTAATGTGAATGAATAGAGGATCTAACCAAAGTGAGATGCCAATAAGGAAATTACAGAATCCACGAAAATGGAAAAACACAAACTGGAGGACAAAATTCTAAGAAATGGATTAAGTTAACTAGAGGAGGTTGAAAGGTGTAACAGTCAGTTTGTACATCAAGGGCTTAGAAGCAAAAAAGACAAGGTTAATCTAGAGATGATGATGAGAAAGAATGCCAAAAGAACGCAATCACCAATAACAAAAAATGACCAGAAAAGGAGGGCTAGAACAAACATGTAGTTATGAATTTGGAGGGAGACACTGGTCACCCATGATGATGACCCTATAAAACACCAACCAACACTAGATAAAGCTGGAGATGAGAGGGGAAGGTGGGAAGGATCTATGCAATCCGAGCTTAGCCAATTACAGGTGGCCTCCAAAGCTACCCAATCAAAACGATGGTAATTAGTAGTATTCACATTGTAAACCTACCAATAATACACCTATTTGAGATGCCAACAATGAATGTAAAATTGAAGTTCCGATTACACAATCCCTGCATTGTAGATTTTGTTTATCTTGTCCAGTTGACCTAGTCTCGTTTTAACTAGGTCTTTCTTTGCTTTTGTGGGCATGAAGTTCATAGGAATATTGATGCTTATTAGTTGAATTGATGCAATTAATAGACGATAGAGTTTGATGAATTAAAGGAGAAAATATCAAAGTGATCAATCGGCTTCATTCTATAAATCACTCAACTTGATGAGATATTAGTGGTGAAATAACATGTAATAGAAACATCGAATGAGTAGCTGAAGTGCTGCATAGTGTTTTGTTAGTAATAAGGGCAAAATAATCGCGCAATGCCCCCATACTCGCTATCTATCGTAGGGATTCACAAGAGTAGAACCCCCCCCCTTCAAAAAAAAATAAGGAGACTTAGTGAATTGTCCCTAACAATAGATCGATTTAAGGGGAAGGACGGCTAACAAGATGGTGTTGTGCCAGGCCCCTCCCGAAAAGGATGTAACTAGAGTAAGTTCAAGACTCAACCCGCGGATTTGCTATAGTGATTTCACTGTAGCATTTTTTTTGGGACGCTGTGACAACCAAGATCCAATAGCCAATAGCCAAGAGCCAAGACTCTTGAGGTTGTGATGCCAAGATAGATGAGGTGAGGTATCCAAGGCCACCGAGTTAGTCCCACATGGTCTGGAGAGAAGGAGATCCTGAGCTACTTATATAATTTCTCCTCCCAAACATAGAAGATGTATTTTAAAACCGTGCGCCGCTACGGATTTTGTAAGAACTCCGTAGTTAAGCGTGCTCGGGCGAGAGTAGTACTAAGATAGGTGACCCCCCAGGGAAGTCCTCGTGCGGGCACGGACAAAGCGAACAATATCTTGTTTGGGGCGGATGTTCCAAAATGGTATCAGAACCGGTTCTACTTGCAATGGGGGGGTCTAACCCTATACGTGGACGTATAGCCCTGAAGGGGGGTGGATTGTGACAACCAATAGCTAAGAGCCAAGACTCCTAATGCTGTGATGCCAAGATGGATGAGGTGAGGTGAGGTGTCCAGGGCCACTGAGTTAGTCTCACATGGCCAGAAGAGAAGGAGATCCTGAGCTACTTATATAATTTTCCTTTCCAAACATAGACGACGCGTTTTAAAACCGTGTGCCGCTATGGAATTCATAAGAACTCCAAAGTTAAGCGTGCTCGGACGAGAGTAGTACTAGGATGGGTGACCCCCTGGGAAGTCCTCGTGCGGGTACGGGTAAAGCGGATAATATCTTATGTGTTAGAGGTGGATGTTACAGACACGATTTAACGGAAAAATAAATTACTACAATAATTTCACTGTAGCGAAAGAGTAACAATCTGCGCAGATTGTTACTCTACAAAGATTGTTACTCTTTTGCTACAGTGATTTCACTGTAGCAAATTTTGTCCCCGACGAGATTTTTTTTTTTTTTGCTACAGTGATTTGACTATAGCAAAAGAGTAACAATTTGTACAGATTGTTACTCAACAAAGATTGTTACTCAATTTGTACAGATTGATGCTCTTGCTGCAATGATTTCACTGTAGCAATTTTTTTCCCGACTCGATTTCTCAAAAAAAAAAAGCTTCAATGATTTCACTGTAGCAAAAGAGTAACAATTTTCAAAGATTGTTACTCTTCTTGCTACTTGGGGTGCAACTTGGGCCGGGTAAACTCGAGAACCGAACCAACCTAAACTAAATGGGTTGGGTTGGTTCGGGTATTTTTAAATTTCGGGTTGGTTCGGTTCCGATATATCTTGACCCGACTAAATTGGGTCGGTTTTGGGTTAGGGCACGGGTAAACCCAAACCAACCCGACCCGGATCCTTATACTCAGTATACATACAAATATAGTATGATGGGTCTGTAAAACTGTGTTGGGTCTGATTAAAATGGGGTCCGACTAAATTATGATCTGACGCCTTCTACAAGTTAATGGCTTCCCATTTCACCAAGAAGACAAGGATGATTTAAACTAGGGGTGCAACTCGGTTCTCGACTTGGTTTAAATCAGACCCATTATGGATCTGATTTAAACTAGGGGTGCAACTCGGCCATTAGTTTAAACTAGGCCATTAGCTTACATCAGACCCATTGCACCCCATGGTTCAACTAGGCCATTAGTTTAAATCAGACCCATTGCACCCCATAGTTTCAATATGACCCATGGTTCAACTAGGCCATTAGTTTAAATCAGACCCATTGCACCCCATGGTTCAACTCTGCCATTAGCTTAAATCATACCCATTGCACCCCATAGTTTCAATATGACCCGAGTTGAACCCCTAGTTTAAATCAGACCCGAGAACCGACCCGAACCAACCCAATTTGGTTCGAGTCGGGTTTATATAGAATTTGGGTAGGGTTGGGTTGGGTTAGAAAATAGTAGAACCGATAACTTTCGGGTCGGTTCCAGTTTGGCTCAAAACACGAACCAATCCGACCCGAGTTGACCCCTACTTGCTACAGTGCTTATGTTAAGCTCAGACCGGGCCCACATGTACAGCTGCACAGCTGCACGTAGGGTCAAGTTCGGATTGGTGCTCACATGTATAATTACACATAGGGGTAAGTTGGTCATTTACCAATTGGGAGGACCTATCACCAAAACCCATGTTGACTGACTTTATCTCTAAACACCATATGTTAGAAGGACCTATCACCAATAACCCCAAAAGAAAAACCCATTAACGACAAATCACACACACAACCACAAAAATCTCTTACACAAGAAATTTTCTGCAGAGTATGCTTGTGTCAGTGGACTTGGTGCATAAAACATTCGGCATTCAACTTGAGAACCAAGAAAGTTTGTTGGACTCTTTAACAATGAAATCTAGATGCAGTAAATGCATTTATTATATAATATTGAACTGAGTAATTACTCTTAAGTAATTATTTTGAAGTATTCCAGCTTATGGAGATTACATGTTGTGCCTTACTTAAATTGAAGCTCTTTCTTGCTTGTTAACTTTCTTCTGTCCAAGTCTAATGGGTCCAAGCCACATCAAGCCCTAAATATTGTATGGTTTGGTAAATCTTAATGATATGACAAGTTCAAAAGAATACTTGATAATCTGCCAGGTTAAGTCCATTGATGGGGCTGATGTGATTGGCATGCTTTTACGAGTCTACTATTTACCATCTACAGGTGTTCTTGATGCCTACCCCCATATGCATCTCATAAACTTTTGAGATATATTATTGTTTGTTCATTGCGAAAACACTTTGGAATCTGTATAACAAATAAATTTTTAGACTTTCATCTTCATGATATCTTTTTTTCGTGGAAATATATGTTTCTTCTTAGTGAATGGTCTGAATGTCTAAAATTCAACAAGGGATTCATAAAACAACAAACTAGTTTATGATTGTATCTTTTTGTTTGATCAGTTATTATTTGTCTTCAACAAAACTGGGTATCTCAGTAATTATAAATAGTGTATAATCACTTCAAAATTTGAAACTTTGGAAGGAACTGGTTGATTGGGAGTATAAAAGCAAGGAAAGTGGAAAAATGCATGCATGTGGTCATGATGCTCATGTGACCATGCTCCTCGGTGCGGCTAAGTTGCTTCAACAACGAAAGAGTGAATTGAAGGTAAATCCATAGCTAGCCCTTTTCATCAATTGTTTTTATCAGATATTGGCGGGACTAGTTCAGTTACTTATATGTTAAGAATGGCGTCACAAGGTTTCTATGAACCGCATCAGTTTACTCTATGGTTGACATTTTTAGCATGAAGTTTCCTTTGTTCCATGTGATACATGACTTGCATTTGGTATTACTATCTTCTAGGTACTTCAATTAATTAGTTTTGAACGACTTGTATTTGCTTTAAAGGGTACCGTGAAGCTTCTATTCCAACCGGCTGAAGAGGGTCTTGCTGGTGCTTACCACATGCTGCAAGAGGGTGTTCTTGATGATGTACAGGCCATATTTGGGATGCATGTTTTGCCTGACATTCCTACTGGTGTCATTTCTTCTAGACCAGGTTCTGTTCTTGCAGCTTCTGGTCGTTTCACAGCGATTGTTAAAGGAAAAGGTGGGCATGCAGCAAAACCGCACAAAACCACGGATCCTGTTCTCGCTGCATCCTTTGCAATTCTTAGCCTCCAACAGCTTGTTTCTCGAGAATCTGATCCTCTTGATAGCAAAGTAAGCTTCTTCCCTTGCCGGTGCAAATGTGCAATTTCTTATGGCATATATCCTCAACAACTATGTGGTTTTGCTGATGTGTTTAGTGATTGCATTTACATATATACTTCTATTATAAGCACGTGTTTTTCAAGTATCTGTTTATGGTTGATTACTTTTTTTCTGCCATCTTGTTGTTGGTGACCAATGTGTTGCTATTATTCTTAAAGGAAAATATTATTTTCCCCGAATGCTTGGCCAATTTCTTTTATACAGAATGACATGTCACGACCACAACTGTTCATTGCACCCAACCCCGACCGGCAGGCAAAGGGAAGCTGTACGTGATTGGATGCCATGCCATTCCATTTAAAACATTCGGGGTAATCGTTCGGGATGCATAGCTTTACTCTATCTTAAAATAACTGAAGTCATGTTATCACAAAGTCATTGTTCCTTGTGGTTGCTCTTTCTTGTTTTGCGGGAAGGATGATAAATAGATCACGACTCCACTCTGCACAAATATCATGGGTATATCAGTATTGTGGTACTCGATGTACTCCGTACAACTTGCGACTGTGATGCACAGCCGTAGAATAGAAATAAGAAATGTTTGGGAGAATGAATATATTGAGCTCAGTATATATATATATATATATATATATATATATATATATATATATATATATATATATATATATATATATATATATATATATATATATATATATATATATATATATATATATATATATATATATATATATATATATATATATATATATATATCAGTGTTCTGAAAGGCTCAAGGCGCACATAAGGCGCAAAGTTCTCCTATAGCCTAGGCGCAAAGCGCAACTCAAGGGGCGCGCCTGATTGAAGTAAGGCGCATATATATATATATATAGGGGCATGCTATAATGCGGCATGTGGTACGTGCGGCACTGCACCGCAGCCTTCTGATGCACGCGTTGTGTGCATGCGATGCACGCAGCGGTGCATCAGACGGCTACTATGTGGTGCCGCACTTACCGCATGCCGCATTATAGCATGCCCCTATATATATATATATATATATATATATATGGGTCGGGATCCAGAAACACGCTATTTTGCCACACAGTTAGACACGTATCTCCAAAACCCTAGATAGAGGTTTCAAAATTTATTGATTTTTTGTGAGGATTATAACCTCGTCTTAGATAGCACATCAGCAAAAAATCAGCACATTCTAAAACCTATAGACTAATCAAATATTCCCTTCAATTTAACGGTTAAAATGAATGGTCGATAAAGCTCTTTAGATTTGATGCACCTAAAGGGTTTAGAATGTGTTGATTTTTTATGGATGAGCTATCTAAGGGTAGTTGATCATCCTTACAAAAAATCAACAAATTCTAAAACCTCTATCTAGGGTTTTGGATGATGCGTGTCTAACTTTGTGGCAAAGTAGTGTGTTTCTGGATCCTGACCTTATATATATATATATATATATATATATATATATATATATATATATATATATACTCTTACAAGTCATCTCTTACAAGTGCCTCTTACTAATGATCCGGGCCGTCCGTTCCGATTATGATGGAGGGCCCGGATCATCATCCCCCTCTCCTCTCTCTCTCTCTCTCTCTCTCTCTCTCAAACCCCCGATCCCCACCCTCCCCCGACCCCGATCGAACCCCCTCCTCCCCCAGCTCCGGCGGCCCACCCTCCGGCAGCCCCGCGACACCCCCTCCCCCGGATCCGGCGGCCCACCCTCCGGCAGCCCCGACCCGCTCCGGCCCGTCGCCCTGCGCCGGCAGCCCCGCGACACCCCCTCCCCCGGCTCCGGCGGCCCACCCTCCGGCAGCCCCGACCCGCTCCTGCCCGTCGCCCTACGCCGGCAGCCCCGCTCCGGCCCGTCGCCCTGCGCCTGCCCGCCCCGCGCCGGCAGCCCCGCCCCACTCCGGTCCGTCGCCCCGCGCCGGCTCGCCGGCCCGTTGCTCCGGCCCGCCGGCCTGTCACTCCGAGCCCCGCGCCGGAGCCGATGGGGAAGGTCGGGGTCGGGGTCGGGGGGGGGGTCGGGAAGGGTCGGGGAGGGGGCTGGTTTACACGGTTTGAGAGAGAGAGAGAGAGATAGAGAAAGAGAAAGGGGGAATGGATCACAGCCATCCATTCCGAAATGGAAGGCCCGGATCATTAGTAAGATCCCACTTGTAAGAGATGACTTGTAAGAGTATCCCTCCCCTATATATATATATATATATATATATATATATATATATATATATATATATATATATATATATATATATATATATATATATATATATATATATATATATATATATATATATATATATTCAAAACATACATAATTAAACTAAGAAAATGAATCTTAAGACAAAAGATAAATTGGATAAATCGTTGTTGCAACAACACAAATGTTGTAGCCTTGTAGGTTTGAATTACGGCTCTAAATAAGCCATTTAAAATATATTAAATCTTCAAATACGTATAGTTTAAATTCAATAACCAGTTATAAGATATCAAATGTGATATTATAGCAAACAAAAAATAAATAGTGAATGATTGAATGTGTTATTTCATCCGTGTGCGTTTGCACATGCGTCTAAATCAGTATGAAATGTACAAATCGAAAAAGAAAAGAAAATTAATTGAATCTTGTAATAGTTGAAATAATATCAAAGTCATTAAATCCAATCCAAAATTGCTCAAATGGTCTTACCTAAGAACTATAACAAATAATTTTGAATATAAATAATATTCAATCAATGTGCCAATATTCAGAATACTATAATCATGAATCAAATCTACTTAATAACTTAATCATATTGCCAAAAATATCAATTGCAAGCACATAATTGCACATGGTTCAACTAGGCACGTCTTTTTTATGCCTGGATCCTAGAGCCTAGGCGCATGCCTTATACCTAGGCGCGCGCCTTTCTAACAGAGTCTGGCTTTGTGCTTTTTGAGATGCAGGGGGTGAGCCTAGTTGAGCCTGAGCCTAGGCGCGCCTTTAATAATACTGATATATATATATATATATATATATATATATATATATATATATATATATATATATATATATATATATATATATATATATATATATATATATATATATATATATATATATATATATATATATATAGGGTCCCGATCCAGTGAGAAACTCTTATATGTGAAACCTTGTGCGAAATAAACCTAGAGGTTTCAGAATTTGATGAAACTTGGTAGGCATGCTACCTATGCCTTGTTGATCATCCTTACCAAAATTCATCAAATTCTAAAACCTCTAGGGCATCAAATGTTAGAAGATTTACCGACGGTTCATAAAAACCATTTATTTGATTATCAAATTTGATGCCCCTAGAGGTTTTAGAATTTGATGAATTTTGGTGAGGTTCAACTTTGCATAGGTAGCATGCTTACCAAGTTTCATCAAATTCTGAAACCTCTAGGTTGGTTTCGCACAAGGTTTTACATATAAGAGGTTTCTCACTGGATTGGAACCATATATATATATATATATATATATATATATATATATATATATATATATATATATATATATTCATGTTAGGGTAGTTCGGGTTATTTACAACCCTGCCATCCTCAAAATCACACATAGACGAGTTTCGGAGACAAGTGTCCATTCGATCTAATTGTATGTATCAAACACATCTTAATCCCCCTGAAATCCCTCGAAACCAAATCCATTCGATCAAATCGAACGGTTGAAACCCCCCCTAAATTTCCTCTCTCCCCATCCTCTCTTTCCGATCCCTCCCTTCCCCATGATTTCTCTTTCCGTCTCTCTTCCCCACGATCTCTCTCTCTGTCCGGTCTCTCTCTCTCTTTCTCTCTCCCCCCGTCTTTCTCTCTCTCTCCGATCCCTCTCTCCCCGTCTCTCTTTTTTTGTTTCTCTTTCTCTCCCTCCCTCTCTCTCTCTGAGTTAGGCGGGGGCATAGTCGACTCTCTTCCTCTCTTTCCGATCCCTCCCTTCCCCATGATTTCTCTTTCCGTCTCTCTTCCCCACGATCTCTCTCTCTGTCCGGTCTCTCTCTCTCTTTCTCTCTCCCCCCGTCTTTCTCTCTCTCTCCGATCCCTCTCTCCCCGTCTCTCTTTTTTTGTTTCTCTTTCTCTCCCTCCCTCTCTCTCTCTGAGTTAGGCGGGGGCATAGTCGACTCTCTCTCTTTCTCCGGGTTGGGCGTGGGCGGCTCTCTTTATCTTCGATCTCTCTCTCTCTCTCACTCTGTTTCTCTCCCTCTCTTTCTCTCTCCGGTTTGGGCGGGGGCGTGGGCGGCTCTGTTGTTAGTATCATACGATACACGATACGTATCGTACGATACGATACAGGAGAAAAACGATACGTATCGTTTTTCTCATGTATCGTACGATAGACGATACGATACGCTACGCTACGATACGATACACGATACGGTCCAATACGGTGAAAACATGTTTGTTTGGTTTTTTTTTTTTGAAACTTTTAAAATGATATCTTTTCTCTTAATTTCCCAAAGGACTATATAGGTCTCTTAGAGTTAAAAAAATTATTAGGAATATTTTCTAACCTAGAGTGAATTGATACTATTTTTTTTTTAGAAGTTTATAGGTGTTTTACAAATATTTCTCTAGAGTTGTCGGAGCCCATTGCTATTTGTTTTTAAAAAAATTCTAGAGCTTGGAGCACCAAATATCTACAACTTCACTAATTTCAATAGTTATAGGATTCCATTTCTACCTATATATATATATATATATATATATATATATATATATATATATATATATATATATATATATATATATATATATATATATATATATATATATATATATATATATGTGTGTGTGTGTGTGTGTGTGTGTGTGTGTGTGTGTTACTTCTTAGTAGAGGGTTAATGGATCTATGTTCATAAAGGAAGGCTAAAGGAAAGAAGTGGATAACTTTGAATAAGACAATGAGGATGAGAATGAATATGAATAAGAGGTGCAAGAGACATTAGAGGAAGATAAAGAAGCAAGTGGTGATAAATTATCTATTGGTGATGATCAAATGGATGATGTAGATGCGGTGGAGATTGAAAAATAAGACCTTCCTACTTTTTTAGTTTTTGTTTTGTCTTCATTGACTATTCGAATATTTTGAGAACAATATATTAATAGATGATAGATAATACTTATATATGATTTCTTTTTTATAGAAATATATCATCATATTTTTTGTATAGGTCAATGTTATGTTTGATGTGAAATTATAGGGAATGTCTTACTCTTCTACTTGACTTTTCATATTTAATATTCTAGTATGTACTTTCTATATTTATTATATATATATATATTTAATCGTATCTTCCGATACACGATACGATACGATACACGATACACAAAATAGGAAAAACGATACACGATATGACAACCTTGGTGGGCGGCTCTCTCTCTCTCTCCGTTTCTCTCTGGGTTGGGTGGGGACGTCTCTCTCTCTCTCTCCGGGTTGGGTGGGGGCGTCTCTCTCTCTCTCTTCGGGTTGGGTGGAGCGGGGGCGGGGCAGGGGTGGGGCCGGGGGGGGGGGGGTGTTGGGTTGGGTGGTGCGGGGGTGGTCGCGCCGAAGGCACCCGCTTCGTGCCAATCGGCACGGGCATGCACTAGTATATATACAATCCAGTTCTCCTAAGGGACGTCCCCTGTCCTTATCTTGGGGGACAAAATTTTGAGGGACCTAGAGATTTCATAATTTGCTAATTTTTAGTGAGGATGATCGCCTTGTTATAGATAGGACCCCCACCAAAAATCAGCAAATAACAGAACCTCTAGGTCCCTCAAAATATGCTCTTTAAGTTAACGGTTAAAATGGTTGGTCGATAAGGATGGGGGATGTCCCTTAGGAGAACCGAACTGGATATATATATATATATATATATATATATATATATATATATATATATATATATATATATATATATATATATATAGTAGTGATACATTGCGGCCGGCTAACGTGCGGCCACCCCCTTCGGGGGTATTTTCGGAATTTTTTTTTTTGGGGATTGATCGCCCAACCTTGGATTGGACACACAAAAAATTTCAGCCCGATCCAAGACTTGTAGGTCGTCCAAATGTGTTGATCTTTTATCGGTCGTTCATTTTTTTTGCCATTTTGATCAACACATTTGGACGGCCTACAGGTCTTGGATCGGGCTGAAATTTTTTGTGTGTCCAATCCAAGGTTATGTGATCAATCCCCCAAAAAATAAAATTCCGAAAATACCCCCGAAGGGGGTGCCGCACGTTACCGCCCGCAATGTATCACTACTCTCTCTCTCTCTCTCTCTCTCTCTATATATATATATATATATATATATATATATATATATATTCTTTTGAACAATTTGATCCCTGAACTATGCTCCATCTGCATTTAGCCCCTTCTGTCAATTTTTATCCCAAAAATACCCTTATCAATTTCCAACAAGACTCAAAATTGTTTTAGAATATTTAACTTATGCTTACTAGGACATGGGTATTTCCGGAATAAAAGTTGATAGAGGGGGCTAAATGCAGACGGAGCATAGTTCAGGGATCAAGTTGTTAAAAAATGTCAAGGGACCAATTTGAAATGAGGTGTATAGTTGAGGGGAGGTTTATGTAATTTGCCCATTATCTTATTGTATGCTACTACTCTCTCTTTTCCCCATCAAAGTTCAAGCAGAAGGCCTTTAGATTCACATGATAGTAAATCTTTAACTAATGTACCTGTAGTTATATGTGATGTCCATAAGTATTCCTAGCATGATATATAGTAAGCAAGTGTTCCTTTAAACTATTAGGCCATGTTACTGTAAGCTTTGTTTTAATCTGAAAATCATTTTGATATGCTTTCATCATGATAATAGTCTCCATGCATAGACAAATGCACATGTAATTGGCCTTCTCGCATAAGCGATGTTTTATTTACAGTATACGGTTGTCATGCTGTAAGCTTCAATTTATGTATGATTATTATCTGAATAAAAACTCTTTCCCTCTAGTTTCGTTATAAAGTTCCGCTGTCGTAACACTATCTTCCATGCATCCCAAAGCCATCCATGTTCTTTGCTGCTAAGTAGTGAAAACCCCCTCTACTTCCTTCCATCTGCAGGTGGTATCAGTTGGGTTCATAAGGGCCGGGGAAGCATACAATGTTATCCCAGAGTCGGTGACATTTGGAGGCACTTTTAGGAGCATGACAACCCAAGGCATCTCCGACCTCTCGAAACGGATCAAAGAGGTATGCTGGCATCCCTTTCATTTCAATCGGATAATAGCAAATGAGACTTGAGGGTGCTAGCTTGTGCAGCTGGTAAAGTCTCTTGGTGGTTGTACCAGAGACCTGGGATCGAATCCCGCCTTCATCAAATTTAATAACTGGTAGGGGTCCAAGCCTTAACTCTAAGTATAGGGGAGGGATACTCTTACTCATGGCCTCTTACTCATATAGTTACCTATGATCCGGGCCGTCCATTAGATCCCGACGTACGGTTCGGATTAGATGGGGAGTTAAAGCAATGGTGTCCGCATTAAATGCGGTCTTTTAATACGGGCTTTTAATATAGGCTTTTAATACGGGCATTTAATGCGGACAACATTGCTTTAACTCCCCATCTAATCCGAACCGTACGTCGGGATCTAATGGACGGCCCGGATCATAGGTAACTATATGAGTAAGAGGCCATGAGTAAGAGTATCCCTCTCCTATATATATATATATATATATATATATATATATATATATATATATATATATATATATATATATATATATATATATATATATATATATATAGGGAAGTGCTAGAATGCGGCATGCGGTGCGTGCGGCATCGCACCGCAGCCGTCTGATGCACTGCTGCGTGCATCGCATGCACGCAGCGCGTGCATCAGACGGCTGCGGTGCGATGCCGCACGCACCGCATGCCGCATTTTAGCATACCCCTATATATATATATATATATATGGGGTGGGATCCGTTGACAACCCAAAATGGGAGGTAAATTTACCTCCCATTTACAACTCGTCAAAATCGTTGGTTAGAGGTTTCCGAATTTGCTGATTTTTTGTGAGGATGATCAACATGGCAAGTTGATCATCCTCACAAAAAATCAGCAAATTCTGAAACTTATACGGGCGTCAAATGTGTTATTCAAATTAACGATTCAAATAGACGGTTCAGAAACATTTGATGCAATCGGCGCCCTTAGAAATTTCAGATTTTGTTGATTTTTTGTGAGGATGATCATTATGGCAAGTTGATCATTCTCACAAAAAATTAACAAAATCTGAAACTTCTAAGGGCGCCGATTGAATCAAACGTTTCTGAACCGTCTATTTGAACCGTTAATTTAAATAACACATTTGACGCCCTTATAAGTTTCCGAATTTGCTGATTTTTTGTGAGGATGATCAACTTGCCATGTTGATCATCCTCACAAAAAATCCGCAAATTCATAAACCCCTATCCACCGATTGAATCAAGTTAAAAATGGGAGGTAAATTTACCTCCCATTTTGGGTTGTCAACGGATCCCAGCCCTATATATATATATATATATATATATATATATATATATATATATATATATATATATATATATATATATATATATATATATATAGGGGGCGGGGAGCCTGCACCCGAGGTGCAGCAACAATGCTGCACCTCGGCCTTGTTTTATCTATCTAGAAGTTTTGGAATTGGATGAAATTTGGTGAGGGTGTTGTCTAGGGTAAGATGTTCATCCTCACAAATTTTCATCAAATTCCAAAACTTGTAGGGGGGTCAAATGGTCGAAGCAAAATCTGCAGATTTTAACGGTGACTGCGGATGGCTGATTTTGCTTCGACCATTTGACCCTCCTAGAAGTTTTGGAATTTGATGAAAATTTGTGAGGATGATCACCTTACCCTAGACAACACCCTCACCAAATTTCATCCAATTCCAAAACTTCTAGGTAGGTAAAACAAGGCCGAGGTGCAGCGTTCTTGCTGCACCTCAGGTCCAGCATCCCCGCCCCCATATATATATATATATATATATATATATATATATATATATATATATATATATATATATATATATATATATATATATATATATATATATATATATATATATATATATATATATATATATATATAGGGTTGGGATCTGTTGACAATCCAAAATGGGAGGTAAATTTACAACCCTCTTACAACTCGATTCAATCGGTGAATAGAGGTTTCCGAATTTGTTGATTTTTTGTGAGGATGATCAATATGGCAAGTTGATCATCCTTACAAAAAATCAACAAATTCTGAAACTTATAAGGGCATCAAATGTGTTATTCAAATTAACGGTTCAAATAGACGGTTAAGAAAAGCTTTTAACATTTGGCGCCCTTAGAAGTTTTAGAATTCGTTGATTTTTTGTGAGGATAATCAACTTGTCATAGTGATCATTCTCACAAAAAATCAGCAAATTTTGAAACCTCTAGCCCCATCAAATGTATTCTTCCAATTAAATGCTAAAATGGATGGTCTATATTTGAGGACATCTGATGGGGCTAGAGGTTTTGGATTTTTCTGATTTTTTTTAAGGATGATCTCATTGCTATAGATAACATCCTTACAAAAAATCAGTAATTTCTAAAATCTCTAGCCCCTTCAAATGATGGGTTGTCAATGGATCCCAGTCCATATATATATATATATATATATATATATATATATATATATATATATATATATATATATATATATATATATAGAGAGAGAGAGAGAGAGAGAGAGAGAGAGAGAGAGATGCTATAATGCGTCATGCGGTAAGTGCGGCACTTCACCGCAGCTGTCTGATGCACCGCTGCATGCATGCGATGCACGCAGCGCGTGCATCGGACGGCTGTGGTACGATGCCGCATTATAGCATTCCCATATATATATATATATATATATATATATATATATATATATATATATATATATATATATATATATCGACAATAACAATCAATAATGTACAATCAATTATATAATGTATAAGTTGGCATGTTTGGGAGTTCATTTGTAATGAATCATAGATATTACTATTTTTATGGAATATGTTGCTATTTTTTCAGTAGGAGTGCGCTCGACACCTATTGAAACCGCACTCTTCAAAATCTGAATCCGCACTCCATATGCAAATCCAATCTAAAATTGGAAGAGGGGGGTTTGGAGCAGGAGCGTCCTATAAATAAGGATGTTTGGGTTACTAAGTCATAACCCTCCTTAGATGTGACGTATATTATTTTTTTGGGGTTATTGGTGATAGGTCCTTCTAACATACAGTATTTAGAGATAAAGCCGGTCAACATGGGTTATTGGTGATAGGTGCTCCCGATTGGTAAATGACCAACTTACCCCTACGTGCAGCTGTACGTGAGCAATAGTCCAAACTTGACCCCTATGTGCAACTGTACATGTGGGTCCGGTCTGAGCTGAACATAAGCATTGTAACAAGAAGAGTAACAATCTTTGAAAATTGTTACTTTTTGCTATAGTAAAATCACTGTAGCTTTTTTTTTTTGAAAAATCTCATTAGAAAAAAAAATTATTAGAGTGAATCACTGTGGCAAAAGAGTAACAATCTGTACAGATTGAGTAATAATCTGTGCAAATTGTTACTCTTTTGCTACGGTAAAATCATTGTAGTTTTTTTTTTTTTTTTTGAGAAATCTTGTTGGTGGGATTTTTTTTGCTAAAGTGAAATCACTGTAGCAAAAGAGTAACCATCTTTGTAGATTGAGTAACAATCTGCGCAGATTGTTACTCTTTTGCTACAGTGAAATTGCTATAGCAATTTTCTGCGAAATCGTGTCTCCAAAAGAAAAATAATTGCTACACTAAAATTAGTGTAGCAAATCCATGGGTTGAGTCCTGTAGCAACTAGGACGGAGGGGCATGGGCTAAGGGAAATGGATAAAAGTCACGTGTGGGACTTGCTCTAGCTGCATCCATTTCGGGAGGGATCTGGTGCAACACAATCTTATTGGTTATACTTCCCCTTAAACCGATCTCTTGTTAGGGACTGTTCACTAAGTCTTCCTATTTTTTTTTTTTAAGAAAGAAAGATGAGACCATCCATCAGTTTGACACAATGACCCAATTGTTGATCTGCTTATATATTCCCTTTCTAACAGGTCATAGAGACACAATCTGCTGTCCACCATTGTACCGCCGAAGTAGACTTCATGGAGGAGAAGCTCAGAGCGTACCCAGCGACCGTCAACGACGAGGAGATGTACGCCCATGTGAAGAAGGTGGGCGAAGGACTGCTCGGTGAAGCCAACTTCCGCCAGAGCCCACTGAGCATGGGCGCGGAGGACTTCAGTTTCTTTGCGCAGAGGATCCCGGGTGCTCTCTTCTGGCTCGGGGTTGGCAACGAGTCTCTAGGGTCGTCCTACTCATTACATTCCCCCTATTTT
This sequence comes from Chamaelirium japonicum, assembly GCA_947650365.1. NCBI lineage: Eukaryota > Viridiplantae > Streptophyta > Magnoliopsida > Liliales > Melanthiaceae > Chamaelirium > Chamaelirium japonicum. The sequence continues at coordinate 27,355,206 of OX393553.1, forward strand.
CTTATCGACGAGCAGGCGCTCCCCATAGGAGCCGCTCTGCATGCTGCAGTCGCGATGACTTATTTGGACCGCCGGTCCTCATCAGAGTTGTAGATGTTGGAAGATTCATTGACAGGTAACGAATATTTGGTAAACTTTTTCTTAGGGTGCGTTTGTCGTTGGTTTTGGACACCTGGTCTTGGGTCAAAACCGCTTCCACTTGCCAAACTGATTTTGAAATAAGATGTTGGGCAGGTTGGGGTCCAGGCCTAACCCCCCTCTCTCTGAGGAATTCTCAAAAAAATAAATAAATAAGATGTTTGGTATGTTTGGGATCCAGTTCGAAAGCTAGTCTTTTCAAAAGAAAAACTGAAAATCATCAAAACCCAAAAGCAGAAAGATAATTTTTAGTTCTTGAGGCAATATTGTGAATAAAGTTTGTTGCACTGAGAAACTATTGTAAAGAGAAAATATTATAGAGAGAATGTTATATAGAAAATATAGTGTAGAGAGAATTATTATAGAGAGTATTCTAGAGGGAAATATATTGGAGATGTAAAAAAATGTTGTTCGTAGAGAAAACATTGCACAAAATTAGATAGAGAAAATGTTGTAGAGAAAATATTATAGAGAGAGTACTATGGAGGAAATGTAGAGGAAAAAAATTATAAAGAATGTTGTAGAGAGGGAAAATATTATAGAGATAGTACTATGGAGGAAATGCAGAGGAAAAAAATTATAAAGAATGTTGTAGAGAGGAAAAATATTATAGAGAGAAAATAATGAAGAGAAAATGTTGTAGAAAGAATAATATAAAGTGAAATGTTGCTGAGAGAGAATATTGTATAGAGGAAATGATAGAGAGAAAATACTATAGAGGAAATATTGTAGAGAGGGAAAATACTCTGAAGAGAAATATTATAGAAATAACATTATATAAATAATGTTGTAGAATGAGAAATTATTGGAAAGAAAATGATATAGAAAGAATGTTGTAAATGCTAAAATGTTACAGAAATTGAATGTGGTAGAGAATCTATTATAGAGTATTTTAAATGGAGGAAATAACTGCAAAAATAGTTTTGGGATCAAAGTTGGTTTTATTTTGAAATGCTCAAATGTTTGATAATTTTAGAACTCTTGATAACCTAAACTGGTTTTACCCAAAACTAGTTTCTAGTATTTCAAAATCAAAACCTAAAATTTAAAAACCAACGAAAAACGCATCCTAAATTTCAAGATAATTTTCCTCTTCCAAACTTCATTATCACATGTTATAGAATCTTTTTTCACGGAATCGATGTCGATGGCAGGATAGGTGGAACCCTAACAACAATTGGGACCTAAGATAACTTTCCTTCAGCTGGTTGTTGTGCTGATGTCAGGCTGACGATGGGGGATGATCAGAGACTGTGGAAACTATATTTTAAAGGACCCTATTTTTAAAGAATTATTACACACCCTAAAATCGATCTGGAATGTTATGGGTGATGGGAGGACATGTGGGATGAAAGGGGCTCTCTCTGAATTTGTGTGGTCTCTGCTAAGTAATGGGTATGTTGTTGGTGTCGTCTCTCTCTCATCTCTCTCTCTCTCTCTCTCTTTATTCTCTCTGGAGGTGCTACCCTCGAAGTAGTAGAGTTATCCTCTCCACCAACGGTGGGAGCGTAACACCTTCCCCTCCCCGATTTTGTCAACCACATCGCTCTCCCATTAACCGAAGCTAGTAATGCTGGTTATCTCAAGTAATCAGCGGGCCACCACGTTACACACATTAAAAAAAAAATAAAAAAAAAGGTTTTTCGGGTCCTGTCTTGTTATGGGCTCTTTGTCTTGAAGATGGTTTCCGGGTACTTTACGGCGGTGCTGCGTTTACAGGGAGTGGTGTTGTGATTTTTGTGAGGTGGGCTTTGGCTTCTGGGTTCTTGGGTTTGGTGGGCTTTAGCTTCTTGGGCTCTCAGGCTATTCTTGTTGTGGAGGGCCCAAGACTTCTAGTCCCTCGTTTGATTTTGGGAGTTGAGCAACTCCAGTTCTATACATTTAGGGAGGGCCCAATCCCTTCTAGCACCTCATTTTGGCGTCTGAAGCTATGCAGCCTAGTCTTCTTGATATATTGGAGGACCCAAGTCCTTCTCGAATCCTCTTTTGGGGCTGCTACTCTGGTGAAAATCTCAAGTGGGCCCATCTAGGGCTCATAGTCTACTTGCAATGTGCCAAGCCCTTCTACCTCCTCGACTTGGCGAGTACGGACGAGGTTCCTTTTCCATTGGTGAAGGAACTTTTTTAGTATCTTACCTTTACTTCGTGAGGTTTGGCTGCTGTTCCTCTGATTTTTTGGGTTGGTACTGTGGTTAGATGCCTTCGGTAGCTACCCTGTTGGTCTGACTACTCGAGAGATCTGGTCTCCTCTGCCCCTGCTTACTCACTCTATTGTCTCCTCTTTATTTATTCGATTTTTACCTCTAAAAAAAAAGGGTTATTTTGACTTTGCCCCCCCATATTTTGCCTTGAATTAGACTTTACCCCCCATATTTCATTAATTAGAATTTACCCCCCATATTTTCAATAATTAGACTAATTAGACTTTACCCCCCAAAACTAATTGTTCCGTCAGCTAACCATCTAAGAGAAAGGGTGAGCTGACAGAAAAGAAATAAAGTTTTGAGGGGTGAGCTGACGGAACAGTTAGATTTCGGAGGTAAAGTCTAATTAATGGAATATGGGGGGTAAAGTCTAATTCAAGGCAAAATTTGGGGGGCAAAGTCAAAATAACCCAAAAAAAATCGATATTCTTTGGGAAATTTTATTCATACCCCAAAAATCTGTATTTAGCCCCCGTTTGCAACAAACTTGAACACACCCCACTTTTTTTTTTCATACCCCATTCCTGCCCCAAAAATACCCTTACCTCTTACACTCCACCATCAATACACCTCAGTTAAATGGCCCGCCCTAACTTGATTATACCCCAAGCAAACACATACCCCCTTAAATATACCCCAATTATATGCACTCTTGAATACACCCCACTTTTAAATAAACCCCATGCCGTTGGCTGGTACTTGAAGGCACAGGTAGGGCTACAACTAGGGCTGGCAATTTCGGACCCGACACAAAGTTAGCGGGTCTGGGTCAGGGCTAAACGGGTTCGGGTTGTAAACGGGTCGACACGATAGACCCGTTTAATAAACGGGTCGGGTCCGAGTTTAGGGTCTGGACACGGTAGACCCGGGAAGACCCGTTTAGTATGCAACAGGTCGTGTGGGGTCGGGTCTACCAGCAATCCGATACTATAATATATAATACCAGTAGGGATGGCAATTATCCGGGTTTACCGGGTTACCCGACCCGATCCGACCCAATTGGGACGGGTTTGGGATGCTTAAAAATGGATTTGGGGCGGGTTTGGGATTTGAATTTAAAACCCGATCGGGTTTGGATCGGGTTCAGGTTTTACTCCAATCCGCCCCAACCCGACCCGGGTATATAACCTATCACATATTCAGATATCTTAAATATTATTTGATATGTTGGTTCTCAAGATTATATAATAAGTTAACTTGTGCTTATAACTATGTGATCGTAATATAGGAGGAACATTTGCTATGTACTTTTTTCTATGTAGAGCTACGGCTAGGTGGGCCAAAGAAGCTAAATATGTAGTTTTTTATGTAGCCGATCCGACCCGACCCGACCCGACCCGCATTGCATAAACAGGGCGAGGCGGAGTGGGCACGGGTTTCTCCAATATTAATTGGGACGGGTTTGGAAATTACCCTCAAAACCCGACGCGGGTTAGGGATGGGTATGGGCCGGGATAAAATATAATGGAGCGGGTTCGAGATAGGGCCGACCCGTCCCAAACCCGACCCGTTGCCATCCCAAAATACCAGCGGTGTATGCGCAGAAAACGATCCAAAAATCTGTATGCGCAGAAAAAGATCCGGGTCGTCTTTTATTGCGAACACACGAGATTAGAGATGCCGGGACCCGGGGACTCGGGGGTGGTGAGCCGGTTGCGGCGAATATTGATCAGGAGATTGTGGGAGAGATCCTCTAGAGGGTCCCTTTGATCTGCGTCTCCACGTGGTATTCGTGCGAGAGCTCTGAAGGGGTTGCCCAGGACAGAGGTCTTTACAGGGGGAGGGTTTCTCAAGAGGCTAAGGAGTGTCCGCCATTGCTTTTGTCCCTTCCGTGCTTCACACTTTCTCAGTTAGGGGTTTTCGGTGTCGCTCCTCGGTCTTCGTGTCTTCCTCGATCCTTGCTAGACCTTGGCGTCCTTGATCATCGGTTCGCAGCGTCGATCAAGCTTTTGGCGTCGGCTTTGGCTTTGGCTTTCGTCTTTGGCTTGGCTTTGGTGTTGCTCTGGCTTTTGCTTTGCTTTGGCGCTTGCGCTTGGACGTTGACGGGGGGAGACTTGCGATGCTTTCGTTCTTCCGGACTTCGCGTCGTATCGGCTAAAACGTGCGGTGCTTTTGCTCATGACCGGCGTGGTCGCTTGGCTTTGGCACTTGAGTTGCTTTGGCGCGGGCTTTACCGTGGCTTTTGATTTGGCTTCTTGCGTGGGCTTTTGCTTCGGCGTCGGATCGATCTTCTTCTCGAATGGCGATGGCTACGTCTTCAATGCTTCTGGCTTCCTCGACGGTTTAGGTGTCGGCTCAACTTTTCTTCTTCTCCGGGCTTCTTTGGCGTGATCGGAGTCGAAGAGTTCCTTTGAAGATGGCAGGGGTAGTACCGATCTCCGTACGACAGTTGTAGCGTCGGCTTTGCTTTAAAGACGACGGGTGTAGCGACGACTTTGCTTTTCTTCTTCCCCGGGCTTCTTTGGCGTGATCGGAGTCTAAGGGTTCCTTTGAAGATGGCGGGGGTAGCACCGATCTCCGTGCGACAGTTGTAGCATCGGCTTTGCTCTGAAGATGGTGGGTGTAGCGACGCTTCGGGTGTTCCTCTCCAAGCTTTCTTCTTCATGGATGGAGTGGACGTTTGTCGAAGGCGACGGGTGATGACGCTTCGGTCTTCTTCTCCGGGCTTTTGACCTTGATCGGAGTCGAAGGCTTGCTGGAGACGACGGGGTGGTGCTGCTCCGATCTTCTTCTCCGGCCTTTTGGCCTTGATCAGAGTCGAAGGCTTGCTGGAGACGACGGGGTGGTGCCGCTTCGATCTTCTTCTCCGGCCTTTGCTTCTGGCGTCTTCGGAGTCAAAGGGTTCTTCTTCTCTGAGCTTTCTTCTTCGTGCACGGAGTCGAAGGCTTGATCTTTTTGTGCAAGGGTCTTCACATTGATGAGGGCTTTCAATGGACTAAGCTGGTCCCGAAGGGATAGGCTTGCCCGTGCCTCGTGAAGCCTTGGATCGATGAAGAGCGCGTCTCCTCTTCTGCAGAGCTTCCTCGCTTCGTCTTTAGTTTGCTACCTGGCGACGGTTGTGGCGTCGGCTTCTTCTCCGGGCTTTTGGGCTTGGTTGGAGTTGAAGGCTTTGTTGAAGATGATGGATATAGCGCCGCTTCGGGTATCCTTCTCCAAGCTTTCTTCTTCGTGGATGGAGCGGATGCTTGTTGAAGACGACGGGGTGATGCCGCTTCAATCTTCTTCTCCGGGCTTGTGGGCATGATCGAAGTCGAAGGTTTGTTGAAGACGACGAGGTGATGCCGCTCCGATCTTCTTCTCCGGCCTTTGCTTCTGGCATCTTCGGAGTTGAAGGTTTCTTTTTCTCCGAGCTTTCTTCTTCGTGCACGGAGTCGACGGGATGATCTTCTTATGCAAGGGTCTTCACTTTGATGAGGGCTTTCAATGGACTAAGCCGGTCCCGAAGGGATAGGCTTGCCCGTGCCTCATGAAGCCTTGGGTCGATGAAGATCGTGTCTCCTCCTTTACAGAGCTTCTTCGCTTCTTGCCATCCGACCTTTGAGCCTTCCCCCCTCCCCCTCTATTTATAGGTGAAGGGGGGAGGGGAGAGATATGGGAAGTTATTTGAATCCCTTTAATATCTCTCCCATAACTACCCAAGATTTATTCATCCATTGATGAGAGGAATAAGTCTTTATTCGCTTTCCTTTTCTGGCGGAGTAGTTATGGCTCAATCCTTTTTGAATTTATTTTGAATCTTGCACATAAAGTCAATGGCGACCCGGCTTCATTTCTTGTCTGTCGAATCGAGGGATCGACGCAGATCCACACTTACGTAGACGTCATGCGCAACCTCCCCCGTGCATGGCGGTATTTATTTCCTTTTTGGTCTTTTCTTTCCTTTTCTTTTTTTTCTGTCTTTCGTTTCCTTCTTTTCTTTTCTTTTCTTTTCTTGCATGGCCGGCCACCCCCCTAAGTGGTTCGAATTTCTATAGGGGGGCCGAGTGGGCCCCACGTGGGGATGGGCCTACCCGGCCCCTTGTTTGGTGCGGGTCAGGTCTGGTTTGCGTGTCGGGTTTGCCTCCGAGTCGGTACATGCCAGTCGAGTCCGGGTCCGAGTGCGTGTCGGGTTTGCCTCCGCATTGGTGCGTGCAAGTCAGGTCTGGGTCTGGGTGCGTGTCAGGTTTGCCTCCGCATTGGTGCATGCAAGTCGGGTCCGGGTCCGAGTGCGTGTCGGGTTTGCCTCCGCATAGGTACATGCGAGTCGGGTCCGGGTTAGACACAATTTGTGTGTCTACAAATGCCCCCTCAAGGATGAGTGCGCCGACGAAAACGCGGAGTACTTGTGTACGTAGGAAACACACAACACTTATCCTTGATTCCTTTCTTGGATGGGATTGGGGGCTTATTTAAGGGCCCCTACCCTCTTCATTCAACACCTTGCTCTTGCGAAGGCTCTGCTGGCTTTTGGAGACCGCCGTCAGAAGAGTGCTGCCTAGGGTTGCACGAGACTTGCTCCGTCTTCCCGGTGTCGCCTCTTTCGTCGGCGGTGGCGACGATGGTGCGTGATATGAAGACGAAGGCTTCTTTTGCGGCTTGGAGATGATGGATCCTTTGGCGGCTTGGAGACGAAGGCTCCTTTAGCGGCTCACGGAGATGAAGGCTCTTCTGTGGCTTGGAAGCGAAGGATTCTTCGGCGGCTTGGAGACGAAGGCCCCTCTAGTTGCTCACGGAGATGAAGGCTCTTCGGTGGCTTGGAGACGAAGGCTTCTTCGGCTGTTTGGAGACGAAGGATCCTTCGGCGGCTTGGAGACGAAGGCCCCTTTGGCGGTTCGCGGAGATGAAGGCTCTTCGGTGGCTTGGAGGTGAAGGCTTCTTCGACGGTTTGGAGATGAAGGATCCTTCGGCGGCTTGGATACGAAGGCCCCTCTGGCGGCTTGCGGAGATGAAGGCTCTTCGGTGGCTTGGAGGCGAAGGCTTCTTCGGCGGCTTGGAGACGATGGCCCCTGCTAGGGTTTTGATCACCTTTCTCGTTGCGGATGTTCTCTTGCTTTGAAGATGGCGTGAACGTTGCCTGGCGGCCGTTGCACGATGTCCGGATGTGGCTCAGGAGATACAGGAGCGTGAAAATGACAGTGATACATCTCGTCGATGGATCATTGTCTCCTTAGTGCGGGAGCGCGAGGATGACGGTGATGCATCTTGTCGGTGGATCGTTGTCTTCTCAGTGCAGGAGTATGCAGGCGGGAGCAAATCGTCACGACCAAGGATGGTGACAATGGTGCGGCCAGCACAGCGGGAGGAGCCGGGAGTGGTGACGATCGCTTGGCGCGAGGACGAGGTGGAGACGTCGAAGGCCAAATAAGGGGACTCCTCGTCTTCTTCTATCTTTCCTTTTCTTCTTCTTTTTTTTTTCTCTTTCTCTTTCTCTGTTTTTTCTTCTTCTTCTTCTTCTTTTTTTCTTCTTTCTTCCTCCTCTGGTTTGCGGAGGCAGTGGCAGCGGCGGCTGGTGTTGAGGCGCGTGCATGGGGCGCAGAGGCGTGCGGCGCAACATGTGTGGCTCGGTGGTCGGGCGCGGGCTACGGCACGGGGTGCAGCGGCATGGCGCGTGTGGCTCAGCAGCAGGGCGCGGGCCGGTGGCCGGGCATGTGCGCAGCAGTGACGGTGGTGGCCTGCGGTGCCGGCACAGGACACAGAGGCGAAGCGATGGATGCGGGCCGAGGTGCGGGAGGCGATCGGGCAGGGCGCGAGGCAGGCGGCGGTGTCGGGCCGTGGGATCCGGCCGGATGGCGTGGGTGGCGTAGCAGTGGCGAGCGATGGCTACAGCGCAGGAGGCCGGCGGCTACGGCTGGTGCGGGTTCGCCGGCTGGTGCCAGCGGAGGACGCAGGCCAGGCGCGAGTCACAGAGGCCGGGGTGCAAGCTCAGCGCGCGGAGGCCGGGCTCGGGGCATGGACGCGGGCCGGGCGCAGGCGCGGAGGCCGGGCTCGGGCGCAGCGGCGGCCAGGGCTGGCGACGTGCGGGCCGAGTCGGGCGAGCCCCGGTTGGGCGTGGGCATCGCGGGCGCGGGCGGCGATGATCGGGGAGTCCGAGGCCAGCCCCTTTATTGAGGGCTGGCGTGTTTTTGAGGGAAAGGGGGCTGCCTTTTTTTGCTTCAGCCCCTTTTCTCGGGCTTATCTTGTTTTGAGGACTGCGGCCTCCTTTTCTTTTGGCTGCGGCTTTTTTTTTTCGAGCTAATAGCAGCAGTAGCAAGCGGTGGCATCGGTTGCGGGCAGAGGCTATGAGTGTGGCACAGCAGCGGCACACAGGAGGGGTCTGGCCGGGCTGGAGGTTGGCGACGAGATGGCAGGCGGTGGTCTGGCGCAGGAGTTGCACAAGTGCGGTTGCGGTGGCTGGCTCGGGATGCGGCCCCAGCATGCAGGCGGCTCGAGGCCGGATGATGCAACATCGGCGAGCGGTACCGGTGCGGGCTGCTGGAGTGGCGCTCCATCCCCCCCTTCATGGGGGGTTGCGGGCTTTTTAAAGGAAAGAGGGGGGGCTGTGTTTCTTTTTGGGGCTGTGGCCCCTCCCCTCTTTCGTCTCGGGTTTGGCCCTAAGGGGCTGTGGCCCCCTTTCGAGGCTGCAGCATCGATCTCTTCCCTCTTTTTTTTTTTTTTTTTTGAACTTCGAGCTTCTCGTTCCGGAATTTCTTGCCTGGTGACGGAACCAACAGGCCGGTGGGGCCTATTTTCCACAGAAAACTCCTTACAACGAGAGCAGCATAGGGATGGGTGAACCCTGGGACTCTCTTCTTTTTTTTTGTTGAGGTCGCGAAGGATGCAGTTGTTGCCGATGTATCCGCCTATCTTTGGGCGTCGCTCCTCGATCTTCGTGTCTTCCTCGATCCTTGCTAGACCTTGACGTCCTTGATCGTCGGTTCGCGGCATCGATCATGCTTTTGGCGTAGGCTTTGGCTTTGGCTTTCGGCTTTGGCTTGGCTTTGGCGTGGCTCTGGCTTTTACTTTGCTTTGGCGCTTGCGCTTGGACATAGACGGGGGGAGACTTGCGATGCTTTCGTTCTTCTGGACTTCGCGTCGTATCGGCTAGAACGTGCGGTGCTTTTGCTCATGACCGACGTAGTCGCTTGGCTTTGGCACTTGCGTTGCTTTGGCACGGGCTTTACCGGGGCTTTTGCTTTGGCTTCTTACATGGGCTTTCGTTACGGCGTTGACTCGATTTTCTTCTCGAACGACGGTGGCTACTTCTTCAATGCTTCTGGCTTTCTTGACGGTTTAGGTGTCGGTTCGACTTTTCTTCTTCTCCGGGTGGCGTGATCAGAGTCGAAGGGTTCCTTTGAAGACAGTGAGGGTGACGCCGATCTCCGTGCGACGGTTGTAGCGTCGGCTTTGCTTTGAAGACGATGAGTGTAGCGATGACTTTGCTTCTCTTCTTCTCCGGGCTTCTTTGGCGTGATTGGATTCAAAGGGTTACTTTGAAGACGACGGGGGTAACACCGATCTCCGTGCGATGGTTGTAGCGTCGACTTTGCTTTGAAGACGACGGGTGTAGCGACGCTTCGGGTGTTCCTCTCCAAACTTTCTTCTTCGTGGATGGAGCGGACGTTTGTCGAAGGCGACGGGGTGATGACGCTTCGGTCTTCTTCTCCGGGCTTTTGGGCTTGATCGGGGTCAAAGGCTTATTGGAGACAACGGGGTGGTGCCACTCCGATCTTCTTCTCCGGCCTTTGCTTCTGGCGTCTTCGGAGTCGTAAGGTTATTCTTCTCCGAGCCTTCTTCTTCATGCACGGAGTCGAAGGCTTGATCTTCTTATGCAAGGGTCTTCACATTGATGAGGGCTTTCAATGGACTAAGCCGGTCCTGAAGGGATAGGCTTGCCCATGCCTCGTGAAGCCTTGGGTCGATGAAGAGCGCGTCTCCTCTTCTGCAGAGCTTCCTCGCTTCGTCTTCAGCTTCCGACCCGGCGACGGTTGTGGCGTCGGCTTCTTCTCCAGGCTTTTGGGCTTGGTCGGAGTTGAAGGCTTTGTTGAAGATGACGGGTGTAGCGCCGCTTCGGATATCCTTCTCCAAGCTTTCTTCTTCGTGGATGGAGCGGATGCTTGTTGAAGACGACGGGGTGATGCTGCTTCAATCTTCTTCTCCAGGCTTGTGGGCTTGATCGAAGTCGAAGGTTTGTTGGAGACGACGAGGTGATGCCGCTCCGATCTTCTTCTCCGGCCTTTGCTTCTGGCGTCTGCGGAGTTGAAAGTTTCTTCTTCTCTGAGCTTTCTTCTTCGTGCACGGAGTCGAAGGGATGATCTTCTTGTGCAAGGGTCTTCACGTTGATGAGGACTTTCAATGGACTAAGCCGGTCCCGAAGGGATAAGCTTGCCCGTGCCTCGTGAAGCCTTGGGTCGATGAAGGGCGCGTCTCCTCCTTTACAGAGCTTCTTCGCTTCTTGTCATCCGACCTTTTGAGCCTTCCCCCTCCCCCTCTATTTATAGGTGAAGGAGGGGAGGAGAGGGATATGGGAAGTTTATTTGAATCCCTTTAATATCTCTCCCATAACTACCCAAGATTTATTCTTCAATTGAAGAGGGGAATAAACCTTTATTTGTTTTCCTTTTCTGGCGGGGTAATTATGGCTCAATCATTTTTGGATTTATTTTGAATTTTGCACATAAAGTTGATGGCGACCCGGCTTCGTTTCTTGTCCGTCGGATTGAGGGATCGGCGCAGATCCACGCTTATGTAGACATCATACGTAACCTCCCCCCGCACATGGCGGTATTGTTTTTTTTTTTTTTTCTTTCCTTTTCTTTTTCTTCTTGCATGGCCGGCCACCCCCTTAAGGGTTCGGATTTCCATAAGGGGGGCTGGGTAGGCCCCACTTGGGGATGGGCCCACCCGGCCCCTTGCATGGCGCGGGTCGGGTCCGGTTTGCATGTCGGGTTTGCTTCCGAGTTGGTGCATGCGAGTCGGGTCCGGGTCCGAATGCGTGTCGGGTTTGCCTCCGCATTGGTGCATGCGAGTCGGGTCCGGGTCCGAATGCGTGTCGAGTTTGCCTTCGCATTGGTGCATGCGAGTTGGGTCCGGGTCCGAGTGTGTGTCGGGTTTGCATCCGCATTGGTGCATGCAAGTCGGGTCTGGGCCCGAGTGTATGTCGGGTTTGCCTCCGAATTAGCGCATGCGAGTCGGGTTCGGGTTAGACACAATTTGTGTGTCTACAAGCGGGTCTTTCGGGTCAGGTCGGGTCGAGTCGGATTGGGTCGGATCGGGTCAACTGAATAGATCCGGGTGGTAAACGGGTCTTACCAGGTCTTATCGTGTTTACCCGTTTATTAGCGGGTCGGGTACGGGTTTAGGATCTAGACACAATTAGTTAAACGGGTCGGGTCCGGGTCTAGGGGTTTTGAACACGACACGAAACTAGACACGACACGACCCATTGCTACCCCTAGCTGCAACTTGGGCGGGCCAACCCGAACCCAACCCGACTTTGGGCGGGTTAACCCGAACCCACCCCGCACAACCCGGCCAACCCGACTGGTTGGGCTTGGGCTAAGTTTAAACAAACCTTGGGTTGGGTTGGGGTAAAAAGACGCTGAGTAAGGGCTTTGGGGTTTGGGGTACAAAAAAAAGGGGCATTGTTGGTATTAAAGGATTGTTGAGTAAGTTATTGAGAAACGATCGGGAGCCGGGGGCTAATTACAGATTTTTGGGATATGAATAAAATTCCCCTATTCTTTTGCCCCTTCTCTCGTCCTCGCCGCGACCACCGTCCCCTCCGGCTCCGATCTTAATTTCGCGGAGGCAGTCCTCGTCCACTCCGATTCCATGGCCACTGCAGCGCTGTCCGGAAACCAAACCACCGGCGCCAGAACCGTCCAAGACCTCCCCGACGATGTGCTGACGCAAATCCTCCGCCGCCTGGACCTGTCTGCGCTGGCGGCCGCCAGCTCCACCAGCTCTCGCCTCCGATCCGTCTCATCCGAAATATGGCGCGATCTCTGCCTCTCCACATGGCCTTCCCTCCACGACCCGCTCCTCCTCCGCCTCATCTCCTCTTCCTTCTCCTACAGCTCTTTCTTCTCCGACGCGTACTCCTTCCCATTACCACGAGAGGACCAGCGCCGCCTGCCCGCCCAGCGGCTGATATCCGCCGTAGATCTCTGCCACAAGGGCGCCCCGGTGGTCTCCCGGGCCGTGGAGACCGTCACCCCGTCGAAGCGGTACCGGACGCTGCGGTTCCGGCGCTCGCCGTTCCGGATCGACGCCTTCGACCCGACGGACCCAGCACCGCTGGCGGACGCGTCGATCTCTTTCCACGACCTGACGGTGAGCTGGGTGGTGATCGACCCGGTCGGGCGTCGGGCGGTGAACCTCTCGAGCAGATGCCAGGTGTCGAAGCATTGGGACATGTCCAAGGAGGAGGCAAAGATCCAGTTTCGGTCGGTGGCGGGGGAGGGTTGTCGTTTGGAGGCGGTGGTCAGGTACGGGAGGGAGGGAAAGGTCGGGGAGGTGGTTGGGGCGAGCCTGGAGGTGGGCGTGGTGTTCTTAGAGTGCATGATGAACGGCGAGAGGAGCGGGAGGCGGTTCGTAGAGGCGGCGGCCGAGCTGATGGCGAACGAGACGATGGAGAGGACCAAGAATAGGTACGAGAACCGTTGGAGGAGAGTTGGTGGAGGGTTGGAGGAGAGGAGGAAGAGGAAGAGGCCGGGAAAGACGGGAGCGGAGCGGAGCAGATTGTGATTATGAGGATGCGTTCATGGCCATGTGGAGCACCGCCAAGGTTCTTCTCAACTCTTTTGAGTAGTTTATCATATTGAGTTTGTTTGGATAGTTAAATGCTGTGAGAGATTGAAAGGGTGGGGGGGAAGGTTGATCTGAGAATGATACTCTGAAATTTCTATCAAGAATGATCTAACATCTCTCAGTCTCTTTACTGTTCTTTCTTTACATGTTACAATTTAGATGTGATGATTGTGCAAATCAAGGTTTTAAATGTCGATTTCGGTCATTCAAAAAATTCTATCAAATGTCAGTGGAAAATTTTTTTTTAAGTAAAGATTTCGGTAAAATTGTAGGGGCGGACTGCAAACAGTCCTTTTAAAGGGTTTTATTTTAAGATAGGTTCCGACAACCTTTTCCTCTAAGCACATGTCCACGTTTCAATAGATTAGTTGCAAAAACTCTTTTGGTTAATGCAAGACTAAAATAGCCCTGGTTAATTTGCTGAATTTACCAACCTACCATTGTCTATATAACTTCACCATATCTCTAGGAAACGTACAGGTTTGAGACCTAGTGCGGGACCTCTATATCTACTATAGTGATTTCACTATGGTAGCTACAGTGAAATCACTGTAGCGCTATAATGATTTCGCTGAGCGGCTACAGTGAAATCATTGTAGCACTTTAGTGATTCCGCTGTAGTAGCTACAATGAAATCACTGTAGCGCTATAGTGATTCAGTCGTGGCTGGTAAAAAAACACTTTGCTACAGTGAAATCACTGTAGCAATAGTACTCAATTTTGCAGCAATAGTACTCAGTTCAATTGAGTATTATTAGCATATATTTTAGTATCTTTGCTACAGTGAAATCACTGTAGCTGTTATAGTGATTTTTTCGTGACTACTAAAAACACTTTTCTATAGTAAAATCACTATAGTACTCAATTTTAGTCGCAATAATACTCAATAAAACTGAGTATTATTTGAATAAAATTGAGTACTTTGCTACAGTGATTCACTGTAGGGAAGCCTTTTTAGTTGGCACAGTGAATTTCACTGTAGCAGATATAATGAAATCACTGTAGCAATCCGTACATGGTACTCAAATACACAAAATAATACTCAATTCAACCGAGTATTATTTGCATAAAATTGAGTACTTTGCTACAATGATTTTACTATAAAAATACCTTTTTAGCATCCACAATGATATCACGGGTTGCTACAGTGATTTTGCTGTAGCAACTACAATGATTTCACTGTAGCAGCTGCTGTGAAACCACTATAGCAGCACAATGAAATCACGGGTTGCTACAGTAAAATCATTGTAGCAGCTATAGTGAAATCACTGTAGCAACCCGTGCCACTATTGCTGTAAAAAAAAACGTGCCATATATCATCTGCCGTTATTTAACGAGGGAGGATTCTATGGGTATTTATGGTATTTTTAAAAAAATTGTTATCTAAAATGGTTAAGATCAGATCATTTGCAATCAAAACAATGGACAAAGGATCAGCCTTCATGCAATAGTCATTCCGGTGGACTTGCTGAATAGGAACTTAAAATGGGACTAAATGTTATACACACTCTGTTTTTTGGACCTAACACCTATTTTACCAAAAATATATCAGACTGGTCAAATGTCGGTCTGTAACAAAAAAAAAATTGTTATCAGAAATAGAGAGGGAACCTGTATTAGCTCATAGTAAGAGGCCTGAGGAACAAGATATTTAAAGGGGGAGTTGGTGAAAGCTCCTTTTAAGGAGATGCTTTTAAGCATAAGGACTTTGAAAAGCTGTGGATGAAATTGCCCTCCAAATCATTTCAAATTTTCTTTTAATATGCCACCGAACCAGTAAACCACCAAGCCACCGATCCACCGAATATCGCCACCGAACCACCTAACACCGTCGCTGGAGCTGCTCACCGCCATCGAACCCTAACCCTTAGATCTACAGGCCATGGGATGAACCCTAGTCCTGGATCTGATGATCGCTGAACGCCACTGCCGCCGGAGCTGCTTGCCGATATCGTCGGACTGCTGGCCACCGCTGACGCCACCGAAATCGCTGCAGCCACCGCTGAAGCTGCTCAGGAGAGAGGGGAGAAGAAATCGGGGGGTAGTTTCGAGTTTACCAAGAAAGGCAAGGACTTTAGGCTAAATGAAACTAAAGTAAACATTAGCATTACAAGAATTGATATTGAAGCTGATTCAAATTTGGTTACAGGCTCGATCAATACTAAATGAGAATGTAGTGGATTTGAAAGCAACAGATTCGATTCTCCGAAGTCGCCTTCCTTTTGGGCCTTGTTTGGTAGCCGAAATATTTAACTAAGGGAAGGGAATCCTATTCCTTTTTTGAGGGAATAGGATTACTAGGGGGGGAGTGATGCTGGGTAGTTTCCCATCGATATTATACAATTGATGATTTGCGGAATAGTTTTCCTAAGTGTTTCCAAACGCTCCTAACCTCTATCACGTGTGGGAATGGCTTTACTTTCATGATCTTGAGTTAATGTTTCCGTCTGCCAAACACGCCCTTAGAGATTCCCCTATAAGAATCTCAATGCATACAACCTTACAATAGGGGGGGGGATTGATGGTCGATACTTATCTCCCCAAATATCCGCCTTCTGTCGACGTCATTAACGGAGACCTCATAGACCCCAAATTAGATTCCACCACCCCGCCACCATCTCTCAAATCCTCTAAAAAATTGCATGTGTTCTAAAACTTTCCTTCGCTTAAAAAATTTCTTGCGCCAATGGAAGTAAACGTTCCCACAAACCGTTGTTTCTTGATTATCCTTCTGTGCAATTTCAAATTTCAATAAACCAAATTAGGCAAAAGAGTTGCATTATATCTCAAGCCCAAATATGAGGATTTGGTTAGTGTTTATAAGAGAGAAATTTGATATTTGAAAATTTGGAAATATCTGAGAGGATTTGAAAGAGGGGACAACGATTTATGAGAGCCAGATATTGGGGGAGATAGTTCTCGACTGTCAATGTCCCTCTTGCTTGGGTCTAAGACCGTGTTTGGGTTAGCGATTGCGCCCTATTACTATGTATCAAAGAGGAAACGGGCTTGCTTGGGTCTAAGACCGTGTTTGGGTTAGCGATTGTGCCCTATTACTATGTATCAAAAAGGGGACAAAGATTTATGCAGACCAGTCGAACCCCTTTCTTGGGTCTAAGACCGTGTTTGGGTTAGATGTCCCTCTTGCTTGGGTCTAAGACCGTGTTTGGGTTAGCGATTGCGCCCTATTACTATGTATCAAAAAGGGGACAGATTTATGTAGACCAGTCGAACCCCTTTCTTGGGTCTAAGACCATGTTTGGGTTAGCGATTGCGCCCAATTACTATGTATCACAGAGGAAACAAACTAGGCATTTTTCGATGCGGTGTTTCGCTTAGCGATCCACGGGGGGAGCAAATGTCTGCTTGAGGTGATGGCGGATGAGGGTTGTAGTTTGGGTGTGGTATTGGGGTCCAACAGTGTTGTCAAGGTGTCGCCTAGGCGACCGCCTAGGCCTTTTCGGGCCCGGTCGCCTAGGCCACAGCCTAGGCGGGTGGCCTATATACATTGTTTGACCATCCTAGAAGTTTTGGAATTTGATGAAATTTGGTGAGGGTGTTGTCTAGGGTAAGATTATCATCCTCACAAATTTTCATCAAATTCCAAAACTTTTAAGAGGGTCAAATGGTCGAAGCAAAATCTGCAAAATCTGCAGTCACCGTTAAAATCTGCAGATTTTGCTTCGACCATTTGACCCTCTTAGAAGTTTTGGAATTTGATGAAAATTTGTGAGGATGATCATCTTACCCTAGACAACACCCTCACCAAATTTCATCAAATTCCAAAACTTCTAGGATGGTCAAACAATGCATCAAAGCAGCAAAAAACGCTGCTTTGATAGGCAGCATCCCATTCCTCTATATATATATATATATATATATATATATATATATATATATATATATATATATATATATATATATATATATATATAGGGGGCTGCTATGTTGCGGCATGCGGTGCGTGCGGCATCGCACCGCAGCCGTGTGATGCACTGCTGCGTGCATCGCATGCACACAGCGCGTGCATCACACGGCTGCGGTGCGATGCCGCACGCACCGCATGCCGCATTCAAGCAAATCCCTATATATATATATATATATATATATATATATATATATATATATATATATATATATATATATATATATATATATATATATATATATATATATATAGGGTCAGGATCGGATGACCCAGCAAATTTTGACCCATTAATAACCCAGCACCCTTTGAGGCACTTAGAGGTTATAGAATGGGCTGATTTTTTGTAGGGATGTTGTCTATGGTATGTTGATCATCCTTACAAAAAATCAGCCCATTCTAAAACCTCTAGGTGCATCAAATGCGTACTTCAAATCAACGGTTTTTGACTGTCAATTTTAACCATTGATTTGAAGAGCACCCTTTGATGCATCTAGAGGTTTTAGAATGGGTTGATTTTTTGTGAGGATGATCAACATATCATAGACAACATGACTACAAAAAATCAGCCCATTCTAAAACCTCTAGGTGCCTCAAAGGGTGCTGGGTTATTAATGGGTCAAAATTTTGATGGGTCATCCGATCCTGACCCATATATATATATATATATATATATATATATTTGTGTGTGTGTGTGTGTGTGTGCGCGCGCGTGCTTAGTCCTCTTTAGTGCTTCTATTTCTTCAATTGACACACAAACACACCCCCGTTACTTGGTGGGATCTCGATCGTTACAACCACGAATGTAGTATGGTAATAGTACGAGTGTTCAGATGGGATTACTTATTTTTTGTGCAAATTTTGTGGTGGAAATTCCTTGATTGTATTAATTGGCTTCAAATTGGATAGCTCTGGAATATACAGAGATGAGCATTTACATAAGATTCCTATGATTCTTTTCTCTTTTTTTCTTTTTGATAAAAGGAACAACAACAGAAGCTAAAGAGAATAGTCAGAAATTTTATAGAAGACTACAGGAGACACTGTCCTTGAAAAAATAATGTGTCAAATTTATTATTATTGGTAACCAAAATTCCAAACTACTAGATCAGGAAACAAGCAAGGATTTGATAGCTTGTCTTTTGTTATGCAAGTAGTAGTGAGGCAAGCCAATTGAAGCTTCTACTGGACTAACTGAAGGGCTCATGATGAAGAATCTGGGCATCAATTACATGTGTTGCAGAATCCAACTACTCTTTTGTATTTGATGGTAAATAACCCAAAGTTTACTATAACAATAGGTGAGAGGATTTGAATTTATGCTTGATAGGAGGTGCTATGAGGAATACTGAGGAGAATTTGGCATTAGCTTATG